>JAGTTD010000026.1:15009291-16216891 GCA_018398585.1 Simmondsia chinensis | reverse complement strand
CAAGTTCTTTACAGGTAGCACCCTATAGGGATAAGACTGTATATATCTTACCCTTTTCAGTCCCTAACTTGACGGAAGTCTCTTTAAGACAGTATATTATTATTACTGTATAACTTGTATAAAAGTTTTTAATAATATAAATAAAATATTTTTTGAAAAGAATTACCTATGAAATTAGTGTGTCTGATGCCTTCAGCATTGACAAGTAGCACTTCTAGGGTACCTCTCTCCATTCCCGGTGATTATCGAGGGGTTAAAATTTTTAAGATAATCGATAAAATGTAATCTTAAAAAAAAATTCAAAATTGGAGATTAAAAATGAAATTAAATAGAGTAATAAGTACTTAATAAAATCACTAAGAAGTTATAACTACATAATATATTTTAACTTACCCTTTAATTAATATGCAATTAATTAGCTCGTTAACGTTTTTAGTGTCTGTTTGATATCATTTTTTTGGCAGTTTGGTTCTGAGAAAGTAAAACCCGGTTTTGAGAATAGTTTTGTCAACGATTTTTAGTGCTGGATTTTTTTTTTTAAAATTTAAATTTTCGGTTAAATTAAAAAAAAAAAGAAAACGAAAAATCAAAAAAAATTTCAACACTAATTTTTGGCTTTAAAAAATAAAATAATTAAAGCAATTACAGCCTAGAGCCGTCTTAGCTCAGCCGGTAGAGCGCATGGCTTTTAACCATGTGGTCGTGGGTTCGATTCCCACAGACGGCGCTCTTTTTTATTTTATTTTCCTTCTTTTGTTTTTAACTTTCGGGTCGGGTCGGGTCAATATTATTAGGTTGGTTCTATCTCGGGTCGGATTATCCTCAGATTTGGTTCAAGTCTCAGGTCTAATTCGGGTCAAGTCATTTCGGGTTTAGGGTCAACTTAGGTTAGGTCAAATTCCGGTTGGTTTATTTTTTGATTTGGATCCCAATAAATTTACAATTTTTCGGGTCAGGGTCAGGTAGGATTGGGTAGCGGGTCAAATGGGTCGGGTCATGTTTTGCCAGTTCTACTTAAAGTTTGAATTTTGTTTAGCTAGAAATTTGACTTCCATGGTCATAAAGCATATCGGTGAATAAACGAGGTTCGAATCTTATACATGTACAAATAGGTATATGGGTCTATAACAATAGGATCCACTAGGTAGTGGAGTGGGTTTGACTTAGGAGAGAATATTCTATAAATATAAGGGTAGTCGTTGCAATTTAAGGTATGAATGAAATCAAATATCATCTTTTATGTTTTCTCTCTTATTTCTTTATTTTCAGTATTTTACTATTTTATTTTAGGTTATTCTATTTCTAATTCTAGATCGTATCATCTAGTTTACTAGACCGTACGGGTCATTTCGGCCAAGGACCGACTATATATCGGTTTGGCATTCAGTCCTAGTATATGGGCCTAATTGGTCATCGGTCTTGGTCCACACCTAAAATTTACGGCTTTCAGTAAAAATAGGGTTATTCACACAAAAGGTCCTTGTACTTTTCTTATTGGATCAATTTAGTCCCTCTACAATTTAAATTGTGTTAATTTAATCGAACTTAAGTTAAATTATTGACGTAATTTTAAATGAAACAATCATGTTAGATACAAGTAACACTACAAATTCACCCATTAACTCAATTCATGGCCGTACCATTAAAAATTTTATTAACAACATAACAGTAATTTTGTTTAAAGGATCAAATTGACACAATATCGATTTATTATATACCAAAGGAGTTTCCATCCCAAAATCAATTGGCAATAGGTGGAGTAACTCCTTAAGTATATAAACAAGTATTTTTTATCACTACCCACCGATATGGGATTGCCTTGTTTGCACTTTGGACTATATCAAACCACCACGCTCCTCAGCCATTGTCCTCGACTACTTCACTCTAAGCACGTAGCCTTTTTCTCTTGTGGACGGCTTCACTCTACTCTAGGTAGCTCTTTTCAAAACTTAGGCCTGTTACAAGTGGTTTGTCCAGCACGGCCATCGAGCACGGTCCGTCCCATACCAAACCGAGCTCCTAAGAATCGATAGCTCTAATACCATTGCTACATATCAAAGGAGGTTCCATCTCAAAACTAATTGGAAACAGATGGAGTAAATCCTTTTTTTTTGGTAATTAGCGGCAAAACCGCAACAAAACAGGGAACTCGGCAAAACGAGCCCCTGGAAATCCCGAAACCGGGAGACTTGCAGAACAGACCCAAAAGAAAAACAGGGAGACAACAACAACAAACAGGCGCAACCAACCCAAAAAGTAGAACAAACCACGACTACCAAAACAGGAGAAGGGGACAAAAAACAAAAAACAGAAATGACAGGACGACGGAAGAAGCTGAAGTAGAGCCACCCTTCTTATGTATATAAATTAGTATTTGTTATTACTATCCACCGATATAGGACTTCCTTGTTTGCACTTTGGGTTATATCATAATTTTACAGAGACTAAATTGACATAATAGGCAAGGTATATGAATGCTTGGTGTTTAATAACCCAAAAACCCATTTTTTTATTAATTTAATAAATAAAAAAATAAAACATGAACATGAGGTCTGGGTGGTGTAGTTGGTTATCACGCTAGTCTCACACACTAGAGGTCCCCGGTTCGAACCCAGGCTCAGACACATTTTTTAAACTATTTTTCAACCCATTTCTCTAACTTCGATATTTTATTTAATTTAGGGTTATTTTTTATTTTTTAATGTCACATCTAAATTTTTCAATTTTTTTAAAATATATAAAATATTTTTGAAGTATTTAAAATATTCTAAAATATTTGAAATTATTTTAAATGTAAGTTTATAAATTTTTTTAATTAATTTCTCTTTTTTCAGGATGCCATGTCATAAAAACTAGTGGATGTCAATAGTATTATATTAAGGTGTAACATTGAAAAATTTTGAAAATTTTTGGTGTGCTATTGAAGAATTAGAAAGTTTAGGTAAATTTTCAAAAATGTACCAAAAATTTAGATGGTTTTTAGCGAAAAAATTGTTCAATTTATATATTTAATATTTAAGAAGTTATTGGAGTAAGAGATTATATTAAATTAGTTATTTTTATAAACTAATAATATCTTATTTGGTACAAGAGTTGGACACAAGTTTAAAAAAGAACTTTTCAATTATAATAACAGAAAATAACTTAATAATATAAATTAACTATTAGTATTAAGCAATTAAGAATCATGATAATGACTAGTCATGATAGAGACCCATTGGGATAAAAGGGGTGGTCGTGGGTGCGGGTGATAATAAAACGTAAAAGTAGGTAATGTTGATGAAAATTTATTGTTAACATAGCCTTTTTAAAACAATTTTTCTAAAATAAGCCGTAAAAATGATCCAATTTTGCATTTTTCTTGCTTAGTTATAAAACAGTTTTTTTATTTCTCTATTTAAACTGTGAAAAGATATAAACAAAATTTTTCGATAATCAAACAGAACCCTTGCCGCCAACCAGAAATTTCTCATAGCTTTAAATTGTTAAAAAGTTGAACCAATTGGTTGTGCTTATTTCAGCTTATTTGTTTTCAAAAGATCTATCAATTTTAAATCTGTATCTTTTAACAGTAAAGCATTTGAATGTGCAGTGTAGAAACATCTTTTTTACAAAATGGATGTTTGGATAAATTTAAAAAGATAATAGCAAAAATAACTTATAAATATAATCAACTAATATAATAGATAGGAGAGAATCATAATAAATAGTTGGTTATAGCAGTAGAGAGTAGTGCGTGTAACGACCGATAGGCCTAAAAGGGATGGTGATATCAAGTAAATTTAAGTCATAGTAGTGAAGATTTAATTCTAATATATCTGTGAAGACAATGCAATTGATGATGTAGTAAAATGAAGAGTACATGCTCTATATATAGAGCTACAAGGCATGACAAAATACTAAAGTGCCATTACCTCCTTACATATGGGGGGAGGGTAAGGGAGTCATTATACTAAACCCTAGAAGTGCTAAATCCTAGAAATACTATACTCTAATAGGCCCCCTCAATCTGAAGGGGGAGCAGCCACGTGAAGATTGGATTTGTGGTAGTGGAACAGGGTTGGACCGAGACCTTTGGTGAAGATGTCCGCAACTTGACGAGAGGTGGGGGTGTAGCGAACTTGGAGATCACCCTTGAGTACCTTTTCCCGGACATAGTGAAAATCAACATCAACATGTTTGGATCGATCATTTGAGATAGGATTGGCAGCCAGGTATGATGCAGAGACATTAACGCAGTAGATGATAACGGGGCCGGTGTGCTGGAGGCCTAAGTCACGCATGAGGTAGCGAACCCAGTCTGCTTCAGCAGCTGCCTGTGAGACGGCCCGATATTCGGATTCAGTGGAAGATTTGGAGACCGTGGCTTGTTTCTTAGCACGCCAGGAGATCAGGTTGGGGCCAAGGAACAAGGCGTAACCAGTGGTGGAACGTCGCGTGTCAGGACGGCCACCCCAATCAGCATCAGCATAGACAGCAACGGAGGTGCAGGTACCCGGAAGGATGGTGAGCCCATGATCATGGGTGCTTTTGAGGTACCGAAGGATCCACTTAACAACCTGCCAGTGACTAGTTCTGGGAGCATGCATAAACTGAGAAACAAGATTAACAGCATAACAAATATCAGGACGGGTCATGGTGAGATATTGGAGAGCGCCGACGGCACTTCTGTATTCTGTGGGGTCAGAGAGGAGGTCACCATCGGTTAGGGAAAGATGGGTGCGAGGGGGTAAGGGGGTTTTGATGGGTTTTGCATCTTGCATATTGAGTTTGGTGAGAAGATCAATGGTGTAACGGTGTTGAGATAGAAAGAGGGAAGACGGAGTTCGGCGCGCCTCAATACCGAGGAAGTAGTGTAGGGGACCAAGGTCTTTCATAACAAATTGAGAGGAGAGGGTGTCGACAAGAGTGTCGAGGGACTGGGTGTTAGAGCCAGTTAAGATGATGTCATCAACATATAGTAGTAAGCAAGTGATCCTATTGGGGGTGCGAAGTAAAAAAAGAGAGGGATCAACACGACAGCAAGTGAATCCTAAGGTTCAAAGAAAGGTACTGAAGCGTTGGAACCAAGCTCGGGGTGCTTGTTTGAGGCCATAGAGGGCTTTGCGTAGGCGACATACATAGTTGGGAAATTTGGGGTGAATAAAGCCTTGCGGTTGCTTCATGTATACTTCTTCCTTTAGGTGGCCATGTAAAAAGGCATTTTTAACATCAAGTTGCTTGATGGACCACTTGTGAGTGATAGCAAGTGTAAGGATGAAGCGGATGGTAGGAGGTTTGACAACCGGACTAAAGGTTTCCTTGAAGTCAATGCCTTCACGTTGGTGAAAACCTTGAGCCACAAGGCGAGCCTTGAATCGATCAACGGAGCCATCCGCTTTATACTTAACTCGATATTTCCAAGTGCTGCCGACAATGTTGTTAGTTGGGTGCGGGGGGACGAGGTCCCATGTGTGATTATGAAGTAAGGCGTTAAATTCATCAGCCATGGCTGCTTGCCATTGTGAATTTTTGACTGCCTGAGAGTAACAAGTGGGTTCCTGTATGACTATTATGGAAGAGAGAGACAAGGGATATTTTGTCTTTCGAATACCATCCTTGAGACGAGTTCGCATGGGGTGCACGTTGGTTGGCAGATTCATGGGGGGAGGGTCGGTGGGAGACTCAACCCGGTCGGGGGGAGGTGCGGCAGCCGAAGCTGCCGGGGGTGGGGTAGAGGTGGGCTGGTCAGTGGGAGGTCGGGCAAGGTCTTCATGGGAGACCGTGGGTGTGATGGTGGGGCTAGGTGGACTCCTAGGGGAGGGGATAGGGGTGGAGCCCACCGCAGGTGGGGCAAGGGCGGAGGAGGGCTCGAGGGGGGCAGGGGCCGGTAGTGGCGGAGCGTCGGGAGTGATAGCGATTATGAGAGGAAGATCGACTATACTCGCGGTTGAGCCCGGTGGAGTTATATGTGTAGGGTTGACTAGTTCTAGATAAGGGAAGCTAGTTTCATTGAACGTGACGTGCCTGTTTATGTAGATTTTACCCGTTTGAGGATCTAAGCACCTATAGCCTTTATGGCGGGCAGCATAGCCTATAAAGATGCATGGTATGGAGCGAGGTGCAAGTTTGTGCGGTGCACGAGGTGTGAGATTTGGAAAGCATGCACAACCGAATATGCGAAAACCGGAGTAGTTTGGTTGTTGTTTAAACAGTTTTTCAAATGGGGATAAGTTATTAAGCACAGGGGTAGGAAGGCGGTTAATAATAAAGCATGCGGTACAGGCAGCGTCATCCCAATGTGAGTAGGGTAACCGGGCTTGAATAAGTAAAGTCCGAGCCATGCCTATTACATGTTGGTGCTTTTGTTCCGCCACCCCATTTTGTTGTGGGGTATCAGGACAAGAAAGGCGAAAGTGTATGCCATGTTGTCGGCATAGGTTGTTCATACGACGGTGATCAAATTCACGGCCACCATCACTTTGAAAAATTTTGATTTTCGTGGAAAATTGGTTTTTAACTAGTGCTTTAAATGTGACAAAGATGTCAAATACTTCGGATTTATGTTGCATAGGGTATAACCATGTAAAGCGAGTAAAATCATCAATAAAATTAACATAGTATTTGTAACAGGAGTTTGACGCTACAGGAGATTGCCATACATCCGAATGAATTAAATGCAAAGGCGAAGAAGCTAAATGTAAAGCACGTTGAAAGGGAAGTCGGTGAGACTTTCCTAAGTTACAATGTTGACAAAACTCAGTAAAACGAGAACGAGGAATCAGTTTTCGAGAACAAAGAACATTTAACATAGTTTGCCCGAGATGCCCTAACCGTTGATGCCATAGGTTTCCAGAAGGAGTTTGTGCCATGAGGCCGGTGTAGTGGGGTGAAAGATTGTAAAGTGGCCCATTACTGCGAACTCGAAGCAGAGGCATCCCCGTAGCCTTGTCCTTGACACAGAAAAATTCAGAGTCAAATTCAACAGTGCATGAGTTATCTTGACATAGTTGTTTTATGGATAATAAATTATGGGTGAGTTTGGGAACCAACATAACATTGTTAAGTTGAAGAGGACGCATTTTAGTTTGTAAGGTAGTGGAACCAATATGACTGACAGGTAGTAAAGCACCGTTCCCAACTAAAACTCGTTTTTGACCACTGTAAGGAAGAGTAGTGTGAAGCATACCAGAGTTGGGTGTCATGTGATTGGTTGCGCCGGAGTCAGGATACCAATTGTAGTCTTGAGATTCGGTGATGGACATAGCAGCAAGGGAATGCGAAGGATCTGGAAAGGATGCATGATCAAAGCGGTGGTAACATGATGCAGCACTGTGACCAGGCTTATGACAGATTTGGCAGGATACCGGTGCAGGGCCGAGAATTCCAGGTGTGGGCGGGCGTGCCTGTGGTGGGTTGGGATTGTGGGGTCCTGTGTTATGCTGTTGATTCTGGCCCCCAGAGCGGCCCCCTCGATTGCCACGGCGATTGTTGTTACGGCCCTTACCTCGACCACGACCCCCACGACCATAGTTTGACCCTTGGGTACCTGTATTTGAAGCAACTAAAGCATGTTGTGGGTCAGTGGTGGTGCGGCCCTGATATCGGCTTTGGGCACTTTCTTCATTAAGCAAATCAGTTTTTAATTTTTCAAAAGCAGGGGTTGGAGTGGTTTGGCGAGTTAAAGTAGCAAAAGCGGCATATTCAATAGGAAGCCCATAAAGGGCGTAATGTACTAGTTCTCGATTGGAAATTGGGGAGTTTATAGCAGCTAGATCATCAACGACGGATTTTAGTTCCGAAAGGTATTGTTGCATTGTTTTGCCATCTTTCTTTAAATTGATTAGTTGGGACCTCAGATCATATTCCTTGGCCAGTCAGTGGTCTCGGAATTGTTTGACAAGGGCATCCCACATAGCTTTTGATTTGGGTTGTCAAACAGTATCATTTAAGAGAGGGCGAGAGAGAGTTGCAGAAATACAGGATCTGAGACTTTGGTCAGTACGGACCCAATTTAAATAATCCGGGTTGGGGATGGAGGAGCCAGCACTGTTTAATATATGAGTTGGGGGACAGGGGAAAGAACCATCAATGTAACCCATGAGTTGATGGGATACTAAAAGCATGTAAAATTGTTCTCTCCAGGCGGTATAATCAGAGGCATTTTCAAGTTTTATCGTTATTATACTGGAGATATTAGAAAGGGGAAGTAATAAAGGTTGATTTGTAGTATGAGTTAGGTTAGGGTTTAAAAAAGGGGTTGTGGGGAGGTGAACACCAAGGGGTGCTGGCTGGTCAGACGCAGCGGCAGCGGGTCCCCACCCATGGTGACTGTACGGTACAGCCGGGTGGCTCCCACCGGCGAGCGGGTGGCCGGGGTTTGCAGCGGGGTAGGGGGGGATTTGGGAGAGAGCCGACCAGCAGTGGTCACCATTTCGAAGGGCGGCACCGGAGGTCGGTTGTAGGGGGAAGAGGGGAAGGGAGGTTGGGATGCCCGAGCCAAAAAATTGAGAAACTTGCGGCCTCGTGGTAGCTAACGAAGTACCGGAGATGGCAACACCGGCATTAGTTAGACCATTGAGGGGTAGATCCGAGGTCATAGATCCGATATGGGGAAGATCGGGCATGACCACGGAGGAACCGGACACCCGACGTTCGACCAAAGCACCGGCATAGGGAGAGCCGGGTTCGGTCGAAGCAGGGGCTGCCGGCGCTGAGTGGGGGGGGGGGGGGGGGGGGCGCTGCCAGTACTTTAGACCGGAAAAAAAAAAATTAAAGAGAAGAGAGAAGAGGAGAGTCTCTTTGAGAGGCTCTTGATACCATGTGAAGACAATGCAATTGATGATGTAGTAAAATGAAGAGTACATGCTCTATATATAGAGCTACAAGGCATGACAAAATACTAAAGTGCCCTTACCTCCTTACATATGGGGGGAGGGTAAGGGAGTCATTATACTAAACCCTAGAAGTGCTAAATCCTAGAAATACTATACTCTAATAATATCAAATTTTGCATTTCCTCCTGCTTAGTTATAAAATAACTTTTTTATCTCTCTATTTAAGCTGTAAAAAGATCATTTTTTTCAACCAAATGCTATTTTTACAACCAACTAGAAATTTTTCACAACTTTAAACGGTTAAAAAGCTGAATCAAATGCAACTTTAACGGATTAACTAATGGGTAGAACCCATTGGGCAACAAGAATTGGGGGCCCATGAGGAAGAAAAAGCAATGAATGTAAATGAAAGTATTATCCACACTGGATGAGGAATCTCCTTTTTCTCTTGCTATTTGAGAGAGAGAGAGAGAGAGATGCAACAATGGCGTCTTCTGTGGTATCAATCATCCTCATTATGCAGTTCAGATTCTCTCTCCTCTCTCTCTCTTTCCTTTTAGGTATGTTAAATTTTACACTTCTTTATGTACGTAACAACTATTCTAAAAGTTTAAGCTGATTGTAGCGCGAATATTACATGGCTCCCACTTTAAACCTCGTGCTTAAATTATATTAATATAAAGACTTGGGGTTATTGAGACTTGGATACGTGGTGATATCACCTAAGAGGGTACCACCATGTAAGCACCGGATCCCATTAGAACTTCGAAGTTAAGTGTGCTTGGGCGAGAGTGGTACCAGGATGGGTGACCTCTTGGGAAGTCCTTGTGTTGCACCTCTTAGGTTGGGGGTTCTTGGAAATAGTATATCTTCAGGGTAGTATCTTGAAGGGGGAAGGCTGCATACATTCACCTCCCCAGACCTTGCTTAGGCGGGAGTCCTTGGGGCACTGGAAATGTTACTTTTTTTTTTTATACGTGTTGATACCATGTCAAGTAACTAATTATTCTAAAAGTTTAAGTTGATAGGTGAGGACCCGTGAATGTCTTTATGGTCTAGCACTTTAGTCACAACTCATGTAGTTGACGTAGACGAGGATACATGTAAGTCAAGTTCGCTTGCAACTTAATCATTTGACATCGGGTAGTGTAACCATCGGGGTTATATATTGATCTCTTCTCTTTTACAACATAAATATTTAAAGTCCTTAATAGTATTATTTGTCTCGAGCTTTTATTGGTTGTTGTAGTGGCTAACTTTTTTGTCATAATTTAAAGTGCCTCGAGTTTTGCTCGTGGTGTTTTTCTCAGGGTGTAAATAAGTTGAGTTGACTTGTCATAGCGCTCGAAAAACTGAACTTGCTTTGAGCTGAAGTTGAGTTGAGCCAGCTTGTTTAGCCTTGTGAGTAGAACCCAAGCCTAATGAAGCTCGAGATTTAGGCTTGCAATCCTAAATTAGCCTCAGCGGGCCATCTTAATATGATTTGTTAGCTTAATATGTCCCAACCACGGCAAGCTCAGCCTAAATGAGTTGATTCTGAGCCCAAATGAGCCTAGGTTGAGTTTAAATGAGCCAAAAGATCGCCAGCTTAGCTCGGAGCTCACCGAGCAGGGTTTATACTCAATAGAGCAAAACTAAGCTCGAGCTTCAAGTTTTGGAGTTGTCAAGCTTCGAATGGAGCCCAAACCTAGCTAAAATTAAACGAGGTAGGCTCAACTCAACTCGACTAGCCTGGAATACACCCTACACACTGCCCTTACTTTAATGTACAATATTTTAACTTGCACCTATCTTATAAAGAATTCTTGATCGGATCTTATTCTTTTGAACATGTATTATATTAGGCAGTTGCCCTTTCAGTTGCTGAAACAAGATTCTGATACCATATCAAAGATCATAATCTATGGTTTTCGAGACAGTTTTGAAAATATTGAGATCTTCGAATCATACTGTACGTGTTACAAGACACCGGGTTTCGTTTTCTTGAAGTAAATGTATGGATATGAGGGACACTACACCTATGCCGGGATCATCATCTTACTATATGCAAAGAGGGATGTCCGAGTTACATGGACACCGAGACATTCACTCGAACCCGAGTTTGCATTTCCCTATTTCTGGACCGCCGTTAGTAGTTGAGCCTAGCCCCGCAATCCCAAATGAAGGGATCAATGTGGGTTCCTCATCAGTGCAGTCAGCTGGTGTGTCTGTACGGAGGAAAAGAGGGAGGCCTCGGAAGTATGGGCTCGAAAGGACAATGTCTTTAGGGTTTTCCTCGTTATCGATGACCACGCCACGTAGTGTGAATTCTACAACCCAGAAGCGTGGTAGAGGGCGCCCTCCCGGGAGCGGAAGAAAGCGACCTTTGGGTTCTTTTGGTAAGTGCAGTTATTATGGTTCAATGCTTTGCTTTGAAGTAGCTATGTCAGATAAGAATACTCTGATGTTGTTATGACACCTGGACAAGAACAAAAAATCTTAGAAAGTATGTGATTCTGACCTTTAGACACATTCATGTGTTTGACTCTCATACCGGAGTTCGGATAACATAGTTCGTAAGGGTGTAAATGAACCAAAAGTTCCATGAACTATATGTGCTTGAATCAATAGTTCGTAAGGGTGTAAATGAACCAAAAGTTTTATGAACTATATGTGCTTGAATCAATTAGGAGCAGTCATGTTCGTTTTGTGGGCTTGGTAGGCTCCATAGTTTATCGGGCTGAGATTGACTTAAGTTTAATAAGTTGAGCTTAAACACGGATGCTTGGCTTATTAATATGTGAATAGTTTGATAAGGCTCATTAAGAACTTATTACTAGTACGATATTATAGCTAATGGATCGATGATGGATGAATAGTAGCTCAACTTCATAACAAGCTCAACTCAGACTAACGAGCCAAGTATAAAGCATGTTTATATCTTATTGAACCAAGTTTAAACATAGAAATAGAAACAAGTTTTTTTTGAGTTTCCAAGGTGTTATAATTTGAAAATTTTTAATTTCGGAAAAAGTGATTCTGAAAAAAACAATTATTTTCACAGGTGGCCGGACATCGGGTTCAGCGGGAGTTGGCTTCACTCCTCATGTTATAACTGTTGCTGCAGGAGAAGTATGACATGCCTCTCTATAATGTTATTTCCCATTCTTGTCATTTCTTACCTCGATAACTTATCGACCCGAGTTCAACGAGATTGATATGCTTAATAAATTGAGTTTGAAATAGGCGATGTTAGGCCCGTTAATGTTCATGAATAGTTTGATAAAGGCTTGTTAAGAACTCATAACAGCTCATGTAAAACTTGTTAATGGTTCAGTATTAGCTCGATAATGGATCTATGATGGCTTAATAATAGCTTGGCATGGTAGCATGCTCAACTCAACAAACGTGGCTCAACAGTGAGCTTGACTCGGCTTTAGAGCGAGCTTGACTCAGCTCAATTACACTAAAAGGCCGAGCATCAACCATATACCAACATCTCATTTTCCTTCCCCTGAAAGAAAGGGAAAACTATTTGCCTTCGTGAAGGGGAAAACGTTTTTTATAGTAGTCTCATGGCATATGCATCATTCTAGCCTCAACTTAGCCAATCTTGAGCCCCAGTTGTATTGTTTCAACCAAAAGGAGCATTAAGTTTGTTCATCTTTCTTGCAGGATATTGCTGCAAAGTTAATGTCATTTGCCCAACAAGGGGCCAGAGCAGTGTGCATCTTGTCAGCCAACGGGGCTGTCTCGTCCGCAACGCTTCTCCAGCCTTCGTTGTCTTCCACAGTCACCTATGAGGTTTGCTTCATAACGATCTGTCGTAGATTAAGAGGTTCTAGGTTCAAGTTCCCTCTCTTTTGAATCTTGCTTACTTAACAGGAGAAAAAAATATAGTTGTTCAAGAATAGCAGCATTAGGCGTATGAGTCGGGCTGAGACTATGCTTGTCAAGATCGAGGCTCAGCTTGGAGTTTTTCGAGCTTGGAAACTTCAAGCTTGAGCTCAAATTATCATAGGCTCAGGCTTAACTTGGAGTTCTCTGAGCTTGGAAACTTCAAGCTTGAGCGAAGCTTGTTATAGGCTTGGGCTTGAAAGGCTTAGTTGAGCTTAAACCTAGCTCCACGTAATTCAATGAACTTTGAGCTGAACGCACCTAGGCTCATTTAAGCCTGCGCTCAGCTCATCTAGGCTTCGAATTTGGCTTGACAGGGGCTAATAAATTATATAAAGATAGGAACATTTAGGCTTATCGAGCCTACGAGCTTGGCTCATTTAAGCTTGAATTTGGCTTGATTGGACATATTTATGTTAGGAAAATTCGTAAAACAAGTATCAAATTTAGTGGCTTCAAGGAGTGTAGCGAATCACTTTTCTTAAGACTTGTTTCATAGATATCGAAATAGTCTCAGAGATACAATGAATCCCAAAAACAAAGTGAGAGTAAGAGCATAGAGAGGAAGGATGACCGAGACTTAAAGAATGAGAGTGAAGTTTTTCAAGTCATTCAATCTTGAGATTTCATGAAGAGACCCCTCTTCACCCAAAAAACCAAATCATCTTTTGTTTATTTTGTAAATACACCAACAATTGAGACAAATAAATTATATTAAAATAGACTCATTTAGGCTTGTTTAAGCTCACGAGCCTATGATCTCGACCCTCACTAAGCTCGGGCTCAGCTCGTTAAACTAACAAGCTTAGCTTAGCTCGATTTTTGAAATATTTCGAACTTTACAACAAGTCGCTCTGACTCAGTTACACCGTTTAGCAGCATAAGTCTTTTCTAAGTTTAAGAAAACTTTTGCGTATGCGTAGGGACGTTTCGATATAGTATGCATGTCGGGCTCGTTCTTGGGCAGCGACAATGACGGGTCCCATGGTCGCAGTGGCGGCTTTAGCGTATCGCTTGCCAGTCCTAACGGACGTGTCGTCGGTGGTGGCGTTGGTGGCATGCTTATTGCAGCCACCCCTGTTCAGGTAATGCCATGTCTTGTTTCTTTACATATTTCATAAAAACGAGGTTACAAAACTAGACAAGAGCCCTGATACATATTGTATTGTTATAATATAATCACGCTAATCACCAACATCTGTTCGATCAAGTATATAACATAAACATCGTTCATTCCTATAAATCAGGGAGTTGTTATTATCGGAGCAAAACTTGTTATTACTAGAGTAATAATACGACTTACAAACAATGAAAGCCACAAAATTGCCTTGCAAACAACGATCTTGTTCTAGCAATAACATTACCCATAAATTATTCAACTACAATACGTAAAGATGCTGGAAAAATTGTTAGTTAAATTAAAAAGAAAAAGAAAACGTATAATGGATTGGGCTTGGGTTAGTTAATGGATCATATCTGACTCTATTTGAATCCAACCTTGCTTAGAACCCATTTATGAATATACAAATTGAAATTCATTTAAATCGTAATCTTCCATTGAAACCCGTAATAAAAGAATCAAATTAGATGGATATTCAATGAATTCGAGTTCAAGTGACAGTCCTGCATAATACTTCAAAATGAGTTATATACTGTTAAAAATCCAACCATAAGCCATAACCTGTTATGTAATGCTCGTGACACCCCACTCTTAGAATACCTCGAACTACATTTTAATTGTCATTTTAGATTATCTTAGACTTTCACCCATTAACATAAATTTTCAGCATAGTTGGTTTCTTAACATCGTATTAGAGCCTCATTGACCAAGAGGTCGCAAGTTTGAATACCAACCGCCCACCCTGAAGTAGGTCTGTGCAATATTCACGCTTCAAACCCGATAGCAATTTGCATGAGAGGGCATGTTACAGTATAAAACCGTTCTTGAGCCTTTACTACTCACCTTAAACTTTTGAAATAGTTGGTTTCTTGACAGTCATGCATTAAATTCACAGGTAATACTTGGTAGCTTCATATGTGCACCTCCAAAGACAGGCTCTGCTGAAGCTAGTGTTGCTGACTTAGAGCATCAATCGGAAGACGATGAGACCGCCCTACCAAGCCAAAACCGTAACCTGAACCCAACCGCCATGATGGGTGGTCCGTGGTCGAGCCCACAGGCGATGGGTTCGCGTAACTCTCATGTTGTCGACATCGATTTGATGCGTGGTTGAAATGGTTCCTTGTCTGTCCGTATTTCCTTGTACATTCTTTATTACTGGCAAAAATATCTTAGAAGGGTATTACGCTTAAAAACAGGGATATAAGAAGGGTATAATATTTACTATATACATAAGAACGGCAACATATTTAGGGTAAAAAGAATCCTAACGGCTACATGATTGAAAAATGACAAGTCGTCAGGCTTCCATCTGCCTTCTTTTAGTTGTTCAAGACTAGAGAAGTAAATGAGCAAAGCTAACTCGTGAGCTCTTGTAAGCTTATTTGTCATGAAGCTTGAAAGACTTGCCTCGTTTTAAGCATGATCCTAGCAAAGCAGGCTCATTTAGCTTAACAGGTTTGGCCTAAGCCTAGTGAAGCTCGCAAGCCTCAATGAGCCTATCCTATCAGCCTGAATATGCTCAATTGAGCCAAATACAAGCCTCAACGAGCCGAATTCCAACTCAACCTAGCCGATTTGAGCTTATACCTATGACTAGCTGAGCTTGAGTTTGTAGCTTACCCTCAAGCAAAGTCCAACCAAGGCTTGAGCCCAACAAGCTGGGCTTACAACCTTATTCGAGAACATGTTATCCGTCTTATATATACAGTGAATATTATATCCTTTTTATTATTTTTCTCAGATATAATGCCCTTTTAAAGTAATTTTGTTGTTATTTAAACTCTATCTAACCTAACTCATTTATGAGTTATAGTGCAAAGACTAGGGCTTTTTATTGGGTTGATACTCTCCTTTATTTTTCACTTCAATCACAATGCAACAAATGTATTGATAATTTCACTTTGTGTTGGTAATTTAATTCTTTTGGTATATTTTGGGGAAGCGTACGTAGAAGACTAGGAAGAAGCTCGAGTTGAGTTTTGATGGCGACAAATCTATTATTATCGAGCGATTTGCAATGATGGATTAGGGTAATTCTTGACTTGATTTCCTACCATCCTCGGTGTTGATGCTATGCTCTCATTTCTCAGTCTAATCCTGGCACTCCCTATTTTATTTTTAGTGTTTGTAGTATTTTAACGCCTGTTGGCTCTGGTAGTATTTCATTTGCATTCATGTTTTCTAGATTTTGGTCTGTTGTTTTTGCTTGTCCTCTTTTGGTCCCCGTATCTTTACAGGTGTCCTAGGCCTTACTGTAGTCAAGTGGCTTGTTTTGTATCACGACCTTATTGCTAGTTATCGAAAAAATATTGATGAGTTAGAATGACGAAGAAATCCTTACGTGTTTTTGATGAAAGAAAGCTTAAAAAACCACAAAACCAAAATAAAAAACCACAAGAATATAGAATCCATAGCCTAATTGCACACGATAATCAAAGTCGAGTGTAGGATTCGTCTGGGTGTACAGATAAATAAAGTGGGTTGGGTTTGGGCATCGAGGTAGCTGAAGATATTGATGTACAGGGATTCTCCATGCAATAATGGATAGAGATACCAAGACATCCAACGAGTGCTTCGAATCATGTAGTAATCCTCAATTCTATGTGTCAAGGATGCGTGACTAGTCCGGAGATGATAAGTACATTCGTAGATTCATGAAGTGCGTTAACAATGGTGAAATGCTTCATCAGTCATACTTTCCTGGCTGAACCCGTAAATTGACGTACAAGGTGTGCTACGTATAAGGAATGATTTTTTATAAAAAAGAAAACGCTAACGCTGGATGTTACATTGAAACTAGCCCGTTTGGTACCATTTCTATTTTCGGCTTTTGAATTTTGGGAAATAAAAAAAAATTGGATTTTAAAAATAACATGATCTTATTTTGATATCTAGTCTTATCCCTTCCTGAACATTTCGAATACTGAAATTAAGAAATCAAAATAAAAAAAAATTATATTTACAAGATTCAAATTTCGATTTCTCAAAAACCAAAACACTGAAACTAGGATACGATACCAAATAGACGCTAAAATATTGAACTCCTAACTTATTACCTTAGCCTACAAAACTCCCTCGGGTCACTCAATTTTTCATAAAGGTAAAAACAACACTAGGTATACTATCTGTAAACAGACTGGCTCGGTATCTCAGCTGTCACAATCATATCTAAATTCCTTGAGCCACCCATTTATCAACCATTTGTCTAACACTTTCTTGTTTATCAAGGTATTCTTTGATGACTTCGGAGTCTTGTGGGGGTTGTAACGTACACGGGTTACTCATCGAGGGGCCCATTATCATGTCATTCAACATGAACCCTTTTTGTCGTTCTTCTACTAAGCAAGCCATGCTTTCTAGGCAGATCTCGATCGCGTTTTCCGGGATGGTCGGCTTGTATCTCAAGAGCTTTCCGTACTCGTTTAAGAGATGGAACATGTAGTCGTACACGTTGTTCATTGTTAGCTCTTGCTGTACGAATTTGCTTCCTGCTTTTCCTATCTTTTGTGCCTGAAGTTTCGTAAAATCAACGAGTTTGTCACATCAATGAGGTTCTGGTTTAGTGGTAAAAATATCGTTACTGTTCAAAGTACAGAGCAAGATGTCTTAGATTTAGATTTCCAATACACTTACCTAAAAAACGAAGCAAAAAGTTAGAAATGTGCAGTTTGAACCGGGGATTGTTTTTCAGTCCAAACCCAGTTATACTAGAACGCTAATTCGTGTAAAACAAGCACACGCAACGAGAGCATGAGAAAAAACATACACCAGAATATACATGGTTTAGCCTTAGACCCACGTCTACAGAGAAGAGCACAAGATAGCTCTATAGGCCTAAGGCCACGTTATTTCAGGTCAGCAGTTAGGTCGAGTTGGATAAATTTGAATAACCAGTCATTTATAGGTTAGGTCAGTTCACTTACAGACTATCCCAATGCATATATATAGTTAGATAGTAAACCCTACTGTGCCAAGGTCTAAACCGCATCATTCCGACCCTTTACTTCACAGCCCTAACTCCACACCGGAAAAACCAGTTACCTCAAAAGCTGAAACTGATAGATAAAGACACATGAATGATTTTATACGCACCTTTACGGGACTGCGGTTGCCCCAATGAACAGCAAACTTGATAGATTTGCACAAATTGTTGGGATTAATAGGCCAAAAATGCTTCATGGGTTGCAAACTTCTAGTGAAAAACTCATAGAACTGAGGGGTTACAAGAAGAGTCATGGAGTCACAAGCCAATATGTACTTCTCACTCACTGACCATGCTATCCCCTCTATGTATATCTTGTACCTTCAAACAAATTCAAAATTAGTAAAAAAAAATCGGGAAATTATCAGTTGAGTATCCTGAGGTTTGACTGTTTATCACATAGATTTTCTAATATTTTAATACAAATATGCTCGTGGAGAAGCTGATTTTGTAGCATATCATTTGGCAAACTAGGCATCACAGGGGATGAGCTCCTGAAAGCGCGACTTTGATCATGGTGCACGAGTCCAGCTCAAGGGTATTTCCGCTATACATGTTTTCTTTTTTTCTTTGTTATTTCTCGAATCTTTGTATTCATGAAGTAACTGTAAGGTTACTCTAGTTCTAATTATTGAAAGAACAATTTGATATATGCAATAAGTCAGTTTGTACGAGATGCCTATTTTGTATTTCGATTCTGTCTCTAATTATCGGAAAAAAAGTATATGAGTGCACCTGTGGATGCATTGTTGTGCTAAGTTTGATGTCTTGAACCCCATCTTAGTTTCTCTATACCAATCCTGCAAATTTGTCATTCATCCACCTCCAATTAATTGTTTTCTTTTGACAATTAAATAATATTCCAGTATAATTACAAAGCGGAAAATCAATCAGACAGATAAAGTCCACAAAGCCCACCCACAACATTCAAAAACTCACAGAATAAAAGGAAAATTATCAGATCGAAGAAAGGAATGAGCAACTAGTTTACATAAGACTGATAGATGACATCAAATGTTGACACACGGATGCGACAGATACATCTGTTTGTGTGGCGTAAAGGCATCGTTCTTCCTACTGGTGTACATGGTAGGACGAGACTTGAACCCGTGACTTCCACATTCTGTTAGATACTCATTTAATCGCAAGTATACCTCTAAGACGCATAATGCTTGAACAATAAAAATCTTCGAGGGCATAATATTTATTGCATATATTAAAAAAAGCATGTCCAGAATATAATCACGAAAGGCAACACGTTTTGAAAAAAGATCAAGAAGGATTCTGAGTACATCAACAGTTACCATGCCATCTATCATACTATATATCTTTTCGGCTACCACGACATTATGTTTTCCGATCACTTGTGATGTAGCAGATACCATTCTTTATTCTTTATCAAAACATGTCGGTTTTTTTGATACCTGAGTGACAATTTGGGCATTCCATTTGTGAGTGGAATTGCATTTGAGAAGGCGCATTCTGTCACCCATGTAAGGGTTCCCTCTCCAAAAGGCGAAGGGTTCTCTGTTCATCCATTCTACTCTTTTGTTGCCTTCTTTTAGCTCCTTCTTTAACCCCTCCCATCCGTTTATGTTGATCTCGGGCCTGCTCAAAATACACCGCATAAAATTACTAAATTGACACAGTAGACAAAATACACGTACAGCAGGTATTCAAACTTGGGATGCAAAGATTGTATTACTTGGAGAAAAGATAGATCTTACCAACCCCAGAAAGACCAATCGGGAAAGACGATGTCCAGTGTCTTATCATCCCCACAAAAGTGAAACATGGGCGGGGCACTCGTCTCGTGAAAGCCCTTGTACTTACTCTTCTTTATCACCGGGACATCCCCGGCCTCGAACATTATGTCCAAGTCGGGCAACTGCCCCGGATAAAGCCTCAACACCTGCATCATCCCCCATATCGTGAACACATCTCTTGTTTGGTATGCGTCTCTATACTTCTTCCAATACACCTTACCATCTAAGACCACTATTCGAAAAAACGCTAGCGGTTTAGCAGCCTCTACCATGTCCCGCGTTATCCCTCGAGCCTTCCAGGGTCGCAGGTCGTCATGGATCCACTTGAAGTACTCAGGGCAGGCTCTGGCTCGCGAGTCAATAGGCTCGAACGTGGCTGGGTAATCCACAGGGCATGTTTGTGTCTCGTTTGGCGAGACACACTGGAGGGGGAATATTAGAGGATTCTTAGGGGCGGGCTCGGCTACCGAGGTTGCTCTTCTAAATAATCCAACTCCTGCACCTACAAAAGAAGGCTAATGAGGAAAAAAAAACATGTTAGAGTGAAAAAATTGTATTACTAACTCCCAAACTAAAGTTATGACAGACTTATTCCATCCGATCATTCACATACTTTCATCACATACGTTCCCGAGACTTTCATAAAGAAAACAATACTTACAACATTTACATAACGAGTGGCGACGAATGCACCAACAAGGACTACGGCGTAAAAGAGGATTATAGTGGAACCCCGTCGCTTGAAAGGCCATGGAAGGCCGAGATTTTTCCGAATCGATTGAGACTGCATGAAATTTAATGAATAATTTTGCCAAAAAAAGGCTTAATTGGGTATTTTTATAATTTTAATATCAAAAAATTTGAAAAAATAATTTTTATTTTTATTTTTTTTTTTGTTTTTAGGGAGAGTTGAAGAATGTGAAAGAGAGAAATAGAGTTGGCCTATTCTTGTGGAGGATCAAGATGCAATCGTTGATCACTTTTTACGCAATATTAATGGCTTGTCCTCATTGTGAGAACGTTAGGTCCCCACATAATTAAAAGTATATGCTTTTACGATATAGATATTTTGATATTTTAATATATATATATATATATATATATATATATATATAATGAGATATTGTACGGTTTAAAAATTTTATCTGTTAGAGTATAAAATCAATCTTGAATTTTTACCCATTAACTTGAGCTTTTAGGATAGTTGGTTCTATGACATGGTATCAGAGTCTTATTGACTAAGATGTCACGAGTTTGAATCTCAACCGCACCCACTTTCAATATGAATATAATTTAAGTATAAAGTATGAGGTGGGCCTGTGCAATGTACACGCTTCAAGCCCAAAGGGCATTTGCATGAGCGGGTATGTTCGAGTATAAAATTAATCTTGGGTCTTTACTGATTAGCTTAATCTTTTGGAAAAGATGGTTCTTTGACATTATCGTCTAGGTATCTTTCAACTTAATCAGGTGTATTTTTGTCAAGACACTGTGAATTATGATTGGAATAAGGTAGACGTGTCCTGTTAGTATTATAGCTCGTGTTAGTTGTTTGTAATTGCTTGTGTTTTGTCCTGTAATCTTGTTTTCTTGATTGGTTGTATTTTTTTTCTTGTCTTTGTTTTGTTCCCCGTTTTGTTATTGATTGAATTAAGTTTCGTTATACGAGGTGTCTATTGTATCGCGACTTGGTCGCTAGTTATTGGAAAAAAATATTGTTCGAATCACGTACCTACTCCGCATATTTTAACAAACGTTTTCTTGAATTCAAAGAAAAGCTACCTAAGAGGTAAAACCTCTTAAAAATTTTAGGATATTAAGTGATAAAAGTTTTAAACTATCAAGTACTTTATTGTATATATTAAAATATTACAGTACTTAAATATAAATTTCGTGATCTATATATTTAAGTTTCATATATGAATCAAAATTATTTAGAAAAATATATAGTCTACATATTTAGTATATCTATACTTAACGCAGTAACAAATGGAAAATTTTTGTATGAATAAAGTTTAATTAAATTATTAAATAATAAATAAATATACTTTTATATTTTTCACATTTTACATGTTAATAAAAAATAAAATTGTATTTTATAAAATTTAGGGTTATTTACACCAATAGTCTCTATACTTTATTCATTGTGTGAATTTGATCCTTGTACTTTTAATTGAGTCAATTTAGTCTCCCTACAATTGATACAGTGTTAATTTGGTTCCTAGAGTAAAATTTATGTTAAGCTTTTAGTAAAATTTTTAATGATTCGGTTATGGGTTAGATTAAATTAAGTCAAAGGGTGAGTTTTTAGCAAATTACTTGTATCTAATGCAATTGTGCCACAAAAAATTACGTCAATAACTTGACTTAAATCTGAGTGAAGGATTACGACCTCTCTTTAGAGTCCCACCCTTAAGGGATAAGGCTGCATACATCCTACCCCCAGACCCAGCTTACGTAGGAGCCCTTCAGGCACTGAAAATGCTATTGTTGTTGTACTAAATTAACATAATTTGAATTACAGAGGGATTAAATTAATATAATTAAAAATATAAAAATTAAATTAATATATTTAAAAAAATATAATTACAGAGGAATTACATTAACATAATTAAAAATATAAAAATTAAATTAATATATTTAAAAAAATATAGGAACTTTTAGCGTAAATACCTCTAAAATTTAATAATTTAGAGTGTGACACATTTTGGACCATCCATTCTATGCAAACTTGCCAGCTAATTTTAGGCTGGGCGCCAATAATATTTAATTGAATTTTTTACCAAACTGATACACTTTCAAAAAAAATTTACCAAAATAGCACAGTTTCAAAAATATTTACCAAATTGACATATTTTACTGTAGCATTATCATCGTACGCCGTTTTAAACGGCGTATATTGATAAATTTTTTTTTTTTCAAATGGGGGGACGCCGTTTGAAATGGCGTCCCCCCCATCCAATCTTTTTTTTTTTTTTTTTAATTTTAATATTATTAATATTTTTTATTTTTTAAAAATGGGTTAGATATGGGTGCTCAAAATTTTTTTAGGTACTCTTACTTCTTTATAATGTGTGTCAACACATAAATTATGTATGTCGACAAACACTTAACGTACTCAAAATTACTACTTAAGTACTCAAAATTCTTTTAGGTACTCTTACTTCTTTACGGTGTGTGTCGACACACACTTAACGTACTCAAAATTACCACAAATACTCAAAATCACTACCCAACTACTCAAGTTTTTTTTTGTTACTCTTATTTTCTTTATAGTGTGTGTCGATATATAAATTATGTGTGTTGACACATATTTCATGTACTTAAATTCACCACCAATGTACTTAAAATCACTACCTAAATACTTAAAATTCTTTTAGGTATTCGTATGTCTTTATGGTGTGTCTCGGCACATATTTAACGTACTTAAATTCACCATCAATGTACTTAAAATCACTACCTAAGTACTCAAAATTCTTTTAGGTACTCTTATATTGGTGCTGAATTTGAGTACGTTAAATGTGTGTCAACACATATTATAAAAAAATAAGAGTACATAAAAGAATTTTGAGTACTTAAATATTAATTTTAAATACCCTTATTTAATCCATCTAAAAAAATAAATAATATTAAAATTAAAAAAAAAAAAAAAGATTGGATGGGGGGATGCCGTTTCAAACGGCGTCCCCCCATTTGAAAAAAAAAAAAATAAATTTCATCAACGTACGCCGTTTAAAATGGCGTACGTTGATACTGCGACAGTAAAGTATGCTAATTTGGTAAATATTTTTGAAACTGTGCTATTTTGATAAATTTTTTTCGAAAGTATGCTAGTTTGGTAATTTATTCTATTTAATTGGACTTTTAACTAAAGTTGTCTGAACGTGCAATTTTAAAAAATTATCTTAAACTATTTAAAATTTTTAATATTATATTTTAATATTAATGTCGTTAACATCTATTAATTTTTGATAATATGAAAAAAAAATAATTTTAAAAAAATTGAATTTACATTTAAAATAATGTAGAATATTTAATTTTTTTTAAATAACTAAATATTTTTAAAAATATATTTTTTTAAATACTATATCAGAAAAAAAACTAACGAAAATCAACAGTATTACATTAAGGTGTTATATTACAAAATTAGGTATTTTTTTAAAACTGCACCTAAACTTTAGATGGTTTTCAGTAAAAAATATTATTTAATTTTTATAAGATTTTTTATATAAAGTGTTTTTTCTTTAAAGTTCTTATATTAATTTGGTTATAGATTTTCTTAGGATATTTATTTGATTCAGTTGAAATAAATATGAGATTTAATATCAGGTTAAAATGGAAAATAATTTTTCCTCTTTAATTATATGGCTATTCGAAAAAAAAAATTCCTTCTTAGTTTAATAAGTCGCTCTTAGTAAAATACGGTATGAAAATTAAACGGGTTTTAATGCGTATGATACGAACCAATATCGATCTAGCTCTCCAAAACCTAACCCAACGTCATAAACACTCAAATGAGTAGCTACGAGACTGTAATCGGCTGTCCTGGATTATATATAATATGTAATATATATATAACTGTTTACAAGATAGTAATAATACTAAACATACTTAATTCGCTAACCAACCCCTCTTACTTCTACTAATAAACTTATGATGAGGTGGCATTTGGGCTGACATGGCAGTTGGGAAGGCTCGAGACTCGTTCGGGTTATATATGAAATTTCGGTAAAAAATACACTGATTTGTAAACAAACATAGTATTAGCTACAACAACGGTAGTAGAAGCATAATACATGATAAACTGTAAAGTATAATCAATCATTTGAGAGTTAAAATGACAAATTTTGCAAAACATAGGATATAAATACTTAATATAAGTGTAGGTATTGATTATTTTCAAATATCAGTTACTTTTAAATGGGAAACATACAAATTAGTGCTATAATATAGATATTTTATAGATAACATTAAGAAAACATGCATTTTACTGTATTATTGACATCGATCCCGCTATCCGTCGCCCAGTGGGCCGGGTTGGGAGCTTTTGCCCCCAATGCTTAGTGTCTGTTTGGGCACTATAACTTATTTTATGATTATATTTTTTATTTATATTATTTTAATTATATTTTTTGATAAGGTATAATGCATTTTATTTTATAAAATATATTTGTAATTTTATAGCATACTATTATATTATTATAGTTGTATTTTTTAATAAGTTATAATATATTTTATTTTATAAAATATATTTATAATTTTATAAGACATTATTATGATCTTATTGTGTGTTATATTATTTATTAATAAATTATAGTTAGTCAAAATAATTACTTTTATGTGTGTGTGTGCACGCACACAACAACAACAGTAACAACAAACTCAGTGCCTGCAAGGGCTCCCTCAAAAGCAGGGTCTGGGGGTAGATGTACGCAGCCTTCCCCCTTCAAGGGGCTATCCTGAAGAGAGACTGTTTCCCAAGACCCCCAACCTGAAAAGCTGGTCCGCCGCATAGAGCAAGTGACCTGACAGCAGGAGAGCATTAAAGCATGAGTAGGGCAAAGTACACAGAAAGCAAAACAACAAACTCAAAGCAAGCCACATCAAGCAGAAATCAAAGGATAGGTAGGCAAGTCGTAGCTTATGAGAACAAGTACACGACCTAAGAGGGCCAGGAGAATGTCAAGGCCTAGCACTAGTAAGCTAGACTACCCCACTCTAACTGGAGCACCTATAACCCCTATACTAGCCCCCCATTGGGCCCTATCTACGGCAATCTCCTCCCGAAGATTTGGGTGGGTGAGGTCTTGTCGGATCGTCTCCAGCCATCTCTTCTATGGCCTGCCTCTTCCTCTCTTGCCTAGTGTAGTAAGGGGCTGTTCGTATCTCTTTACTGGAGCGTTGTCCAGTCTCCTTCTTTCTTTCTGCGCCATGAAGGGGTATAGACCGTAAATTATTATTATTATTATTTTTTTAGTTTCATGGAGTCGCACACCAATATATACTTCTCACTCACTGACCGCATCCATCCTTCTATATATATCTGAGCCATTGCCCAAAATAACACAAAAATAAAAAATATTTCCTAAACTAGCTTTTTAAAAAAAATATTTCTCCAAATGGCATCCATGTCATCATTTTTTTATTTTTTTACACATTAATAAAATTTTAAATTTATAATATTTTATGTATTATAATAAATTAATTAAACTATATTATTTATTAAATTTTATATAAAATTATTTGTGACAAATTTATTCTAAATATTTAATAAATAATTTATTTTAATTTATTTATTATGATTAAGAAAGTATTATAAATTTAAAACATTATAAATATATTAAAAATAAAATAAGAAAGTAAAAAAAGTAAAAATAAAAAATAAAAAAGTTAAATGATGACATTGATGCCATTTTGGAAAATATTTTTCTTAAAAAGCTAGTTTAGAAAATATTTTTTATTTTTGTGTTATTTTTAGCATTGGCTCTATATATCTTGTATCTTTATTTTTAAAGCATTTCATGAAACAACAAAGTTAAACAACAGAAAAATAGATAATGTATCACTTGAATATCATAAATATAATCTTTCATTGCCTAAATTATGACAGAAGAATCATATTTTAAATTACTGTTCTGACAATAACAGTATCCTAAATTTAAGGTCACATTCTTTGAATTGCATTATAATGCAATTGCGTCAAGAAATTAGAGTGAGTATGAATGGTTCTATTATTTTTTGTCAATTGGAATTCTGTGTCTTAAGGGAATTATATATCTTTAACCTAACCCACATTTATTGTAATTTTTTAGTCTTTAGAAATGCAAATTGTAACAAGCCGAGCAGAACTGAGCTGAGCGCTCTCCATGTTCGAGCTTGAGTTCAATAAGAATTATTGAGCATGAGTTCGAGTTGAGCTCCTATTGAGCTTTCGAACCTTTGTTTGAGCTTGATTCGATAGACCTTTAATGTGTTCAGTATTCAACTTGGCTTGTTAATAGAATGGAGCTTGTTATTGAGCTGAGTTGATTTGAGCTAATAATTGAGACGAGTTTGGTATCGACCCGAGCTTGCTATCGAGCTGAGAGTATCGCACCATTATCAAACCATTTTTAACTAAATATAACCTTAGAGAAAAAATTATGTAAAATTTTTAATGGTTCGGTCTCAAGTTAGATTAAATTGAGTAAACGGATGAATTTATAATAAGTTATTTGCATCTAACATAAATTTACCGTTCAAATTACATCATTTAACTTAAATTAAACCAAATGACTAAATTAACATATTTTAAATTATTCAAGGACTAAACTGACACCATAGACAAAGTACAGAAACCTTTAATATAAATAACCCTTATGATTATTATTTCATAAACTAATTATTCGTTATATGTTTGCAAATTATTTTTTTAATAAGATAAGGATAAATCAGTTATCTCTTTTGGAAATAGAGCTATTAATTCTTCATTAAAAATATCCTGAAAAAGTCTTTTGTAATCTTTTTAGATCCCGTAATTTTTATAACATTTGTTTGTATTTAATCAACTGCTCGATTTGCTTCTTTATATGAATATCTTCATAATCTGGTAAAAAATGTCACATGTCCACATTGATACTGTGTATCTTTGATTGAATTGGAATCTCTCCACTAATTAATGCTTCTCATAATTGGAAATTGGCCAAATTGTGTAAAAATCTAGCATTGCATCCACACACAAGCATTGAATTTCATTATAACTTTGAAATTACGCATGCTTGGGCGAGAGTAGTACCAAGATAGGTGACCTCCTGGGAAGTCATCGTGTTGTACCCCTCAGGTTGGGGCTTCTCAAAAACAGCCTCTCTTTAGGGTAGCACTCTGACGGGAAAAAGCTGCGTACATCTACCCCCACCAGACCCTACTTAGGCGAGAGCCCTTGGGGCATTGAGAATATTGCATAGCCAAATTGTGTTTAAAAAAAAAAAAATTTTCAAACACTTTTTGTAGAAATATTTCTGTCAAAGTGCTTTTAATAAGAGTATTATCTGTAAATTTTTTAATTAAACGCCAATTTTCAACTTCTATTCAAAAGTAAGAAATATTTTATACTTCTATTGAAAAAAACTCTCAAATCCCGAAAAAACTTGGTCAAACATACTCTAAATTATCACCTTATCTATATATATAGAGAACTCGTTATGTTAGAGTATAAAACCAATTATGGGCCTTCATTCATTAGCTTAAACTTTTGAAAAAGTTAGTTTCTTGACATGGTATCAAAGCCTTGTGACCAAGAGGTTGGGGGTTCGAATCCCAACAATTTCCAATTTCAATACTAATACAATTTAAGCATAAGGTATAAAGTAGGCCTGTGCATTATCCACGTTTCAAGCCCAAACGAGCATTTGCACGAAGGGACATGTTAGAATATAAAACCAATCCTACATCTTCACCCATCAACTTAAGCTTTTAGGAAAGTTGATTTCTTAACATAGTATTAGAGCCTTGTGACCAAGAGGTCAGGAGTTCAGATCCCAACAACCCCCAATTTCAATATTAACACAATTTAAGCATAAAGTATAAAGTAGGCCTATGTATTATCCACGCTTCAAACCCAAAGGAGCATTTGCACGAAGGGGCATGTTAGAATATAAAACCAATTTAAATAAGAGAGTTCCTGCTTAAGCGAAAGAAGGGCAAGAGAGCGCTGAAGCTAAAGATGAAGGAGAAAGAGAAGAGGGAGCTTCAGGAGTTCCTGAAAGACATGTCTCCTAGAAGTAGTGCAAGAAAATATCGTCCAAGACAGCCGGGAAGAAGAAAAAACAGAATAGGGGAAATCGGAATGAGAAGACCACGGAAGCGGAGTATGATGAAATGACCATGGAAGTGGAGCGGGTAATTAAGATGGGAAAAAGGGTGGGTTTTAACTTTGATGGTTTCGACCTACCTACGGTAGCAGACATTCTTGCTAAGTGATGTGGTTGGGTTTTATTGTGGAGGCTTCAGTCCTGCTCTCGTTCCATATGTTGATCTTCTGGTTCATCTTCATCTGGGATCTCTGTCTGAGTTTTGCTCTAATTTGTCCTGTCCACCGGATCTTGTCTGGGCTTGTGTTCGGTGTCTGTTGTGTCATGTTTTGAGGCGAGCGTTTTGTTCATGTTATCCTTTTTTTTTGTGTGTTGATTGTTTTTGGTCCCCGTCTTGTTAGGTCGGACTCAGGTCTCATTTAGCGAGTGGTCTACTTATATCACAATTTTGTCACAATTTATTGGAAAAAAGAATATAAAATCAATCCTGCATCTTCACCCATCAGTTTAAACTTTTGGAAAAGTTAGTATCTTCGGATCCCAATAACCCCCAATTTCAATATTAATACAATTTAAGCACGAGGTATCAGGTGGGCCTGTGCATTATCCTTGCTTCAAGCCCAAACTGGCATTTGCGTAAGGAGGTATGTTAGAGTATAAAACCAATTCTGCCCTTTCACCCATTAGCTTTGTTGAAAATAGTATAATTTTTGCTTTTGTTATACTTGTATTTATGTATTTACTTGTATTCTACACATTTACTAGGGTAGGTATTAATTTAATTTTCCCATTTATTGGCCTTGGGTAACCAGCCAGCTCTAAGAGAGGGAGAGGGAGAGTTTTTTGTTCTTTGTGTTTATTTCTTTTATTATTTGCTTTTACTCATGTAATTAACTAGCCTAGGATTCTTTTGCAAGTGTTAGGTTAGTCTTTTCCCTTTCCCATAGGATTTGTATAAATTGGAGATCTTGTTAATGAGAAAAGTATCCAATTCTCATCATATTATTCCTTGTAGTTTCATCTTCTCGTTTTCTTCACGGTATCAGAGCAGGCTTGAATCGGGATCATCAAGCTTTTGTTTTTTTTTTCCTTCTTCCAGTTGTGCACTCCATTTGTGAGTCTTCTACTTATTCTCTTGTTTTTACTTGTGTTTTTTTCGTGTTTAATTCATAATGACGGAAGAAAATACTAATCAAATTGTTGCACCTGGTGTTGAATCAAGGGGCGTTCCTGATGTGAACTCACCCTTTTACTTACACCCCTCAGATAATCAAGGTGTCGTTTTTGTTCAAGACGTTTTAACGGGACCTAATTTTCCCGCCTGGAGGCGTTCTGTCTTCAAAGTTTTTAAAGCTAAAAGAAAGCTGGGGTTTCTTGATGGAACCATTGTCAAACCCGATGAGTCTTCACCGGATTTTGAAAATTGGAGCACTTGTGATTCCATGGTCTCTTCATGGCTCACCAACTCCGTCTCCAAAGAAATCAATGCTAGTATAGCATATTTTGAAACTGCGCGCGACATTTGGTTAGATCTAAATAAGCGTTTCTCTCAAGGGAACACTCCTCGTATCTATGAAATCAAACGCGAAATTTCACTTTTAAAACAAGAAAATAAGTCAATTTTCGACTATTTCATGAAACTAAGGGCTCTATGGGATGAGCTTTATACTCTAGTAGCCATACCTCCATGTACGTGTGGATCAGGTCAAGCTTTTGCGGCCATACGGGACATGGAGAGACTACTTGATTTTTTAATGGGCTTAGACCCGTCTTTTTCTACTGTGAGATCACAATTGATGAATTCCAAGCCCTTACCCTCGGTAGCTAGTGCCTATTCAACACTTTGTCAAGAGGAAAAATAACAAAGTGTTGCATTCGGTAGTATTGTTGTACCAGAGGCCGCAGCCCTTGTTGCTAAAGGGACTAATATGTTTTTGGGAGGTGGTTCGTCGTCAGTGAACGGACCACAACCCAAGCGCAATAATCGCCCAGTTTGTTCATATTGTAAGAAACAGGGACATACAAGAGACAGATGCTTCGAGCTAATTGGATACCCACCGGGATGGAAGCAACCACGCAGCAGTAACGGGAGGCCTGCTGCGGCTACTGCGCAGCAGGCGTGGGAGGCTGCTGGTCGACAGCAGCTGCTGCTGCCAGCCCCGGACCAGCAGCCCGGAGCCCCGAACGCGAGCCAGATCATAGGTCTTTCGGCTTTACAATATCAACAACTTTTGGGTCTTCTCAACTCGGGAAATTGTGCCCCTTGCGTTAACTTGACAGGTCAGGGTTCGTTTGGTCGTAGTTGTTGGATTATTGATACAGGTGCAACGGACCATATGGTGCCATCCGATTTTTCTTTACTTGATAGAAGGGTTAATACCGAGATTCGGCCCGTTCGACTACCTAACGGCACTTGTTTGCCAGTATCACACGTTGGACGTGCCAAGATCACGGATGACATCATGCTTGAAAATGTGTTACAAATTCCGGGCTTTCACTGCAATTTGTTGTCAGTAAGCAAATTAACTAGAGATATAAATTGTGCATTGACATTTTTCAAAAATTTTTGTGTAATACAGGACCTGCCATCGAGGAAGCTGATTGGAGCGGGTAAAGAACGAGATGGGCTATACATGATGGAGTGCACTGTCATTCCGAAGTCCGCTCAAGTCGTTGATAGTACTAATAAAGGAGTTTTGTGGCATCGTCGATTGGGTCATGTTCCGTTTAACAAATTGTCTAATTTTCCGGGCTTGGACATTGGTGTTGTTTTGGATAATGTTTGTGACTCGTGTCATCGAGCTAAACAAACTCGGTTGCCTTTTCCTATTTCCATTAGTAAATCTGTTGCTTGTTTTGATTTGCTTCATGTTGATATTTGGGGCCCATACCGTACGTTGTCAATGACAGGAGCTCGTTTTTTCCTCACTATCGTTGATGATCTTAGTAGGTGTACTTGGGTGTATTTGATGCGTGACAAGTCTCAGTCACATAAAATCCTCATGGATTTTTGTGAAATGGTACAAACTCAGTACAATTCGCAGATTAAATAAATTCGTAGTGATATTGGAGCAGAATTCCTTTTTGGGCCGTTACTTAACTTTTATGCAGGAAAGGGTATACAAGTGCAGAATTCTTGCAATGATACACCCCAACAAAATGGGGTAGTGGAGAGAAAGCATCGCCATCTCCTTGAAGTGGCCCGAGCCCTTAGGTTTGAAGCGGGTCTTCCTATTCAATTTTGGGGAGAATGCGTGTTGACAGTAGCCTATCTTATCAATCTCATGCCTACAACTCGTCTACAAAACAAGAGCCCATATGAAGTACTACTTGGTAAAATTCCTTCATATACACATTTACGCGTTTTTGGCTCGTTATGCTATGTTCATAATAAGGATCGTAGTAAAGATAAGTTCAGAAGTAGAGCAATTCGTGGTGTTTTTCTTGGTTACCCTCATGGCAAAAAGGGGTATAAGGTCTATGACTTAGAAAATAAAAGGATTGTAATCTCACGTGACGTAGTTTTTCACGAAGATAGATTTCCATATGTTGAAGAAGGGAAGAACAATAGCTCAAATAATGATGTTTTTGATTTAATTCATTATGTCGAGGAAGGGAGTTTGATACAAACACGAGAAACAAGGGCCATAGGGGATCTCGCAGCACCGTCAAATGACGGTGCTACAGTGACTGACCGAACAGTGTTCGGTCAGCACAGTGAGGGGGAGGAAGCTGCGGGTCAAGCGGGGAGACCAATTCGTGTCCGTTCCATGCCTACAAAGTATCGAGATTATGTGGTTGATGTTCCTCCTTCGATAGCCCATCCTCGTGATACTCCTTCATCGGCTAACTCAGGTATGGTGTATCCTATATCAAATTATGTTTCTAATGCACGATTTACTAACTCGCATTCTAATTTGCTACAAGCCACCACATCTTGTGATGAGCCTAAGAATTTTGCACAGGCATTCGAGTCGCCTTATTGGAGGGAAGCAATGGAGAAAGAGATTTCGGCATTAGAACAAAACAAAACTTGGACACTAGAAGAGTTGCCCCCGGGAAAGCGAGCGGTAGACTCGAAATGGGTCTATAAAGTCAAATACAAGGCTGATGGAAGCATTGAGAGGTATAAGGCAAGGCTCGTTGCCAAAGGTTATACCCAGGTAGAAGGCATTGATTATCATGATACCTTTGCTCCCGTTGCTAAATTGGTTACCGTTCGTTGTGTACTTGCAGTTGCGGTAGCTAGAAATTGGATAATGCATCAATTGGATGTGAATAATGCCTTTCTTCATGGTGACCTCGATGAGGAGGTCTACATGAAATTTCCACAGGGTTTTGAAAAACAATATGCCGGTAAAGTTTGTCGTTTGCGAAAATCGCTTTATGGTTTAAAACAGGCCTCACGTAATTGGAATCAGAAATTCACAAATTCGCTTGTTGAAATGGGTTTTGTCCAGTCTAAGTCTGATTATTCTCTCTTCACTTATAACAAGGCGGCTGTGTATACTGCTATCCTAGTGTATGTTGACGATGTTGTTATTACCGGGAACAATCTGAGTCATATTGAAGAAGTAAAGTCAAAGCTTAATGTTCAATTTGGCATTAAAAATTTAGGAGCAGTCAAGTATTTCCTCGGGGTAGAGGTGGCTCGCTCTCAAAAGGGGTTAATTTTGAGTCAACGAAAGTATGCACTTGATATCTTGAGTGAAACCGGGATAATAGGTGGGAAACCGGTTGCCACACCAATTGTACAAAATCACCGTTTGAGTGATGAAGAAGGGGAATTAGTTAAGGATCCGGGCCAATATAGGAGACTTGTAGGAAGACTTCTATATCTCACCATTACTTGTCCCGACATTTGTTATGCAGTTAGCATACTTAGTCAGTTTGTCCACAATCCTAGAGTTCCACATCTTGAAGCCGCTTTCCGAGTACTTCGATATATCAAGGGGACACCGGGTCAAGGGATTTTCCTTCCACATGATTCTGATTTTAACATTCGTGCATATTGTGATGCTGATTGGGCAGGTTGTCCTACTAGCAGACGTTCCACTACAGGATTCATTGTTTTCTTGGGAGGAGCTCCCATATCGTGGCGTTCTAAGAAGCAGTCAGTTGTCTCTCGTTCCTCTGCTGAAGCAGAATACCGTGCAATGGCCACTGTGACAAGCGAGTTAGTTTGGTTGAAACGATTATTAGTGGATCTTGCAGTTGATGTTCAAAAACCCGCAATTTTATTCTGTGACAACCAAGCGGCACTTCACATAGCCTCGAACCCGGTTTTTCAGGAAAGAACCAAGCATATAGAGATCGACTGTCATTTTGTTCGAGAGAAGTTGTTGGCCAAAGAAATCTCGACCTCTTTCGTGCGTACATCAGGACAAATGGCTGATATATTTACTAAAGGGCTTTCTTCACCGTCATTTTCTTCTTTCCTTTTCAAGTTGGGCATTGTAAATTTACATGCTCCAACTTGAGGGGGAGTGTTAAAAATAGTATAATTTTTGCTTTTGTTATACTTGTATTTATGTATTTACTTATATTCTACACATTTACTAGGGTAGGTATTAATTTAATTTTCCCATTTATTGGCCTTGGGTAACCGGCCAGCTCTAAGAGAGGGAGAGGGAGAGTTTTTTATTCTTTGTATTTATTTCTTTCATTATTTGCTTTTACTCATGTAATTAACTAGCCTAGGATTCTTTTGCAAGTGTTAGGTTAGTCTTTTCCCTTTCCCATAGGATTTGTATAAATTGGAGATCTTGTTAATGAGAAAAGTATCCAATTCTCATCATATTATTCCTTGTAGTTTCATCTTCTCGTTTTCTTCAAGCTTAAACTTTTGGAAAAGTTGGTTTCTTGACATGTTATTGATAGAGTAACTTTTATTAATAACAGGAGAATCATATTTTGAATTACTGTTCTGACAATAACAGTACCCTAAATTTGAGGTCACATTCTTTGAATTGCATTATAATGCAATTGCGTCAAGAAATTAGAGTGAGTATGAATGGTTATATTATTTTTTGTCAATTGGAATTCTGTGTCTTAAGGGAATTGTATATGTTTAACCTAACCCACATTTATTGTAATTTTTTAGTCCTTAGAAATGCAAATTGTAACGAGCCGAGCTGAACTGAGCCGAGCACTCTCCGTGTTTGAGCTTGAGTTCAATAAGAATTATCGAGCACGAGCTTGAGCTGAGCTCCTATTGAGCTTTCGAACCTTTGTTTGAGCTTAATTCGACAGGCCTTTAATGTGTTTAGTAATCAACTTGGCTTGTTAACAGAATGGTGCTCGTTATTGAGCTGAGCTGATTCGAGCTAATAATTGAGACGAGTTTGGTATCGACCCGAGCTCGCTATCGAGCAGAGAGTCTCTCACCAAGCTCTTAACAATTGAGACGAAGATTAGAAGAAAAAGCGCAATAGATCTACCGATAGATCCCTTCTTCGAAGGTCGTTTCCCAGCTGCCATTAGAAAGCCACCAAGAACCTTAGCATAACCAAAAAAATTAATAAAATTGCCTTAGAATATGGTATTTGACATGAAATATATATTTACCTTAAGGTAAGCTTATTTATATTTTAGTACTCCGATATCTTTTGAAATAATAAAAAAGACTCTGGCCCTTTTGAATTATTAAAAAGTCCCCTTTGTTTTTGTCTTATTGGCATGATGACATCATTTTCCGTTGACAAAACTGACGTGTTATTTATATATAGTGTTATTTACATCAAAAGTCTTTATACTTTATCTATTATCTTTATACTTTACTATGTACTCGCGTTTTTAGTCGTGTCAATTTAATTATGAAAAATTATCGCTTAGATATAATATATATATATATATATATATATAATGAGATACCCTGAGTTTTAGATATTTTATTACTTAGGTATCCTAAAATTTTAATTAGGTACCCTTTTGTCAAGAATTCAGTTGATTGTCCTTAGAAAATGCTAAAATTAAACATAATTTTAACAGTATATTAGTATTTTTATTAGAATTTAATATTTTTTGCTGAAAAATGCAAAAATGAGATGTAATTGTGGTAATTTTCAGGTGTTCTACATCAACATTCGGTTAATATTAATCACAATTTGTTATATTTTTATAAAAATATTGGTATTAGTTTATATGTATATTATCTTATTCATCTATTATATAAATATTTTTTAGATAAAATTGATCAAATTCTTACAAATATTTATTGAATTCGGTCATAAGGTGCCTAGGTGATAAAATATTCAAACTTCAAGGTACCTCATTGTATATATTAAAATGTTATAGTATTTAATAAATGCTCAAACCTCGGGATACCTAAGTTATAATTTTTCTTTAATTATTATAAAAGTTATATTGTACTAATTTGATCCTCGAGTAAAAATTTATACTAAGTTGGTGATATAATTTTTTAATGGTGCGGTCATTGGACATAGAGATAAAACTCGATGCAATTTAACATAATTGTGTTATTTTAAAATTATGTCACTAATTCAATCCCGATTGGATCATATGACTAAATAAATACAACATAAATTGTATATAGAGATACAACTGATAAAATTGAAAGTACAATGATTAAATTGATATAACTGGTAAAATATATGGACATTTGATATAAATCATATATATATATAATATTTGTTTGAATTGATCCATCAAATTTTACTTTATTTAATATGATCTTTAATATTTTAAATTTTATTTAAGTTAGTCTCTTGTCTTTTCTTCGAATATTTAATTTATAATAAAAAAAAATACAAGAGGGTATTTAGATAAGAAAAAAGTATAGATCAAATTAAATAAATGGTAAATTATAAAAAAAATTTCTATCATTTACTTCAAAAATAGAAAACTTCCTTAAAAATAAAAGCACTCACAAAATTTTTTTATTTTTAAAAATTTATCACTGAACCCTTATGTAACATTTTTTTGACCATTTTACCCCTCAAAAGTGAGAGGGTTAAATATTTAATTATATCTTTAGAATAGGGTTTTATATTATTAGGTAAAAATTAGAAAAAAATTATATTTGCAATAGAATTAAAGGAATTTTATACATTTTATAAAAAATATAATGGTTTTAATTAATTATAGTAATAATATTATAAGTTTAGAAGATAAAAAATATTTTAAAGTTTTTATAAAAATACTATAATATAAAATATAATATTTTTGTTGATATTATAATGTCACTACTATATAATTAATTAGAATTATAACTTTTATAAATATAAAAAATTCTTATTTTTTCCTCAAAATATAAAATTCTACCTAAAAATAAAATTAAATACTTAACTATTTTATTTTGAGGAGCAAAATAGTCAAATAAAGTTATTTAAAGGCAAAGTGATAATATTTTAAAAGTAATGCAGTTTAATGAATAGTTTATTTGTTAGGAAAAATTTTTATTTTTAAAGCGAAAGTCAGAAAATTTTCTATAATTTATCCTTAAATAAATATATAACTATTTTAAATTATTTTAAATAAGAACAAAAAAAGAAAATAATTTGAATAAATATAGAGAGGGACTAGTGATGAAAATAAATTAATTTAAAGTGAAACACAGTATCTTTTCTTTTCCTTGGAGTTTGTGGGCCCCACCCATTTGTATATTTATTGAAACAATAAAACATGTGAATGCTTTTGTGGGCCGATCGGGGCTTCAACTAAAATTTTTAAATAAGATCTTTATTATATAATTTTTTAAGTTATTTATATTTTAATATTTTGATATTCTTGAAAATAATAAAAAAATTGTAATATTTTTTAATTAATATAAAGATTTTTAAGTTTTTACTGTATTAATAAAAGGTTCAACAACAACAACAAGAATAATCCCAGTGCCTCGCGGCTCCCTCTAAAGCAGGGTCTAGGAGGGGTATATGTACGCAGCCATACCCCTTCCGAGTAGAAATGAGACTGTTTTCGATGACCCCCATTTTGAAGTACAGGAGCGCCTGCAAAGCTGTATTAATAAAAGGTTAACTACAAAAAATCTTCTGACTTTTGCTACAAAAATAAAAAAAATCCCTCATAAATAAAATCACTCATTAAACTCCCTCACTTCTAAAAAATTATCACTTTGTCCCCATATATCTTTTTTTTTGACCATTTTATCTTTTAAAATAAAATATTATTAACAGAGATAGAATCATGATGTAATTTGTAGTGAATCATAGATATAAATTTTATAAATTTGCTATGATATTTACAATTTTGTTCTTATAATAACATTAATGTAAAAACTTAAATAAGGACTATGAAGAAAATGATTGAATATATTAGATGATCAAGTAAGGAAACAAGACTAGCCTATTTATACTAGATGAAGGACACACCCTTTCACCTTCACAAGCTAAGAGTTACATAAGAATAAATTGCATAAATAAATCAAGTAAATGCCTATAATAAAAACCCCATCTTGGCCGGTTGAGGAGGAAGAGGGAAAGCCAAAAAATCTACCAAAATATCTACCTACTCACTAATTACATGGAATAATGTATAAAAGTATATGCCAAGAATAAAGACAAATACTAAAGCGTACAAATACAAATATGAGAATACAAAAGTAAAATACTAATTTCTACAATTAATATATAAAAATTATCAAATTATTATTGATTATATCATGGGTGACTCGGAAACAGTCAGGATGGGTGACCTCCTGGGAAGTCCTCACCCTCAGGTTAGGGCACTCGGATACAGCCTCTCTTCAGAGGTAATATTCTGAAGGAGGAAGGTTGCGTACATCCACTCCTCCCCAGACCCTACTTGGACGGGAGCCCTTGAGATACTGAGTATATTGGTTGTTGCTTGCTTATTGATTGCATGATGGGGGAGGATCCCATACATTATGCGGTGGTGGGGCTGTGAGAGAGAGAGAGAGGTTTGAGAGGGGGAGATAGAGAGAGTTATAGATTAATAATTTTAAATTGTAATTTTTTAAAATTGAAGTAATTTAAATAAAATATTTTTAATATTTATATTTGTTTGTTTGACTATTTAAAGATCTGTTAAATTTTTATTGAAAATATTAAAGTGGCTTGTATATATCATCGTTATTATTCATTATATTAGCATATTTTATATAAAAATATATACAAGTTATTTCAAAGTTTTCAACAAAAATTTAACAAATATTCAATAATTTTTGAAATTATTGGATATTTGTTATCATTATTATTCATTACATTAGCATATTTTACTTAATTTAAATTTTTTATATAAATAATTTAATTTTTAATAGTTTCCTAAATTATTAAATACTCGATAAATTTTTGTTGAAAATATCGAAATAACTTGTGTATATTTTTCTAATATATTACAAGCCTTTTCCCGTGAGATGCACGGGTGTCGCGTATATTTTAAAACACGTACAAAGAGTAAAACCATTAATTTTTCTTTGAATTAGTTGCATTTTTCTTAACTGTTGTTTCTTATATATTTACATTAATTTTTACAATTTACTCTTTTGTAAATATATATTATTCGTTGTTTTCATACTCATGTATAACTGTTCCTTAATAGTCATTTTCATAATTTAATTGTTACTTTTTAAATATGTGTTCCTTATAATTTTTTCTTGACTTTTTATGGGATTCGATAATTGAAAGACGATGGTGCCTTATAATTCTAGAATTAGAGGTAGTAAGACATTTAAAAGAGAAGGATCTTTTGACAATAATAATATCGATAGAAGAAAGATTATCTTTTACTAACGAGGAACCCTATTACTCAGTAAACCCCGACCCATGCGGCAACCTACATACCATAAGAGTCAGTTAAGTTAAGAATTTCAATGGGAGAATCGAACTCCAGACCATTTGACTTAAAGTAATACTTTATCTTCTCACTTGTCTTTTATCACTGAACCAGGGCTCTGATAGATAATATAGATAAATTATCATTATCATTATCATTCGTAATTGGAAACTTGGGTACTTTACCTAACACCCCCACCCACCAAACTCGCACTTGTGTTGTGTCTTCAAATACAACAACAACAAATCTAATGCCTCGAGGGCTCCCGCATTTGCAGTGTCCCGGGAGTTGGGGGGTGGGATGTACTCAGCCTTGCCCCCCGTGCTACCCTAAAAAGAAGTTATGTCCAAGAACCCCCAACCTAAAAAGCATAAAAAATAATAATGTATTGATAAAAAGCATAAACGTGTTGTGTCTTCAAATGAAAGTAAAAAATGTCATGAATACATAATTTAAAACTAAATCATATAAAATAATTATTTAACAATATTATTTTTATGATTATTATTTTACAATCTAATTATTCATTACATGTTTTTATATTAATTTTTTTTTTTTTAATAAGGTAAGGATAAATCAGTTACCTCGTTTAGGAATACAACTATTAATTCTTCATAAAAAAATATCCCCAAAAAGTCTATAATATGATTTTTAACTATTTCAGGTCCCGTAATTCTCATAAATTTTGTATGTATTTAATCACCAAGCTCGCTATTGGACCACCTTATGACGCGTTCAATATTCCTCACTATTTCCTCCGCTTCATGGTTTCACTCGAACTCTTCTAATATTATAATTTAAAAGTTAAATTAAATATTTTGCGGTTCTTTTTTTATTTTTTTTGGGTGACAAAGTACCATTTAAGGCATTCCCCTAGTGATAAGCAAGTAAGAGGATAGAGTATTGTTTTAGGCTAAAAATTTTGGAGTTCGATTCGTCATTTGAACCTCTCATTGAGGAACCCTTGACTTAATTGATTGCTGTGATTTGTGAGTTATCTCGGTCGGAGTTTATCGGATAATCAGGTTACTTATTAGCGATGATAAAAAAGGTAATGAAGGAAGGTGGGGTAAATGATTGCTGTTCACCGTTGATTTCTCCCAAGAACCTTTTTTCAGACACTTTTTGCAAAAATATTTCTGTCAAGGTGCTTTTAATAAGAGTATTATATCGGCAAATTTTTTAATTAAACGCCAATTTTCTGCTTCTATTCAAAAGTAAGAAACAGTTTCTACTTCTATTCAAAAAATACCCTCAAATCTTAAAAAGAAATTTGGTCAAACAAACTCTAAATTATCACCTTATCTATATATATAAACAACTTGTTATGTTAGAGTATAAAACCAATCAAACGCCTTTACCCATCGGCTTAAGCTTTTGGGAAAGTTGGGTTCTTGACATGGTATCAGAGCCTTGTGACCAAGAGGTTAGTAGTTCGAATCCCAACAACCCCCAATTTCAATAATACAATTTAAGCACAAAGTATGAGGTGGGCCTATGCATTATCCAAGTTTCAAGCCCATACAGGCATTTGTATAAGGGGGCATGCCAGAATATAAAATCAATCCTGCCACTTCACCCATCAGCTTAAACTTTTGAAAAAGTTGATTTCTTGACATGTTATTAATAGAGTAACTTCTATTAATAACAGGAGAATCATAGTTTAAATTATTGTCCTGATAATAACAGTACCCAAATTTAAGGTCACTTTCTATGAATTGCATTATAATGCAATTGCGTCTAGAAATTAGAGTGAGTATGAATGGTTATATTATTTTTTGTCAATTAGAATTTTGTGTCCTAAGGGAATTATATATGTTTAACCTAACCCACATTTGACTGATTAAGGAAGTTGGCACACAACCAAAAAAAAAAAAAAAAAAAAAAAAGCGCTTTTTGGCACATTTGAAAAAAATTTTAAAAGATTGGCACATACGTGATACTTGGGCAAGAGTAATGCCAAGATTGATGAGCTCTTGGGAAGTCCTCGTGTTGCACCCCTTAGGTTGGTGGTTCTCGAAAACAGCATCTCTTTAGAATAGCACTCTAAAGGGGGAAGGTTGCGTACATCCACCATCCTTCCCCCGGACTCTGCTTAGGCGGGAGCCTTTGAGGTACTGCGAATATTGTTGCTGTTGGCACATACATCATGCTACAGTAATTTTTTTAATGAAAATTTTCACCTTCGTTGTAACAACTTCGAAGTTAAGCGTGCTTAGGCGAGATTAGTACAAAGATGAGTGACCTTCTGGGAAATCCTCGTTTTGCATCCCTCAGGTTCTGGGTACTCGAAAACAGCCTGTCTTCAGAGTATCACCCTGAAGGGGGAAGACTGCGTACATCCACCCCTCAGACCCTGCTTAAGCAGGAGCCCTTGGGGCACACCTTTCTTTCTTCTTTCTTTTTCTTTTTCTTTTTTCTTTTTTTTTCATTTTATTTTCTAAACTTATTTTAGTAATTATTTAAAAATTATTTATTTAAATTTAAAAATTATTGTTATAAAATAAATTAAATGTTATTTAGCTAACCCATACTTACTGTTGTGGATAAAGTAATATGCACTTGTCACGGTTCGCCAAATTATTGTACATGGGCCTTCACCCATAATTTTAATCTTTTGGGACAGATGGTTCCTTGACATAGTATCAAAGTCTTGTTGATCAAGAGGTTACAAGTTCGAATCTCAACAGCCCTCCACTCTAACTATAAATATATTTTAAGCGCAAGATATGAGAGAGTGAGATTGATGTCGTAGAGCATGCCCAATAGGGTTGCTGAGGCATATATTTATAGTAATGAGAACAAGAATAATTACAGAATATTTGCAGAACAATATCAGGATAATATCAGAATAATATCGTAATAATATCTCTAATATGCCCACTCAGTCTGTGCGAGGGAGACCAACGTACATATTGGCTTTATAGTAGTGGAAACTATCAGTAGCCAACCTTTTAGTGAATATGTCAGCAACCTGTTTGGTGGTAGGCGTGTATCGAATCTGGATATCGCCCTTAACAACCTTCTCACAAACATACTGAAAATTAACATCCGCATGCTTACTGCGATCATTGGAAGTAGGATTGGCAGCTAAGTAGGTAGCAGAAACATTATCATAGTACACAACTATCGGGCTAGAGTAACGGAGACCTAAATCACGCATGAGGTATCCAATCGAATCACATTTAGGGATGACCTTGGCGACGACTCGATATTCAGATTCGGTAGAGGACTTAGTGATTGTAAGCTGCTTCTTTGCACACCATGAAATGACGTTGGGACCAAGGAACAAGGCAAAACCCGTGGTGGAGCGACAGGTGTCAGGACAGCCACCCCAGTCAGCATCGGTATATGCAGTAACAGATGTGCAAGAACCTGGAGCTATAGTGAGACCATGATCGGGCGTGAACTTAAGGTATCGTAAGATGCGTTTAACCATCTGCCAATGGGAAGTAGAGGGAGCATGCATGAACTGAGATACACGATTAACCCCGCATGCAATGTCCGGACGGGTCATGGTCAGGTACTGGAGAGCACCCACCGCACTACAGAACTCGGTCGGGTCAGGTTGAGGAGACCCATCCACCACAGAGGGTTGCACCCGAGCTGGTAAGGGGGTTTGTACAGGTTTAGCCTCAAGCATGTCATGCTGACCTAATAGGTCAAGGGTGTACTTATGTAGGGAAAGAAAAAGGCCGTGGCAAGTGCGTTTGGTTTCGATGCCAAGGAAATAATGAAGGGGGCCAAGATCTTTCATTGCAAATTGGGTTGAAAGAGAGGCAGTGAGGCGAGCGAGTAGGGAAGAGTCAGAACCCGTGTGGATAATGTCATCCACATACAGTAGGAGACCCACAATGGCAGTAGGGGACCGATGTATAAAAAGCGAGGGATCAGCCTTACTACAATAGAAACCCAAACTATAGAGAAACGTGCTAAACCTATGAAACCAAGCTCGTGGTGCCTGCTTAAGGTCATACAGAGCCTTGCGCAGGCGGCATACATGTGTGGGAAATTTCGGGTGGATGAACCCGGGAGGTTGTCACATGTATACCTCTTCATGTAAAAAACCATGTAAAAAGTCGTTTTTAACGTCTAGTTAGCGAATGGGCTACTTGTTACCGACAGCAAGGGCAAGGATGAACCTGATGGTGGTCGGTTTAACAACAGGGCTAAATGTTTCAAAGTAGTCAAGGTCCTCACGCTGGTGAAAACCCTGAGCAACAAGACGAGTCTTAAACCGATCAACAGAGCCATCGGGTTTATACTTGCCCTTGTACTTCCAAGTACTACCGACCATATTTTGAGAAAAAGAGGTAGGAACAAGATCCCTTGTTTGGTTTTGAATGAGGGCGTTGAATTCCTCAGCCATGGCCTTCCGCCACTGAGGATTCTTAGCCGCCTGAGAAAAAACAAGTAGGTTCCTGGACCACAACAACCGAGCTAAGGGACATAATATGTTTGGATTTGCGTATCCCATCCTTAAGACGGGTGTGCATGGGATGGACATTAGACACAGGAGGGGCATGGTCAGGAGTAGGGGAGGGACCAGAAGGACCGTCCAAGGAGGCCACAGAACTGGGGTTGTCCCGTAGGTATGAATACTCGTCCGCCTCATGATGGTATACTCGGCACTGGTCCCTTAGTTTGTCAGATTTGTCATCATGCTGGTCATGGGGGCCAGGACGGGGCGGCCACAAATCAGAGGGAGAGGGAGAGAGGGGTCGCCGGAGGGAGAGGAGGTCGCCGGTGGTGGTGGTGGTGGTGGTGGTGGCGGCGGCGGCGGCTGGTTAGGGTTAGGGTTTCTTGGGGAGAGATTTGTTTAGGGATTGATATCGCTTTGATACCATGTGAGATTTATGTTGTGGAGCATGCCCACTAGGGTTACTGAGGCATATATTTATAGTAATGATAATAGGAATAATTACAGAATATTCCCATAACAATATCAAGATAATATCAGAATAATATCACGATAATATCGTAATAATATCTCTAATAGAGAGGATCGGTGTATTATTCACACTTTACGCCCAATGAGCATTTGCATGAGGGAACATGTTAGAGTATAAAACTATTCTTAAACCTTCATCCATCAGTTTAAGGTTTTGAGAAAGATAATTCAGTAATTATAATCATCTAAAAGGATTTGCAAAGTCAAGGGGTTTAATGATTTACTCAATGGATCATTTTCGTATACTTTAAGTTATATATATATATATATACACCACCACCTTAACTGTAAACTTAAGAGACTCATTTTGCAACGCGAGAAGATTCTTTTCGCCAACCATAAGTATTGGGGAAAGAATTGACACAAGGAGTGGCCCACAAAAGGAGACATAAATTCCAAATTCTTCTTCGCCTCGGTCCAGGGACGAAGTAGAAGAAGAAGCATTATGGAAATTAAAAATAACAGAGGCCTAACCCTCACGGATAAAGGAGAAATTGGAGACACCTTCATCCAAGAGTTTAAAACAAGATTTCGATCCAGTGGATCACAAACTGTTTTCCCCTCCAATTCAAAGTTTGAAAGGAGGATCACGGATTCCGAAAATGATGCTTTGATTGCCGAGGTCTTTGATATAGAAATCTCAGAAGCGATCTTTGACTTGAACCCCCACAAAACCCCGGGGCCAGACGGGTTTTCTGTCTTTTTCTTCCAAAACTACTTGGGCATAATTGGCAAAGATATATGTAACGCCATTAGGGCCACCCTTAAGGGTGGATCCCTCTTGCGGGAGATCAACCATACCTTTATTACCCTCATCCCTAAAGTGGATGCGCCCCAAACTGTAAACCACTTTCAACCGATCAGCCTTTGAATTGTACTTTACAAAATCATTGCCAAGGTCCTTGTCAACAGAATGAAACCTCTAATGTCCAAGCTCATTTCTCAATGGCAGGTTGCCTTTGTCCCAAGGCAAAACATCCAGGATAATATTCTCATCGCCCATGAGGTCCTTGCCGCCTTCAAGAAAAAGAAAGGTAAGTCTAGTTGGGTAGCAGCAAAACTAGAAATGGAAAAGGCATACGATAGAGTGGAATGGGGCTTCCTGAAACGCATCCTACAACAAGTAGGGTTCCACGACAAATGAGTTTCCTGGATTATGGAGTGTGTTTCATCAACATCTTTCTCTGTTTTGATTGAAGATAAACCTATGGGATGGTTTGCCCCCTCCAGAGGACTTCGGCAAGGTGACCCCCTATCACCATATTTGTTCATATTGTGCCTGGAAGTATTGGCTACGAACCTTCAGGAACTCTGTGAAGAAAGGAAGTCAAGAACAGCAATCAAGTTGGCAAGGGGAGTCAGCCCAATCCCATGCTTAATCTTTGCTGATGATTGTCTTCTCTTCTATGAAGCAAAGGTAGAAGCAGCCCAACGCTTGAAAAGGACGGTGAGCCGTGTCTGTGAAGACTCGGGACTTCAGGTCAATCGTGCAAAGTCAACAGCTGTCTTCTCCTGCAATATGGATAAGAGCCAAAAACAACGCAACTCCGACATCCTAGGCATCCCAGGCGACTCGGCACTGGGACGATACCTAGGATGCAACTTCGGAACAGGAAGATTCTTATCTCAAGTTATGGGAGACTTGATCTCCAAAATGGAGAATAAAGTTTCCCATTGGAAAGCTAGCTCCCTCTCTAAGGTGGGGTGAGCCACGTTGATTCAAGCCTCAGTTGAATCTATGCCAAGCCATGTGATGCAGTGTTTTAAGCTCCCAAAAAAAGTTTGTAAATAGGGAGACACTGTAAGCAGACGTTTCTTTTGGAATAAGACAGGAAAGAATGGGATCAGTCTTGCAGCGTGGAACTCCATTTGCTGACTGAAAGGGGCCAGGGGACTGGATCTGCCAAAATTGGAAGCTGTTAAACAGGGTTTCCTCTGCAAACTGGGATGGCAGATCCTGATGAACGAGGACAACCTGTAGATCAAAGTCATCAAGGAAAGATACCTAAACAAAGAATTGCTCTTTGAGTGCAATGCAAAATCTACGGACTCGCTTGCATGGAAGGACATCCTGTCAATTAGACAAATTCTTCACAAAGGCTTAAAGTGGAGAGTTGGCAATGGAAACTAGATAAATTTTTGGAAGGATTGGTGGGCGGCAAAGGCCCCTCTGATCGAGGGATGAGGCGAAAACCTTGAAGGGGTGGACCCATCTCTTAAAGTAGCAGAAGTGAAAACTAGGGGAATGGAACCGCGAACGGTTGAGTGATCTGGTCTCTCATGAGACTCTTAACTTCATCATGGGAGTCTCTATCCCTCACACCCCGGTCGAGGAGCAATTGGGGTGGGGCTACACCGGCTCGGGTGACTTTAGTGTGAAATCGGCAACCTGGCTAGCTCACAACCTGAGCTGGGCGGACAACTATGGTTGGGAGTTCCGGTGGATTTGGAACCTGGATCTCCAATTGAAAATCAAGATCTTTCTGTGGCAAGTCCTTAATGGATATTTGGCAACAGGAAGCCAGATGAAAAAATGCCTTCCGGAATAGGACAACATGTGCACATGGTGCAAAAACAGCTGTGAGAATGTGTCCCACTTATTCCTTAGATGCCCTCGCTCGAAGCAGTTCTAGGACACGATGGCCATGTCCAAGTGGATCCCTGCTCGGCCTTCTAGGTTGGACCTAAGAGAAGAACTTAGAGCAAGAAGGAGAAACAAAGACATTGAGAAATTCGTGGTTGTATGCGGGCAAATCTGGAAAGACAGAAACGTCATGATCTTTAGAAAGGAGAATCCCTCCCCAGCCTAGACCCTCAACCGAGCCAAAACTATAAGCTTAGAATGGTTATGCAGAGCAAAAATCGATGAAAACAATGTCGACCGTAACCATGATAGAACCTCGACAGGGATTAGGAATAGATGGATAACCTGGGCCCCTCCGGCAACAGGATGACTTAAGATCAACTTTGATGGAGCAAAGAGAGGACCTCAGGCTGCGTCTGGATTTGTCATCAGGGACCATAATGGTCAAATTGTCAGATGCGAAACCAGAAAGCCAGGCAACGCCCCAGTCATTGTGGCAGAAGCCATTGCAACGCATGATGGCCTCGGCGAGGCCATGTCTATGGGCGCCACTCGGATTATTGTTGAAGGGGATAATGAGGTGGTTATTAAAACCCTGAAAGACGAGTATTCCTGCACCAGCGATATTAGAACAATCAGAGAGGATATCAGGACCCTAGCGGGTAGAGCTTCCAGTATAAATTTCTCCCACGCCTTCCGCGAGGCAAACAAATCAGCAAATTTCATGGTTAGTGAAGGATTTGGGATGATAGGGTTCCAGCTAAACATCAAGGAGCCAACTAGACTCCTCCTTCTCATTTCAAGAGCCAAAGCTTCAGGATGCCCCTCATTAAGGAGTGGACGCTGAAGCACCTTTCCCGGGTTTTACCCCATATATATATATATATATATATATATATATATATATATATATATATATATATATAAGGTGTCGTTCTTATGAGAGGTTGAGAGCATGAGAGGGGCGAATCCGGGCTCTTCACTGCAATGGACAACCAAGATTTATTGAATATTAAAAAAAATGGCAATTTATGGCCCATACCCCTTCATGGAATAGAAAGAAAGAAGGGATAAAGAAGGAAATTTTTTTTTTTTCAATGCTCCACAAATCTTGGCCATAAATATTTTTTTTTTTTTTTTTTTTAATGTTCAAAAAATCTTGGCCGTCCATTATAGTAAAAGGCCAGGATTCGCCCCTCTCACACTCCCACCCTATATATATATAGAGGGCTAACAAAATCTTACACGACACGATAACACGGTACGGACACGACACAAAGATAGCGGGTCGGGTCGGGGGTTTTGAAGCCGGGTTGAATTTGGGTTGACCCGTTTAACTCGTTTAGATAATTAGGTTGAATTATGGTTTGACCCTTGTAACCCGTTTTCGACACAATTGACCCATTTATATTGTTATGTTCAATATTTAAGTAATGCATTATTGTTATTATGTATATATTTTTTAGTTAAGATACTTTAAACTATACTTATTAATATTAATTTAATAGTTTATTTTAATAGTTGTAAATATAACAAGTATTTATTAGTATTATTAACCATAAAGTACATTATTAACATATTTATAAGTTAAAAAACTAGCACTTAATGAAAAAAGTCACCAATATAATTAAATGTGTAACTCGTGGGTTACCTGTTTAATAATTAGGTTGGGTAAGGGTTAAGAGTTCCTAAACCGTTTAATAAACAGGCCGGATTCGGATTGACCCCATTCTTAAGACCCCTCGCATAGTACGAACACAATAGGACACAACACATTTGCCGCTCCTATATATATATATATATATATATTATATGAATTTAAAGTTATTTTTTTTAATAAATCATTTTTTAATATAATATATTCAGGTAATTAGTCACTAATCTTAAAAATTATTAGTTCGTACTGTTAACTTTGCTTTTAAGAAAAGAATTATTATTATTTCCCTACTTTAAAAATAAAAATAATAAAATATTTTTTCTATCAATCAAGACTTTAGAAACGACTTGTAAACGTTAATTTGAAATCTTTTATTATTTCTATCAATCAAAGACTTCGGAAACGACTTGTATTTGAAATCTAAGCACTTAGATTTAGACTTAGGTTCCGTTTATTTTGACTGATAAGTAAAATTTAGGAATTAATTTTTCTTTAAAAAAAATTTTATAAGGAAATATAAATTCCAAATAGGATTTTTCGTTATTTGTTTCAATAGAAAACTTAAACTCCTCATGTTGATGTCTTCTTGTATGTTTAAAATTTAAAAAAAAAAAAAAAAAAGAAGTTAACTATCAAAGTTGTATAAATTAAGAAAAATAACTGTTAGAGAATTTGATCCTATTAGAACTCCGAAGTTAAGCGTGTTTGGACAAGAGTAGTATCAGGATGGGTGACCTCCTGGGAAGTCTTCGCCCTCAGGTTGGATGCACTGGGAAACAACCTCTTTTTAGGTTGATACCCTGAAGAGGGAAGGCTGCGTACATCCGTCCCCCCAGACCTTGTGTAAGCGGGAGCCCTTAAAGCACTGGGTTTATTCTTTTCCCTTTTTTTTTGTCTCTTAGAACATTTATCATATAAATATCCTATCATTTTAATATATATATAATGACTAAAGATAAAAAATTATCACTTACGTACAAACTATGTTAAAATTTGGTAAACTTAGGTAAACTTTCATAAAAATTAGATTAATTTTTGCCAAAAAACTGATGTGATATAAACTATAATAATATTACCTAAAGATTGTCAACATTCTAACAAAAATTACTTGTATATTATCAAAAAAATGTATCATGTTAGCATTTTCGAACAAAAGAAATTATCGTACTATAATAGAGGATGCATATATATTGTTATTTTCATTCAAAAGATACCTAATTCATGATAAAAATTTAAACTTTAGGGCATATTATTGTATATTACAGAAATATTATAGTACCTATATAATAAATGCTAAAACATTAGGACACCTAGATAATTTTCTTGTACAATAGATAATAATTCAACTTGATTAAAATTGTTCTATTGCAAATATAACAAAGAAGCATCCAAGCTAATTATTTAGTTCAATTATTGTTCAACGTTGTGACTTTAAATGTCCACAGTCCGGTCTTGTTTATTTCAATTTGATCTAGATTTGCATGATGATTACTGCAAAGGTTTTTGGGCCACTAGAATCATTACTCCCCCTGGTTTTGAAAGGGAAGTCATTTTCCCTCATCTGACATAAGCAAAAGACGCGCCAAACAACAAAAAAGGGAAAACCACTTCCTCCAATGCGGTTTTTTTCCTAAACAAATGGAGCCTTAATGGTCATAATTTTCTCCTCTCATCTCTTACCCCCTCAAGAGGTTACAACACATAAGCACCGGATCCCATTAGAACTCCGAAGTTAAACGCACTTGGGCGAGAGCAGTACCGTGATAGGTGACCTCCAGGGAAGTTCTCGTATTGCACCCATCAAGTTAGGGATTCTTGGAAACAGCCTCCCTTCAAGATAGCACCCTGGAGGGGGAAGGTTGCATACATCTACCTCCCAGATCCCGCTTAGGCGGGAACTCTTGGAGGCTGGGAATGTTGCGATCTCTTACCCCTCATAAGACTCATGCCCCGGCTTATAGTTGTTAAAAAAAATAGAAGATGATCGACCCTTTTTGATTATCGCCGCTTTCGGCACCCCAAACCTCATTCTCTTCACATCTCAGACCGACCTCAAATACGTTAAACCTTAACCAAGGGATGTAAGTTAGTCGAGCTAGTTTGTCATAGAGCAAGAAAAGCTTAGCTCGGTTCTAACTCAAAATGACAGTAGAATCAGGCTCCAATGGGCAGTGCTGGCTTGCGACTGGAGAGCCGACAGGAGGGGAGAGGGGGAGGGGGTGCGACTAAAGATAATTTCTTTTTATATACCGTTCTGATACCATGTAAAATATAAAAGATTGTACCGATTGAATAGTTAATATTGATGATACCACAAAGGTTATATATAGAAAGCTCGGAGTTTTTTAGCAATTTGGCACTTTTTTTAAAAAAAAAATTAGCAATTTAAAATAGTTTAAAAAATATTTAGCATAGTGACATACTTTGCTGTTTATTTACCATTACACACTATTTCAAATGTCATATAATAGGTAATCAATTATTCCACGACGTTACAAATGTCATGCAACAATTTGTGCATGTTGCACGATATTGTACTATATGCACACATAAATTTTTTTTTATTTTATATTTTTAAAATTAAAAAAATTGATAAAATAACTTTTTAATTTAAATTATTTTAATTTTTTTTTAATAATAAGAAGATGGTAATGTTTTTAACAAAAAAATTACGAGTTTACACATTTGTATATTATTATTTGAATGTAACTCACACGGGATTTAATAATTTGAGCTATTTTTAATTTTTAATTTTATATGTTCTCAGGTTGGAGGTCATGTGTAGCTTGGGTTGTATATGAGTCAATCCGAGTTTGAGCTCATTTCTATCTAGCTCAGGTCAGGTCGACTCAAAGCTCACTGAGTTTGAAAACTTCAAGTTTAAGCTCTGTTCTTCTGAGGCTCGGGCTGGACGCAGCTTGTTTGATCTCAAATCCAACTCGATGAGTTTTATACTGAGCTTGCATTGTTTAGGTTCATTGATTCTCAATCTATGGGCTCGTTTAGTATTAAAGTTTGTAGTTTGTGTTTTGTATTTTGTATTCGGTATTATTGTATCTACTAGCATTAGTGAGGATAATTTACTAACTTGTAATAGGCAAGATTTCCTAGTTTTGTGTATAATTTTCCTGTGAAATCTCAAAAAATGTCATCTTGGTTTCTCGGTTTTACATTTAGGCTCAATCTTTGCTCATTTAGGTTCAAACTACAGGCATAATTGAGCATATTAAAGCTAATAAATTGTATTAAGACATGTTCATTTTGACTCATGAGTTTATAAGTTCGAGCTTCACCGCGCTAGAGCTCAACTCGATTATCTGAACTAGCCCACTCCATGACTCGAGTTGAGCCTTTCAAGCTTTATAACAAGCCAACTCACAAGGGATCAAGAGTCAGCTCAGCTCCATCTACACCCATTTGTGCAACACAAGTGAGAATATCCATCAATTTTCGTTTCTAAGGAATAAATGACAATAGTCAACAGTAAAGAGATAAAATTGACTCAATGAAAAAATAAGTACTATAATAACACAGTTTAACAAAGAATATACTATAAAATGATATAAATAGTTCTAAAAAAGCTTAATGTGTGGATGTTTTGGCATTTAATTTAGCCCAATACTCATCTTCCCAAATCTCGACTTGCCTCGTTAAGTTAGCTTTTCTATCAAGGAAATCTCTTAGATCTGACGCCTCATAAGGGGGAGGCAAACTGCAAGGAACTCCCTCGGACGGGGACCTCACAAGGGAACCCACCATGAACTCCTTCCAGACGCCCTTGGCCCCACACGCCATTGCCTCAGGGCAGATCTCTGTGGCATTCGGAGGGATCACGGGTTTGAATCTCAAGAGTTTAGCGTACTCTTTTAGAAGATGGAACATGTAATCATACACGAGTTCCATCCTCACGTCCTCGTGAACGTAGGTGCTTGCTGCTCGCCCAATCGCCTCTGCCTGTTTGAACATCCCTTTCTTTGGAATCAAACATTTCTATTGATAAGGAAAAATACTTCATACGCAAAGTTATTTTTGAGCTCAATCAAATCCTACCGAGCCTCGAGCTTGTTGAGCTCAAGCTCACTGCATAGTGGAAACATGGACGACAAAGCATAAGAAACATATGTCAAGTAATTACCTGGTCCGGGTGGGTATTTCCCCAGTGAACCGCAAACTTAAGAGAGCGACACATGGAAGTGTCACGGATGGGCCAAAAATGTCGCAAAGGAGACATGCCGCGGACAAAGAAATCGTGGTAGCGAGGACGCACCATCAATGTCATGGAGTCGCACGCCAATATGTACTTCTCACTCACCGACCACGCCCATCCTTCTATGTATATCTTGTATCTTTATTTTTCCAACATTTCATAAAACAACAAAGTTAAACAACAGCAAAGTAAAGAATTTATTTAAACAACAGCAAAGTAAAGAATTTATCGCTTAGATATCATGAATTCTGATCTTCTGTCATCCAAATTATAACTTAACGTTAGCTATATATAATAAGGTACCTAACGTTTCATTGATTATGCCCATCCTTGTATGTTTATCTTGTATCTTCGCTCTTCCGTCATTTCACAAAAACAACAAAGTTAAACAACTATAAAAACGCATATAATATGCATATTGAACACGTATTCGTATTTTCTATTTTAAAAGGCCATTTATGTATAATGGCCGATAGTACGGTAGAATATTCGTTGTCTTATTGTATCTGTATAATACACATATTATAGCATATCTCTATATTTTCCTAAATTTAAAAAGTAAATGATAATTGTAAATAATTAATATTTACATTGAAATAAAGTATTATTCTGCAATTTAGACCCTACAGAATTTACATTATGCAATTTAATCTTACAATGAAATCGAACGTTAAGTCAGTGACCAAATGTTTTAAGGGTTAGATACGAGTAGATTTAAAATGGGTCAACAACGGGTTTGGTCGGTTACTTACGTCTTACAAAGTTAAAAGTAAAATGACTAAATTGACACAATGAATAAAATGTATACAGAGAGGTACCTATGGGTGCATTGAGCCTCTAGATTTGAATGCATAAACCCTTGTTTTCCTTCTCGTAACCAATCCTGTCATCAACTTAGCATGAATTTGCTCGTTCATTCTAAAGCTCGAAAAGCTAGGCTCTTTTCAAGCATGAGTCAATCGAGCTAAGTCCGAGCCTGGTAAAGCTCAAGCTCATAGACTCACGAGCTTATAGTAAAGCTCGAGCTCGTTGACTCTCAAGCCTATTGTAAAAATCAAACTTGTAGGCTCGTGAACCTGAACGAGCCTAAGTGAGTCAATCTTGACATAATTTACGAGCTTGGATATGCCAAGTCAAGGTAATTGGATCATAAATCAGTTGAACCCGAGCCTAATCGAGCACAAATAAACCTAAATCGAGCTCAAATGAGCTTCAACAAGGTGAGTTTAGCTCAAAGCTTGTGGAGCTTGGATTGAGCAAAACTGAATTACATGTGAACTTGGATCGAGCTGAACTGAATTACATGTTGACGACCCAATCCTCGAGTCTAATATGTTTGGGTTCCACTTAGCTCATGTATTGGTCCATGTACAATTTCAATAATGTCAATTTAGTTCTGCAGTAAAACTGATGTTAAGTTGGCAATCAATATATGGGCTTGTACACGGGCTCATTAACTTAGTCTCAATTTTACTGTAAAACTAAATTGACATAATGGAAAATGTATAGAGACTAATTGAGTCAATTTAAAATAAAATGAGAGAACTAATTGTTCTTTATCGAATTGCTATTAAGAGTAACAGACCTGAATGTAAAGGCGTGTGTTCCAGTCAATAGGATGAGAGTCGTTGCACTTGAGAAGGTCGCCCCTCCAGGGAGCCACGTAAGGGTTTCCCTTCCAGTAGGCGTAGGGCACCCTATCTTTCCATTTGACCGCTTTGTTTCCCTGTCTTATGTCCCTTGACGTTTTTTCCCACTGTTTTATATTTATCTCTGCCCTACTCGAGATATGTATACATAGTTGTCCATCCACACGTTAGTACTCCAGAAGTAAACCAGTCGAACATCCCATTCTCAGAACTCGATTTGATATGACACTAGTATGCTTACTCGATTTGACTCAACTCATTAGAATCGAGCCCAGCATTGCTATTCGATTTATGATCAAGCAATAATTCATCTATTAGGCTTGTACAAGCTTAACAAGTCAAGTTCAAACAGGGGGTGTGCGTTAATATTCACAAACGGTTATGTAAGGGCTAGTTAAAGCCTCATAATGGCTTGGTAGTCGGTATCAGCTAAATAATAGATTGATGACGGCTCTGCTCTATAGCAAGCTCGACATGGCTCAAGCCGAGTTTCAAACATACAAATATTTTATTGAATTGAGTTTGAACAAAGTACAAAATCTCGATGAAGGCTCAGCTTGGACTCAAGCTCGTTAAGGCTTATCGATTGGATATGACACTAGTATGCTTGTTAATGTTCACAAACGGTTTCACAAGGGCTTTACTATAACTTGTAATGGCTCGATATCAGCTCGATAATAGATGGATGATGGCTTGACAATATCTTAGATGGCTCTACTCTATAACAGGCTCGACATGGTTCAATTAAACTAACAAGCCAACCCAAGCCGAGTTTCAAGCATACCAATATCTTACCGAGTGGAGTTTGAACAAAGTCTAAAATCTCTTTAAGGGCTCAGCTTGAACTCAAGTTCATTAAGGCTTATCGAAATACGAGGTACTTACCAACCCCAGAAGGACCAATCGGGGAACACAATATCAAAGTTCCACGTGTCAGAGCAGTATCTAAACAAGGGCGGTGGACCCAACTTCCTTCTCCTGTAGTTCCTCTTTTTAACGACTGGCCTGTTATTAGGGGTGTTCATTAAAAACCGTAATTGTAAAGTCGAATTGAAACCAACAATTTTGGACCAAAACTTTCGGCTTTTGAACTATAACTTTTAGCGGTAACTGAACCGCAAAAAGAATTAGCTAAACGGGTTGTTACGAAAGTCTTTAGTTAACCGGTTAACCAAATAAATCAATAAACATATACTACAGTAAACTTATTTGGTAAAATAACTTGAGACAGTGATTGTTAACCAAATTGAAATACTTAACGAATAACATTAAACAATTTTAAATGGACGGTTATGGTTATTAAGAGTCTGTTTGGTATCGTTTTCTATTTACATTTTTATTTTTGAGAGATTTACAATCTGGTTTTGAGAACGAGTTTTTCTTATAGTCCGAGTTTTAATTTTCACTGAAATTGGAGAAAAGATTGAAAATAAAAGACCAAAAATAGTAAATAATTATTCATAAAATGTAATTTTGTTAGTTTCTCAGAACAAAAAATGGCAAATCGAAAACGATACCAAACATGCCTTAAATTTGATAACAGGACCAAACAGATATGGGCTTGTTAGGTTTTTTTTTTTTTTTTTGTAGTTTTTTTTTTTTTGAGAAGCTAAAAAAGTCATTCGGAAAATGAATCTCCTCTTGTTTTTAATTTTTAGTTTTTGGCTTTCACTCAAACGTGGTTAGCCAAACATATTTTTTAATTCTCCAAAAACGGAAAAAAAAAAACATAAATGAAAAACAATACCAAACAGACACTATAAAAAACATTACAATTAACCAAATAACGAACCCTTCTACCTGTCATCACAGTCAAACAAGAACTCCGGATCCGGCTATTTGCCAAAGTACCACTGTAACAACTATAGACTATATAAAAAAAAACGATACCAAACCGTCCCAACCCAACAAATTCACCCGTATCAAACTCATAAAAAAAAGATACGATTAACCGATAACGAACACCCATACCTGTCATCACAGTCGAACATAAACTCCATATCCGGCAATTTCCCGGGGTACCGCCGTAACAACTGTAGGACACCCCACAGGGTAAACAAATCTCTAGTTTGAATTGCGTCCCTATACTTCTCTACGTACACTCTCCCTCGTAGGATCACTACCTGTTAAAGAACTTTACATGTAAGTCTAATAAGAATCTCACACGTACGTTGTGTGAAAAAAGAGATCAATATATAAGCCCAGTGGGTTACTCTACTTAATGCCAATTAATTTTAGAATAAAATTCCATTTAGACCAATATATAAATCTCATGAGCAACAGCTCCGTGGGCGGGGGCACTTACCCGCATGTGAGCTGTCCTTTTCCCTTGTTCTAGCATCTCTCTTGTGATCCCCGTCTCTCTCCACGGCCGTAGATCTTCGTGGATCCAACGGTAGTAATCTGGGCATCTTGATGGACGACCAAGATTTATGGGATTCTGGGTTGTTATTGTTGTTGGATAGTAATTATTAGTACGGCATGTTCGGTTTCGGGCCTTTTTATTGGTGCATTTCAGTGGGTATTCTTTGGGCCTCGGTGGCGGTGGCGGTGGCGGCAGCAGCAATGGTGGCGGCGGTGGCGGTGGCGGCGGCGGTAAAGTGTTTGATTTGATAAATGTAGGCAAACTTAGGTTTTGTAATGAGTTGTAGGAAAAAGTTTGCTGCAAGAACACAAAGAAAAAAAAAATTTAGTGCGAGTTATTAATAACCCGAGGTTTGATATATTTATCTTTTTATTCACAAACTTACTGAAATAATATTTTTCTTCAAAAATTACATATATTTATTAAAATAGCTCAAATAATGATGTATAAGAAACCCAAGACCGAGAAAAATTGTTTCAAAAATATTTTTTAGGTTTCTAAAGTTCAATACCAAACAGGTCCTAAGACGCACATAAACGAGCTCAAACTTCATGGTTATCGCCGAAAAGATCAAAGGAAAACAGAATCAACTTACAGTGCCAACCCAACCAGCAACAACTAAGCTGAAGAAAACGATGCAGAAGACGAAGATTAGGAGAAAAAGCGCAATAGATCTACCGATAGATCCCTTCTTCGAAGTTCGTTTTCCGGCCGCCATTAGAGAGCCACCAAGAACCTTAGCATAGCCAAAAAAATTTAATAAAATTGCCTTACAATGTGGTATTCGACATGAAATATATGCTTATTTATATGAGCATATCATATACGAGTGGTCTTCATTTTTTACCTGATAACGTCAAAATTGTTCCAGAAATACAGTACTATTTTGACATTTATAAAATGGCATTATATAATATACACAGTGTTATTTATATTTTAGTATCACAATATTTTTTAAAATAATAGAAAAGACTCTGACCTTTTTAAATTATTAAAAAATCCTCTTACTTTTAGTCTTATTAGCGTGATGACATCATTTTCTGTCTGCAGAACTGACGTGTTATTTACTTCAAAAGTCTTTATACTTTATCAATTGTCTTTATACTTTACTATGTACTCCTTGTGTCTTAGTTGTGTCAATTTAATTATGAAAAATTATCACTTAGATATAATATATATATATATATATATATATATATATATATATATAATGAGATACCCTGAGTTTTAGATATTTTATTACTTAGGTATTCTAAAGTTTTAATTAGGTACCCTTTTGTCAAGAATTCAGTTGATTGTCCTTAGAAAATACTAAACTCGAACATAATTTTAAAAGTATATTAATATTTTTATTAGAATTTAATATTTTTTGTTGAAAAATGGGAAAATGAGACGTAATTGTGGTAATTTTCAGGTGTTCTACATCAACATTTGGTTAATATTAATCATAATTTTTTATATTTTTATAAAAATATTGGCATTAGTTTATATGTATATTATCATATTCATCTATTATATAAATATTTTTTGGATAAAATTGATCAAATTCTTATAAAAATTTATCGAATTCTAACATAAGATACCTATGTGATAAAATATTCAAACTTTAAGGTACCCCATTGTATATATTGAAATGTTATGATATTTAATAAATGCTCAAATCTCAAAATACCTAATTTATAATTTTTCTTTAATTATTATAAAAGTTATATTATACCAATTTGATCCTCGAGCAAAAACTTATACTAAGTTGGTGACATAATTTTTTAATGGTGCGGTCATTGGACTTAGAGATAAAACTCGATGCAATTTAACATAACTGTGTTATTTAAAAATTATGTCACTAATTCAATCCCGATTTGATCATATGATTAAATAAATACAACATAAATTGTATAGAGATACAACTGATAAAATTGAAAGTACAATAATTAAATTGATATAACTGGTAAAATATATGAACATTTGATATAAATCATATACATATATATATATAAAATATTTGTTTGAATTGATCCATCAAATTTTACGTTATTTAATATAATCTTTAATATTTTTAATTTTATTTAAGTTAGTCTCTTGTCTTTTTTACAAATATTTAATTTATAATAAAATAAAATACAAGAGGGTATTTAGATAAGAAAAAAGTATAGATCAAATTAAACAAATGGTAAATTACAGAAAATTTTTCTGTCATTTGCTTCAAAAATAGAAAACCTTTTTACAAATAAAAGCACTCACAAAATTTTCTCATTTTTAAAAATTTATCACTTAACCCTTATGTAACTTTTTTTGACCATTTTACCCCTCAAAAGTGAGGGGGTTAAATATTTAATTATATCTTTAGAAGAGGGTTTCATATTATTAGGTAAAAATTTAAAAAAAATTTATGTTTTCGCAATAAATTAAGGGAATTTTATACATTTCATAAAAAATATAATTGGATCAAATAAAAGGTTGGGGGACCTCGAAAACTGTCTTTCGTCGGGGTCTCACTCTGATGGGGTAAGACTGTATACATCCTTCCCCTCCCAGACTCTGCGCAAGCCAGAGCCCTTCAGGCACTAGTTTGTCATTGTTGTTTTTTTATAAAAAATATAATTATTTTAATTAATAATAGTAATGATATTATAAGTTTAGAAGATAAAAAATATTTTAAAATTTTTATAAAAATATTATAAGATAAAATATAATATTTTTGTTGATATTATAACATCACTTCTATATAATTAATTAGAATAATAACTTTTATAAGTATAGAAAACCCATTTTTTCTATAAAATATAAATTTTTTTTATTTTTTTCCAAAATATAAAATTATACTTAAAAATAAAATCAAATACTTAACTGTTTTATTTTGAGTAGCAAAATAGCCAAAAAAAATTATTTGAAGGCAAAATGATAATATTTTAAAAGTAATGGGGTTTAATGAGAAGTTTATTTGTTAGGAAAATTTTTTATTTTTAATGCAAAAGTTACGGAGTTTTCTATAATTTATCCTTAAATAAATATATAACTATTAAAAATTATTTTAAATAAGAAAAACAGGGCCAAGTGATAAAAATAAATTAATTTAAAGTGAAACACAATATCTTTTCCACGTGGTTTGTGGGCCCCACCCATTTGTGTCTTTATTGAAACAAAATAACATGTTAATGCTTTTGTGGGCCCATCTTGAAGTAAAATTTTTAAATGAGGCCCTCCGTATATAATTTTGTAGGTTATTACACTCTAATATTTTAATATTTTTAAACATAATAAAAAATTATATTCTTTTTTAATTAATAAAAAATGTCATAAATTTTTGTTGTATTAATAAAAAGTTAATTACAGAAAATCTTCGGACTTTTGTTAGAGAAATAGAAACCCTCTTCACAAATAAAACTACTCGTTAAGGTCCCCCCTCCCCCACTTTTAAAAAATTATCTACCCCCAAATAACTTTTTTTTGAACATTTTGCCTCTCAAAATAAAATAATTAAGTATTTTATTTTATTTTTAGGTAGAAATTTATATTTTGAGAAAAAATAAGAATTTGTTTTATATTTATACAAAAAAGGGATTTTTTATATTTGTAAAAATTATTATTTTAATTAATTATATAGTAGTGATATTATAATATTAATAAAATATTATATTTTATCTTATAATATTTTTAATAAAAATTTTAAAAATATTTTTTATCTTCTAAACTTATAATATCATTACTATAATTAATTAAAATAATTATATTTTTTATAAATATATAAAATTTCTTTAATTCTAATGCAAAAAATATAAATTTTTTCTAATTTTTATCTAATAATATAAAACCCTTCTAAAAATATAATTAAATATTTAACCCCGCCACGTTTGAGGGACAAAATGGTCAAAAAAAGTTTCATGAGTGTTAAGTGATAAATTTTTAAATGTGGGAGTTTTGTGAGTGCTTTTATATGTGAGGAGGGTTTTCTATTTTTAAAGTAAAAGACAGAGAAGTTTTCTGTAATTTACCTTTGATAAAAAGACCTTGAAATTTTATTTTTTTTTTGTATTAATTAAAAGTTCTCTCTTTGGAGTGATAACGTCATTTTCTATTGACAAAGTTGAAGTTGCAACTGTTCTTTTATTAATGTTATAGTACAATGACAAAAATGCCTTTCAATAACCATATATATAGTTTTTACAAATCATAACATCTCGAGTTTTATGCTAATAACATAAGAATAAGAGTATCGAATAGTATTTTTGTCATTTTACTATAATATTAATATAAGTTTGGAGGCTTCAAGTAAAAGTTTAAAATGAGACCCTTAATATATAATCTTTTTTCTCTTAAAACTTATTAATATTAACAATTGTTACTTCCAAAACTATAACCTGTAAAATTTTGGGGCTCCTAAAATTCGGAAGAAAGTATTCTGAGGTTCAAAATTATATCACTTAGGTACTCGATATAGGAACTTAGTGATTTTTTGTCAAAATTCAACTAATTTTCTCCATAAAGTGTCGATGTGGTACGCGATTATGACAATACAAATGTGTTATATAAATCTTTTCAACAAAAATTTAGCAGATTATGAAAAAAATTATGTGAATTATGACAGAAGATATTTACATAATAACAAAATAATGTGTCATGTTAGTATTTCACGACAAAAAATCTTAAGGTTGTGATCGAGAACACCTATATATTTTCGTAACTATGTTTCAAATTAGCAATTTCTAATAAAAAATCTACTGGTTTCTGGTGGAAGGTACGTGATTGGGGTACTTAAATGATAAAATCTTAAACCTCATGGTACCCTCATGCATATATTGAAATGTTAAGGTACTTAGATAATAAATATTTAAATCGCATGATACCTAAATGATAAACTCCCTGTATATAAATAGGTTATTGTTATTGTTAGGACAAAAAAAACGTTATTAATAGAGATAGAGTCATGATATAATTTGTAGTGAATAATAGATATAAATTTTATAAATTTGCTCTGATATTAACAATTTTGCTCTTGTAATAATATTAACGTACAAATATTATACTTTGGGCACAGGTTTAGGACCTTAAATTCAGCTTAATCAATTGCATTTAAAGCTAAAGGTATTAATGCTAAATAAAGCACTATTTTACATGCTAAGGGCACTTGAATTCCTAGCGTCAGCTAAGGATGACAATGGGGCATGTAAAATTCGTTACTTACGGGTACGGCTATACGTGAGGCGGGTACGGGTACGAGTTGGGTGTACCCGCCACGGGTATGGGGCAGGTATGGGCATAGTGTTATACCTGCCCTGCCCCACTTCATACCCGCCCCACCCCGCCTTGCCCTGCCCTACTTTATACCTCCCATATCCGTCCCACCCTGCTTTATACCTGCCATACCTGCTTCCTTTTTATCTAATTAATTTTCAAATTGAAAAATACGTATTTAAATTTAATTACTAAGACTATTTATCAATTATATTATAAATACGGGCAGATACTGATAATTATTTTGTACCCACATTAAGCTGGGTATGAGGCGGTAATGGAAACCTGCAAGTATAGGAATAGGTTTGTACCCATCGGGCCGGGTATGGGTATGCATTTCATACCCGTGACGAGTAATTGGGCACGTATGTTATGAAATTTGGGTAGCGGGTACGGGTATGAAGGAGGCATCCCCCGTACCTGCCCCGCTTGATTGCCATCCCTAATGTTAGAAAATTCCTTTAAATATACATAATGTAAGACTAAATCATGCAAAATAATTATTTAACAATATTATTTTTATGATTACGGTTATTTACATCAAAGATATATGTACTTTGTTTATTGTATTAATTTAGTCCTTATACTTTTAATTGTGTTAACTTAGTCCTTGTACAATTTAAAATATGTTAATTTGGTCCTTAGAGAAAAAATTATGTTAAATTTTTAATGGTTTGGTCACAAATTAGATTAAATTGAATAAACGGATGAATTTATAGTAAGTTATTTGCATCTAATATAAATTTACCATTCAAATTACATCATTTAACTTAAATTAAACCAAATGACTAAATTGACATATTTTAAATTATTTACGGACTAAACCGACACCATAGACAAAGTACAGAGACCTTTAATATGAAAAACCCTTATAATTATTGTTTAATAATCTAATTATTCGTTATATGTTTGTAAATTATTTTTTTAATAAGATAAGGATAAATCAGTTACCTCGTTTGGGAATAGAGCTATTTATTCTTCATAAAAAATATCATAAAAAAGTCTTTTGTAATCTTTTTAAATCCCGTTAATTTTCATAACATTTGTCTGTATTCAATCAACTGCTCGATTTGCTTCTTTATATGAATATCTTCGTAATCTAGTGAAAAATGTCACATATCCATGTTGATACAGTGAATTTTTGATGGAATTGGATCTCTCCACTAATTAATGCTCCCCGTAATTGGAAATTGGCCAAATTGTATAAAAATCTAATAGGGTACCAACACGCAAGTATCAGATTCTATTAGAACTTTGAAATTAAATATGCTTGGGTGAGAGTAGTACCAAGATGGGTGACCTCCTGGGTAGTCCTCGTATTGCACCCCTCAAGTTGGGGTTCTCAAAAACAGCCTCTCTTCAGGGTAACACTCTGAAAGGGGAAAGTTGTGTACATCCACCCCCTCCAAACTCTACTTAGGCGAGAGCCCTTGGGGCACTGAGAATATTGCGTGGCCAAATTGTGTAAAAAAGCATTTTTTTTGGAAGCTTTTTGTGGAAATATTTCTATCAAAGTGCTTTTAATAAGAGTATTATATCTGTAAATTTTTTAATTAAATGCCAATTTTCTACTTCTATTCAAAAATAAGAACAGTTTCTAAAAAAACACTCTCAAATCCCAAAAAAAACTTGGTCAAACAAACTCTAAATTATCAGCTTATCTATAAATATAAAGAACTCATTATGTTAGAGTATAAAACCAATCATGGGCCTTTATTCATCAGCTTAAGCTTTTGGAAAAGTTGATTTCTTAACATGGTATCAAAGCCCTTGTGACCAAGAGGTTGTGGGTTCGAATCCTAACAACCTCTAATTTCAATATTAACATAATTTAAGCACAAGGTATAAAGTAGGCATGTGCATTATCCATGCTTCAAGCCCATACAGGCATTTTTATAAGGGGGCATGTTAGAGTATAAAATCAATCATGGGCATTTACCCATCAACTTAAGCTTTTGAGAAAGTTGATTTTTTGACACGTTATTAATAGAGTAACTTTTATTAATAACAGGAGAATCATATTTTGAATTACTGTTCTGACAATAACAATCCCCGAATTTAAGGTCACTTTCTATGAATTGCATTATAATGCAATTGCGTCAAGAAATTAGAGTGGCTGTGAATGGTTATTATTTTTTGTCAAATTGGGGAAATATATATGTTTAACCTAACCCACATTTGACTGATTAAGGAAGTTGGCACATAACCATTTAAAAAAAAAAAAAAAAAAAAGATTTTTGGCACATACGTGATACTTGGACGAGAGTAGTATCAAGATAGGTGACCTCCTGAGAAGTCCTCGTGTTGCACCCCTTGGGTTGAGAGTTCTCGAAAACAGCCTCTCTTTAGGATAGCACTCTGAACGGGGAAGGCAGCATAAATCCACCCTACTCCCCGGACTCTACTTAGACGGGAGCCCTTAGGGCACTGAGAATGTTGTTGTTGGCACATACATCATGCTATAGTAATTTTTTTAATAAAAATTTTCACCTTTGTTGTAACAACTTCGAAGTTAAGCGTACTTGGACGAGATTAGTAGATGAGTGACCTAATGGGAAATCCTTGTGTTGCATCTCTTAGGTTCGGGGTTCTCGGAAACAGCCTCTCTTCAGGGTACCACCCTGAAGGGGGAAGGCTGCGTACATCCACCCCCGGCCCTGCTTAAGCGGGAGCCCTTGAGGCACACTTTTCTTTCTTCTTTCTTTTTCTTTTTCTTATTTCTTTTTTCTTTTCTTTTTCATTTTATTTTCTAAGTTTATTTTAGTAATTATTTAAAAATTAGGTATTTAAATTTAAAAATTATTGTTATAAATAAATTAAAAGTTATTCAGCTAACCCATACTTACTATTGTGGATAAAGTAATATGCACTTGTCACGGTTCGCCAAATTATTGTACATGGGCCTTCACCTATAATTTTAACCTTTTGGGACAGATGATTCCTCGACATATTATCAAAGTCTTGTTAATTAAGAGGTTACAAGTTCGAATCTCAACAGCCCTCCACTCTAATTATAAATAAATTTCAAGCACAAAATATAACAAGACCTGTGTATCATCCACATTTCACGCCTAATGAGTATTTGCATGAGGGAATATGTTAGAATATAAAACTATTCTTAAACCTTCATCTATCAGCTTAAGCTTTTGAGAAAGATAATTCAATAATTATAATCATCTACAAGGATTTGCAAAGTCAAGGGGTTTAATGATTTACTCAATGGATCATTTTCGTACACTTTAAGTTATATATATTATATTAATTTAAAGTTATTATTTTTTTTCATTAATCATTTTTTAAAATAATACATTCAGGTTATTAGTCACTAATCTTAAAAATTATTAGTTTTTACTGTTGACTTTGTTTCTAAGAAAAGAATTATTATTATTTCCCTACTTTAAAGATAAAAATAATAAAATATTTTTTTTTCTGTCAATCGAGACTTCAGAAAGGACTTGTAAACGTAATTTTGAAATCTAAGCACTTAGATTTAGATTTAGATTTAGGCTCCATTTACTTTGACGAAAAAATAAAGTTTAAAAATTAATTTTTCTTTGAAAAAAATTTTATAAGGACATATAAATTTCAAATAGGGTTTTTCGTTATTGTTTCAAAGGAAAACTTAAACTCCGTATTTTGATGCCTTCTTGTATGTTTAAAATTAAAAATAAAAGTTAACTATCAAAGCTATATAAATTAAGAAAGTTATCTCTTAAGTATTTTAAAATTTAAGCATTTATTATGTAATTATCTTATCAATTTAATATATACAATGAGATATCTTAAGATAAAAAATTTTATCGCTTACATACACACTGTGTTAAAGTCTGGTAAACTTTTATAAAAATTAGATTAATTTCTACCAAAAAACTGATGTGATGTAAATTATGACAATATTACCAAAAGATTGTCAATATTCTAACAAAAATTACTTATATATTATCAAAAAAATGTGTCATGTTAGCATTTTCAGACAAAAAAAATTATTGTATTATGATAGAGGATACATATAGATTGTTATTTTCATTTAAAATCTACTAAATTTTGACAAAAGACACCTAATTCATGATAAAAATTTTAAACTTTAGAGCACATTAGTGTATAACATTGAAACATCATAGTACCTATGTAATAAATGCTAAAATATTAGGATACCTAGATAATTTTCTTGTATAATATTGTATAACAACTCAACTTGATTAAAATTATTCTGTTGCAAATATAACAAAGAAGCATCCAAGCTGCTTTTAATTACTCAGTTCAATTATTGTTCAATGTTGTGATGTTAAATGTTTACAGTCCGGTCTTGTTTATTTCAATTCAATCTAGACTTGCATAATGATTACTGCGAAGGTTTTTGTGCCACTTAAAATCATTACTTCCCCCCGTTTTCAAAGGGAACTCATTTTTCCTCATTTGACATAAGCAAAAGACGCACCAAACAACAGAAAAAGAGAAAACCACTTCTTAGAATGTGATTTTTCCCCTAAACAAACGGAGACTTAATGGTCATAATTTGCTCATCTCATCTCTTACCCCCTCAAGAGGGTACCAACTCACAAGCACCGGATCCCATTAGAACTCTGAAGTTAAGCGTGCTTGAGCGAGAGCAGTACCAAGATAGGTGACATCCTAGGAAGTCCTCGTGTTGCACCCCTCAGGTTAGGGATTCTCGGAAACAGCCTCCCTTCATGATAACACTCTGAAGGGAGACGGTTGCATACATCCACTCCCAATTCCTGCTTAGGCGGAAACCTTTAGCGCACTGGAATGTTGCAATCTCTTTACCCCTCATAAGACTCATAAGACTTTTAAATTATCGCCACTTTCGGCACCCCAAACCTCATTCTCTTCACATCTGAGACCGACCTCAAATACATTAAACCTTAACTAGGGAATGTAAGTTAGTTGAGCTAGTTCGTCATAGAGCAAGAAAAGCTTAGCTCGGTTCTAACTCAAAATGACAATAGAATCAGGCTCCAATGTGCAGTGCTGGCTAGAGACTGCAGAGCCGATAATTTCTTTTTATATATCATTCTGATACCATGTAAAATATAAAAGGCTGTACCGATTGAATAATTAATATTAATGATACAACAAAGGCTATATAGAAAGCTTAGAGTCTTTTAGCAATTTGGCACTTTTTTTAAAAAAGATTAGCAATTTTGAATAGTTTAAAAAATATTTAACAAAATAACATACTTTATTATTCACTTATCGTTGCACGCCATTTCAAATATCGTGTAATAAGTAATCAATTATTGCATGACGTTACAAATGTCGTGCAACCAATTTGTGCATGTTGCACGACATTGTGCAATATGCACACATAAAATTTTTTTTTTTTTTATATCTTTAAAATTATAAAAAATTGATAAAATAACTTTTCAATTTAAATTATTTTAACTTTTAATTAAAATAATAAGAATATGGTAATGTTTTAAACAAAAAAATCACAAGTTTACACACTTGTATATTATTATTTGAGTGCAACTCACACGGGATTTAATAATTTGAACTATTTTTAATTTTATATCTTCTCAGGATGAGAATCCTCGAAAACAGTCTCTTGTTAGGGTATCCCCCTGATGGGATAAGGTTACGTACATCCTTCCCCCCCGACCCTGCTCACGTGGGAGCCTTTGAGGCATGGAGCCTATTGTTGTTGTTGTTGTGTAACTCAAAAGTCCAGTGCCACAAGGGCTCCCGCATAAAGTGTCTGGAAGGTGGATATACGTAATCTTCTCCCTTTAGAGTGCTACCTTAAATGTGTCCCTCATTTAATAATATACATATCACAATCTCTTTATTTAAATGTGTCCTTCATTTACATCTTCTTTATTAATAGTTCAAATAATAATGTACAACGTCGTACAACATGCACACATAACATTTTTCAAATAATAATATATTGTTCACTTACTATTGCACGCCGTTTTCATTTTAATTAGAAACTAAAAATTAAAAATTAAAATATTTTAAATTAAAAAGTTATTTTATCAATTTTTTTTTACTTTTAAAGATATAAAAAATTTTAAAAAATTTATGTTTGCATGTTGCACGACATTGGATGTCGTGCAACAATGCACTATGTGTCGCATGACATTTGTAACGTCATGCAACAATTGATTACCTATCATCAGACATTTGAAACGACGTGCAACGGTAAGCAAACAGTAAAGTGTGCTATTTTACTAAACATTTTACAAACTATGCCAAATTGCTAAATTTTTTTTTTTAAAAAGTGCCAAATTGCTAAAAAAATCCGAAAGCTTAAGACTAGCAAATTACAATCATGTCCCTAGTATAATTATAGATCTAAGGATACAATAGGAAAAAAGAAAAAGAAAACCCTAGATGGCTAATATATCCTCTAATAGCTTGCTCGTTTAGCTTAACAAGTCGAGCCTAAGCCCATGAAGCTTAAGCTCATAGCTAAAATAAGTCTAAATGAACCTATCTTAGTCGAGCCAAGTTTGAGCCCAAATCAGCTAAAGTCATATGCGCCGAAGGAAGCCTGAATCAAGCTTAAATGTGCCTAAACAAGACGAGCCAGCCGAGCTAGGGTCAATTTGAACCGATCCCAACCAAGTTGAGCCCAAGCTTGTGAGGAGTGGAGCTCCAGCTTCAAGTTCCAAGTCAGTAAGTTTCCACCCGAGCCTTAAGCTTGACAAGCTCAGGGTTAGCTCAGCTCATATACATTGCGTAAACCTAACTTCATACAAAGTTATGCAATAAAATTTATTCTTGAAATTACATACAAAAATCTTGAAGAAGATTTTTTTAGTAAAAATAACTTGAGAAAAAATATTTACCGGATAAAAAAGGTCGTTATGATGGTTGTGTGACCAGAAACATGTCAGAGTCAACAGTCTTGAGAAGCCAGTTGCTAAAAACAGGACTACCTTTCAGTCTCTTCGACATCAAATGGTACTCTTCCGCCTTCTCCTGTTTAAACGAACCAAATGTTAGATTAACTACTCATGTAAAATCAATTAGGACTTGTTATGTGTTCATTTTCAAGGTTGGATAAGCTTAACGAACCGAGTTCAAACAAGGATTATTTGACTCATTATCATTTACGAACAGTTTGATAAATTAAGAACTGAATGATGGCTACACATTTAGGTCGATAAAAGATTAAACATTTAGGTCGATAATAGATTAACAATGTCTCAATAGTAGTTCAAATGGCTGGCTTAATAGCGAGTTCAGCAAGTTCAGCTTGGAAATGAGTTAAGACTCTGTTTGTCGATTATGCTAAAGAGTTGAATGGAGCTGATCTATGAGCATACTGATATCTTATTAAACCAAGTTTGCACAGAAGTTTGAAAATGGATAAAGGCTTTGCTTTAGCTAGACCTCGTTAGAGCTTATCAAGCTCAAGCTCGAGCAAGGAGGTGCTTGGTTCAACAGTAAAAACATTACCGAGATTGAGGCTCTAAGATAAAGAAAATTTTCGTTTCGCTACACTTGCATCGGGGCAACCACGTGATAGTTGGATACCCGTTGAAACATGTCAAATAGTAGAGCTTTGTTATTGCTAGAGTAATAATGTAACCTACAAACAATGGAAGCCACAAAATTACCTTAAAAACTACGAATTTGCTCTGGCAATAACAATTTTACCCTGATAAAAACATTACCCTGACAAAATTAAAATACCAAAAAATAAGTCTTATTTCAAATGTCACGACATGTTACCTTGAGTTTGCGATAAGAAATCGGATCGTTTCGCAACTTGGTTAAAATATCGTGCCTTGTCGACCAAAAACACTCCAATAATCGCCTCCTACGATATAGAATTTGTGATAAAGAATAGATCAATACAATGATAATAGCAATAACAATAACAAAAGAATCGATCTTTTGTCTTTCTGGATATAAACGAAAAAAACAAGTTTCAAAAGGTCGGCATTAAACTGTCAAATTTCCCTGGGCCGAAACTTAACTCAAGGAGTTGACATTAAAGTCCACATATAAGCTCAAGTGACATCTATCCCGAAACGAACTGACATTAGCCAGAATAATGCATTAGATTTATCCGTTAAGGCTTTTTGGGCTAAATTGTGACAAAGCTACTTTTTTCATGAACACTTTTGTAAAAAGTGCTTTCGATATATGTATTTTTATTGAAAAACTTTTAATTTTTGCTTTTGTTTTTGCTTTAAAAGAGAAGCACTATTTTTCTGCTTCTGGATAAAAGTAGAAAAATAGTTTTTGCTCCTATCTAAAAACAATTTCCTTTTCGGGCCAAACACCTTTAAATCCTAGAAAAATAAGTTTTTCTTTTTCCTTTTTTTTTTCTGAAATAGGCACTTTTTTCTATTAAAAAAAAAAAAAGAGTTTGGTAAACAAGCCCTTAAGTTTGTTCTTTCCCCCAACTTTAATGTGGGACCTGTGAAAAGGACTCGCATGTAAAGTTCTTAACATAAACTTAAACACATACTTGCACAAGGATGATTCAGTGGACGGATACCGTGCCCCCTTGGCAGAGGTCCCTTGCTTTCTACCAGTTGTACCAAGAATCACCTCATGTAACCCGGACTTATTCCAGCATATTGAGTACCTATCCATTCGAGAAAATTGCAAAATGATTTATTGGTCGTTACTTAAGCACGACAGTTTAGTTCCTTGACATGGTATTCTATAACTGAGAGGTAGGGGCATTAACGAGACAAGCAGTCCCTCTTGCTCAAACTCGAGGTCTGTAAGTCTTAATAAGTTGAAGTTTAAACTAGTTTTTGAACCTTTGTTCAAGTTTGGTTTGATAAGATACTAGTACGCTCAATGCTTAAATTTGCTTGTCGATCTAGTAAGATCACGCCAAGCTTGTTGTTAAGCTGAGCTATTTCAGCTAATAAAATGCTATTATCTAGTATGAAGAGTCATTTAACGAGTTATTTGAGCTACAACAACCAATCTTCGATATGCATAATCTAGCTAAACCGAGCAAATGTCCAGCTCCTAAGAGCTATTCATGATCTTTAACAAGTCAAGCACCCATATTCAAACTTGACTCGTTAAACTTATCAATACTTATCAAGTCCCTAAAGAAATGTTAAGAACCTCAACCGATAATAATACAATTTCAATACATGGTATGAAGGAGGCCGAACGCTATCCACATTTGCATGCAGGTCATGTCAAAATACAAGACAATTCATGGGTTTTATCTAATAGCTTAAACTTTTTTGGAACGCTTGATTTGTTTAACTGTAAAAAAATCTAACATACCCGCACGTTAAAGTAGCCTTGGCAGACTCAAAATGCTGAAACTCCTTCGGTGGGGCGGGTGCCTCGAAGAATAGTGGCTGTTGATTTCAAGTAAATTCAAGGGTTTAAAAACAATCGGACTTAAATTTAGGGATGCCAACATCATATATCACATCGTGTCCACAAGTTAATTATTTTGAACTCGTGTTGGCCTTACAACTGGACAAAACTTTCAAAAAAAGGGCACTATATGATATACACACGAAAAGACAACATGTTTCGGAAAAAGAATCTGAAAGACAACATTGTCGGGCAAAAAAAGAAAGGCATTGGCTTCATCATCATTCGTCGCACCATCTTTCCAGTTGCCACATCATCATTCTAATCATCTATGATAAGGCCAATGTCATTTTCATTCCTTTTTTTTAAAGTATGTTGCCCTTTCTATATTTTCTCCGAATATATTGTCTATTCTCAAACATATCATCCTTTTATGATATTTTTACCAATTAAATTCGCTTAAAAATGAAATGATAAATCGTGTCAACTTCACGCCGCAGTCAAACCTTGTTGTCGTATCCATATTTCGCTAGACTTCATGTTGTGTCAACCATGGCAACGCATAAATTAAATTGCTTTAGAGAAGATAAATCATGTACATTGAGTTCATGTCAAATAGTCAAAGTCAAGTCATGATGTTGTGCTCTCATATCATGATATCATATCGCGCCACACATTTCTAGTCCTACTTAGATACAAGATAGATTTACAAACATCGTTCACTCGAAAGGAACTAACACACATTTCTAGTCCTACTTAGATACAAGATAGATTTACAAACATCGTTCACTCGAAAGGAACTAAGTTGTTGGATAAGGATTCACAATCAAGTCATGTTATTTTGTAATTGTATCATGTTGTCATGTTGTGTCAAACTTTTCCAACTCTACTTAGATGAAAGATAGATAATGTACCTCGTTCACTTGAAATGAACCGAGTAAGTCGTTTGATAACGGTTGTATCCGATCATACAGAGCTCTTCTTAAGTTATCCTTCAGAGAAAAGTTTCGAGAAGTGTTGCAGGATTGTCCCACGGTGATGGACGAGATATAAATTGGTTGAAGAATGTCGAAGAGCAGAGCACCTGCCAGACAACTAGAATTAATTGCAGAATACACCGGTATCTAACAGTAAATGAACCCAACACTCCTTGTTCAAACTCAAACTCGATAAGTCTTAACAATCTCTAATTTCAAGCCAACCCTCTACTGAGTTTGGAACTTTTGTTCGAACTCAATTCGATAAGATATTAGTATGCTCGATTTTCAACTCGACTCAGTTCACTAGTCCAATTGAGCAAGCCTAGTCCAGCTTGTTACCAAGCCAAACTCACTATGCTGAACCAAGCTACTCAAGCCACCATCGAGCTATCATCAAGTTCTCACCAAGATTTCAACAAGTTAATAACAAGTTCTTAAATATTACTTATCAAAATGGTCAGGAAAATTAATGAGTACCATCCTATTCGAACTCAGCCAGCTAAACTTATCGATTCTACTTGAACTCGGCTCCATAATCTATTAAGCCTTCAAAAAGAGCAAGAATGAGCGCTAATCAATCCAAAATGCAAGTAGTTCATCGAACGTTTAGTTTATTTACACCCCTATATCTAACACAGAGAAATCAACACTAGTAAAGAGATGAACAGTAGTCATTTAATCGTTCCGAATGCATTAGAATGCTATCATAAACGCTATGTAGCGAATCATTGCAATCGCTTTGGTTTTTTTAAAGGGATCGTAGTTCCTTTTTAAGCATCATGCTTGCACCAATCTGAATTAACAGCTATATAATCATTAATATTTATACTCATATGATAATTTCATTATACGTAACTACATTTACAAATATGTTTTAATAAGCGGTACATAATATATGTATATTACAAAGTTAAGTAATGGCCATTACGTAACAACCTCCATGCCACCATCATCACCCTCTCTCTATGGCATAGAATCTCGAAATATAGTTGTCGCGGATTTTTTAAGGGAAATAAGGTGATTTATTTGTATACGGAGCTATAATCATTTATTTAACATGTCGCTTAATACTTTTAACATATAAACACAATATTTATACGCACTTCTGCAGTTGCCTCTATAATGGGTATATATCGCATTTTATTTATCAGAACATATTTATTAATGTACTTGCATGCTAAAGCGTATGATCATATAATTCTCATTCAAATTTTTGCAAATGTAACTCTTTATGTTCCTCCAAGAACACCCAACACCGATATTGACATCTGCAGCACCATGGTTGTAATGGTGCAACCTCGAAATAACAACAAACTGCAATTGGATTCCATGGTTGGCATGTTTTATACCAAGAAACTGACCTTGAACACCAACGACGTTCCAACGGGCAATCTTGTCTGAGCAGCTGACCGAAGAAGTAGTCACGCCACGGCCTGGCTTCCTTGGGACCGAGCCTGTGACTCCTACACATTACCCTGCAAATAATTAGGCCCAAAATTTTCTACTCATAAACATTGTCCTATAACTCGATCTAATATCATAGATATTTAGTGACCTAAAAATCAATCACAACCATTTTTAGTTTTGGTAAATATCTAGATCAGTTCTCACTTAATCATCACAACGTTTATATTTTTCTGGCAAACCAAAAGCAATAATCTAAGGGTTTGTCTGGTATTGTTTTCCATTTGCAATTTTTGGCTTTTCGGAAACTCAAAATCATATTTTGAAAATGATCTTTTCCGGCTTTAGTTTCTTGCTTTCAGTTTTTTTCCTAGTTTAATCTAAGGTCCGGTCAGGTTTGATCCGACCTTGGACCGATGTGCGCCCCTAGCGAGCTGACTCAACTCATTTATGCCCCCGTACTCACCATCTCAAATGATTCCATATCTTTATTGCCAACTAACGTGCAAATAAGGCAGGAATATCATCATATTATACACAATAGTAATAAAACTACACAATTCAAGAACAAGAAAGAACATGTCTAACCATTGTTTTTACTTGAATCCTCCGCGGAAACGTTGAAAGCATTCATCGATGGTGGTCTCAAAATCTCTTCTCCGAAGGAAATACTTCTTAAACTCTGAGGCAAACTAAGCGATGCCTCGCCACCTTTCAAAAGATGCACGGAAGAAAGAAAAGGCCATTATGTCACATTACGGCTGTTGCATGACAGATTTTGAGCCAGTCATTAGAAAATTGGGCGTTAAGTAATAGTATTTTCGTAGTGGCTTTTAAAATGCACATATTGCATTTAGATGGGTACAGATACAAATGATTGTATGGCTATTCATTCAAAGTTCTGCAAATATAAGGCTTAATAGCAACTCATATTCCCTTAAAAAACACAAAGTGAATGCTACGATCAGTTACGTAATGATCAAAACACCCCAATTCAGCAAAGCTACCACCACGCGACAGCGAACAACAATTTGTACATTAAATATACACAAAGTGTACAAAATGGACTCACATGGGAGCTGTGATATGTACATGTGTAACTTCCAACCCTCTTTCAAGGCGTATTTCCTGCTACCGGACTTATCGGTTTCCAAGATAATAGTCGGTGTTCGGTAGTTATCACCTAGCACCTGCTCGCTTCCATCAACGGCGTGATCATAGAAGTCATCAAAGCACTGAATCTGTGAATAGAAGAACCTGGCATCATCAAAATGCAGTTTTTTATAGCACTCGTTACATTTAAGGAGATGCTTAAAACCTTTTTTGTCTACATACATCCATAAGGCATATATATTATATCTTATTTATTAAACTATATTTATAAATGTAAAGGAATTTATCACTTAGGTACCATGAAGTTTGAGAATTTATCACTTACGGACTATAACATCTCAATATATACAATGAGATACCCTACAATTTAATCAGTCAAGTATCTAAGTTCTAAAAATTTTATAATCTAGCTATCATCTGCCGAAATTTGAGTAATGTTTGGTCAAAAAAATTTGACTTGACATATGATTCCGACAATATATGGATACTCTTTGTAGCAATCCAATGTATTTCGCTCAGAAATGCTAACAAGGAACGTGATTTCGATAACATATAGATACCATCCACTCTAGCCCAGTGACTTATCTTGTTGGAATTCAGTAAATTTTTTGCCAAAAAATACTAGCTTAGCACATATATATATTACGGTAACATGTGTCACAATGGCATTTTCCATCTAAAATTCTAACAAAAATTCACTTAATTAATTTGGAGGGTACTTATTTTAGGGTACCTCATCACATTCATTTAAATGTCATGATACTCAGATGATTGATCCTCAAATCTTAGGAAACCTAAGTAATAAATTTCCCAAATGTATTAATATATTAGAAAATTATCAAAGTCATATAAAACTTAACTTTTACATGATTATTCATCCCAGTTTTAGCAAACAAGAAAGCTTAAAAGCAACTTATATTTCCTTAAAAGAAATCAAACGTGAAACGACTGCTTGACTCGCTACTTAACATCTGCAACACTACACTTCCGTTACACCAAGATCAATGACGCGAAAACATGTAAAACTACCGACTAATAACTATCCATAAACTAACAAGGGAAAATTTATCCCAAATTACATTGCAGCTCAGACAAAAGGTAACAATCTATCAAAAAGAGCAAGAACATGAAACATGTAGGACCTACAAGCACAAGGATAACAAGAAATCACCTAATCAAAGCTCGTCTAGCAATAACTTCGGCATGCGAATCATTCACCACGTCACCATCTGGACACCGAAGCGACCTCGGAAGGCATTTTGTCCCTGTCCCGAGCGCAACCACTTCCAGATCTGCACAAAAAAAAACTTCTGGAAAAAACTGGTTTCTTGATAAGCCTAGTGACTCAACAATATGTTGATCTCTTCTTTCTCGCAATTTCGAAGCGGAAACTATTAAAGAATTCTAATACGTACCTAAATTCGATATTTGGGTCTATATTATTAAGCAAATAGATAGTATAGTAGGCTCCGACTTCGCAAGGGGTGTTATTCCATATATAGGGGTAATGAATTGTACGACAAACAATCGAATAAAATCAAATGTCATCTGTTATGTGTTCTCTCTTACCCCTTTACTTTCATTCTTATGTCATGATTCTTTCAATATCCAACCACTCAGACATATATCCGATCAATTAGATTAGCCTACGCATGTCGGTATTCGATTGATCGGACACCTACCCAATCGATTGGATTGGCCGCTGCTAGACAGGAAAAGCCGCTTTTACCAATTTTGTAATGTTTTTCAATTTTTTCAATATTTTGTCTTGTAAACTCTATAAATAGGAATTAGTCCTTCATTATAAATAAATTATTTACTTGACTAATAAAATTTCGACTTTGATATTCAATTCTCTCTCTCTCAATTTCTCCAACTTCTCCCACCAATTTCCCTTCTACCCTCTCCTTCTTCCCTAATACCAATTCTCCCCTTAATTCTTCCTTTTCTTCCTCAATTTCTTCTCTTTTCATAACTGATGTACAACAACAATCCCAGTGCCTCAATGGCTCCCCCAAAAGCGGGGTCTAGGGATAGATGTACGCAGCCTTCCTCCTTCAGGGTGTCAACCTGAAGAGAAGCTGTTTCCGAGGACCCCCAACCGGAGAGATATGTCTTCATCACATCATGGTGACCTTGACATTTTAAAGTCAGATAGCCTGCACCAAATTGATACCCAGCCTTCAAAATCGATACCCAGCCTTCATAATTGATGTATCAAGCTTTAACCTAATTACTACATTGGGTCATAACATTTTACTGCTTTATTTTAGTTTTTAGTCTACATCGATTTAGGTTCGTATCAAAATAATTACGAAATCTAGAGAGAAGGGGGTACCGAGAGAAGGAGAAGAGAGAAGAAAAGAGGCTAAGACGGAGACTTCGAAGCCTTGAGGCTTGCCCTTCTTGGGTAGAGAGTTGTAGAGAGACAACACCTTCTCCGCCACTCTCTCTCCCCACTCCATTTCTTCTTCAATTGAAGCTCCCAAGCTGTGTTTCAATGGCGGAACTGTTGAGCTCGTTGCGGGGTACTGTGGTTCTTCTGTGTACCTACGAGGGATTAAAACTCGAATCGCTCCGGTTCTTGGGGCGTATTTGATCCGGGCTCGAAGCTTGTCGAGCTCAGAAAGTTGTTTTTTTTTTTTCCTTGGCCTCGGAGCTCGGAAAGTTCAAGTTGTTAGGAAACGCAACAACTAAACAACAAAAGATTCAATAAGAAAATAAAAACAGGCACACAGATTTATGTGGTTCGGTTTAAAATGTCTATATCCATGGAGTTGCACGTAGAATTTTATTACTTTTGGATTATTACAAAAAGTTTTCTTCAATTCACTTTACTCTTTCGGACCCTAAACAAGGCTTATATAGATGCACAAAAAAAAACCTTAGTTTTTTCAACTAAAAACACTAATACGAGCCTGAACCTTGATTTGGGCCCAAATCAATGCCCAAAAACTCCACTCTATTGGACTTGGCCTATAAAAATGTAAAACCGAGCTCAACACTCAAAAGCGCAACACAAGCTCAAGCTCGGCTTGTCAGGGGCACGGGCTTGGCTCTACTCAATCTAAGCCTAGCGAGTTTCAAATTAAATTTGCAATATTTCAGCTTAATATAGGCTCGTTTAAGCTTGGACTCACCTCAATTATTTCTCTTAATTGGGCGTATTTAAGCAAATATCTTATATTAAGAAAAATTTGTTTAGGCTCGTTTAGCCTGCAAGCTCGAGCTTCATTAAGCTCAGGTTTGGTTCAATAAACTAAACGAGCCGAGCCCTTTGAGCTTGATGACAAGCTGGCTAAGCTTATTTATACTCCCATCCATGAGTACCGGATTTCTTAGGGTTAGTTAATAGGGATAAACTCTCAACTCAGATTGGCTAAGTAGAAGTAATGAAGGACAAAATTTAACTTCTATTATCCTATAGTTTATTTGGCGTGCAGAATTGAAGTCTAAAATTGAGGTTAAGGCTGGAATTATGGTCCATAATTTCGATTATATTGTTTGATTTAACTGTTAGACTGGAATTACAATTCCACTTTCCAATACCATACGGTTGGGTTTCAATTCCACCAGTCATCGCCTGCCATCGCTGCTGCCCGCCGCCCATAACCGCCCCTTCTTTTCCCCTCTCTTCCCATACCCCTCTCTCTCCACCCCAACCCTTCACCCGTCGCAATATCTCTTTACTTTAGTATAGTATAGTCTTTCCAATGTGATACGATACATAATTGGATCAGACCAAATTAATATTAATTCTATTCGGATAGTACAAGAAAGGGAAAGATTACATAGAAGAATTGGGGGGAGAGGGGGCATAGACTTAAATAGAAAGGGAGAGAGAGACTAGAGAGAAAGAGCGAGAGCGAGACAAGCAACCAGTTCATTCATGCATCTCTTCTAAACTCAAGTCTTTACCTATAGAGTTAGGGGAGGGGTATAACCGTAATTAGGGACTTAGTCTATTTATTTATATCTAGATTACCCCTTGCTTAACTATTGTATTTTATAATGTATCACAATGCCTCCCTCCTTGCTGCTAGAGAATAAGTACACTAGGGCAGGAATGCTCTTTTATCATGTATGTGGATTACTTGATTGATTACCTGATTGCAATAGTCCCATAGCTTTTCAAGCACCTAGTATGGTTCTGGGATGTACGAAATGCCATCTTTTTGGTCTGTTGTTAAACAAGTACCTGGGATGAAGGGATATTGGGGAGAGATAAAGAAGTATTAGAAGAGAAACAAAAGGAGGAGAGGCGGCGACGGGTGCCAGGGGTAAAGGGTTGGGGGGAAGAAAGGAGTATTGGAAGAGAGAGAAAAAGAAGGGGTGGTGCCGGTGGCGGTGAATGGATATTGGGGGGAGGGAAAGGAGTATTGGAAGAGACAAAAGAGGAAGAGCGGCAGCAGCGGTGGTGGCCAGTGGAGGCGGCAGGTGGCTGGGGTGAGAGAGATAAAGTAAGGGTTGGGGGAGGGGGAGGGAATGAGAGAAAGGGAAGGGTTTTGAGAGAAATATTTTTTTTATCACATAAAAAATGGTCAAGTAATGGACGGCCAAGATCTTTCCCCCTACATTTTCATAAGAATTGTTTCAACTCATACATATATATAGTGACGTTTTTATGAGAGGATGAGAGCATGAGAGGAGCGAATCTTGGTCCTCCATTATAATGGACGACCATAATTTGTTGAATATTAAAAAAATAACAATTTACGACCCATATCCCTTCGTGGGACAGAAAAAGAGAAGGGTTAAGTGAAGAAAATTGTCTATTTTTTTCAATACTCAATAAATCTTGGCTATAAATTGTTATTTTTTTAATATTCAACAAATCTTGGCCATCCATTATAATAGAGGGCAAAGATTTGCCCCTCTCATGCTCTCACCCTCTTATAAGAACGCCACCGATATATATATATATATATATATGGGGTTAAGATTGACTCATTTTTTATGAGATATATGTAAAAAAAATTTCTTCACCTCCTCCCCTTCCCTCCTCGCCGCCCACGCCTCACGGCGGCCGGTGGTGGGGTGAAGGGATATATGGGGGAGAGAGAAAGGGGATTGGAAGAGCGAGAAAAGCAGGGGCAGCGGCGGGTGCCGGGGGTAAAGGATTATGGAGGAGGGGGGAGAGAAATGAGTAATGGAAGAGAGGGGAAAAGTAGAGGCAGCAGGTGATAACGGTCAGGGGCGGGGGTGAGAAAGAGAAAATAAGGGTTCGAAGTGGGGGAGGGGGAGGGGGAGGAAGGAATGAAAGGGGTTGAAAAATTTTTATTTTATTTTATTTTTTAAATCCTATAAAAAAGGTCTAATTTTGGCCATCAATTGTAATGTATGGCTAAGATCTATCTGACTCACTTTCTTATAAGAATTGTACTATATATATACACATTATACAATTTAAGAGAAAGACCCTCTACAACCCAAAAATATTTGAATTTGCTGAACTTTTTACATCCTAATTGCATTTTACATTCAAAATAAAATATAACTGGGGAGAAAAAAATGGAGATGAATATAATTAAATTTAAAACATAAAAAAAAAATGTATAATGAATATAGTAAAATCAAATGCCTTCATACATTTTACAGAATAAGACCAATAAATTATCATAACAGGTGAATGTGAAAGCATCATAAATCATGAACACTTTTAATAACTTAAAAAAATTACTATTATCAAAATAATTATCTAAATCACTGATAATAAAAATTATAAAATTATTTTAAATATTATAATTTTATTTTAATAATAATAATTTTTAATAATATTAAACCTAATTTAATCTTTAAAATTGAGTGATGGGATACATGTCGTACGCAATGGGTGCACGATTAGTGACGTGGCCATCATTATTTTTGACCACGTCTCACCAAATTTTCACAATGTTAAAGTTTGCATAATCATAACTTACCTGGTTAAAGTTTGGGTAAATTACGTATTAGTATCTTTAGTGTTAAATTTTTAATTTATAAATATTGTAAAGTAATTTTTTAGTCAAATATAGTTATCTATATTTAATAAAATAGCTCAAATAACAGTACGAAAGAATAAAAAATCTGTTATTATTGGTCAATTACTTCTCTATACCTTGGCTATTACCCTCATTCTACAATTAAACTGGCATTTTGTGACATTGCCAACATAGAAGACGGAAGAGGTCTAATTTGTATCCTTTTTTTTTTGGGTAAATCAGTAATATATACCATATATGATTAAAAAATATATGTACAAGTCTACGAGGGGCATACCTCAAATCAAGTCAAAGGCCTACATCAAGGAATCAATCAAAGAAAGAAACAAAGCAAGAAGTATCAACGGTCAACATGACCAAACAAAGGGAACAAAGCAAACAAAAGCGAACAAAGCTAGTGCTCAATCCCCCACTCCTGCAGAAGCTACGAGTGGCGATGTACACCGCAAAACGTTGGAGCAGCAATAAGACGGTTGCGGACTAATCCTGTGATCTCCTCAGTGACAACTGCAGAAGGCCTAGACTGGGGTCTATTTTGTATCCGCACACATCATTATTTGGACTATTTTATTAAATATATGTAGCCTTTTTGACTAAAAATTGTTTCAAATAGTTTGTGAATTAGAAAGTAGTGCAAGAAACCTTGAACCGATTCTTGCAATAACACCAAAAGAAAAAATATTTTTAAAACTAATTTTTGAAGAAATTATTTACCCAAATGACATTCACGTATCCTTGAATTTTTTATTCCTTTTTTTTTTACTTTTCTTTTGAAAAACTGAAGTTTACAGTAGAGTTTTCAATACATGTATGCATGTGCATGTATGTCTATTTGATTAGCAGAAAGTTGACAGAATGTATGAAGTAGAAATTATTTAGTAATTCTAAGTCCTTCAAAACGTAGGAAATAATTTCCTTTGTTTTAACTAGTCTCCCAAGGAAGTTTTATTTCCAATCCTGGCAGCCAAACACTCTGTACCTATTATTAAAAAGTTAACGCGAGAATTAAATTTCCAAAAATACAATTTTTAATTCAATTTATATGACAACTAATAAATAAATAAAATTAAATTATGTATTAAAAATTCAGGGTTCATTTACCAGGCACTAATGCATCGGATCCCATTAGAACTCCGAAGTTAAAGGTGATTGGGCAAGAGTAGTACCATAATGAGTGACCTCTTGGGAAGTCCTCATGTTGCCAACCCTATAAGGTTGGAGGCTCTCGAAAATAGCCTCTCAACAGGGTTACATCCTGAAGGGTAAGACTGCGTACATCCACCCCCAGATCCCGCTTAAGCGGGAGCCCTTAAGGCATTGCGTCTGTTATTGTTATTGTATTAAAAAGCCATTTACTAACAATAATCATTACAGATTTTCGAATATTTTGGTTGCAGACTTACAGTTAACCAAGATCAAAAATATTTCGCTACGGTTAACCGAATTATAACCATCCAACCTAATATTGTATTTTATTATAATTTATTTTCAAATATCTAATTTCGTTGTTAAAAATTAAAAACAAAAGCTAAAAATAAAACATATATAAGCAGAGCGGTTCCCGTAAACGAGCATGAAAGAGAGCAGAGGAGAGAGAAAAATGGCGGAGAAGGCGACGAAGAAACCGCCGGCGACAGCAGAAGAGAAGGGAAAGGCGACGGCAGGAGCATCAAACGGCGTCGTTTTAGACAAACCTCCTCCTCCTCCTCCTCCTGTACCTGATGCTAAGCCTCCTGATTCCAGTACTCTCTCTCTCTCTATCTTTCTATATATTTTGTCTATTGTGTTAATTTAGGCTCTGTTTGTTTCGATGGAAGTATCCTTGGTCCGTAAAATATTTTCATTTAGAAACGGTTTTTTATGGAAAATGAGATTCCTCTTGAAGAAAACATGTTGTAACTTTACGATATTCATTATTTGTTTTATAGAAAACGCCTTCTACTAATCGTCTTATACTTAATCATAGGACAATATAAATAGCAATACAATATATTTAAAATTAGGTAGGAAAATTATTACTAAGATATCCGGAGTTTTGAGCATTTTGTATATTTTATCATCAAGTAACCTATGTCGAAATTTGATAATTTTTTTTATAAGAATCTGATTAATTTTATATAAAAATGCTACTGTATGTAATTATGATAATATTTATAGCCTACGTTAATGTTTCAGCAAAAATGCAGCAAATTACGACAACATATTGATTGAATGTTGATGTAAACTTCCTAAATATGGCCGAAATTATGCGTCATGTTTGCAATTTTTTGTCAAAAACCATTAGATTCTAATGAGGATAATGATATATTTTCAGAATTATGGTCCATTTTCATATTTTCTAATGAAAATCTATAGAATTTCAACAGAAAAACACCTGATGATAAAATTTTAAAACTTCAGAATACTCAAGTAATAAAATGTTTAAAAATCGAGGTATCCCATTGTATTTCTTGAAATGTTAGGATACCGAGGTGATGAATGGATATGTATAATTTACTCCAGAATTTGGAGCTGACTGATCATTCTTCGTCCAATTATTGTCCCATGTTATTACCTCTAGTGATCTAAGATCCTGTTTTGTTTATTTATTCGAAATTTTTTTGGCCATTCGGAATGATGACTTTCTTCATTTTAAACGGGAAGTCATTTTTTCTCATTTGAGGAACTGTAAGAAAAACCGCGCCAAACAAAGGAAAGGGGGAAAACTAGTTCCGGGAATGTTTTTTTCCCCGGAAACAAACGGAACCTTGGTATGTGAAATTTTAGTTGTATTATATTTAATTATTGTAGAACTGAAGTTATTTTAATCAAGTTCATTGTTAAAAATTGTTGAACACTCACGTGTGTGTCCAGTAAGAATCCCACGTATAAGAGATCAATATATGAGCCTAGTAAGGTTGCGTTTGGTTTAACTTTTTAACAGCTTAAGGCTTTCGTTTGGTTGACAGAAAATATATTTTTTTTAATTTTTTTCACAGCTTAAATAGAAAGGCGAAAAAACTGTTCTATAAATGAATACGAAACAAATGCAAAATTGGATCTTTTTCACAGTTTATTTTGAAAAAATGCTTAAAAAGACTATATTAATATTAAATATTTACTGTTATGACCTACTTTTATTTGTTATCATCACCCCCATCTATCACAACCCTTTTTATGCCCATGGGTCGTTACACTCATCGCTCTTCACTACCATGGCCAACTATTATTATGATTCTCTCCTACCTATTATTATTAATTGATTTATATTATTAAGTCTTTTTTGAGATTAGAATAGATAAGTTTGTTTCTTAAACTTGCATTTAACACTTTATTCTATAGAAAAAATCTTTCTGCACAGCACAACCAAACACTTCACTGTAAAAAGATATAAATTTTAAATGGACAGATCTTATTGAAACAGATAAGCTGAAAAAAGATCAGCTGAAATAAGATAAACCAAACGCACCATAGGTTATTTCATTTAATGCTAATTAGTTTTAAGATGCAACTTTATTTAGACTCATACATAGATCTCATATATGTTAACTTCGTGGTAGTGTCCAACTTTATTTAATGCGTAGAAAGCAATTATTTATTCCTACTCATATTAGTTATTTAATACTATTTTTAAAAACCAATTATATTTTTTTATAATATTGATAAATAGTTTGGGTTATTGAATTTAAACACGTATTTTTTTAATTTGATGGTTAACTATGGACAAAATGAAGCGGGTATGGTGGGTCTGAGGTGGAGTGAGGTGGGGCGGGTATAGAGTGGGGCGGGGTGGGTACAAAACTATACCCGTACTCGCCCCATACACGTGACGGGTACGAGGGGGGTACAATTAACCCGTACCCACTACCCGTCCCACTTATACCCGTACCCACCTCAAATGGGGCGGGTACCAAACGGGGTTTTACCCACCCCATTGCCATCCATACCTGTACCTGATGCTAAGCCCCTGCTTCCTGTACTTTCCCTCTCTTTCTTTATTTGTATGTTTGTCCTTGTACTTTATCTATTATACTAATTTAGTTTAAAAATTTGTAATTGTGTTAATTTAATTATTTTATGGTTGAAATAAGTTTCAACCAATCTAATATTGAAAATTAAATTTTAATGTTGGAATGTAACCTTTGATATTAATTCCCAAAAGTTTAAGCTAATGGGTGAAAGTCCAAGAATAGTTTTATATTCTAACATGCCTCCTTACACAAATGTCCATTGGACTTAAAATATGAATGATGCACATACATTCCTATACCTTAGGCTTGAAATGTCTATTGGACTTGTAGTGTGGATGATGCACAGACATTCCCACACCTTGGGTTTGAAATATTTTAAAACAAAAGCTTTATTGACAATTAAAGGAAAATTATCACTTAGGTACCCTGAGATTTGAGCATTTATCACTTAGGTTCCCTGACGTTTCGATATATACAATGGGGTACCCTGAGGTTTGAATATTTTATCACTTAGGTACCTTATGACATAATTTGATAAATTTTTATAAGAATCTGATCAATTTTATAAAAAAATGTTGATATACTACATGAATACGATAATATATAAGCTAGTGCCAATATTTTCATAAAAAAATCGACGAATTGTGATAAAATATTCAGCGAATGTTGATGTAGACCACTTAAAAATTATCATAATAATGTGTCGTTTTTGTATTTTTCTGCAAGAAATCAACAAATTCTAACGAAGATACTTATCTATTGTGGAAATCATGTTCAATTTTAGCATTTTTAACAAAAATTTATCGAATTTCTAAGAAAAGAGTACCTGATTGTGAAAATTTTAAAATTTCAGGTACCCAAGTGATAAAACGTCTTAAAACTCAGGGTACCTCATTGTATATATTGAAATGTCAGGGTACCTAAGTAATAATTGCTTAAATCTTAAGGTACCTAGGTGTAAATATCCTAAAGCTAAAACTACTGCAACTAGTTGATTTAAGGATGGAATCTTACTCGAGTTTATTCTTGAACCTTGTATTGATCAACTCCTTAGGTCAAGCATAAGGTCTAGCGAAACTTATGGTAAATCGGTTTTCTAGGTGGAGCTAAACTCGGTATTCTTTGAAATGGTATCATAGTTCGGCTTAGTTTTTGATGCAAGGGCGGTCTCTAAATTTTAGAAGTCCAAACAAGTTTTATTAGTGGCATTGCTGGTTAAGAACCTAAGCAACCGAATTCATTGAAAGTCTTTTGTAAATTAATTATTTTATTAGTTTGTTTTATTATATTTTTTGTACGATATTAAATCTAGCTCCACCTGCTCACAGCATACAAAGTGGCAACTGCATGCCAATACATTTAGACAATGTGGGATATTCAATACACCGTCTCCCTCTTGAAACTGATACTATATTTTAGAAGATATCGGGCCCAATTTATCTAGGAAAATCAGCTTATCGAGATATCAGGGATGTGGTTACTTTATAAGCTGATATATGCTAGTATACTAATTTGATTTTGACGGTGTTTTATCATATAATTTTCACAGAGGTGAAAGATGCTGAAACTCAAAGAACTTCACACCAATCAGTTGATAGAGGTATGTAAATCATCACTATCCAGATACATATATGTATATATACGTTTACGTTTTCTTTGCCTTTTCGTGCTCTGAGGGGTAAGGCTGCATACATTTCACCCCCTCAGACCCTGTCTTCGCGAGAGTCTTTTTAAGGCACCGGGCTGCTGTTGCTGTATTACAATCTCATCGGAAAAAAAATTGTAAAATGACAGATATAGCCCTGGCTCATGTGGAGCAAGAAAAGAGATTGTCCTTCATAAAGGCTTGGGAAGAGAGTGAGAAAACCAAGGCTCTCAACAAGTTAGTTCCTCGTCCTCTTCCTCTTTTATTTTTACTGAATTTATCACTTAGATACTCCAAAGTCTCGTTTTTGTTAGCAGAATATTCTCACATTTCAATGTATATACAGTTAGTGACCTAGGATCTCAACAATATATAGGTTTCCTCTATCGGAACTCGGCAACTTTTTTGTTTCAAAATGCTGACGTGACACATGATTCCGACAATACATAGTTACCGTCCACTAGAATCCAATAATTTTTTGTGTAATCTGACAATTTTTTGCCGAAAATACTGTTATAATACATAGGCATCGCCTAAGTCATATGATACATTAGCATTTGGATTCTAAAAAAGAATTAACTTGATAAAATTTTCAAATGTCAAAACAATAACAACCAACCCAGTGCCTCAAGGGCTCTGCATATGCAGGGTCAGGGGGGGATGTATGCAGTCTTACCCCTTCGAGGTGTTACCTAAAGGGAGGCTGTGTCCGAGGGCAGAGTAAAGTACTTTGATTGATAAAGTTTCAAATGTCAAAACAACTCATCGTGTAACACTTAGATACTTGAAAGTAGACCGAAAGTATAGGACAATCTTAAAAGACGTCAAATTCAGTCTTTTAAATACATACCCGTATCTGACTCTCATATATCGGCGTAAAATGGACAGGGCTCAGAAGAAGTTGTCAGCCTTAGATGCATGGGAAAGCAGCAAGATTGCATCTGTGGAGGCCAAGTTGAAAGAAATTGAGGTCGATTTTTCTCTACGCACTTTTTTTTTCTAACGAGGAACTCGGTTTCCTTGTAAACCACGACCCATGCGGCGACCCATACATCACAAGAGCCAGTTAAGTCGAGGATTCCTCGGGAAGAGGTTCAAGGAAGGAATCGAACTCTAGCCCTTTTGGCCTAAAGCAATACTCTATTCTTTTACTTGCTTTCTACTACTAAGGACAGTTTTTAGTGTGCAGACTGTTACTTTGACTTTCGCCTAATAATTTAAACTTTAAAGATCGTATAAACTACTGATGGGTCTTTTGGTATCATTAACTGTTTTCTTTGAGGATAAGTCATCATTTTCCCTCAACGGAGGAAAACGTATTCTATATTTTGTGATTGTTGGTACAAAGTTATGAAAAAAAAAAATAGAATTGAGACGAAAAAGTTTTCTGTCAAAATAAACGGCAGCCTTAAATATGAAAAATGATACGTATGTGCAGGAAGAACTGGAGAAGAAGAAGGCAGAATATGGAGAAAAAATGAAGAATATGGTAGCTCTCCTTCATAAACAAGCTGAAGAAAAGAGGGCTCTGGTTCAAGCTCAACGCGGCGAAATTATCCTCGATATCGAAGAAAAAGCTGCAAAATATCGCGCCACCGGTTACGCCCCTAAGAAGTTCCTCGGTTGCATTTCATTATAAGGGTATGTTTGGCCAAACTGTGAAAAACCCGTTTTTCCATAAGCATTCTTTGTAGAAATACTTTTGTAAAACGTACTTTTAATAGGGTTACTTCTTGTCTCATGTTGAAGCGCAACATGGCAATGTTGTCCTCCTTATCAAAGAAAAAGCTGGGAAATATCGCGCCACTAGTTACGCCCCTGAAAAGTTCTTTGGTTGCATTTCCTTCTAAGGGTCGGTTTGGCTAAATTGCGAAAATCCCTTTTTTTTGAAGAATTCTTTGTAAGAACACTTTTGTAAAACGTATTTTTAATAGGGGTATTTTCATCTGAACGTTAAATTTTCTGTTTAAAAGCAGAAAACCGTTTATAGTTTTAGTGATCAAGAAATAGTAGTAATTATGTGGTTTTTTTTACTTTTGGTTAGTTATCCCATAGGTTTATGTAATTTGTTTATTGTGTTATCTGAGTTACTACTCCGTTTAGGCGGGAGCCCTTGAGGCACTGGGTCTGTTGTTGTTGTTGATGTTGTTGTGTGTTATCTGAGTTACTGTATTTTTAATTAGATTAATTTAGTTTCTGTATAATTTACATTATGTCAGTTTTATTCTAGAGTAAAAATGACATTTTGTTGGCTACGAAAATTTTAAAGGTGAGTCACAAGAGAGTTTGAATTGAGTTAATGTGTGGGATTATATTGGGTCGTTTCCATTTGACATTGTTGAGTTGTTTAAAGTTGGGTCGTTAGCTTCACTTAAATATCAAGTTGACATAATATGAATTGTACAAGGGCTACATTGAACAACATAAAATAAATTAAATTGACACAGTGAGCAAAACAATTTGAACCTTCAGTGTAAGGGCTTGTTTGGAATTATTGTGAAAAAACTGTTTATTTCAAAAGTACTTTCTGTAAAAGCACTTATATGAAAAGTGTTGTTTTGAAGAAGCAATTTGTGTTTGGCTCAACCAGTCAGAAACGCTTATTTTATTATTGTAAGTGTTTGGCCAATGTTTAAGAAAAGTACTGTTTTTTTTGTCAAATTATCGAAAAGGACCAAATTGGTTAGGTAGAGGGTTAGGGTTTTGAAAGATGATAGGGTATGATGTAATTTTAATGTTTGAGCAGAGATGTTTTTGTTCTAAAAATTTTAAGTTTTTTATTCTGCTTCTGCTTATAATCAGAAGCACCCAATTTCTGCTTTTGCTTCTAAGTAGTAAAACAGCTTCTTCTTTTAGTAAAAAACACTTTTTGATGCTTGTCAAACACCCTTTAGATTCCAAAAAAGTGCAGCACTTATTTCTCCAGAATAAGCAATCCCAAACAGGCCCTAAATAACTCTATTTTCATAAATAAGCAGGTTGGGTGCACGGTGGCCGAGACTGTTGATGCAATTAGTTTTATAGTATAAAATAGGTCATTCGAAGTGTGCTTAAATTGGCCTCAACGGCAAATTTAGAATTTTAATTGAGGGTGGACTTAGCTCTAAAGATATTTTTAGTCCATTTCTGTGTTGCTTAACTTTCTCGTTTTATTTACAAATTTTATACTAGATTCTTCACTTCAAAATAGAATAATCCTCTTCTATCGTACGACATTCCGAAACAATAATGATCAAGGAGCATAATTAGCCGCAAATTTTTGGTTAGGATTACAAAGCTTAATTGGCAGAACATCTTGCTTCTCCGACACCATGACTGTAACCGTTTCTTTTAGTATTGCTAAAGAGATTACAAATTCTATTAACAGGGACAACAACTAGGGTTATAAATAGTGGTGGCCACGGGAAGGGCCGGGCGGGCCGGGGCCCGGCCTTTTTAACTAAATAAAAAAAAAAACTTTAAAAAATACGTAGTCGTTTTGTTCTAAAATTATTGTAATTCTTTGATAAATAATATGAGATACAAATATATTTTTTTTCAAGTATACATATTCAAAAAAAATAATACTAAATATATGTAATAAATAAAATAAAATATACAATAAGTAATTATCAAAAAAATATCAATAAATAAATAACGTATCAAATACAAATACAAAATTGGGGCCTAATATTTAAAAATACAAATTTATTTATCAAAAAATATAAAGTTTGACATATGGAGTGTGCGGTCATCTTTTGACGTAAATATTTGAAAGTAAGTAATTAACATACAAAAGTCTTGAATCTTGATATCAGTCATATCGGGGGGTTTCTACACCATCGTTTGACGTATCAGTTGTGCAGTCGTCTTCTTTATCGCTCGATGAATCCAGCTTCATTCTCTGTTGATCTCTTGCCTCAGCTAGCAGCCAATCCTTGAAGCACACGGACATCTCCAAGCTCGACGGCGATAGCTTTGCCCTCTTCGTTCCAAGCAACCTGCCACCAAGACTAAAAGCACACTCCGATGCTAGTGAAGACACCGGACAACTTAGTATATCACGTGCCATGGTGGAAAGCACGGGATATTGGGTTTGGTTTGTGTTCCACCATTGTAAAAGGTCAAAATGCGGGTTGGTCGGCGGCCCGAAAATATGGACCAACGGTGTCCGCAAGTAATAATCTAGCTCGTCACATGACGTGGGGGATACTGCGGGCGTAAATTGCTCCAACAGCTTCCACGAATATGACATGTGTGAACTACTTCCACTAGATGTGGAAGATCCTACTGCAGTAGTACTAGGATTATTAAATGATAATTTACGAGAATACTCAGAAAATAAATTATGCATGTCGGTATCGACATCGACAATGAAAGTGTCGACATTAAGAGTAGGATGCAAATATTTAAAAAAATGTTGGCAAAACAAGTTGAAACTCCCGCGTTTACAACGAGAGTCTAAAATAGTTGCAAAGCAATAAGTAAGAGGTAGTTCAGAAAAATATTTGGCAAACTTTTCTTTCATTGCAGTAATCGATCCAAACAAAATGGGGTTGGATTCATTACCCACCATCCAATTTACAATATCAAGCAATGTTGATATTGTTTGAGGCATGGTCGGATAGTAGCAACCCGAAAAAAATATTGTCGCGTCTTTAAACATGCTAAAAAATTTACAAATTTCATCTATTGTCTCCCAATGTATACCGTCCAGGTTGTAATCACGCCATTCTACACGATTTTCCTGGGCGAATTCCATCAGAGCGTCTTTGTATGGTAGAATGCGCTCTAACATTACTACCGTAGACGACCACCTAGTTTTGGAGTCTAATTTAAATTGTTTATATTCTATGTTATGCAACCTACATACATTTTTAAATCTTTTTTTCCTAGTGACGGAGGATTTAATTGATATTATTACAGATCTTAAGGTGGCAAGGGATACATCTATAAGATCTAAACCATCCATTACCATTAAATGTAAAATGTGACAGATGCAACGAATATGAAAACACTTCCCACCTAACATGGGTCTCATTTTCCTAATTAAACGTGCTACGGATGCAGTGTTATTGGAAGCATTGTCAAACGTAATACTGAAGATACGTTGTTCTATGCCCCAATCGCGGACTGCCGACATAATCGCATCCGTAATTACCTCAGCAGTGTGGGGGCAATCTAAAAGCCAAAAATGAATTATTCTTTTATGGATGATGAAGAATTCATCGGTCTAGTGTGCCGTTATGCACATAGAAGGTTGGCCGGGTTTGGACATCCATACGTCCGACGTCAACGAGACCATGCTCGTGTTTGTCGCAAAAAGTGTATATATCCCAATTTTAATATTGTGGTACAACGTAAAAGCGTCCCGCTTTACGGTGTTCCGAGGAATCCTCACAATGGCGGGGTTCACATTTCGTTGGAGGTAGTCGACGAAATGTGGGTTTTCGCTGGTACTAAATAGCCTTTCACTCAAAATTACATATTTAGCTAGCCCCCTACGGTTGCTGTCCTGAGAGAACCTAAAATTAGCAAGTGCACCGGTCACTTGCTGTACTAAACGTTGTTGGCTCTTTTCCGGGAATTGCTCGGGGTGGCACCTAAATATATGTCTATTTAGTGTGCCCGTCCCACTGCCGGGTTAGCTAAAATTCTTAGGTGGGTCACATAATTTACAAGTTACTTTATTAGTTGTCTTATTAAGGGGTAAAGTGCTTCCATACCCCACTAGTTGTACGCCTACTAGTCAAGGTACTAGTTTCAGGCTGGGCTTCGGTGGTGGGGGTGGGTTCCTCATCAGTTTGTGAGTCTTCAACCCCACCACTACCTGACTCATGATAATCTTGTGGTTGTGAAAAGTTATAATCTATGCTATCATCAGTGTATTGAGGTGTTAGGTCTGGTTGTATAAAAGCTCGTTCTTCAGTATCAAGTAAGACAATTCTAGTCCTTTTAGGGATTCTGGGTGGCCGAGAAGAGCTAGAACTAGCACGACCGGCTCCAGATGATGATGAAGAGTTGTGTGCCATATTAGTATAAATGATTATTATTTATAAAATGCAAGTAGTAATGCAAATTAAATAACTAAAAATGCAAACCCAAAAAAATTACGATTCTAAAATTACCGAAACAAGAGAACAATGAAATTCACACTTCAGCCAAATATTTTACGAACTTCGAACTTTAGAGCACAATTTTGCAATTAGCAAATTAGAGAAGATGGGAGATGATGAATGTATAGAGAGAGAAGAGAGAATTGAAGATTTTGTGAGAAAATGAGTTGGGGAGGTTTAAGTATTTATAGAAAAAAAAATTATAATTTTTTTTTGTAAAAAAAGAGCCGTTGGCTCTTTTGGGCCGGGCCGGGCCCAGGCCCCTGAAAAAAATCAGGCCCGAGGCCCGGCCAGGGGACCTCGGGCCTGGGCCCGACCCGGCTCGCTATAGTGCCATCCTGGCCGGGCCGGGCCGAGCTGGTTTTCGGGCCGGCCCGACCAGTTGGCCACCTCTAGTTATAAAAGAGCCGAGTTGAGCATCCCCTTGTTTGGACTCGATTCGATAAGGTTTTAGCGTGTTTGATACTTGGCTCAACTCGTTAGGTTTATCGAGCTGAGTCAAGCTTGTTATCGAGCCAAGTCGCACATAAAACTGAGCCAAGCTCACTATAGAGATGAGCTCGCTATCGAGCCGAGCTTTTCAAGTTACTATCAAGCCATTATTGAATCATTTTCAAACTAATACCAACTGTTAACGAGTTCTTATCAAGCCTTTATCAAACTGTTCGTGAACATTAACGAGCCGAGCAACCCCTCGTTAAGCTTATTGAGCCTGTTTGAACTCAGCTTGGTAAGCTATCCAGCCCATATAATAAACATAAACAAGCTATAATCGATTTTAAATACGAGTAGTTCATCGAACATTCGATTCGTTTACACCCTTAACAACAACTAAAAAAAGGGTATTTGACCAGAAAAAAAAAAAAAAAAAAAATCTAAGGGGTAAGGAGTTGTAGAGCTTCGAACTTAAGACGTACTCGAAAGGGAACGGAGATTTTTAATCACCAGGTTAACAAAAGAAGCTCCAAGTTTGCAACAATGATGTTGCCATAAATTGCGATTTGATTCCATGCTTTGCAGAAGACGTAAAGGATCTCTAATAATTTATAGAAATAAATGCTAAACATACGTGTTATTTACTTTATCGATTCTTAATATTTATAATTTCATTCAAATTTGTCTCGTGTATTTTCTCTGATTAAAATAGTTCATAATATTTATAAATTTCTTGATTTTTCATCCCTTTTCTTATTCAAATACTCCCTTATTTTTTGTAATTTTTTACTTAATTTTGACCACCAATTACAAAACTAATTTTGCTGCTTCTTGCTTTGGTTTGCTTTGGATCATTATTTTTATACTCTTATACTTTATGCTTTATGTTTGTAGGCTGCTATGCTTTTGTGCTTCTAAGGTTAGAAATCCTCGGAAACAGTCTCCCTTTAGGATAACACCCTCCCCAAGACCTTGCATATGCAGGAGCCCTCAAGGCACTGGGTCGATTGTTGTTATTGTTGTTGTTGTTGTATTTAAGTAAGGATTATTTATAACAAAGGTCCATTTACTTTACTTATTGTATCAGTTTAATCTTTGTGCTTTTAATTGTGTCAATTTAGTTCCTGCACAATTTATATTGCATCCATTTAGTCTTATGAAATTGTTATTGCTAGGGTACAGATTGCTTTTGCCAGAGCAGTTATGTGATTTACAAACAATGAAGTCACAAACCTACATCGAAAATTATGACATTGCTCTGACAATAACAATTTTGCCATAATAATAATATTATATTAAACCAACCTATGAATGGACCACTATAAATTTCATCACCAACTTAACATAAATTTTACGTCAATGACTAAATTGAAAGAATATAACCTGTACTTGAAATAAATTGCGATAATTAAAAGTACGATGATTAAATTAACATAGTGAGAAAATTACATGTACATTTGACGTAAATAACCCTTTAAATAAAATTAGGAAAACTAGAAACTATTTAAAATAAGGAAAATTATCACTTAGGTACCTGAAGTTTGAGTATTTATCACTTAAGTATACTGACATTTCAATATATACATGGGGTATCCTGAATTTTAGACACTTTATCAGTTAAGTACCCTGAAATTATAAAATTTCTTGGAGTAGGTACTCTTCTGTCAAAAATTTAATAGATTTTTGTTAAAAAAAAATGCTAAAATTGAACATGATTTCATTTGATAAAAAAAAATAATTTTAATAATATATAAATATCTTCATTAGAATTTGATAATTTTTGTTGAAAATTGTGAAAATAACACATAATTAATATAATTTTTAGGTGGTCTATATTAATATTCAGGGATTATTTTATCACAATTTATTAAAATTTTTATGAAAACAATGGCACTAGCTTATATATATCGACGTATTCATGTATTATATTAGCATTTTCTTTGTAAAAACTTGATCGAATTTTCACAAAAATTCATCAAATTTTGTCATAAAGTATCTAAGTGATAAAATATTCAAACTTTATGGTACCCCATTGTATATATTAAAAGATCAGATTACTTAAGTGATAAATATTTAAACATCGTGGTACCTAAGTTATAATTTTCGTTAAAACGTTTCAACGGAAGTACTTTTCCCACGGAAAATATTATTCCCATTGAGGTTTTCCGTTATTTGTTTCAACGGAAAGTATGTTTTTACATTTCGATATTCATTACTTGTTTTAAAGGAATCATCTTTTACCAATCATCTTATTCATAGTTATAGGACAATATAAATAACAATACAATATATTTGAAATTATTTAGACTCTGTGGAGTTGTAGAGTTATAACTAAGATACCCCGAGGTTTGAACATTTATTACATATCCTAATATTTAAATGTATATAATGACGTACCCTGAAGTTGAATATTTTATCACTCAGGTACTATATATCAAAATTTGATGAATTTTTGTAAGAATCTGATCAAATATAAAAGTGCTAATAGAATACATAATTACAATAATATTTAAAAGTCATGTCAATATTTTTAACAAATTACAATAAAAAGTTCATCGTATATTGATGTAAAAACTAGCTAAATATGGCCAAAATCATATGCCGTGTTAGCATTTTTAGGAAAAATCTAATAAGAATACTTATATATTGTCGGAATCATATTTCTAGATCACTTGGAACGATGACTTCCCCTCTTTTAAAAAGGAAGTCATTTTTCCTCATTCGACGGAAAAGGTTTTCCTTTGAAAAAATTTTTTTCGTCACCAATCTTGCACCAAATAATAAAAAGAAAAAAAAATTATTTTCTAAAATGTGATTTTCCCCTGAACAAACGGATGTTCAATTTCAAGCTTCAAACCTTTACTTCACGCGCCTGCAGTCTTCAAATCCAAACAACAACCGCACCGTGGAATCCCAACGCTAGAGCCTAGAGCCGCCGTAACCACCGCCGGAGCCGGATCACCACCGCGGCGTCGCTTATTCCACGAGCCGATCTGGTTGGAGCATCGAGACGCGCATTGTCTACGGCGCTGGCTGCTAATATAGCCGGTGTAGCTCACCACCTGGTCTCTTCGCTGCGGAGGTTAGTGATTGTTCCGTACCAAAGAAGGTTCCTTCTCAAAATTAATTGTCAATGGATCAGAGCGGGACTTCAAAAAAGAACTATTTCAAATTCCTTAGAATTCAAGTTGATTGATGTCTCGGGGTAGCTGCTTAGGTATATAAATTGATGTTTCTTACACCTCCCCACTAATATGGGATTCAACTTTTTTAGCCCAATATTTTTTAACTATATCAATAAACCAGCTTTCTTAAAAGCTTAGGTCGAAGGGTGAAACTGAAAAGCCAAAATTGATTTTTATACTCTAACATGCTCTTAGCATAAACGTTCATTGAGTTTAAAGCGTGGATATTGCATAAGGTCATCTCATATCTTGGTGGAAGCCTCTTTGAGGCACCGGGTTGTTGTTGTTGTTGTTGTACTATTGACAGGGGACTGTTGGGATTCAAACTTGTGACTTTTTAGTCAACAAAGCTTTGATATTGTATTAGCGAACTAACTTTTAAAAAGTTTAGGATGATAGATGAAAACCCTGGATTGATTTTTATACTCTAAAATGCCCTCTTACTCAAATGTTCGTCGAGTGTGAAATGTGGATATTACGCATGACCACATCATACCTTGTGTTTAGATTATATTAATATTACCTAAGAGGCTACTAACACGCAAGCACCGGATCCCATTAGAACTTCAAAGTTAAGCGTGCTTGGGCCAGAGTAGTACCAAGATGGGTGATCTCCTGGGACATCCTCGTGTTACACCTCTCGGATTGGGGGTTCTCGGAAACAGCCTCGCTTCAGGGTAGCACCCTGAAGGGGGAAGGCTGTGTATATCTACCCCCGCTCGCAACCCTACTTAGGCAGGAGCCCTTGGTGCACTGAGAATGTTGTTGCATTCAAAGGAAGCTATTGGGATTTGAACTCCTGACTTCATGGCCAACAAGACTCTAATACCATGTTAAGGAACTGACTTTCTCAAAAGCTTAAGCTGATGGGTGAAAGTGTATGATTGGCTTTATACTCTAACAATCAACTCACTAGTCTCGTCTCCTCTCACCTTCTCTTCAAGCAATTGATTTGCCTAATTTGAATGTATTGAAGATGCGATCTTTGGAAATGATTAAGAGAAATTGATGTGTATAATCTAGTTAATAGAATCTGATGCTTTGGGTGTTTGTGTGATCAAATTTAAAGTAGGGGGGTCACTTTGATTTTGAGCAGTAGCTTAGGGGTTTTGTAAAGCTTTATTAGGTCCCGAGGTTTTTTCTCTAGTCGAGAGATGGTTTCCACATAAACTCAATGTGTTGTTTTGTTTCGATTTTAAGCTTCTATTGTGTTCAATATGTTATTTTCCCAACACCTATGTATGAAACCCCCCGTGCATTTTGGGTTCCAATCAGGTTCGCGTTGGCCTAATCTTTCATTTCACAGACATGTGTTTGGCCTCAGACACCACTTGTTTAGACCATCCACAAAATAATGAGACCCTACATTGTAATAGCAATCATAAAACCAAAGGTAATCGGGGAGTAAAAAAACAAGAATACCGGAATTTACGTGGTTCAATCGAAGCCTATATCCATCGAGGGGAGCACAATAATTCATTATTTCATTGAAGTTTACATGAACTCTCTGTAGGAAATATCTGACGTGTACAACGACAATACTGCGTATAACGACGTGTAAAATACAACGTAAAAATACCATTGTAACTACCGAAAAATAACCGGTAAAATACGATATAAATAGCCCTAAAAATGCCGCTGATATTAACTGAAAATTACAACATATAGCAAGCGAAATTACATTAAACTTAAACTGGAAATGCAGGAAACTTCCACCGTGAAAAACAGTCAAAACGCATTGTTAAAATTTGATATAACACAGTAAATATTGCAGTAATTTTATATTGGATAAACGCAGCCAGATAAATGAACATGACAATTAAACAATACCGAAATAGGGAGAGTAGATTAGAAAATACCGAAGATACCGTGCCGTGGGAAATACCACTGTCCTAAATGACGATTTCGCCTCTGCTCTGGTGCAACAGATATGTAGGCGGCCTTCCTCCAGGATTAACATAGTCCGACCCTTAACGTGCACTCGTTAATTGCCGGGTAGGAGTGCCTTGAACTTTGCCCAAATTTTAGGAGAGAGAGAAACCGAGAGAGAGAGAGAGAGACCAAGAGTGTTCATTTTTGGTTGTTATAGCTAATGGTATATATATAGCGTAGACAGCTATAACAAGTATTAAAAAGAACGGGTGCAATAAATTCCAACGGCTATAAACGGTAACAAGCATTAAGTCATCGGCTGTAATAAATTCTAACGGCTATAAACGGACATAATAAATTTCAACGGCTATATTGTCATTTAATTCCCAACGGTCACAATTTTAATGACCCTAAATGACTAATAATGGTGAACAGCAGGTAAATAGGCACGGTTAGAATATTTTTTCCATAACACTTAAGTTTAGCTTGTATCATTTTTCCAACACTCTCAACCTTTCTCAACCGTGATGGTAACATACACAAGCCTAGTGTATGTATAGAGCCTCCCAAATTAAAACTCTAGTGTGTCATAGGCCCTAAATTGGATTGACCCAATCTTCAACTTTATAAATCAGGCCCAATACAACCAGGCTCTACACGTACTAAAATTAGGCTCTATAACAAAATACCATGTAGTTCTTCTAAATTATTGCTTGGAATCAGATTGTCACTCAGCTTTCAATTGCACCAAGCATATCACTCCTTTTTGGTAGGTAAGTGGGGTGGGGGATTTGGATCGTAACTATTCATGCTTATCAATTAGATCCGTTGTTGCAATTCCAGCTAATGTTTGAACTTTGTTAGCATTCAAAACTACACGCACATCATTACCTTAATTTCAAATTTTTGAATTTCTTTGTTTATGGAATTCTTCTTGTTTGTTAATAGATCCAATTAGGTAATGATAATTACAAGAATATCAAGTACCAATCTTTTTCTGAATTGTTTTTATGGTTTTTGATCTACAGTGGTCTCGCAATAAGCTGATATGGCAGCAAAGCAAATGGAAGAGATTCAAAGGAAACTCACGTTGCTCAAATACCCTAGAGCTAATGCTCCTGCTCAATCTTTACTTTTCGCTGGCATGGAGAGATATGCGCTTCTTGAGTGGCTTTTCTTCAGGTCATTCGATCATCTTCTCTCTCTCTCTCTCTCTCTCTCTCTATATATATATATATATATATATATATATGGTAAGGCTGCGTACATCTCGCCCTCCCCAGACCTTACCTTGGTGGGAGTCCCTTTGAGACATTGGGCTTCTTATTGTTGTTGTAGGAGTAGTTCACGGGTTTTAATCCTAATGCTAGATTTTGAAGGTAATATGTTGGTGTTAGTATTGCGATGCTAAGTGGTTTCACATGATACTAGAATTAAGTAGTTACTTTTCTAAGGCGAAGGTGCTGTTGATAGCGAGATAGTCGTAGTTTTGCTGAATAAGATGGAAGAGTAGGGACGAAATAGAGGAGGGTGCTTACTACTTTTAAACTCGCCAGAATGAAATTTATGGTGGAAAATCAGGAAACTCTCTTCTTCTTCTTGTTTTTTTTTTTTGGTTTCTTTTTCCCTTTTCCCTCTTGAATGATCTTAGGAGGCACGATTTTGATGGTGGAATTTGATGGACAATTGCCGGAGTATGATTTGAACAAGTTTAGGTTTCACGTGTTTTATCGAAGTGTGGGAAGTTGCCTTCTAGCTAAGGTCTACTTATTAATTGTTCAGATGCTCAAGAAGGAAGGAATAATAGAGCTTTTGAAAGAGTGCAGTCTACCGTAAAAGTTAAGTGTGGCTGAATTGTGTAACGACCGAGCTCAATATTACTGCAACACGACCCATGAAAGTAGGAAGTCCCCTATTGGGCTCATAATGGACCACCTAAGCCCAAAAGCAGAAGGCCATGTTACTTAAATTTAGTGGTGGTCACTTCTAAATTGGTGAACTTCCCACATCTATCCAACGTGAGATTGGGGCGTTATAGATTGTGCATATAGTTGTTTCTTGTGTTAATTTCTTCCGAGTCTAAATTGCTTTTGAACATGAGCGATGCGCCTTAGGTGGACTTTAGTGAAATGCTTGCTTTTCATCAGAAGGAAATGAAAGCTTAGTAATTTTCTTATTCCTGGGAAAGTAGTATTAGAAGTTCCAATCTCATCGGTCCTTGTAGTTGTTAGGAGTCTTTTGCTTCAAGACTGGAGAAGAAGATATTCATGTTGGCTTCTATTAGGAATGTCTTAAGGAGACTCCGACTTGAAGACCTAATATTGTTGAGAATCGCTTTGATTCCCTTGTAAAACTTAGTCTTTTTTTTTTTTTTTTTTTTTTTTTTTGGGGGGAGGCCTTTTTTCGAGGATAGATTTTCCAGGCGTTTGGGAGTTGGATACTAGCCTCGGTAAACAGGACTTGCTAACACTTCTCCAAAATCTTGAAACAACCTGTGCTGATGAGGAACTGATTAAAGAAAGAAACTCTGGGATGTTTTGGGGGTAGTTGGATCTACTTTCTTTTGTGAAAGTTTTTAACAATAATAGCTTTCTTCATGTTGCTCAAAATTAGTTATGGAAAGTGGAAGAATTACAAAGGTTGTTGTTCCGCAACTGGTATTGATCATCAAATTTGAATGTGTTGTTTTCGGGAAATCGCTTTGGGAGGAGTGAATGTGTTCCAAGGTTGCTTTTTTTCGTTTATTTTTGATGGGTTTGGTGGTGGTGGTCGCTTGCAGAAGAGGAAGTCTGAGCATTTGGTAACTTCTTTTAATTGGGAATGCTGTTTACAGAATAAATAATTTCTTTTCTAGAATCTAAGGAGAACTAGGCTCCTTTTGTTTTGGCGGGGAACATTTTCCGTCTCTATTCTGCGGTTTCTTTGTATAATTATATAGCAACAACCATAACTACAAAAAATATTTGCCTCCATTGAGGAGAAGCTGACTCTCTCAAGTAAAAGGAAACATATTTTCCTTCATGGAGTGGTAACCGTTGTCCTTCTTGATCTCACATCATATGCTTTCCTTCAATGTTAACTTGGCCAGCATGAACCTCTTACAACTTTATATAATGAACCCATTCTTTTTAGCTCAAAAGACAATTTTTTAAAGAACACATTTTCTAACTGAAAATATTATATGAAGAAAATATTTTCCGTTGAACCAAACTAAGCCCTATGGAGAATTAGCGAATCTATTGGATATGTATAATATTTGGTGAGAGCAGCTTGATTTTGGTCTCATTTCACCCCTTCTTGGTCTGTTGATTTATATTAATGTTTGTCATGTTCATTGATGTTTGTTTGTCGTTTTCCCCATTTTCGGGGAAAATGACTGACTTCCATTCTGTAATTTAACGGGGATAGTTCTGAGATTTTAGTGGCTCAAAGCAAGTTTTGATCCCCCTTTTCTGTAACGGAGATGTTCATGCCAGTTTGAGTACATCTTGAATAATTTGCTTTATATTATAGTAATTGCAGATATCTGTATCTTTATATTATATATGCTACATATAAATTTACAATGTATCATAAATAAGTCTTTTTTTTCTTCATTTGTGTATGGTAATATGTAATAGAAGCAAACTCATGATAAAAAAGGGCCCCTTTGACAAATCATTTGCAGGCTCTTGGGTGATAAATCACCGTTCTCTCAACAAAATCTTCAAGGTGATGGTGTTGATCGCGATGAAGAGACGTCTCGCATACAATGTATGTTTCTGAAGCTCCTTTTCTTTAGTTGGTGTTCTCTTTGAAGTAAATTCATAAACTTTTGAAATATTTTTTTCTTGAAAGTTCATATCTTTTTAGATAAAGAAGATAGTTTCATCCTATAAATTTTTATAGGGTTCACACTTGGCCAAGTTGAGGTTGACATGAAGTATATTAAGCGAGATTACGATGAAAAGAGTCATGTGAAGGAAAATGTTGCCCCCTTTCGTAGTGCAGGAAATCTTTTTATGTATTTTTAGGTGTTGCTATGAAGTTTTCCAGGGAACATAATTTTAAAATGAACAGATAGTCATGCAATGATAAATTTTTAACGGAAATACGTTTATAAATATGTTTCAGTAAATAAATACGATATAAACAGATGCTATTACAAAAGCACCGCTACCTAATGGCCAATCATGTCACTTCAGCTCAAAATCTGTTGGATGTCGTTAGTGGATAACTTGTACCTTCAGTTTCGATGCCTTCCTTGCTCAAGGTAATTTGCTTTTTTTGCAGATTTGGCAGAAATAGCGAAGTTTCTGGGTATCACGACGACGGTGGATACTGAGGTCATTCAGGTAAAAAAGTTAATTGCTTGCATCTCGGGCATTGTTTGTATCAGAAGTTTCTGTGTAATGCTTATAGTTAACCCCACGTATTAAGATTTGCATGTAAGCCCGCCCATGAGTCTTGCTGACTTTTACCTGCCTCTGTCGCTTCCAATGACAGGTAAAGGACTGATTCATTCCTCCACATTCTGATACGTTCATTGGTCGTGTTTTATAGGGACGAGGAAGTTATGAAGATCGTACAGAAATGCTTAGGCTCATTGTAGATCTTGTTGAGGCCAGCATCTATGCTGATAATCCTGATTGGAGGTTTTAACATTTATCAATATGTTTACTTGGACGTTGATACTACTTCTTGCTCGATGAATGTTTAAGTAGGGGTGATATGAGTCGGGCCAACCCCAGCTAGTTGTTTAAGCTTGAGGCTCCGCTTAGAAATGGCTCGAAGCTCATTGTACTTGGAAACTTCAAGTTCGAGCTCGGTTCCAACCGATTGAGCTCAAGCCCAACTTGACGAGCTTTGAATTAAACTCACTTGATCTAGGCTCATTCATGCTCGATCTATGCTCGTTTGGGCTTATTTAAGCTCCTGCTTAGCTTAATTAGGTTTGAATTTAACTTGGTTGGACATATTTAGGCTAATAAGTTGTGTTAAGATAGGCTTATATAGACTTTTTTAGGATCATGAGCCTATAAGCTCGAGCTTCACTAAGCTTGATATGAGCCGAGCCTTTCAAGCTTTTCAGGTCTTTTCGTTCTCATCTGCTTTTGCATTCTGCAGTGTGGACGAACAGGTGACAAAGGACATACAGCTGATTGATGCCATTGCTGAGAGACAAGCACAAATTTTTTCTGAAGACTGCAAATTGTTCCCTGCTGATGTTCAGATTCAATCCATATATCCATTGTAAGCTTAACTATCTTTCTCCGATGCCTTGCGGCTTCGGGAAAGTAGATTGTTTTTATTGGTAATCGAGGCGTCTGGGCTAGCTTATACACACCTTAATTAATCCAGACTGATAGAGATTAAGCATTCCCATGCTTGATTGAGACGGGTTGCTAGGCATCCTTGTGTCTAGAAGGATGCTTGAACAGCATAGTGGCCAATCAACTAAGTATTCCTGTAATTTACTTTAAGTAGCATTGTATTTATGAAATAGAAATAACTTAATATATTTTTAAAAAGCTAATGATCTTCTTTTAGGTGTTGGTTACATCGGTATGCGTATGGAAGAAGGCAGGGTCCTAAGTAGAAAAAAAAATTTCTAAACCGATAAGAACTACTAATCTAAAACTAGTATAATAAATCCCAAATAAAAAAAATTCTAACCTTGAAATTCTAATTTTATTAAGAATTCTAAATATAAGAACTACGACAATTTAAATTATCATCAAATATCTTATATTTCGAATTTGATCTTTTCTCCTCTATCTGCATCAAGGATTGCGAGCACCACCCACTTGAAAGTTTCACTATTTGCAATAGGATAAGTTGGGGCTCAAAAGTCTAGCGCGTGACCTCAAAGAATTGTTTGCACTCAATGGAGAATTTTAACTTCAAAAGTGATGCTTTACGAGGCACCAGGTCCAACTGCCCTGAACCAGCCAGCCACCATGAGGATTTAAACTTCATAGTTTTTCCCCCCCCCCATAGTTGCTCGAAACGGAAGCAGAGCAGGAATGGAAGCATGAACCAATGAGCAGGCAGCCATAGAAGTTTATAAAGTTGGGAATGTGGAGGGAGTGTTTACATTGCTATCTATACGAACAATTAACGAAATGTCATTAATTGAACCGTTAGAACGTAACATATCAAAATAAAGTCAATACCAAGTAATAACCAAGAAAATTGACTCTTAACATGTCTACTTGATTCACTCATTATGTGAATCTAGTTATGTAATTAGCCAACAAATCATTTGATAAGTATCTTCGTATCAAAATGATTCAACGATTGTCTGAATCGTGTTTCTATTGAGTTTGATAAGCATCTAATTCACAAATTTGATTTTAAAACGCTGAATCACATTTACAAGCATAAAACGTTAGCATTTTAGAAGTTTTTTACCATGGATAAAACACTTTTCAGGCCGGACATTGCCGATCTAGAGACAAAGCTTTCAGAGCTATCAAAGAAACTCGTTACCCTGCAGCAGAATGTTGATGATTTGGCTTCAAAGGTTGATGCTTTTTACTTATGTCTATTTCACCTTTATATTCAAGTAACAAATTATCCCAAAAAACTTTGACTGTATGAAGGCCCAGGAATAAGTTTTGGAAAATTATCACAGAGATATCTTGAGGTTTGAGCATTTATTATTTAAGTGCTCTGACATTTCGACATATATATAATGAGGTATCATGAGGTTTGGAAATTTTATCATTTGGGTACCTATGACAGAGTCCGGTGAAGTTTCATCAAAATTTGGCCAATTTTCACAAGAAAATGCTAATGTGATGTATGATAATGACAAGATGTATGCTCGCTATGGCAGTGTTCTTTGTAAAAATTCAACAGATCACAAAAGAATTGGCTAAATTCTAACAGAATTTACGTATATATTACCAAAATAATGTCATGTTACCATCTTTTGACAAAAAATCATCGAATTAGGATGGAGGACACCTATATATTATTGGATTGAAGTTCCACAACAATTTTCCTTAGCACTTCACCGAATTTCGTCATAGGATGTCACGAACCTAAATTCGTGACTTAGATAATTTTTGCGAGAGAAGGAGAATGAGAGGGAGAGAGAGAGAAATAGAGAGATTAGAAGAGAGTTAGAGGAAGAAGAGAAGTTAGAGTTAGAGGGAGAGGGAGAGGGACGGTTAGAGTAGAGAAAGAGAGAGAGAGGAGGCTAATTTGTTGTTGTTCAATTGATGATCAAAATCACAAGCTTACATGAGTTTAAATAGACAAATTGGAGGGAGAGGGTGGCCGGCCCCCTATGCCTAGGCCCTAAGACATAGCCCCACTTAATTAATGTAATTACATCATGACAAATTTAAATTACCCCTTGCCTCCTAATCTTTCCCTCCTAACCGGCCCCCTAATTCAAAAATTAAAACTATTTTATACTTTAACTAATGTAATTACATTTTACATTACATAGTTGTTACAAAAATCAAAAGCGAAAATAGCTCGTTGACTCCCTCGGGTCGTGACAATCCCCTTCCCTTCAATTAATCCTTGTCCTCAAGGATTGAAGTTCGGAAATTGTTTGCGAATGAAGGTCCAATCTTCCCAAGTGACGGCGTCTTCTCCCATGTTTTTCCATCGGACTTGAACTTGCTTGATTCTTCTTTTGTTGCGGGTTATGGTCCGTTGATTGAGAACGGCTTGTGGAGCAACTTCGGTTTCGTCGTTCTGGTTAATTTGAGGAAGGTTCGAAGTGATGCGTATGTTGTCTCCTACCTTCTTCTTCAATCGAGAAACATGGAATATTGGATGAATTTTGGAACCTTCGGGAAGTTCGAGTTTGTAAGCCACTTCCCCGACCCGGGCTTCAATTCAGTACGGTCCATAGTAACGAGCGGCCAACTTTAAGTTTCTTCGTAATGCGACGGAGGTTTGCCGATACGGTTGTAGCTTCAGATATACCCAGTCACCCACTTCGAATACTCTCTCGGTCCTCCGATGGTCGGCTTGCTGTTTGTAGCGGTGTTGGGCTTCTTTCAAGTTCTCTTTCAATAGACCAATCAAGTTCTGCCTTTCGTTGACAAAGTCCTCCACATCCCCGGATGTAGAGATACAAGGAACGTCAAGGGCGAGGAATCTTGGTTCATAACTGTAGAGAGCATGGAATGGTGTCCCCTTCAACGATGAGTGATAGTGGGTGTTGTACCAGAACTCTGCCAGAGGAAGCCATTGAGACCACTGTTTCGGCTTATGGAGGGCCATGGCTCGAAGATAACTCTCAAGGCACTGATTGACCCGTTCGGTTTGCCCGTCGGACTGTGGATGATAGGCACTACTCATTTTCAGCTCGACCCCAGCTAGGCGCATGAGCTCCTTCCAAAAGAGGCTCTGGAAGGATGCATCTTGGTCTGAAATAATATCCTTGGGCAACCCATGAAGTCGGTAGACCTGATCCAAGAACAGTTGGGCTACCTTGCTTGCGTTGTATGGGTGAGTCAAGGCGATGAAGTGAGCATACTTGGTAAGTCGGTCCACAACCACCATAATGACATCCTTGCCCCCGGACTTAGGCAACCCCTCGATGAAGTCCATACTGATACTTTCCCATGCTTGGTTGGGCACGGGTAGAGGTTGTAGGAGTCCCGGGTAGGCCACATTTTCGTGCTTCGTGCTTTGTGCGTTGGCAAGTATCACACTCTATCCATTCTCGGACACTCTTCTTTAGGTTGGGCCAATAGAACATGTGTTTGACCCTCATTAAGGTGCCAAAGGATCCGGAGTGACCCCCCGTTGGAGAGTCATGAAGTGCTTGTAGGACCTTTTCTCTCATTCTTCCATCCTTCCCTACATAGAGTCTCCCCTTGTATCGAAGAAGACCTCCTTCAAAAGAATAAGGCTTGTTGCTCGTAGGGTCAAGGGCAAGTTGCTCGATTAGCTCGACGGTAGGGGCCTCGTTCTTATAGCTTTGAGAGAGCTCTTGCATCCAAAGGGGGACCGAAATGGTCATGAGGGCATAGGTGGCGGTAGCTTCGTCTTCATCCCTTCTTGAGAGTGCATCGGCGGCTCGGTTTTCGGTTCCCTTGCGGTAAAGGATGCTATAATGTAGGCCCATCATTTTTGACATTCCCTTGAGTTGTAATTGCGTGGTGATTCTTTGCTCAAGTAGGTGGCGGAGGCTTGCATGATCGGTTTTGATGATGAAATGGTGGTCCATCAAATAATGCCTCCATTTCTCGACTGCCATAAGTACTGCAAGGAGTTCCTTCTCGTAGACCGAAAGCCCCAAATGGCGTGGGCTAAGGGCCTTACTGAGGTAGGCAAGGGGGCGGCCTTCTTGTGATAGGACCGCACCTATCCCAATCCCGCAAGCATCGGTTTCAAGGACAAAAGGCTTGGAGAAGTCGGGAAGTGCAAGGACCGGGGCGGTCGTCATGGCCTCCTTCAAGGCCTCGAATGCTCGCTCGGCTTCTTCATTCCAATGAAATTCCCCCTTCTTGAGGAGGTTGGTCAACGGCTTGCTTAAGGTTCCATACCCACGAATGAATTTCCGATAGTACCCGGTGAGCCCTAAGAACCCACGGAGGCTCTTGACATTCTTCGGTCTTGGCCACTTCTTCATGGCCTCGATCTTGCCTTCGTCAGTTGCGACCCCTTCCCTTGAGATTACGTGTCCCAAATACTCAACTCGGTCTTGGCCGAAAGTACACTTGCTCCGCTTGGCATAGAGGCGATGCATACGAAGGGTCTCAAGCACTTCGGTCAAGTGCCTAAGATGTGCGGAGAGGCTCGGGCTATAGACCAAGATGTCGTCAAAGAATACGAGCACAAACTTGCGTAGATATGGCTCAAAGGCTTCATTCATCAAGGCTTGGAAAGAGGCGGGGGCGTTAGTGAGTCCGAAAGGCATGACACGGAACTCATAACGCCCTTGGTGAGTCCGGAAGGCGGTCTTATGTTGATCTTCTTTACATACCCGTATTTGATGATAACCGGCGCGGAGATCGATCTTGGAGAAGATGGAAGAGCCTTTAAGTTCATCGAGTAAATCATCAATGACCGGTATCGGAAATTTATCTTTGATGGTCATGTTGTTGAGTTGCCGGTAGCCTACACAAAAGCGGTAAGACCCATCCTTCTTTCGGACTAAGAGCACCGGAGAAGCAAACGGGCTTCGGCGCGGTTGAATGATGGAGGCTTCTAACATCTCCTTGACTTGTCTCTCTATCTCGTTCTTTTGCCCATGCGGATAACGGTAGGGCCTTATGTTCACGGGCTTGGCCTCGGGCAAAGTGGGAATGTGGTGATCATGTGAACGAGGGGGAGGAAGGGTCTTTGGTTCCTCAAAAACGTCTTGATAGCGGTCGAGGATGCGTTCTATCTCCGGATGGATGATGGAATTGGGAACCTCCACGGCGGTAGCCATAAAGAGGTGACCCATCACATGTCCGGCCTTCTTGAAGAGCTTGGTGAGGCCTTTACCCGAAATTGATTGTAAGGAGGCCTTCTCGGACGTGCCTTGCAACCGGACTGTCTTACCCTCCTTGAAGCAAGCGAACTTGAGGTTGGTGAAGTCAAATGTTACGGGCCCATATCGTTGGAGCCAATCAACCCCAAGGACCATGTCACTGCCTCGGAGTTCCAACACCCTTAAGTCATCGACAAACGTTGAGCCTTGGACTTTCCACCTCACACCTGGGCACTTGTGATAACTAACGAGGCTCTCCCCGTTAGCCACCGTCACGGTCATGACGACGGTGGGCACGGTTTCGAGCTGAAGCTCTCGGACCACACTAGCATCAAGAAAACTATTAGTAGACCCGCTATTGATCAAGATATTTACCTCCCATTTCTTAATCTGGCCCTTCAATCTCAACGTATTGTGCGTGACTCGGCCTGAAAGTGCATTTGGAGAAATCTCCATAGCCCCGTTAACTTCTCCTTTGGTTTGCTCTTCAACCGCAACTTCCTCTTCTTGTGCTTCATCTTCAACCTCTTCACCTTCCATACTTTGCAAGGCCTTCTTACAAACGTGCCCCGGAAAGTATTTTTCATGGCACTTATAACATTGGCCCGGCTCTCGTCTAGGTGCGCTGGACCTTGCGTGGCTGCTGCTGCTGGACCGGGTGCTGCAAAGCTTGGACACAGACCCCTGGGACTGGGCCGAGCCCTGGGGCGCTGCCGAGGGTGCTGGCCGGCTGCTGCGAACCGGCCGTGTGCTGAAATTGGGTCGGGCAACAGGTCTGGCAGCGTTTTTGATCTCGGTTACAGCAACTTCTTGGAGTTTGGCCTGTTCAAAAGCCATGCTAAGGTCGGTTGGACGGCTTGCCTTGACGGATGCTCGGATGGCGGGCTTAAGCCCACTAATAAAGCTCGAGACAAAGTATGCCTCGCTCAATGTCGGGTGATGAATTAGCATCCAACTCTTCAACTCTTCAAACTTCAAACTATAATCTTCGACCGGCCCGTTTTGAGACATCTTGCTAAACTCTTCCACTATGTCTTGGAGCGATCGATCTCCAAAACGTTTACACAATTCATCCATAAAAAACGGCCACGTCATGTGTGGGTGTCTAAGCTCAAGCGCATGGAACCAAATGTCCCCATGTTCATGAAGATGGCTCGAAGCATATTCCACCCATTCATGTTCGGGCACTTGATACCAACGAAAATATTTAAGGCACTTACGGATCCAAGCTCTTGGGTTTGTACCTTCGAATTTCGGAATCTCGAGCTTTGGTTCGTGGGAGGACAAGGTGCGGTTGCTCCCATGGCTCCGGCTAAATTCTCCGTCATCCGTGACCCGAGGTGGGACACGGTTATTTCTAAGCTCCGAGGAGTGTGTTGGTGGAGGAAGGATCCCATCTCCAGCTCTTGGGTACGTGCCGGACCCTCCGGGTGCGACATTGTCACGGGCACCCACGGTTGGTGCCACGGTCTCTACTTCGGGCCTCTTTTCTTGGGCCCTCACTAACCGACCAACGGCATCGGTTAGGGCCCTAATGTCCGCCATGTCCGCCCCCATGTTTGTCATGGTGGCCTTCATTTCGGTGTTGTTTCGGTTTTGTTGCTCCTCTAGTCGGTCCATCCTTTCCTCCAAGCGGACCAACCTTCCGTCAACGGCGTCGACCCACTCGTTGGTTTCGATGTGACCGGTTGATGACATGCTTCTCGTAATAGCCAGATTTTTTTTTTGTTGTTGTTCGGTTTTAGCCGAATGGGGGGGGGGGGGGATAAGGATAGGATAAGCCCTCTTCAGATCGGAAGATGGCTCTGATACCACTTTGTCACGAACCTAAATTCGTGACTTAGATAATTTTTGAGAGAGAAAGAGAATGAGAGGGAGAGAGAGAGAAATAGAGAGATTAGAAGAGAAGTTAGAGTTAGAGGGAGAGGGAGAGGGACGGTTAGAGTAGAGAAAGAGAGAGAGAAGAGGCTAATTTGTTGTTGTTCAATTGATGATCAAAATCACAAGCTTACATGAGTTTAAATAGACAAATTGGAGGGAGAGGGTGGCCGGCCCCCTATGCCTAGGCTCTAAGACATAGCCCCACTTAATTAATGTAATTACATCATGACAAATTTAAATTACCCCTTGCCTCCTAATCTTTCCCTCCTAACCGGCCCCCTAATTCAAAAATTAAAACTATTTTATACTTTAAATAATGTAATTACATTTTACGTTACATAGTTGTTACAAAAATGAAAAGCGAAAATAGCTCGTTGACTCCCTCGGGTCGTGACATAGGATGCCTAATTGATTAAATTTTCAAACTTCAGGTTACTTGGATGATCAAACTTTTAAATATCAGGGTACCTCATTTTATAAACTGAAATGACAAGTGCTTAGATGATAAATTGTTCAAATCTTACGGTATCTACTGACAAATTGCCATATGTTTATGCCTTAAGCTTAAGGTTCTGATTGTCTTTGGTCCTAGTTGGAGTAAGTTTAGGTTTCTTTTAGATTTTGTTTATCGTTTCGGATTTATGGTACCTGCACTATAAATAGGCCCCTTATATACCTTATGGAAGATATTTTCGAATAAATTGAATCCAGAGTTTGTTAGTTGATTTAGAAACTAGTTATTTTCGCCTTTGTGCTACGTCAATTCCACTTCATATTACTGTGCCTTTGTCCTGTGTATCACATCTGTGTTCTTTCTATAAATATTCGATATCTAACTTTTCGTAGGATGTGCTTTTCTCAGTATCCGTACAACCCAGACGAAGAGTACACTGAGGTGGAACGCCAACTACGCTCACATTTGGAATCCTTTCTGGAAACTGTGAGATCCTTCAATGTTATTTACATGAAGGTTATCATTTACTCTCTTTCTGTTTTGAATTTTTTCTTTTGCAAACTGTTTTGACAGTGCTTGATTGACTTTGACTTAATTTTATAAATATTGTTCCTTTATGCTTTTTGGGGTCAGTGGTTCTCGGAAATAGTCTCCCTTCAGGGCAGTATCCTATAGGGACAAGGTTGCGTACACTTTAGCCCCCCCCTCCCCCGACCCTGCCTTCACGGGAGCCTTCCAGGCACTGAGTTTGTTGTTGTTGTTGATTTTAATGATTGTGACGGTTCTCTAGTCTTTTTATGCTTGCGTTGTAGTAACAATTTTAGGGTCCGGTTGGATAAAATTCTTTCTTGAATAAACCTGGCTGTAATAGTAATGTGTGTGCATGTGTCGTCATTTTTCCGATAGTAAAAGTTTTTACGGAAAAGAATGTACATTATATTAAGGATAAGATGTCATTGAAAAGATGAAAAGAGAATAGCATATGTTGATCCTTGAAAACCTTGCATTCGTTGCCAACTATACACCGAGGAACTTTGACATCTTGATTTTTTATTCGTCATCTGAATTGTACGAAAAGAGCACTTTCCACTGTATACAGAAACACTCAACATCTATCTGAAAAGTGAGATTGACTGCACTTTTCTCCTTGATGATCTCGGGCTACGACTGTGAAAGATGTCTGTGTATACTTGATGATGAATATGTTTAATGTTGTAGGAGATTCGACCATGGACACACATGATGGAAGTACCACAGCTTTATGGCTTTGGGCCTGCTGCCAATCGATTATTGGAGGCTTATAACATGTTATTGAAGGTATTTCACTTCCACATTCTCATTCCATGTTCGCCTTTTAGGATCGGGGACCTTCCGGAAACAGTTTCCTTGTAGGGGTAAGGCTACCTACATCTCATCCTCCTCTAATCCTGCCTTTGCGGGAGCCTCTTTGGGGCACTAGGTTGTTGTAGTCTAAATTTTGGTATCTCCATTAGTGTCTCCCTCGTCTCAACCTCAATGGGTGAAAGCCTCTTTCACCCGGGGCTGGCCCCAAGATTTCATAGTCTCAAAGTGAGTTTGATCGGTGGACTCTTTTTTGATAGGTGGGGCGTCCAAGCCAGTTTAAACAGACTTCAGATAATCCACTTTATAATGTAATTTTAGCTAATATGTGGCTCTTTTGTGTAATATATGCACATATATGTCTATAATATATCATACATAAGTTGCTATGAATGTTGATATACGGTAAAAACAAAATAATATATAACTAATTTTCAGAAGGGCCCCTCAAAAAATTTGAGGCTTCAAACAACTACTACTAATAACCGATCTCTTGGTTGAGCGTGCAGTTCCTCGGAAACTTGAGGAACCTTCGAGATTCACACGCTGCAGTTGCAGCCGGCTCATCGCAGACAATCGCGGGTGAACCATCGTCAGTGACGAGGATAATCTCGGAATTTGAGATGGCTCTGACATTGTTGAACCGCGATCTTGGGATTCTTTCCACATCTATAGCTCGCGAGAAAGGCGAGCTCGGTTCGTGAGATTTTTTTCTCATTGGCACATGGAATCAACGCCATTGTAACTTCTTTGTGTTCATTTAATTTATCTGCGTATGTGTAAGCGCGCGCTTCCCTTTTTTTTTTTTAACAGTGGTGAAGAGGGTACAACTTTTTCCCGAATGTGTTGAAGTTTCGCTGGTCTTCGTAATTTTGTGCAGGTTATTAATGAAATCATTGCATACTTTTACGGAACAAGACTTCGGAGCCATTTACTTCGTTGGTGCCTAATGTTTTATAAGTTTTTAAAATTAGTTTCTTATCTTTGTTCAAATAGTCCATCGTGTTCCATTTTATGACAACGGGGGACCAATTTGGTCTAAAAATAAAAGATGGATTTAAAAAAAAAAAAAATGAGAAACTGACTTGAACAAATTAAAAAAACTTTAGGGACTAACGGAGTAAATAACTCCAAAACTTCATCTGCTATCGTATTGTCGAATTCAAATTGTTTCCTTCCTTAGAGCATCTCTATCGGAGGAGTAAAAATACTTCAAAGGGGCATAACGATTAGGGGAAAAAAAAAAAATCAAGAATGACGACATGTTTAAGAAAAATGGTTAATGATTGCAACAACTTCATCGATAATTTTGTGATACGATATGTAGCACCAGATAAGGGTAAGGCTGTATACTTCTCACTCTTTTCAAACCTTGTTGTGGCGGGAGCCCTTTGAGGCATAGGGTTTGTTGATGTTGTTGTTGCTGCTGTTATGCCATGTCGCCTTTCTGATTGTCGTGTTTTCTTCTGGTTGTCATATTATCCTTCTAACTGTTACGTTATTATTTCGGTCACTTATGATTTATTCGGGTGTAATAATGTGGCAAACTGAAGGTAGATGGAAGTAAGCTGCATACTTGTTTAATTGATCAATTAAACTTGTGTTTATTATAGACACAATATATTTTGGTAACGAGGGACTGTGTTGTTTCACCCAACCTCAGCCCATGAGGAGGCTCACAATCCCCATAAGCAGGTAAGTCATGAGAATCGAACTCATGATCGCTAAACGATGACCGCATGGGTAGAAGATGCTACCAATTGAGGCTCCCTTGTGATGTGCATAGGCACAATATTGCACAAAATTAATCAATCAAACTTTTTGTACTATTTTTGGGTGATGTTTAGAATGTCAGTTTAGTGTGGGCCGGAGAAATGTCACTCATCAATCAACAAACGGTTCGATCAATCGAATGTCGGTCTACGAGTTTAAGGTCGAAGAGAAACAATAGCAATTAGTCATGGATGATCTCGTGTTTGCCAAAGAAGCATGGGAGTTGGGAAAGAAATTGGGGTTATATTTTCATAGAAATGACTCTATCATAGTGAAGGAATGCATCCCGGTCCCAAGGGGAGGGAACGTAATAGGCCAGTCTATTCATTAAGTTTTGTCCCGTTGTTCTGGTGTCCTAGATCCTCCAGTTGTCACATTGGGTTCTGTCCTCCGTCTTCGTCCTTTCGTTTATTGTTTCGGTTCTTGGGATACAATACAAGGAGCATTTGTGTACAACGTTGTTTTTCTACTTCTATTGTCAAGAGTTTGTTTCCGAGATCAAAAGTTTATTGAATCACAAAAACGGTTACAACTTACGAATTAAACCAAGATCACGTAACTATCACGACTTCGTATATCGTATAAAAATTACACAATTTTTCTTGTATTTGCTTAAAAAAGATCACTATAAAAAAGGATGGGTCAAAAACAATTATCATTTTTATGTTACTATACTCTATAAATTGTATATTTTTGCCTTTTTTACTCTTTATTTTTTTATTTTTTTTACGCAACGATGTCTGAAATAAACTCTGATGACATGAAGACTTCTTCTGACTTAAGTATTGAAGAGACCAGTTCTTTTCTTAGGCTTACAGTTAGCACTCGCAAGCACGCTAGCTTATGACCAGTAGGCCTGAAGTCTCCATATCGATAGAGTTATGTGAGACATCATCCCGTCCTTTGAGTGTGACACTAAGATTGGTCTTGTTTCTCTTCAGCTTCAGGCTCCGGTGCCTCGGAACCTGGATTTGCTGAGTTAGTCTCATTGTCGGGTGCAGGCGAGGGGTGCTTCTTGTCGTGAGCCGCCTTGAGGACGTGACTATAATTTCCTTTCTCCATGAAGAGTTGTTGGAAGTGGTGCTTGCAGTAGAGGACACCGTCTAGGGCTGCATACGACGAGTGAGTCAGGGGACAACCCCCGACTGCACACTTGAAGCATGGTTTGTGGTATGACTCTCCTTCCATCGTTATCTGTTTCATAAACATACATACACCATTCAATCAAACCGAGCCTTATATGACCAGCGTTAGTGTAGCGGTAAACATACACCATTCTGTCAAGGAACCAACTATTCTAAAAGCCTAAGCCGATGGATGAAGGTCTAGGATTGGTTTTATGCTCTAACGCATTCCATTAAATAGAACCTTTTATGTCCATCTTTACCTAGCGGTGAACATAAATCGATCCAGGTCTCGGTTTAAGACCCATAAAATTCGAGACTGGATCAAGAACCGGTCTAATAAGATTGAAATCCTTGGAGCAGGGGTGTAAATGAGCCGATTCGAGCCAAGTAACCTATTGTATGCTTATGGAGCTCGAGTTCACACCAAGCTTTTATTGAGTTCTTAAACATTTGTTGAACTCAATTCGATAAGATATTAGTGTATTTGATACTCAGCTCGACTTGACTCATTAGCCTAATCGATCCCAGCCATGCTTGTTACCGAGTTGAGTTAAGCTCACTAATGAGCCAAGTCGAGCTAAAAATGAGTCGAGCCAACTATCAAGCTGTGCTATTTGAGTTACTATTGAACCTTTATTGAACCATTTTTGAGCTAATACCTATTGCTAACGAGTCGTTAAAGAGCCCCTTATCAAACTGTTCACAAAAATTAACGAGTAAAGCATCTCCTTGTTCAAACTTGACTTAATAAGCTCACATAGCTTGCTAAATGAATGCAAACAAGTCAAATCGATTTCGAACATGAGTAGTTTATTGCACGTTTGTTTCGTGTAAACTCCTACCCAGTTCAACTTAACATTCAATTCACTTGGGGTTCAGACAGAAGCAAATTGCTCCAAATTGGTCAATTCTGTTTATATGTCATTTTTTTTTTACCCGTTGTGTAACAGACTAACCCGATCTTGGATGTACCCCTAGTAACATTCCCAGTGCCCCAAGAGATCCAACCTGAGGGGCGTAGCACGAGGACTTAACAGGAGGTCACCCATATTGGTACTACTCTCGCCCAAGCACGCTTAACTTCGGAGTTATAATGGGATTCGGTGCTTGCATGTCGATATCCTAATCCTTTTACACTAAATCCTTTTACCCGAATCGAAGCAACATAGGATATAAGAAACAAACCTTTTCTAAAGGATAGACAGTCTTATTGCAGGACGCACATTTGTCCAGTGTTCCTGAGAACATGGAGGCCGCTTTGCTCGGTGCCCTTTGCTGTTCATATATGAGACTCATGTATAAGATTAACGTAGAATCCGTCTCAAAACTAACTTATATTATGTCGAGTAACTTATTTAGACCAATGAGTTTACTTTTACTGTAGATCACTATTCATAATCGGAGAAACAACATGATATTAGATTCACATACCCCATCATTGTGCTTGTCAGCCTTTGCCACTGATCAACCAAAAAAGCAAAAAATGGAGAATATCAAAAAAAAAAGAAAAAACTTGGGTTCGGAAATATTCAAATAGAAGGAGATAATGAGATCATTATTAAGATGTTAAAACGAAATTTTAAACCCCTTTGGCAGATCCAGGATGTAATCCAAGACATGCAGAGGATTGCTTGCGACAGGATGGTTGTTAGAATTATTTCTCGAGGGAGGCCTAGGAAGTACTGATACTCTTTTTGGGCCAGAGTATCAGTGTCCGACACCTATAAGTTTCCGACACTTTTTGATACGTGTCCGATACATGAAAAAAGTATCAGATTTTTTCCCCTTAAATTATCAATTTCTGACACGCTTCTGATATGTTTAGAATGTATAAAACAAATAAAGTTCTTACTTTTTTTTTTTTTCCCCTCTTTTTTTGTCTACGACTCTAAAATGTCACTTTATTTAGTTACTTTGATGGTACCGGACTTTTCAATTGAGTGATTCGAATATATAAAAAATGATTGATTATTAATTGATGACAACTCATGTTTTTTTATCAGTTATATGAACTATATATAAAAAGCACATAATTTTGAAGTAGCATGTCCCTAAGGTGTCCTATCCTAGTTTTGAAAAAAATCAAGTATCGGCGTGTCGGTATCATAGCGTATCTCGTATCCGTATCTGTATGCCATGCTTCCTAGGGGGAGGCTTATACCATAGTTGATAGGGTTGCTAAACAGGGTCATCATATTGGTGTCGTGACCCATTGGATTTCTCAACTCAACTCAGATCTCGGCTATATTTGTGGTCGGTGATGTGTTGGGACAGACCCTTCCTAAAAAGACGTGTCTCTAACGCTGTCTTACCTGTGTAAAAAGAATATGTATGTATATATATCTCGACAAACTGTGATTATAATTCGATCACACTAGCAATTATAATTCAATAGCCAAAATTTTCGGTTCGGTATTCGGACCTGTTTGAAACTTTTTGCAGAAATCACCGGACTCCTTGAAGAGTTGTTCAAAGTGAGTCTTGCAGTACAGCACTCCATCCATTGATGAGTAGTTGCTCATCTGCATATAAATCAAAATCATTAATATCGGCAAATTTATCACTTAGGTATCCCGAGTTTTGACCATTTATGTATACTGAGCTGTTGGAATTTGAATATTGCGACCTCCCGATCAGCAAGACTGATAATATGTCAAAGAAGCAACCGTCTCAAAGTTTAAGCTGATGGATAGATGAAGGTATAAGAAAGGTTTTATACTCTAACAATACGTCATATTACACGTCTCGACAGGAGGTTTCATTTGTTTTGACGAAAAAGCCATTTCCATCTCATATTATTTCTCGGTATGACTTCATAGCAGTAATCACAAATATGGTCTCGACAGGAGGTTTCATTTGTTTTGACGAAAAAGCCATTTCCATCTCATATTATTTCTCGGTATGACTTCATAGCAGTAATCACAAATATGGAAAACGCTTTCCTCCATTAAAAACAAATTGAATTCTACTGAACGAAAGGAGAAACATTTTCTACTGTAATCTCATGTCACGCCTCACTTCAACTTCAACTTGGCTAAGTGTGAACCTCATAATAGAATGAAGTCGTTGTCTTTACTTAGAAAGACAAAACTTTGCAAGAAAAAGATATTTTCTGAATTTTCTTTGAACCAAACGAGCAGACGAAATATAAAAATTTATGAGGGAATGGAAACATACCACGAGCATGCCATTGCAATGGGTGCATCGGAAGCAAGACTTATGATAAGTCACCCCATCTGCTGACAACAAATCCACAAAATAAACAGTTTTGTCACACGCCTTACACTTATCCAGCGTTCCTGTAAACGCCATGATTTTATACTTCAACAGGCCAAAGAAATCGACTTTTTATCATTAAAATTTCTTCAAGGCCACAAAGGAAAAGGAAGAAATTTTAATAAAAATGCTTCCTTGGGACTTTTTTGATCAATTTCAACAAAGTCTTTTGATTTGTTTGGAAATAATCTGATTTATATTAATTTTTGATTTATTAAAATAATAAGGAAATTGAGAAAATTAATAAAAAAAAAATAAGAGGTGGGTATTTGACCTTTTCCTAAAAAATATGAATGTCCAATTATTTTCCTATTTTTTTGGTGATGTTATTTCTGGTAATAAATGAATGAATATGAGATTTTCAAAAATAAAAAAAATAAGTAAATAAAAAAATAAGGATAATTAAATATTTGGGGTAATGGGTTAAGGGTAGGGCTGCCAATGAGCCAAGCCAGCTCGTTAAGGGCTCGGTTCGTGTTCGTCTAAGCTGATTCGAGAGCCGGCTCGGCTCATTTAAGGTGGCTCGTTTAAATAAATGAGCCAAATGAAACCGAGGCTGACTTGGCTCGAAAGGCTCACGAGCCGGCTCGGTTATTGGCTCGCATGTTTCGATTGCGAAATTGAATAACATATATATTTTTTTAATTTTTAATTTTCATACGTGATTTATTTTATTACTCTTTTCTAGCAATCCAAGTAACAAGAATCATAAATGAGTCTAACAAACCTAATAAATGAGCTTAATAAGCCCAATAAATGAGCTAAAAAAGCTCAATGAGCAGGTTTGCCAAATAATCAAGCATAAATGACACCGATATCGAGCCGGTATCATTTAGTAAACGAGCCGAGCCTAGCACAGATATGCGGCTCGATTAGAAAAATGATACCGATACCGAGCCGGTCTCATTTAGTTAACGAGCCAAGCCGAGCAAGTTGTGGCTCGACTCGGCTCGGCTCATTTGCAGTCCTAGTTAAGGGTGTTAGTTTAACCTTTTTAACAGTTTAAAGCTGCGAAAAAAATCTAGTTGATTGTAAGGCTTGCATTTAGTTGACATAAAAGTTCTTTTTACATCTTTTTCATAGCTTAAATAGAAAGATGAAAAAGTTATTTTATAACCAAGCAGAAAAAGATGCAAAACTGGATCTTTTTTACAGCTTATTTCAAAAAAAATGCTTTAAAAAGATTATATTAATATTAAATATTCACAATTATGAACCAATTTTACTTGTTATCACCACCCCCACTTACCACCATGGGTTGCTGCATTCACCGCTCTCTACTACGATGACCAACTATATATCATAATTTTCTCCTGTATACTATTATTAATTGATTTATATTATTAAGTTATTTCTGTAATTATAGTTGATAACTTTCTTTTTTAAACTTGCATCCAAATACTTTATTATATAAAAAAGATCTTTCTGCACTACAACACAATTGTAAAAATATACAGATATTAAATGGACAGATTTATTGAAACAAATAAGTTGAACCAAACGTACCCTAAATGAGAAAAACCATAGAATCAAATCGCAGTTTGTTGTTTGTGGTATCAGGAAAACGAGTTCTTATAGATATTATAACATGGAATCGAGTTCATAGTTCAATGTAAACAGTATTGCAAAACCGGGATGTTATGGACATTACTGCTAAGGACTTCATATATGAGTATGGGAGAATCTCGTATAAGAGTTCCGAGAGATTGGAGATTATTATATAAGTTTAGTGGATTATTTCACTCATGCTAATTAGTTTTAGGATGTAACTCGACTTGGATTATATATGAACCTTATATATAAACTAAATTCACGGGTCGGCTTTAAGACCCGGTGAGCTCTCACAATTACAACATGGCAACAAATCGCGGTTCATTATTCGTGTTATCGTGAAAACAGATTGTTTGAGCGTTATGGACTAGAATCGGACCATAGTTCACTGTTTGCAGTGTCACAAAAGTGGATTGATATGGACATTATTGCATGGAATCAAATTGCAGTTAACTACACATAGTATTACGAAATTCAGTTGTTACGGACGTTAAGATGTGGAATCAAATCACAGTTCACTGTTCACTATCATTATTTCTTAAGACCGATTTGAATTATAGCAATATAGTCCTTGATTGAAATCGAACTTGATCCTTTTGTTCTTATATATTAAAACGGTCACTAAAAATGAAAATCTATCACCACTTAGCATTAATTTAAAATAATACATACTAAATTGACATAATTAAAAGAAGGGTTATTTATATTTTAGTGTCCTGGCTTTTTGGAAATAATAAAATAGCCGTTGACCTTTTTAAATTATTAAAAAGACTCCTAAGTTTTTGTCACATTAGTAAAAAGACCCCTAAGTTTTTTCGCATCAATAAAAAGATCCATCTCCTACATGATAATGTCATTTTTAATCGATAAAGCTGGCGTAACAGCTGCAGTTTTATTAATACTACAGTAAAATAACAAAAGTACTTAAGAGGGTACCAACACGCAAGCACCAAATCTTATTAGAACTCCGAAGTTAAGCGTGCTTAGGCGAGAGTAGTACCAAGATGGGTGACCTCTTGGGAAGCCCTCGTGTTGCAACCCTCAGGTTGAGAGTTCTCGTAAATAGTCTCTTTTCAGGGTACCTTAAAAAGGGAAGGCTGCGTACATCCACTCCCCCAGACTTTGCTTAGGTGGGAGCCTTTAGGGCATTGGGAATGTTGTTTTAGTAAAACAACAAAAGTAATCTATAATAATCATATTGTGAAATAAATTAAGCGAAAACAGATAGCTTCTACATAATATAACATCTCGAATTCCGTGTTTATAAAGTAAGAATAAAGGTATTAAAGCGTACTCTAGGTCATTTTTTGTAGCATTAATAAAAAGCAGTTGCCACGTCAGTTCTATTAATGAAAAATGACGTCATCACACTTGTGAGGGACCTTTTTATTAATACGATAAAAACTTAAGGGCCTTTTTAATAATTTAAAACGGTCAGGGCCCTTTTTATTATTTTCAAAAATATAGGGGTACTAAAATGTAAATAATTCTTAAAAATATAACAATTAAATTAACGCAATAGATAAAATACTAACACGAATTATTTTAAATTTAATACATAAATACTTTATAAATATATTTTAGGAAATTGTATTTGAGTTGGGTGGATGTCAAGGTTTTTAGAATTCTTCATAAGAAAAAGATTCACAACGTTGAGAACCACTTACATTTTAAAATTTTTTTTTTAATTTTTTAATTTTTGACTTGAATTAATCAAATTTGTTAAACAATTTAAATGATACAGACCAAATGAGGTTCCATCCCGAAACCAATTGGCAATGGGTGGAATAATTCTTTTGGTATATAAATTGATATTCTATTCACTAACCCATCAATGTGGGATTATATTTGCCTGTATCATTAAATTTACAGCATTAGTTCCTAATTTTTAACAATTTATTCAAATTAATCTCTTATTTTTCTTTTCTTTAGAAGGGTCATTGATGTTTTAAATTTTGTTCAGAATTATTCATAATGTTTTTAACTTTGTTCAATTTTGTATTATATTTTTCTTATTTAAATAGTGCCTAATATTTTATTTTATGACAAATTGGCCCCTCGTCTTTTAATTTTTACATTATTTTAGTCACAAGACAAGGGATCAAATTTGACATAAAATAAAACATTAGAAACTATTTCAAACTAAAGAAACGATGAAGGGTCAATTTGAATAAATTTACAAATATTCAGACTATTTTGAACAAAAAAAAAATATAAAGAACCAATTTAAATAAACATACAACCATTAACAGAGTAAAAGGATCGTAAAAAAGCACTGACATGGGAAAGGATCCTAAGATATCGACTAAATCATATGTGAGCAGAATGATGATTTAACAATCAAAAACATGTCACGACAACTGAAAATATGACATGAGAACCGAGAATATGATGTGGGTGACGAGATGGTAATCGAAAAGACATTATGATCGATATATGACAACTATTGATAAAGTCAGTATCTCTAATCTTTTTTCGAAACATGTTGCCGTTCTTGTATACGTATAAAAAATATTATTGGCCTTCTATTTTTCAAACATTATTATCCTTTGAAATGATTTTGATTTTGACATTTAATATATGATAATTATGCTAATATTTGTTTATCAATGGTTGTTGACCTTTTTGTTTTACTTGATAGTCATGAATCATGATTCACATACACATTTTAAAAAAATGAACTGTAAGGTTCTATGACATATGTAGACAATAGGGTGTTTAAAAGACCGATAACCGAAATATTGAAATATCGAACTAGAAATGGGGATAACTGATCTGAATTTCTAGTATGTTTAACCAAATTGGTAAAAGTTACAGTATTTCGAGACGATTATGGTTCACAATTTTGTTCATTTCAATTAATCGATACTACATACTGCATGCGTATTGTTGTAAGGGTTCATTTACAAGGCACTAAGACACCAGATCCCATTAGAACTCTAAAGTTAAGTGTGCTTGGGCGAGAGGAGTACCAGGATAGGTGACCTCCTGGGAAGTCCTCGTGTTGCAAACCCTATAAGGTTGGAAGTCCTCGGAAACAACCTCTCGGCAGGGTTACATCCTGAAGGGGTAAGACTGCGTACATCCACCCCCGACCCCGCTTAGGCAGGAGCCCTTAAGGCACTAGATCTGTTAATATTGTTGTTGTATATATAATGTACTAATGTAAAGTTGATTTAATGGTGAGTTCAAATCTTCTTATTCATAGTTGTTTCGTATCTGAATTTCGCTAGATCCAGCTTCACCTTGACTAATCGTTTGTATTAACTTATTTTTTTTCTATTTTGTTCGATAAGTCAACGTATATAGATAAAAAGAATACGTGTACGTCTACGAGAAGCATATCCCAAGAGATGGTCAAAGCCAACAAAACAAGCAAACTTGGGTCACTATACCAAACAAAACAAGCTGCAAACAAGCCCGGTAACAAGAGTTTAGGGACCCAAAGCAAGTTTTAATCGATGGACCGTGTTTAGATAACAGATATGTTCTAGTCAACTTAAGCACACGTTAGATAATTTACTTTATATTACAATATCAGTTAATAAATAAATCCTTTAAATTGGATATGTACATATATACTATACATAAATTGTTATTTCTCCAATTATAAATAATGATCTACAATATAAGTAAACTAATAATATAATTAATTTTCAAAAGAGATTTTTTGCAAATCGGGGGCCCTAAGCAGCTGCTAGTGAAATCATAGGTTCATAAAGGGAGCACAACTTCTTGGCACAATACGATATCCGATATGCTTTTTCCATGTCTATCGATCCTCCTAGAGCAGTTGACACCGCCATCTAGCACGTTTTTCACGACGACATTCAACGACTGGATCCCCGTAACCTCCTGAATTTCAACCGTAACGTTTTCCTCAACCCATTTATCCCGAACAGCGATGGCATCTGGGTCTGGAAACAACGTCGTATTGAATAGAGGAGCGAGCACTCGCTTGACCCATTCAGGCGCTATTATCGCCTTGAGCCTTTCGATATCCGGAAGGTAATGAGGGATGACGGAGAAGTTGAGATCGTTGCCTTTGTCGCCCGCCCTGCTGTGTGCGACCTGTTAAATATCAGTGATTTTTTTTAATTAACAAAACATAATGAGAAAACAAAATGAAGAGAACGTTAAGTTTGAGAACAGAAACAATATATATAACAGGAGAATATGTTGTAAGATAAGGAAGAAGAAAAAAAACAGGAGGGACATTAACTTCATTATCGACTACCACATTATCTTTTCGGTATCCACATCATCATTACGGTGACCTATGATGAATTCCATGCTTGTCTTATTCTTTTTCTAGTCGACGTTGCCATTCCTAAACGATGTGCCTTTGTTCCTTTTCTCCAATATAATGCCCCGTTACGGGACTTTGCCTATTTTTTTGGGGAAGGTTTCTTCAAGAAGCTGCGAAAGAAAAATCTTCAATGGGTTTCCGAGAAAAGAAGACATAATATTTACTATGCATATAAGGAGAATATGTTTGGAAAATTTTTAAAAAAAAAAAAAAAAATGCGCAAAGAAGAACATGTTTTAGAAAAAGAACATAAAGACATTAACTTCGTCCTCAGTTGTCACGTCATCATTTTGACTTCCATGTTATCTTTTGGATTTCTGCATCATCATTACGGTCAGCTATAATGAAAGTAATTCCCTTTTTATACGTTTGCTATAATATTTCGCGGTTCTTCTTTTTCCAGTACATATTGCAAGTCTTAAACAATGTGCCCCGTTTTGTTCTTTTTTTCGAAAATAATGTTCTTTTTAGGTATTTTTGCCTATTTTCTTCAGATCCCTTTCCTCAAAGCCACAAAGGAACAATCTTTAGTTTGTGCACGAGTGTGCGAACGCGTCAAGTGTCCAATAAAAATTTACGATATCTCTCTATCAGTTTTGGTTGAAAAATTATCTTCCCTGTTACATACAAAATTTCGTGCTTATTTTCTGCATACCACTTGGAGGTAAAAATATGTAATACAACCTTGTAGAGAGGGATCGGTTGGCCCGATGGAGCAGGAGCAGGAGCAGGAGCAGGAGCAGGAGCAGGAGCAGGGTAGTAAGATAAAGGGTTTGGGTCGAGCTCGGGGATATCATCATAAGAAAATGATGGTGGTATAAGTTTTAAGGGACGATGTTCTTTATTCTGATAATTAGACATGTTGCTGCTCTTTGCAGCAGTCTGCCAGAAGACGCGGTCACGTTGAACCTGCAGGACGAGGAGCGTGTTCAGTTTATCAGAAAATTTTTAGGACTTAATTAGTACCGTTTTTAATTAGGAATTTATCACATAGACCACATTTCAATATATACAATAAGGATTGTGAGTTTTGAAAATTTTATTATTGAGGTATCTTATGTCAGAATTTAGTAAATTGTTGTTATTATCTGGCCAATTTTCACTAGAAAACAAAAACGTGGCATGTGATTACTACAATGTCAATGTTTTTAGTGAACATTTAACGGATAATGATATAAATTTACTAGATTCTAATGGAAGATACCTATAAATTGTTCAGGTTTTACATTGTAGTATTTTTGTGCAAAAAAATCATCAGATTCCAATAAAGAATGCATGTTCCACGTCAATATTTACCTATGAAAATCCACTAAATTTTGATAGATGTTACCTGATAGATAAAACTTTTAAAACTCAGGTTACCTCATCAAAAATATTGAAATATCAGAATACTTAGGTGATGAATGTTCAATCTCTATTTTCAATTTTTAGGTTCTGAGCTTATAAATCGAGTCACTCTAGGATCTAATCAAACCAAGTTTGAGAAAAGGTTCAAGAACTCATCCAAAGCACCACTCAAAGTCGAACTTGCTAAGACTTATCAGGTTCAAATACAACATCAGGGTACCTAAGTGATAAAAGACATACCAGATGCTTCTCCAGAACAATTTCCTTCTTGTGCCCAGTGCTGCATATGGACACATGTTAAAACAACATTCTTCCATTAAACTAATCACAACGCGCCATTTACGCTGCTTGGGATCTTGACCAACCTCACTCCAATCAAATGGAGTGTAAAACTACGTGATACAGAAAAAAGCGAGTTACCTGATACCACCACCGCCAGCAGGCCCGTTAGTATATAATGCGGTGAACTCCCTAGCAAATCGGATCGCATGTTCCTTAAGCTCGAATAGCCCGTCCATGCGTAGCCGAACATCTCTGCTTCGGCTACCCATCTTATTACTACTCTTGCCATCAGCCTTTAGGCTATCAACTCCAATAATGTAAGAAATTATGTGCTTATTTACACCTTCATATGCTTCTTCCATCCAAGACCTTACCTAATATGTTATTAGCATTGTGTCAAATGGAATACATCCCCACATATAAATAAATAACTAGTTATTTATATTGCAGTTCCATGTATTTTGCCCACTGTATGCTGTATGGTTTAAATGTTGCCATTTAGTTCTATAGTAGAATTGAAGTTAAAGTTAATGATGTAATTTTCAGTAGTCTAATCATGCCATATGCAAGTGACTTAATAAAACCCACTCGCTGGCCTCATTCAAACTCATTTGTTTAAAAATTTAGTTGCCAACTTAATCTCAGTTTTACTCTAAGACTAAATTGACACAGTATAAATTGTACATGTACTAAATTGGCAAAATGAAAAATATAAGTAAATTGACACAATGAACAAATTATAAGGATGTGTGATATAAATAACTCATAACAAATAAATAAAAGGTGTTATTATACTCGGCAAGCTCCGAGGTGAACTCGCCTTGTCTAGGCTCATTTAATCTTGATCTAGGTCTTGTTTGAGCTTGACTCTACTCAAGCTCGGCTCATTTAGGCTCAAACTTGACTCGATTGGTAGACACATTATTCATATCAAGATTTGCTTAGTAAGGCTCATTTAGGCTCATAAATCTTGAAGTACCGGATTTTATGGGCTCAGGATCGCTAGTTTTGCTACAATTGGCTCAATTTAACTCGAGCTTGAAACGAGTAGGGCCTTTTAAAAAAGCAGTCAACATACCAAAAATTCGGCAGCTTTGGCACGTGCAACACATTCATAGCCTCCATAAGATATCTCTCCCCACGCTTTCCATCCACATTCCTAACATCACAGAAGTAAAAAAGAACTTAGGCTCTGTTCGGTTTGAGGGAAAACAATTTTCTTCCTAAAAGTTTTTCTTTTCTAAATATTCTCATCGAGAAATACTTTTTGGTCAAAACTTTTTATTTTTAGCTAAAGAAAATAATTTCATTATTCATGTTTAAACACTTGATCAAGTTGAGGATGAAGTGAAATATAGGACATCAAATATAATAGCATATTACCTTTGGAACCAGTTGTAGAAGTTTCTCAGGTACCGACACCGTGGAAGGCTTTGCTCCGTAACACACAACTCTACTGCTTGATGATGGCTTAAATGTAACATCCCGGACATCCAATACCTGTCTTAAACATTGTTAGAATATATGGACCTCATATGCGAACTCTGTGAAGCAAACCTAAGACCCAGTAAATTTCGCAGACAATGTAAAAAATATCGATCTTACCAAATCAGGGGTAATGTATGCACTAGGATCACCAATCTCATAAAGAAGTTGCTGAGCACAAGTACCAAAATTTAAGACTCCACCACTACCATCAGCCTTGCAAACGCATACTTCTCCATTATAACTCACTTCAGCAAAAGGAAGTGATAAATCAAGAAGATTCTGCAAATTTATGTCTCTGTACTTGTCACCTGCGAAACGAGGGAAAAAAAAAATTATAAAATCATAGTTACACCAAGCAAAAGTGTAACTGCCAGCTCAAAATCCATTAAATAATGAGTGTTACTGTACGTAATAGTTCATGTAGGGGTGTAAATGAACCAAATGTTTGATGAACTACTCATGTTCTAAATAGATTATGACTCGTTCTTATTTGCTTTGGGCAAGCAGGCTCGATAAGCTTAATAACTAGCCAAGTTCAAAGAGGGGGTGTTTTGGCTCGTCAACGTTCATTAACTGTTTTGAATAATGGCTCACTAAAAACTTGTCAAGAACCCAAAAAAACTCATAAATGGCTTTTTAATAATCAGTATCAGCTGAAAAATGGTTCCATAATGGCTCAATAGTAACTCAAAAAGCTTAGCTTAGTAGCGAGTTCGATTGGATAGCAGGTACGGCTTGATTATTAGCTCAATTTGGCTCAATAAAAGCTCCAATTTTTTGATCAACTAGGCTAACACTGAGTATCAAACACACAATATCTTATCCAACCGAGTATGAATAGAGGTTTAAAAGCTCAATAACAACTCGGCTTGAATTCAATCTTTATAAAGCTTATCAAGCTTGAGTTCGAACAGGGTGATCAGCTCGACTCGGCTAATAATAGGAAAAGATGAAGACAAACCAGAGTGCATGAAGTATCCTCCAGTCAATTGACAACCACACTCCAAAAGGTGACCTGCCATAATCCCTTGAGCTAACTTATCCATGTCATTCCAATTCCAGCCTAGTTCATAAACCTGTCAACTAACTACACATTTATGAGATGATCATATTAAACATTTTGGAACCCCAAATCGAGTTAACAGGAAGAAGTAAACAGAGTCAGAACAGTTGAACAGTTCATGCACTAATTAGGTCGATTGAACACATGTTTATGTAAGTTCATGTACCACATGTTCTAGGTTAATACTTCCCAAGTTCATGCACAGTCTATGTTCATGAATTAAAATATTCAGTGTCATTCATGCATGGGTAGGCTTTGAGTTATGTAGAGATGGATGTGTGTGGCAAATGTACACCAAAAGCGTTAGCGTATCTCCGCCTCATAGACAAAAATGTCAACCTAGTGAGATCGCTAGTTTAAGCAAATAAAACGAACTGGGAATGGCAAATTTGAAACCAGGTCGATGAGGTGGAGTATTGATAGTAACTGCAGCAATAACTACGAGAAAAAAAAAAAAGAGGTAGGATTGGGAGAGACGGAAAAGTCCAAACATGGGAAACAACAAAATTAATTTTGATGGCTTGACGAAGGGGAGGTCAGCTACGGCAGGTACATCCTCGGCAATGATCGCTTCATAACTGGAGTTTCTAAATGGCTGGGGAACGCTTCTATCATGATAGTCGAGGTAGTAGCTGTGAGAGATGGCATTCTCGGAGCTGCTGCCTTAGGTTATAGGCGAATGTAGGGAGAAGGAGACTGTGAAATGTGATTAATGCTCTTAATGGGAAGTTCCAGCCCCCATGAAAATTTAGAAGGTCATTGAGGAAATCTTGATGATGAAAACTGTGAGAAAAGTATCAGTTTTAGGCACTACTTTAGAGAAGCGAATGTCGCTATCGATTAGGCAGCAAAATCTGATCATCACATTTTCTTCACTGGTTCAGTGGTCGAAGGTGCCTAGATCTGATCTAGGCTACTTATGATTGTTGATACACTAGGCACAGCTCTCCCTAGCCGATTCATATGAAAAGGGTGGTCATTTCAAAAGCTCTTTAGATAAAGAGCTTTTGGAGCTTTGCCAACATAGCCGTAACTAATTTTAAAGAGGATTGGAGGGCTCTATGTCATTAGTTAATGATTTTTTATATTACATGTTTGTAATTTGAGGACATCTTATCATTAACTCTTTGTACATTCTTTCTCTTTAATATTATTTCTTTTTCCAATAAGTTAACAAAAATTAGGCGGAATCAAAATAGTCTATTCAATACAAATTGATAATCAAGGGGATCTATTTGACAAAATTTCAAAGTCAAGGGGTGTAAGTTTGATTTCAAGCAATAGTTCAAGGCATTTACATGGTATTTTCATGTAAAACTTTACTTAAGCCTAAGTAAGGTTCTATCCAAAAACTAAAAGACATTAGATGGAGCAAAATTCTCACCATTGGACCTAAAAATAAGGCAGCATCTGCAATGCGACTGGTAATGATCACATCCGGGTCATATGCTTCTAGACACTTGACGATGGGTGCGGCTCCAAGATATGTGCTTATGCCCTTCAAAAATAAAATCAATGAGAAAAATAAAATGATAACATAAGCTTTATATGGTTTGACCAATTACTGCACTGAAAAAACTAGAAAGGGTTATTTACGACCAAAATCCTTGTATTTAACGCATTGTGTCAACTTAGTTCTTTTACTTTTATCTTTGTCAACTTAATCCTATGATGAATTGAAGTTAAGTTAATAATATAACTTTCAGGGATACAATCATATCAGATGCAAGTGACCCAGTTCAAATTCATCCGTTGATCCAACTCAAACACACCCATGACCCCAACCATTAACAAAATCCATCTTCAGCTTTACTCTAAATTGGCATAATGTAAATTGGATAATGATTAAATTGATACAATGGACAAAACACAAGGACCTAAATAAACAAGTACCACAACAATAAAGATGAATGATGTTCATGGTTTATATGAAGATAGATTGGAATTAGTACTCAGATAAATTAAGGACTTCCGCACATGAGTTTTGTAAAAATTTCCACATCGGATTAAGAGAATCACATATGCAAGAGGAATAGACTCTTACACCATTCTCCGTAGACAATAAGTCGGGTAAGGACCTCAATCCTGCATAAGAAAAAGGGAAAAGAGGTGAAACGGAGACGGAAAAAAATGAACTCTTTTATTATCAAATACAAACTCTCCTATGATAGTCCTATTCATACTTATTTATCCTATCTTGTATTTTACCTGTTTATTTTCTATGTATATGATATTCAGAATGCATATTTTATAATTCCATTCTCTATATTCTTTATTCTTAAATCTTAACAATGTTGACCTATAAAAGTCATAAGACTTCGATCTAGTTCTACCAGGGAGAGGGAGCACTAGATCTTTTAGGGGTGTAAACGAGCTGATCAAGCTTGCAAGGCTTGTAATGAATCAAAAGGTTTTCCTTGTTTTAAGCTCAAGCTTGGAGGCTCACGAGCATAAATGAGCTAATCATGATATAAATTATGAGGCCAAATGTGTCCAACCAAACAAAGTTCAAGCATGCTAAGCTTGACTTGAAGCTCTCTAAGCCAAATTCCAGTTCAACGGAGTTGAGCCAAGTAAAGCTCGCTAGAGGACGAGTTGAGGCCAAGCTCAGGCCTGAGTCTAAGCCCAAGCTAAACAAAATTTTGACAGTCAAGCCACAAGCATGACAAGCTTGGGCTCAGCTCAACCCAACTTATTTACAACCCTACTTTAGACATTGAACTGATAAGGAACAAAGCAGTTGACATTCAAAAAAGGTCCTCATATTTTTAGAAGATATTGGACGCAACATATGATGTAACCAGTGTACATGAGCCAAGCCAGCTCACAAGGGCATAAAGCTCAAAAGATTCAACTCATTCGAGCTCAAGCCGAGCGGAGATGACTCATCTAGCCTATTGAGCCTAGTAAAGCTCGAGCCCGTAGGCTCACGAGCTTAAATGAGCCTAACATAGTACAATTTAATAACTTAAATAATGTGCAATTGCATCTAATTTGAGCCTGAATGAGCAAAACTCAAGCCTAAATGAGCCTACATCAAGCTTAAATAAATCTAAATAAGGTAAGCTTAGTTCGAAAGTTGTTGAGTTGGGTTCAAGCTCAATGGAGCCAAGGCGAGCCTGAGGCTCCAATGAGCCGAGCTCATGCTTTAACTTTCCAAGAGTAAAGGCAGACAAGCCGAGCCTCAGCCCTAATGAACTTGGCTCAGCTCGGTTCATATACACCCCTAATTATTACCTGAGGCGGCAAAGGCAACTTCATGAGCCACAGCAACTTTCACTCTGAGTTTCAGGCTGCTGGCTATTCCTAAGACTTCTTTCTGAGCGCCGATTGGATCCACTTCATACAAGCAAAACAAGATCACACATAAGCATAAACTAGCACAGAAGCAAGGAATCAAATCACAGTTCGTGATCGTGACAGGTGTTGCAGAAACGGGCTGTTACTGATGTAATGTAATGGTTCGCAGGCATCATGTCAGGTTCGCAGGCGAATACAAGATGCTTTAAAGGCTTATATTTGCAAAATATGAATGGAAGTTTGTGCAATCATTATGGCTTTGTTTGGCAGTTGGGGATACTTCTTGCCTAGCAAAATATTTTACTTCAGAAAAATTTTTGAGGAAAAGCGGAATCTAGGTTTCATTTTCAATTATTCAATTAGAGGACAATATGATTTTATTTGACTCATTTAAGTTCAGAATAATAAAATTTTTTAACGTATTAATACCGTATAGACTAAAATACAAACTTGATTGGCCAATTTAGCACATGACCAATCCAAATTGGTATTAATCGGTCCAATCTTAGGATTGACGCTTTAAAAATTTGTTGGTGTTTTCTCTGTTCAGGTATGTGTTTGAATCAATAAAAACCCCAACTTCCAGGCCATGATTTCAAAGCCGAACCAAAAAAACTAGAATTTGCAAAGAAAATCAATGTTGAGCCAAATTCGGCTCACGGGGAATGTTGATTTCCTCCCTTTAACAAAGGAAGTCACGTTCCCCCCAATGAGGGGAAAACATTTTCCTCCGAAAATAACTTTTCACTCACTACTTTGTGAAGGAAAAGGGAAAATGGTTCTCCTCTACCAAACGGAGCCTAACTAATACTACCTTTGGATTTAACATGTAATCGCATACGTGTATCTTTTCATAAATAAATAATCCATATGCATTATGTAGCCGTTACAGAAATACCGTTACATGATGTCCAGTCATATCAAGGTCAGCTCCAAATCCGTTATGTAATGGCCATTAAATGACATAAGGACGAGCATTAATGAAGAAACTTAACTCACTTGCACCCATATTGGTAATAATACAGGTCCCTCGCTCCATAGCTAATGGTAAAAGCAAATGCATCCACTCTGAAACTACACAGCCATCAAGGTGTGTTTTAGCCACCCAAAACAAATATATCTTACAAATGTTACGAACAGAAGTCACGGTTCGGCAAATACCCAAGAATATGGTTCGATTTAGATGTAAATGAACATATTTGAAAGAAATTCAAAAGAAGGGTGAACGAGGAAACTATAACACACAAATTTCCGTGAAAAGCCTCATGTTGAGGGAAAGCCCACAGGAGAAGAAAGCAATTCACTAGAGTTTGAAGGGATACAAAACGACACTGTTGTATTTTATCTATTAAATTATAGTTATAAATGTTTTTATAAGTACGTGTTGCAAATTATCAAAAATTCTATTATGAATTTTCCATATGCAAATGGATATGTGGCTTGGTAAGCAAGCTAATAGATTCTATTGAAATCTTGGGAACTAGTTGGTAGATGATCAATAGTTGAGGGGTCACAAGCAGGCTAGTCAAAACCCCAAGCAATGAAAGTAATTACTTAGGGCCCACAACTTATCATGGGCCCCTTTTGAAGATTAATTGCATCAAAAGTTCACATCTACCATGTATCACCATTCATAATTAGAGAAATATGCAACCTATATATGATACAATATAAACCGCATATTTACTTAGATAATATAAAGGACCTACATATTGAGATGGTCTGGACCCCTCGATTACTAAAAAATGGTCCACCAATCCAACTTATTTTTAACCCCTAAAATCTCAAGACCAGCCCAGGATAGAAGACTTGCTTTAGCAGGTGGTGTTATCAGAGGAATGTATAGAAAAATGCAAAATGACTTAATCAATATACAAGTTGTTACGAAACCCACACACCAAAACCCTAGATCCGGTTCTAGATCAGGTTCCCAAATCAGAAATAAAGGGGATACAGGAAGAAAATGAAACACGAAATTTACGTGGTCAAGTCAAAGCCTACGTCCACGAAGGGGCAAGCAACGAAAAAGTCACTATAGAACAGAGGTGTTACAGTGGTGGCTCTCATACTCACTGTTTTCTTCTTCTTTTGCTCAAATTCTACAATGCCAGCACAAAAGAGTCATATTTATAGACCTCTTACAATCATAACAGTAGGGAGCCTAAGCAACACCATCAGTCACTACCATAGAACCACTATATGTGGCCGTTTTGAGACTCTGATATGCCAACTTTAAAGTGGTTGTTAAGGGAGACCATAGTCTCCACAATATCAGCCTAAACAAACAAGGAACACTTATAAAGGTAACAGCTATAAAGCAAAGGATATGCAATAACACATACATACTTCGTGGATCATAGCCGTTTCCCCCAGACGCCATGGCTTGATATCGATCAGCCAAAGTACGCTCAGCCAAGCATTCAAGCACAAGATAGTTGAGCTCTTCAACTCGTTGGAGTAACTTAAGAGCTGCCATTGGCCTGTCACCGCTGAATCCAGCTCCACAACCGATGTGAACCTTATCCCGCCTCTTTTGAGGATTGACCCGCTGCATTCAAACATCAATGTTTTAATCTGTCTTCTCTCTCACGTGTCGGGAAATTATAGCCATGGAACCAAACCACCTTGTCTTGTTGCATAAAGCCGCAGTTGCATTATACACTGGTTAATTTCTTATAGAAAAAGGTAGGAGCTCTTTCGAAAAAAGTTTAGCAATTTTGCGATCACAGAGTGAAGGTATGAGAATTCATATAGCGAATTACAAGATTCGGGACTATTTACTTGGTCATACGCTCATGCCTCATCCTAGCATGGTTCACTTGCGGTGGGCTTGGAGGACTTTGTGTTATTAGTTCTTGGTTTTTTGAGGTTGTATAGTTGTAATTTGTCTTCATCTCTTTGTACGTGTTTTCTCTCTTAACAATATTTCTTTTTTTGATAGAAAATAGACGTCGCAGTGGATGTGGAAGTAGGGTGTCATGGATGTTATATAACAGGTTAGGATAATTGTGTAGGGATTTCTTAGGAAACATAAGGTTAGGATAAGTTGCTTTCAAGCCTTATGTTTACAAAATCTCAATAAATCATAAGATCATTAATTTTTGGATGCCGCTGACAGTATCTTACATTTAAATACATCTATAAATATATTTGAGTAAACAAACTATAACATATATGCATTCTAGAGTATGTTACAGAAGTATTAGCACAACACAAGTCGTATGTAAACCAACCTGCTTGATCTCACAATTATGAATCCCATCCTGGTCTTCCATCAACTGCTAAGTCACCTAAACAGAACGAACAAGATATCAGGAAATAAATCACCAAAATAATTTTTTTAGTGAAGTTATGCAAGGAAATAATAGAACCATGACGAAAAATATCTTCTATGAAAACAAATGGAGCCATAGTGTTCCGAAGCTCGAAGGGAAAGCATGACATATGATCAGCCACACCATCATGGATGATTAATGGTTGCATGTCCAAAGGTAATCACCCGAATAACATTTTTACTTGATGAATAAGGATGTAAACGAAGTGGAGTCAATATTCGAACTTAAGCGCCATAACTTTTAACAAGTTTGAGTCCAAGCCAAGCCTTAAACAAGCACCTAAACCTTTGTTCAAACTCGGATTAACAAGATATTGGTAGTGCTCAATAGATGGCTTGACTCAACCCGTTAGTCTAATCAACACAGTCCAGCTTGTTATTGAGCTAAAACTCATATTTGAATCAGGCTCATTGTCAAGCTGAGATATTCAAACTACTAATGAGCCATTATCTTGTATTAAATTGTTGGAGCTATGCGATCTACTAAAGAGCCATCATTGATCCATTATTGAGTCAATACAGAGATATTAAAAAGCCCTTAACACGCCATCAACAAGTGCTTAATGAGCGCCTTATGATGCCTCAACTGGTTAACAAACTTAAATGAGCCCATCACTTCTTTATTCGAACACAGCTCAAGCTTGCTCCAACTTTACTTATAAAAACCCAAAAGCAAGCATGAACAAGCCCTGATCGTTTTTGAACAAGAATAGTTCACCGAACACTTGTTGAAAAGAATTAGAGATAACATGTCAACTAGATTCAAACTGACATCCTTGTAAGATTTTTTAAGAAAATAACCATTTAACCCACTCAGGCCAGTATTACTTGGGGCCCCTAATTTAGAGACTCTTAAATTATAAGATCGTTAATTTGACACCATTCCAAATCTCTGTTTTATAATTTATTTTAATTATAAGAGCCCAGCAACGCGGCTTTAAAATATCTACTCCTGAAACTCAGTAATGGGGTAAAGAGGGACAAGGTTAATAGACCGTAAATCATTATCTTTATTTGACAAACTTTTTAAAGGACAAGGGTCAAATTTTACCCCCATTACCCATATTCTCTTTATCCTCCAATTTAAGGGGTAAAGGGGAGTTTAGTGTTTTAAAAACTTTTTGACAATTTTTTACCTATTTTAATTATAACTATATTTACTTTACTCTTTTAAATTTTATAGTGTTAAAAATAACATTTCCAGTGTCACAAGGGCTCCCGTCAAAGCAGAGTCTGGGGAGGTAAAAAAATATTCTTAATAATTAAGTGAATTACAAGATGATCACTGAAATGTGAAAACATAGATATTAATTCAGACATTGTGCGATTGACTTATATGTGTTAAAGCACAGAGTTGGCAAGTACGAGACTTCCATATAAGCAGGACTGATTCTAACATTCTCGACACCCCAAACAAAATTTTCAAATTGGGCCCTTCTTATATAATAACATTTCTCTTAAAACTAATTAATATTAATAATTATTATTCCAAAAATCACAACATCTAGAATTTGAGGCCCCAAGCGTAGCTCCATTCTAAAAACTAACCGATATTACGGGGACAACTCACTACACTTTTATGTTAATACTTTTCTCTCGCAATTTCAGTATGAAATTTAACTAGACTCAAACGTAAAATTATGATCACATGAAAAGAATAATCGCAAAATGCAACTTCGGATGCCAATCAATTTTTTTTTTTTTTTTTTTGTTTCATGAGATGCAAAAATTCGATGCTGTTATGAAGAGAAGAAGGCAATCGGATCAAAAATTGAATTGCCAGAAGAGAAGATAAGAAGAAATTTCACGAACCTGAGTATCACGAGCGATGCACTGAGAGAGAGAGAGAGAGAGAGAGAGAGAGAGAATTGGTAACTGCTTGCTTGGGTAGCATTTAGTTACCGGTTAAGGTGTGTTTTCCGCTGGGTACGGTGACGTATAAAAGTAGCTGGATCATTGAAACCCAAACCGATGGATTAGAAGCACTAATTTGCGTGTACAATTTCAAACGATTATGACTTTTGATTTGCAAAGAGTTATAGCCCGGAAACAGCCTCTCTTCAGGTTAATACCCTGAAGGGAGAAGGCTGCGTATATTTACCCCCCAGACCTCGTTTTTGCAAGAGCCCTTAAGACATTGGGATTGTTGTTGTTATTGTTGATTCGTAAAGAGTTATGGCCCCATAACATATCAAAACAAAGTTATCGGACTAAAATATGCTACCCCAGTGCTTCTCCACTGGCCCCGCGTATTTTTCCCAAATTCGACCTCTAATCTTGTCTTCGGGCCATTTTTATATTCTCCGCATAGTTTAGGGGCATTTTCATAATTTTGCATTTTAGAGTATTTTCGTAATTTTCAAGTTTTTGGGTTTTTTTGTTTGGTTATTTACATTTTAGTACTCTAACGTTTTTGGAAATAATAAAAAAGACCTTGACCTTTTTGAATTATTAAAAAGGTCCCTAAATTTTTACCTTATTAATAAAAAGACCCATGTCAAGCATGATGACGTCATTTTTAATCAACAGAGCTGATGTGACAACTGTTTTCTATTAATGCTACAATAAAATGACCTAAAGTACGCTTTAACTCTCTTATTCTTACTTCATAAGCACGGCATTCGAGATGTTGTATTATATAGAAGCTATCTATTTTCGCTTAATTTGTTTCAAAATATAATTATTAAAGGGTATTTTTATTATTTTAGTGTAGCATTAATAAAAACGGAGCTATCACCTCAATTTTGTCGACTAAAAATGACATCATTAAGTCAGAGAATGATCTTTTTATTAATGCGATAAAAACCTAGGAGCCTTTTTATTAATACGACAAAAACTTAGAGGCCTTTTGAATAATTCAAAAAGGTCAAAGTTCTTTTTATTGTTTCCAAAAACGTCGGAGTGCTAAAATATAAATAACCTTTTTTCGTTTGTTTGTTTGTTCGCCTATAAATAGTTGGTAAAGTTGGTTATAATTCTCGTTTTTACTGCTTTATTTTAGTTTTAGTCTATTACCGATTCTAGATCGTATCATTTGGTTCTTTTGACAGTTTTAGTGTTAAGTAGCAGCTTCAACAAGTGTGTATGTGTATGTACCCAGTTACCAAAAGGATTATAAATTGGAAACCAATGAAGCACGCCAAGTGTTCGATGAAATGCCTGAGAGAGATATGAGTTCATTTGGTACCCTATGATTTTTGGGTATGCTCCCTTTGCTTATGTTTTTTTGTTAGCGACTTCGCATGTGAATTTAGAAGGAATTTTATATAAGAGTTGTGAGAGACAAAGAGATCAACATATAAGTCTAGTGGATTACTCTATTTAATGCTAATTGGTTTCAGAATAAACCCTACTTTGGCTTATATGTGGATCTTATGTATGCTAATGGGTTGACTCAAATGGTAAAACTCGGGGATAGCGAGTGGAGGCCAAGCTTATGAGGCTCAAGGCTCGACTTAGTTGCAGTTAGCTTGGTAAGCTTTACTTCAAGCTTGAGCCTGGCTTGTCATTGGCTCAGGTGTGGCTTGGCCCAATTGAAGCTTGAACCCTGGTTGACGAGCTCCAAACTAAGCTTGGTTTATAAGCTTGATCGAGGTCTGAGCACGGTTCATTCAAGGTTTTGCTCAATTTGGCATATTTAAGCTAATAAATTGTATTGAACTAGATTCATTTAGACTACTGAGCCTTTTGAGCCTTATAATAAGTTGTCTCGCGAGGGCTCACAAGCTGACTTGACTCATTTACACCCCCAGATAAAACACTTATATACGATGCCTCATAAACCATTAGTTTCAAAGTTCGAATCCTACCCTTAAGTACAAACGATTCCTTAGAGTCACCAACTAAACGTTTGGGTCTCAACTTATCCTGTTTCATGCAGGAAAACATTTGCGTGGACAGTATGTAAAGTGCAGCTCGAGAATTAGTCAAGGTGTGTGTAAGCTGAACCGGGCATCCTGATTGCCAAAAATAAAAGGCATATGCTTCAGAAATTCCATAGACTTTGGCATATCCAGCTGAAACATTACATCCATAGCATTGTTGCTTGTAATGGGCTTACCAACTCCGTATTAGAAAACAATCGTCGTCTCAATTCGTTGTTGAAATCGGGACAAATTAATGAAGCGAGAAAAATATTCGACAAAATGTCCGAAAAAGACGCATTTAGTTGGAACACGATGATAACTGGGTATGCACACTTAGGCAAATTCGTTGAAGCTAAAGAGCTCCTCAATAAGATTCCAAATAAGAGTACCATTACATGGAATACACTTATTTCTGGCTATTGTCACCATGGGTGTGTAGATGAAGCTTTTGAAACGTTCGGGTTTATGTTGTTTCTCGGATTTAAGCCTAGTCAGTTCACAGTCGGAAGTATTCTTCGAGTTTGCTCTAAATCAGGTTTGCTTCAAAATGGTAGAGAGTTGCATTCTTTTGTAGTGAAAACACAATTGGATTCAAGTGTCGTTGTAGTTACGAGTCTTTTGGACATGTATGCGAAGTGCAACTGTGTTGATGAAGCAGAAATTCTTTTCGACGTGGCATCCAATACAGACAATCATGTTTTGTGGACTGCGATGATCACTGGGTACTCGTATAATGGATACGCTTGTAAAGCCATCTTGTGTTTCAAAGAAATGCATAAGGAAGGTATTGCGATAAACGAGTTTACTTTTCCGAGCGTTCTAAATGCCTGTGCGGAAGTTTTGGATCTCGATTTTGGGAAAGAGTTGCACAGTTGTGTAGTTAAGTGCGGTTCAGCACAAAGCGTCTTTGTTAAGAGCGCTTTGATTGACATGTACTCAAAGTGCGGAGACTTGGGTAGTGCGAGGGTCGTCCTTGACGCTACGGAGAGTGATAACACGACAGTGTGGAATTCGATGATATCTGGGTTTGCCCGGACGGGACTTGAAGAGGAAGCACTATCGTTTTTCAAAACAATGCATGCCAGAAATATCAAGATCGACGAATTTACATACCCGACTATTCTGAAATGCTTCAGTTCTGATGAGGATTCTAGCAGAAAAGCCATCCATTCTTTGATAATCAAAAGTGGGTTTGATGATCACAATCTTATTAGCAACGCGCTTATTGACACGTATATGAAAGCAGGAGATATCGATGATGCGCTTAGAGTTTTTAGTTCAACGCCCAGAAACGATGTGATCGCCTGGACTTCCTTGATTACAGGCTACATGCAAAACAGCTTGCACGAAGAAGCTCTGAGGACGTTTTATGACATGAGAACGATCGGGATTTTCCCTGACGAATTCGTAATGTCAAGCGTTTTAGGCGCTTGCGCAGAACTAGCCGTTTTGACAATCGGGCAGCAGGTACATGCGATCGTTGTCAAGTTGGCTTATGGATCATCAGTGTCGATTAACAATCCCCTCATTGCAATGTACGCAAAATGCGGGTGCATAGAAGAATCTAGAAGAGTATTTGACTCGATGAGGGTTCGGGATTTGATTTCTTGGACATTGCTTCTAATGGGTTACGCTCAGAACGGTCTGTCCAATGAGTCGATAAGACTTTATGAGCAGATGGTGACAAGTGGCATGAAACCCGACTACGTTTCCTTTATTGGCTTGCTTTTCGCTTGTAGCCACGCGGGTCGTGTCAAAAAGGGCCAAAACTATTTTGACACAATGGATAAAGTATACGGGATAAAACCAGGCCCAGAACATTACGCGTGTATGATCGATCTCCTGGGTCGATGCGGGAAAACTGAAGAGGCTAAGAAGTTATTGAACCGTATGACGGTAAAACCTGATGTAACGTTATGGAAGTCGCTACTTTCATCGTGTAGGACTCACCGGGATGTCGAGTTAGCAGAGCGAGCAGCTAATCAACTCTTCGAATTGGAACCGAGAAATGCGGTTCCCTATGTTATGCTAGCGAACATATACTCCACAATGGGTAGATGGAAAGATAGTGCGAGAATCCGGAGGATGATGAAATCGAGAGGAATCGGTAAGGAACCCGGTTGCAGCTGGATCGAGATTGAAGGAAAAGTGCATACATTCATGGCTGAAGATCGAACCCACCCCAGAACAAACGATATATGTTCTAAGGTTAACGAGATTATCCATCGTATTATGAAATTTGGATACAAACCCGACACGAGATTTGCACTCCATGACATGAATGAAGAGGCAAAAAGACTTAATCTTGCTCATCATAGCGAAAAGTTAGCGGTTGCGTTTGGTATTCTTAGCTTGCCCCCGCGATTGCCTATTAGGATTTTCAAGAATCTTCGGGTTTGTGGGGATTGTCATACTGCTATGAAGTTCATATCGGAAGTCTATGATCGGTATATCGTTTTGAGGGATTCGAATCGTTTCCATCATTTTAAGAACGGTATGTGTTCATGTCAAGATTACTGGTAGAACAATCCTCTATTTTGTTCAATGAGGGAATTGTATTTTTCTATTTATTTTTAAAGTAACACAAAAAAAAAAAAAAAGCGACATTCTCAATGTCCCGAGGATTCCCGCCTAAGCAGAGTTTGTGGGGGGTGGATGTAGGTAGATCCTAAAGAGAGGTTGTTTCCAAGAATCCCCAACCTGAGGGATGCAACGCGAGGACTTCCCAAGAGAGGTCACCCATCTTGGTATTACTCTCGCCCAAGCACGCTTAACTTCGAAGTTCTAATGGGATTCAGTGCTTGCGTGTTGATACTCTCTTAGGTTTAAAGTAACAAAATTGAATGTAAATAATCCTCATTTTTTCACGTAGTTTTCAATAATAGATTGTAATATAAGTTTAGTGGCATTTTTATAATTTTGCAATTTTAAGGTTTCTTGTTAGTGGCTATAAATTATCCTTAGCATCTAATTTTCGGGGGGTTTCCGAAATTCCCAATACAAATCCTAGCATTCTCTCTTAGTTTTAGTGGATTTTGAGTTTTTTGTATCGCAACTTAGTCGCTAATTATTGGGAAAAAAAAATCAGATAGACTAATGATGTAGCTGAGTCATTAGGAAATATTGCGTTGGTTACTCATCCTAACACCAATTAGTTTTAGCAGATTCTGTTACTTGAAAATTAGTTAAAAATAAAGCGCTTATTGAGTTATACATTTAATACCAATTGGTTTTATGATAGTACCTCACTTGATATGTATTCGGATCTCAAATATATTAACCACTTTATGGGTTGGTTATGTGGTTAATGTACATCATGGGTACATGTACTCTGTCCACTACGTTAATAAATTTTTTACTTTTAGTTGTGTTAATTTAGTCCTGTACAATTTAGAAATCCTGTAGAATAGAAGTTAAGTTACTGACACAACTTTTAATAATTCAGTTTGTCAAATGTAATTGCCCAATACAAATCGACGTACATACCCATTCTAAACTTCACATTAATTTAAACACAGTGTACATTATACAATGACTAAACAGTTTGATGTGATTTGTCATCCACTAATGGGACAATCTAAAACGACACAACAGCGCAACTTAGACATAACAAGAACATAGCAAGTACGGCTCGAGATTTTCAAAATCGAGTTGAACTTGGATTGACAGTCTTTTAGTTCATATAAGTAATTTAGTTGAATTTTTATTCCAATTATCATCTTTCTCACTAAGTTGATATGAGACAAAACGAACTGTACTTGATCATGTTAATTTGATAATTCATTTTGCAAAAGTATAGATGCGTTGAATACTTATCGCTAACTAGACAAACTGGTATAATACATTGTTATCCAAATAATTAAACAATTAAACCCATGAATTATCCGTTTAATAATTGGACCAAGTCGGGGTTGAGAATCTCAACCCTATTTAGAAAACAGATCATACTCCTGTTGAGAATCCGATCAAAAGAAGCTCCAAATCGTTGGCACAACTAAAAAGAAATTTTAAACACCCAAATAAGTAATTTTAAAATATCCGATTGCACTTAATATAATTTTAGTCAAATTTAGTCCGACCAGACCCAAAACCTATTTATCAACATCCAAACTGATTTAAATCCATCATAAACGATTTAGATCAGATAGATATCTAACGAATTCAGATCCAACAGTCGTGCCTGAAAACGATACTCAGCCACAATGAGATAGACATAATAAAATCTCAAACAAATTGTTCACATTACTAAAACGTGGCAATTAACTCATCTATTTCATCATCAAGTGTGAGGCTTTTTTTCTTTTTGGTTCAAAACAGCAAGTGTGAGCTTGACTTGACATACACCTCTGAGACACCACAGTTTACAACAAAGTCGATCCCTCTCTCTCTCTCCCCCCTCTCCCGAGTCCCGAGCATCCGTTGAACGGATGGCAGAACTCGGAAATACGTATTGAAATGAACCCGAAAATAGGCAAAGTGGGCAACTAAGCCAAAAAAAGAACCAAAAAGAAAAGACATTTACATTTTTGCCTTAGATATGCCAACCACTGACTTGCCTGTTTTCACTACATTTATTTCTTCGCTGGATCCGGAATTAGACGTTGTTGCAACTCCGGTGATGTGTTAGCGAGCTCTGTGCCACAAGACGAGTCTTAATTAGGGAAATGAACAAAATCAAGGAGACCCCAAAAACAAAATTGACAAAGTGAGGATGCGTTTAATTCGGGAAAATTTATTAGACAGTGTCTGATGTCGTTTTCTATTTGCAGTCTTTAGTTTCTGAGAAACTAAAAACGAGTTTTGGAAATGATTTTTTCTTATTTTTAGTTTCTTGCTTCCAGTTTTTCCTATTTTTATACAAAATTGAAAACATAAAACCAAAAATTAAGCAAAACAATTTTCAAAATCTCGGTTTTTAGTTTTTCAAAAACTAAAAGTTACGAACATAAAAATACCGGACATGCCCTTATTATTTGTTTTAGTCAATGATCTCCCAAGTCTTGCTGTAATCAGAGAAGAGCTTAAAAATTTCAGGAAATGTGGAAAACGACCCCTCAGTCTCAAACCAAAATTCGGAAAATAAGGAAGATTCTTCCAGTTTTTATCGTAAATTACATATTAGTACCTAAGTTTGATATATTAATTTTTTAGTCTATGAACATTTTGAAATAATTTTCTAGTCCAAAAGTTACTTATATTTAATACAAAGTCCAAACCATGGTGTGTATGAGAGTAAAATAAATCCCTTGTTAAAACTCTTATTCACTAGAAGTGTTACAATATTGCGGTTCGTGTAGGATAAGGGAAACACCGAGGGAATGATGAGATTACCAACCAATAACGGCAAGTTTTTCACCCTTTTCACATTGTTGTTTGAACTATTTTATTAAATACATGTAACTTTTGGATAAAAAATTATTTCACAAGCTTTGTGAACTAAAAAATTAATACACCAAACATCAATATACTAACTTTTAATTTACCCTAGTTTTTAATATAAAAAGAAGAAAATTGGAAAAATATTCTTTGAAAGCAGACAAATTTCCGCAAAGGGAACTCAATTGACTTACCCTGAGATGTGAAATTGAAGAGAGGTGGAAGGGGGCGACCATTTGGCAAGCAAGCGTTTGGGGCCCTCAAGTCATCGAAAAACGGATGCGCACATGCTTCGAGCTGTCAAAATGATTAAAAAGAATATACGGTTTCATTTTATGACTACAAATGTTACGAATCGTGAATTAACTAAGCTAAAAACTGAGAAATTAAAGAAAAAATACTCTTCATCGATAATGAAACTAGTTACGTTCACCCCTTCAACAACAATAATGATCCCGGTGCCTCAAGGGCTCCCACATAAGGAGGGTGGTTATGTTCACCCCTTATTTATAGCAAATCAATCCTAAATGAATAACATAAGAAAGTCGATTACTTGCTAAACAAGGGGAAATTACTCGGCAGATGTTGGGGGAAATTTTTCAGTAAAACATTCTAACAAATATGATTGGGGGGCTTTCACTGTAGGGGTAAGGCGACGTACATCTCACCCTCCCCATACTCTACCATGGCGGAAGCCTCTTTGAGGCACTGGTTTTATTGTTGTTGTATTCCAACAAATATGATATTGAAGAAAACATATATTTCAAGGACATAACAGTCCAGAAATCGAGTTCAATCTCGTCTCGTAAAAGTAGAACACTAGCAAGAAGATAACAAAATCTGAAACTGGATATGAAGAGAAATGCATGGTATTTTTTATGCAATATGGAAGGTATTCTAATAAATATTTGTAATTTCTACATTTATCGGATATCTTTTAGGATTTATTTGATCTAGATTATATTTTATATTATTCAGGATTATTTTCTATTATTAATTAGATTAGTTTTAGGGTTCATTTACCAGGCACTAAGGCACCGGATCCCATTAGAACTCCGAAGTTAAGCGTGCTTGGGCGACAGTAGTACCAGGATGGGTGACCTCCTGGGAAGTCCTCGTGTTGCCAAACCTATAAGGTTGGGGGTCCTCGGAAACAACCTCTCGACAAGGTTACACCTAAAGGGGTAAGGTTGCGTATATCCACCCATCCCAGACCCTGCTTATGCAGGAGCCCTTGAGGTACTCCATCTGTTATTGTTGTTGTATTAATTAGATTAGACTTGGAATCTTATAAGATTCCTTTTATCTTAGAACTTCTAACTGGGTTAGAATTATAGTTCTTAGGATTCTGATTTTCTTATTTCTTGGTTGGATTAGAATTAAATTTCCTTGTACTTTCCGATTTAGGGTGCCTATACGATAAATAGGACCCTTATATATCTTATGGAGATATTTTTTTTTGAATGAATTGAATAACCCTTAAACATGGAATTAAATTGCATTCTGTGATCAAGTTTAGAATTTCACAAAAGCAAAATATCACGGACATGTTGGCATTTTTATGAGATGTATATACGATATACAATATACTATTTTTATTCATTTTCCTCAAACGTAATGCCCTTTTGAAGTATTTTTGCCAATAAAATTAAAAGGAAAGTATTCATACCCCTGTGCACCGCAGATTCGGAGAGTACTGGAGCAACCTCGAAACAAGATCTACGGCTTCAGGGGGCATCCGCTTATGAAACACCTAAAAGCAAGAAAAAGAAAAAACTCAAAAACACACTATTATTTTTTATTTCCTATTTCCAGTCTTGCCCAAACCTTTTAGAAACTCGAATGGGAAATCGAATCTAGAAGAAAACAATTCACTACTCGGGATTTTGTTTCTCAAAAACTCAATCTGAAAATAAAAAATAGGGCTATTTACTTTAGTCCTTGTATTTCCTCCATTATGTAAATTTAGACCTTACAAAATTTATATTATATCAATTTAGCGCTAAAATCAAATTGACGCTAAATTGATGAAGAAATTTCGAATGATCTTCTCATACAACAACAACAGATCCAGTGCCTCAAGGGCTCCCACCTAAGCGGGGTCTGGGGGGTGGGTGTACTCAGCCTTACCCCTTCAGGGTGTAACCCTGCCGAGAGGCTGTTTCCGAGGACTGCCAACCTTATCGGGTTGGGAACACGAGGACTTCCTAGGAGGTCACTCATCCTGGTACTACTCTCGCCCAAGCACGCTTAACTTCAGAGTTCTAATGGGATCCGGTGCATTAGTGCCTGGTAAATGAACCCTCGAATGATCTTCTCATAGATGCATTTAAATTGGATCAATGGGTGAATTTATATTAGGTCACTTGCATCAAATATTACTATACCATTAAAAATTACGTCATTAACTTAGCTAGCTAACTGACACAATATAAATTGTACAATAACTAAATTGACATAGTTAAAAACACACGAACTTAATTGACATAATGAACAAACCATGTGGACTTTATGACGTAAATAACCTAGAAATATTACCAAATAAATACTAAGATAAAAATGAACTGACCTTGTGCCAAGGGTGAGCTTTAATCTGAGGGAATTTGAATTCACTGTAATTTGGATTCATGCACTTAATTTCCTCCCGCGTTGGTGTCCCCAGAATCTAACGCAAAGTAGCATATAATAAACAAAGTTAAGAGAAAATAACAAGAAAGTGAACACAAAAAAAAATTTAAAATTTTCAAGGCAAACCTTAATAATCTCCACAAGCTGATCAACACCACTTTCACCTGGAAAAAGTGGCTGCCATATACACCCATTTAAATAAGAAAATAGTAGGAAAATGACCGTAAGGCATTTTAAAAAAGGGGATTTTTTTTTTTTCCTTCTTCCAGAAACTATAAACAGAAAATATTACCAAACACACCCTTAACCAACAGTTTGCCTATTTAGTGCTGTTGTTTGTAATTTTTTGTTTTTAAAAACTGACAACAATATTAAGAAATGATTTTTTCCGGTTTTTTGGTTTCTCTGTTTTTTTCCCCAATTCAAGGGAAAATTCAAAACATAATACCAAAAACTAGAAGAAACTGTTTCAAAATTTGATTTTTAGTTTATTAAATAGGCAAAACTACTAGATAACGGCACATCCGGTATATTTTTTGTTTGCAATTTCTGGTTTTTTAGAAACTAAAAACTATATTTCGGAAATGATTTTTCGGGTTTTTGTTTTCCATGTTCAATTTTATCCTAGTTTGACTGAAAACAAAAAAAACCAAAAACACAAAGAGGCCAATTTTAAAACCCAGTTTTTTATTTTCTCAAAAAAGCAAAAACTTCAACAAAATACCAAATAGGCCCTAAATGATCAGGAATGGTTTATACTCTAGCGTTACACCAACCAACCTGTCCAAGTAGAAGCTCAGCCAAGACACAACCCACAGACCACATGTCAATCGCAGTAGTGTACTCTGTGGCCCCAAAAATCAGCTCTGGAGCCCTATAATACCGCGAACATATGTACGATATGTTTGGTTCGCCTGGCACCTGTGGCATCGAGAGTAAACCTCAAACCCTTGATAAATCCAGACTTTATAAGAAGAGGAAAACCAATTCCATAAATCCAATTTGCTCCAAACAAACAGAGCCCTATTATTCCTAAGAGTAAAGAAAAATGAACTTACCAGCATCTTAGCACTCCCGAAATCACATAGCTTTACCTGATGTTTGTGTGGATTAACCTGCAACAAACAGATTTCATGACAATGACCACGGTCATCTCAGCAAAGCTAACATTTACAAAGGAATTGACCGATCAAAGTGCTTATATGGAGGTCTAAGCATGGAATCATGTAACCGCCTTTGTATTTTGATTACTGAAGCATGGAAGAATTTATAATTTTCAAGTTGAGAGTCCTGGGACACAGCCTCTCTAGGTTGCGTACACTCCCCCCCTCCCCAAAAAAAAAAAGGGACCCTACTATGCAGGAGCCCTTGAAGCACTGGATTTGTTGTTGTTGTTGTTGTTGTTGTTGTTGTATGGTAGAAACTATCAAAGAAATATAAAATTGATGATCAGCTATCAACTTAAATTTTGCAAATTTACAGCTTAAAAGCAACATATGTTTTCAAATACCTAGGCTTCGTTTGTCTTGGCAAAAAAGCTTTCCCTTCATACAACTTCATTGTACGAATGAATAGCAATTCTTGCCTTTGGGGAAACTATTATCCTCCATAGAGAGGAAGGTGACTTCTCCTCAAGGAGAGAGAATGGAAAATATTTTTCATTGCAATCTCACGTCCTATATTTCACTTCAGTACCAACTGATCAAGCACAAATCCCATATAAATATAAATAGTTAAACTATTTTCTTTACGAACCAAAGATTCCTAACAAAAAGAATATTTCTCAATAAAAAAAATTAGAAAAGAAACATTTACTGTTACGTGACTAAGACTTCGACCATTAACCATGATTTGATTCGATGAGTCAACATTCCTAATTCTTTTGTAGTATGAAGAGATATTTTTCAACTAGCACAGTCACGTCAAGAAGTAAGGCACAAAAGGACTTACTAGCAAGTTCTGGGGCTTGATGTCACGATGGCACACACCAACTACATTGTGTATATAATTAAGAGCACGGCAAATCTACAAAATAAAATAAGAGTTAGATCAAACAAGGTCATCAGCACATTAGATTAAAGAAGGTCTTCAGCACAGGACCGATCCAGAGTTTAAGGGCATAAAGCAAGTATTTTGAAACGGGCCTTTACATATTAATATTTCCTTTATAAATACAAATATTAATTAAATAAATTATAGAAATTTAAGTCTGTGTCAAATTAAGGACCTTATCATTTAAAGGCCACTAGAAAATAGCGGTCCCAAGCAGTTGCTTGGGTTGCTTGGGGTTTTGACTTGCCTTGCCTCAACATGAACCGCAAATGCCGGTAGGCCAAGAGGAGGATGACAAAATATAATAGCCAGAATCTCAATAGCACAAGAAAGCAATGTAGTTACTTCGACTCTATATTCCGAGCTAAAATAGCCACCAAAAACATATAAAATCTGAAAAAAATAACTAAGAGTCTATTTGGCATCGTTTTCTAATTATATTTTTTGGTTTTTACAAATTAAAAACCATATTTTGCAAATCAGTTATTCTTATTTTTAGTTTTCTTGTTTCCATTGTTTTTCCCAATTTGGCTGAAAATGAAAACCAAAAACAAGCAAAAGATATATCTTTCCAAAATCTTGTTGTAGTTTCTCAAAATCAAAAACTACAAATTGGAAATGATACCAAACAGCCCCAAAAATCAAACACTCGGACACATATCCACATCCAACTTCATACCAAGTCTAGGTAACCCATAAAAGCAGTATTTCAATTTAGACACCCAAAAAAAAAAAAAAAAAGAAGCCCGGAATCAAGAGGTTTGAAATTACCTGGTATGTATACAGTTGGACGTAGATCAACGGCATGTGTTGGTTCACCTTAGTGTAATGCTTTAACGTTCGATAAACCGTTTCAGGGACAAACTCGAGGACAAGGTTTAAGTACACTTCCTCCTTTTCGGTCGTAGAATAGAAACAATGTTTAAGATTGACGACGTTGGGATGATCTAGTAAGCGCATTATCTGCAGTTCCCTGTTCTTGTAACGCTTATCTTGCAGCACTTTTTTAATGGCTACTTGCTCCCCTGTTCCCAGGCACTTGGCCTGCAGTTAGAATTCACATAAGAAATCAATTATAGACATTAATACAATTAGATCCCGCTCTTCCTAGACAAACTTGAGAGTAGACGGAGATTTATAGAGTAATCAGTTATCATAATTTCCAGTATGAATACCACGTCTAATACAAAACTTTTGATTGATAGTAAAGCATCGATTCATCTCTCATAAATCTTTTTTCCATTTGGAAGACATTGGAGTAAAACAATCAGCTTATTAGGGAGACCAACAGCAGCTACATCTGGTTGGGCCTATTTGGCCAAGCTGTGAAAAAAAAATTTTGGAAATACATTTTGTAAAAACATCTTTGTAAAAAGTGCTTTTCAATAAGGGCATTTTTCCCTAAACCTTGTTCTATTTTTACTTCAACTCTAGATGGGAAGCACTATTTTTCTATTTCAGCTTAAAAGAAAAAAAAAGCAGCTTCTTCTATTTAACAATACCTTTTTTTTTCTAGCCCAAACACCTTTAGATCGTGGAAAAAGTGTTTTTTTCTCTTATACAGAGCTTGGTCAAAAGCACTTTTCCAAATTTTACGCGTGTTAGACAATTGACATGGAAAAAAAAAGTTTTTAAATAAAAATAGAAGTTGTTTCTTTGCTTTCAAACGGATGCAGGAAAATAGTGCTTCTCCTTTAAAGCAAAACTAGAAGTAAAAACTAAAAAGTTTTCAAACAATAATAGCCTAATTAATAGTACTTTTTGCGAAAGTGCTCCCACAAAAGATGCTTCTAAAAGGCACTCTCTTCACGACTTAACCAAGCAGGCCCCAAGCCGTGGAAACAGAAAATGGACAAATATAGTTCATGTTACCTGAAAGACAACGCCAAATGAACCACTCCCAACAACACGTTCTGCCATGTACGAAACTGTCTGGGAGAGAAGTAAAAACAAACCAACGATCAAACCTTGTAAAATGTAGCTGAAACCAAAACTTGGGGTCGGGGAATGAGATCAAATTGCAGTCAGGTCATATTCATGGTACTGCTGTAGCATGGGATCCCAGACTTCATGCCACGGCCCATGAAGATCTCATACTGGAAACATAAGTCATTTTTAAGCTTTATGTTTGCAATAATTTAAAAGAAAAGTCATACAATCATCAAACAACAACAACAACAACAACAGGTCCAGTTCCCCAAGGGCTCCCGCGTGAGCAGGGTCTGGGAGGGGTATGGTATACGCAGCCTTCCCCATCAGGGGGGTACCCTAATGAGAGGCTGTTTCCGAGGCCCCCCAAACAATCATCAATATAATACAATTATTTCTAAGGTAATCATCTCATATCTCATTGCACTTCTAACAACAAATTTCAAAAAAATTACAAAACGCATATTGTTTTTTCCCCACATCACAGCACTTCCACAGCAGATCTACATCTAAAGCTACAATACTTCACAGCAAAGCCAAACAGGCTTATTTCTATAGATTTCTCAAGAAAATGATATCACCTGTTTTGGCTGGCCACTCCGACCACCGATTGTAGTAGTAATTATCTGACCTGCTTCTATGCCATCTCCGCTCACTAATGCTGCTTCCATGTCCTAATCATATCAAAATTTCAATGAGCATAAAATTCATGATACTTTAAGAGATTATAACTGCTACAAATAAACCATTTTTCCAACAGCATACTTCTTTAAAAAGAAGAAATGAAGCAAAGTGTCACAAACAAAGAGGAAACGAAGCAAAGCATCACAAACAAAGAGGAAACGGAACACAATCATGGAGACAGTGTCAGTCAAGATCCCAAGCAATCCAAGCAATTGCTTGGGTCTCACATTGCCTGTGAGTGTTGACATGATAACCTTATATAGCGAGGATTTTCCTGATTTGCTCCCTAGTAAGACGGTCTACTAGGTGGAATTCGGTTTAATGTTTTTTGATATGATATCAAAACTACGCCCAGTGTGTACTATTGCGCCCAAATTGGTGTTCCGCAATAATTTGGCATGGTCCACACTACACTTTAGGGAGACATGTTGTGATCTTATATTGCCACGAGCGCTAGCATGATCCAGCTTCCATGGTGAAAACCTTCCTAACCCAGTACGGAGGTTCTTTTAGGTAGAGCCAGGTCCAGTATCCTCTAATAGGAAGAGAAATGTCGAACAACTTAAGAATAATATAAAAAATGCACATCTTGGAAACAATGATGAAACTTATAAAATTGCAATCGCTTTAGCAACTATAATGGATGCATTTCCTATCAATCTATAACCTCCAGCAATTAACTTGGAATTCAAAACTATTGAGGTAAAATAATATAATGAGATTGTGATCAATGTTCTTAATGGGTAGTTCAAAGCTCCGTGGCCAATCCAGAATATTATTCAGGACATCTTCATGATGAAAGGCACAGAGAAATATCAATTTTAAACACAATTTTAGAGAATCAAATCAAGCAACTAATTCAAGAGAGTTATTTACTTAATTGATTTCCTACCAAGAGAATCACACATCAAACACAACAAAAGCACAAAATTGAGACAAAGTAACACATCAAATTTACATGAAAAGCCTCTCTAAATAAGACAGAAAAACCATAGAACCTAAACGGTTGCCTCATTCACTGAATGTTCTCCATAACTCAATCATATCTTTCCTTATTTTCGCTTATCATTTTCTGATTGTGAGGCTATAATAATATACTAACCATCCCTAATGTTAATACAACAACAACAACAAAAGAAGACCCAGTGCCTCAGGGCTCCGGCTAAGCGGGGTCTATGGGTAGATGTACAGAGCCTTACCCCTTTGGCGTAACCCTGCCGATAGGGTATTTCCGAGGACCTCCAACCTTATAGGGTTGGCAATACAAGGACTTCCCAGGAGGTCACCCATCCTGGTACTACTCTCGCCCAGGCACGCTTAACTTCGGAGCTCTAATAGGATCCTATGCATTATTGCCTGGTAAATGAACCCTAATGTTAGTACATTTGTACAAATTGATCCCTTAATTTTTTTTCAAAATGATCCTTCATGTTTTATTTTGCGACTAATTTAATCAACATCTATCTACACTAGCTAAAAATGAAGGATATACATCAATTTTGGCGTAAAATAAACATGAAAAAACAAGGAGCTAATTTAAATAAAATTATTGTTATTCCTGAGGCAATAATTGTTATCGTAAGGGCTACAATAATAGGTATAAGATTTCACAAAGTTATTCTAGCATTAACAATTTGGCTTGAAATAACATTACACTTTAATATAAACTTACAAATATTAGATACTAACAAAGTAAATAACTCCATTTAAAGACCAAAATAATCAAAACAATAAAATTCATCACAAAAACAAAAAATAATATATAACTATTACAAAAATTAAGAAAGAGAGAGAACAAAAGCATACACTATCGGAGACTGAAGATCGACCAGAAGCAATACTTTTGAGACGACGCATAACATTCATCCTCTCTTCCCTCTCATATAAACACTACACAACAACATTAACCACATAAACAACAAACAATCGCAGACTAAAAAACCTAGATTTCCAGTTTCCGATCAAAATCCGCCACAAAAACCTCAAATAACCGCTATCTCAACCAATCAATCAATCAAACACCATGAATCCAGAGATCAACCTAGAATCAGAGAGAGAAAGAGAGAATTTCCTCGCTTTCTCCCTCCGCTTCGTCTCCAAACAAATCGAACAAAAGAAATAAAAAACTTCAATTCACGAAGAACAAAAATCTCTCTCTCTCCCTCTCTCTCTCTCTCTGTCCAGGTGGTTTCCGATTTTTGCACCGGTCAAAGCGGGTCCGCGTACGGTCAGTCAAAGGAGGATTTTGAGCCGTTGATTGGAATACGTTTATGATCGAACGGTGGAGAGGGGGGTCGGTTGGGCTCGTTTAACGGGGGAGCGTTGGGGTTGTGAGATTACGAAAATGCCCCTAGTTGGTGAGGATAATTACGGGAGTGGCTGCGAAGTATCCGGGGGATCAAAAGATTGCCGGGTTATATTTAGACAAAAAAATTATTTATATTTTAATATCATGACATTTTTAGAAATAATAAAAAGGATGCTGACTGTTTTAGGATTCATTTATCAGACACTAATACACCGGATTCTATTAAAACTCCGAAGTTAAACCCGCTTGGGTGAGAGTAGTACTAGGATTGGTCACCTCTTGGGAAATCCTCGTGTTGCCAACCTTACAAGGTTAGGGGATCCTCGAAAACAGCCTCTTGGCAGGGTTACATCCTGAAGGGGTAAGGCTGCGTACATCCATCCCCCCAGACCCCGCTTAGGTGGGAGCCATTGAGGCACTGGGTCGATTATTGTTGTTGTACCCTGACTATTTTGAATTATTAAAAAGGCCCATAGGTTTTTATCATATTAATAAAAAGACCCCTTTCAAGCATGAAGATGTCATTTTTCATTGACAGAGCTACCGTGGCAAAAAACTTTTAATAATTCGAAAAGGTCATGGTCCTTTTTGTTATTTTCAAAAATGTCGGGATACTAAAATGTGAATAAACCAAAAAAATTACATATTGGTATTCTGAGCTTTAGTGTAACAAAAATTTTACATGATACGAGAAGTGAGTTATGAAAATATCACGAATTGGGCAAGTTAGCGAGCAAGACAGGGTGGACAGGCTGGGCATTTAGCGAGCACTGCCCTACCTGCTACCCTACCCAATTCGTAGAGTTTTCGTAACCCCCTTCTCGTGTAGTATAGTAGAGCTCTTAGTATAATAATTTTCTACAATTATTATTGTCAAAAAAAAATATTTATTATCAAAGCAATTATACAATTTATAAATAAGAATCACAAAATTGTCTTAATAACTGTGATCTTGCTCACACAACAATAATTTTGTCTGGTAATAACATTACCCTAATTTTTTACTTCATAAATTTTGTAAAATTTAGTATTTTAGTCCAAAAGTTATATATTATTTCGGTATGAAGTGAGTTCTTTAAAGGACACTTACCTTTCTTTGGTCTTCATTCCCTCTATTTATAGTTGAAAAGGGGAGCTTACTTAGAATGGTTAAAATCGACAGGTGGTGCCTGTTCAATGCTAAGGTAGGCGGTAGGCTGCAGGGAGTTTCCTTAAGAAGGGAGGTGAGGTGCACCGAGTTCCTTAAGCGCTCGATGTTGGCTGAACTGCTAACATTGGATGATCCAGGGGGAGGCTTTGCAATATGCCATTAGCGAGTAACTCGATAACCGAGTATCCTATAGCCAAGTAACCTTCACCGCTTTTGGTCCACATGGACTGCCGAGTAGCTTACATGTTTGCCGGGTTGGTTGGGTATTGCCGCCAAGGACCAACTCGTCACCCGGGTAACTTAACCGAGTTGGTCTTCACGGGTAGCCAGGTAACTCTCACGCTTGCCGGGTTGATTCCACAGCTTTCCGAGTCACCTCCCAGGCCTAGTCGGGTAGGGCATGCTTCTACGTTACTCGCAGTGGGTACCCGAAGTCACCAGAGTTTAAACTTATTTTCTATACACATGTGTTTAATAAAATAGTCTAAATGATGGTGTGTAAGCATTTTTTTCAATAAATAACGGCATAGCCGCAGTACAAACAGGCATTTTGAAAAGACGAGCCCTTAGCCACCCCGTAAACAGAAGTGGGTACAAAAAAGAGACCAAATCAAACAAGGAACAAACAGGCTCCAAAGCAAAACATCCAAACAGAACACAACAGACACTAATAGTGGTGGCCATGGGATGGGCCGGGCCGGGCCGGGCGGGCCCGGGTTGGCCCTTTTTTCGTCAACTTTAAAAAAATGCAAAATTTAAAAAATATAAAGTCGTTTTTTACCAAAATTATTATAATTCATTGATAAATAATATGAGATACAAATACATTTTATCCAAAGCACTAATAATGCTAAATATATGTAATAAAATAAAATATATAATAAGTAATAGTAAATAATGGTAAATAAATAACGTAACAAATACAAATACAACGCAGTTAGCGCCTAATATTTAAAAGTACAAATTTGTTTATCAAAAAATACAAAGTAAAAGTAATATAAATTATTATTTTTTAATTAGGAGGACTCTCGGGCCGGGGTCGGGCCGGGCCGGGCCCAGCGCCCATCAAAAATGGGCCCGTGGCTGTTGGCCACCTCTAGACACTAAGCACAGGCGATAGTGTGTAAGCATACAAAATAGGTCTTCCATCTAACTCTTCTTCGTTAGTTGGTAGTGTCTTAATATTTCAATTTGTATTTGAGATGAGGGCGATAGCGAGGGGATGACGAGTTTTATACCCTTTTACACCGTCGTTTGGACCATTTTATTAAATACCTGTAACTTTTACATTAAAAAATTGTTTCACAAAGTTTGTCTTCCTAAATGAGTTGCAGAAGCGGGCAACCCTCTCCAAATACCCTTAAGCCTCTCTTCCTAAATGATGAAGGCGGGACAGCATCTCATATCTCAAGCACTACCTCTGGATGACTTTACCAGTGAATTTGCTCGCCTTCCTTCCCGAATCCCTCTATCAAGTTTCTCTAATAGCAATTTGGCATCATTTGTAGGACAGTGAAGCCATTCACGTCTGACCCGATATCACCTACAAGAGTCTTACGTATTACAAATATAACAACTCAAATATTCTTTACAACTCGGCATCCTTTATGCATATTTGTTTATCTATGTAGTTTCTTCTTCCATTATCCTTGCCCTTTTAACTAATGAAGTTAAAATACACTACCGGAATTTTATACCCAAGCCGAGTTTAAATAAGGAAAGCAAGTCTCAAACATGGCTGAGAGTTAAATTAGTAACTCTAGAAAGGATTTTTTTTTTCCGTCAAATGATACTACAAGTTACAGCATTGGTTTATTAATAATTATTATTGCCATCAACTGATCCGGTGAACAAGCGTACAAAGTGGTCGTAATAATATCTTATCGCTATTTTGTTCTTCTTTGCTCTACTCACCAGTTATCTCCTGAGTATTATCTGATAACGATTGTAAAAACAAATCTTAATCAAGTTAAAGGCCAAGCAAGATGCAAAATGAAAACAACAGATTTATGATACGAATCTAACTGAGCCAACAACGTTTGACTGAGTATGATTGAATTCGATTGGGTTTGATTGTTGTCGCTCATGGTTATTGTTGATCATTTTTGTTTGGCTTTGATCATGTTGACCAACTTTGACCAAAATCCACTTCACCACTGATGACCACCTCAACAAACACCGTCAACCTGAGGACCAATCATCGTACAACAATAACAATAACGACAAAGCCAGTGCTTAACCGGCTATCTTATCGAATCTTATATAATATCCAAATTTTTCCAAAAAATTGATATATTGTTTGGCAAGAAAGGGAAAAAATATTAATTTGTAGAAGAACAAAGAAAAAAATAAAAAAATTCCAGGAAATGTATCACCTAAGCAACCCGACTCTTTAATTTACACAATGAGATATCTAAAGATTTAAAAGCTTATTAGTTAGGTACCACGTGCCGGAATCCAGTAAAATTTTGCTAGAATACAATGTCACCATAAAATGATAATATGATATATATTTTCGATAATATGTATGAGTCATGTCAATATTGTCAGGCGAAAATTCATCAAATTATGATAAAATTTTACCAAATTCTCATAAAATTTTTCTATATTTTATTGAAATCATATGTCATGCACTAATTTTTCAGCAAAAACCACACATTATATACTGAGGATATCTACATTTGGTTGAAATCAAGTCATCATCCAAGACGATTTTACTAGGTTCCGGCATAAGGTACCCAACTGATAGAACTTTTAAATTTGAAAGTAATCCCGCGACAAAAATTTTCAGACCTCGTTATACCTCATTTAACAAATTGGAAAGCCAGTATCAGTAGGTGACGAGAGATCAAACCTCAGAATACTTAAGTGATAAATACTCAAAAAATCTATGAAGAGGGTTCGGGAGGGATGGTCCAATATTGCTTGGTAGCAACTAAGAATTTTTGCCTATATTTGGGGCCCTTTTCATGGTCGAAAATGTGGCCCTGCCATTTCATTCTCTCGATTATATCCTTCATCTTTATCAAAATGTCAACGTCGTCTCTAATTATCACCCCGCCTTCTGGCCTCAGGATTCTGTCCATTTCTAATAAAATATCCTCCGTTTCGCACCTGTAAAATAACCAAAGAGAGCACCAACACGCCGTCACCAGATCTCATTAGAACTCCGAAGTTAAGCGTGCTTGGACGAGAGTAGTACCAGAATGGGTGACCTCCTGCGAAGTCCTTACCCTCAGGTTGGGGGCACTGAAAAACAACCTCTCTTCAGGTTAACACCTTGAAGGGGGAAGGCTGCGTACATCCGCCCCCCCAGACCCTGCGTAGGCGGGAGGCCTTGAGGCATTGGGTATGTTCCTTTTCTTTTTCCTTTAGAATAATTTGTTACTGTCTAAGTTTTGTTTCGCAATTGGATAGAGGGATATAAGAGAGGGCTAAATAGCGGTAAAAATAGAGGATAAGGGGTTATCCTATTTTTATTCCAGTATGTTTAATAAAGAGGTTCAGGATGGGGGTCCTCGGAAATAGCCTTTCTTCCACCCGGAACGGGGAAGGCTGTGTACATCCACCCCCCCAGACCCTGCTTCGTGCGGGAGCCCCTGTGGCACTGGGACTGTTGTTGTTGTATGTTTAATAATGAGGGGTATGAATTAGTTTATTTTTATTTAACAAATTGAGTAAAAAGGATAAGAGTAAGGATAATAAAAATTACAGTTAAAATTATTTTACTTTACCCCGTTTACCAACAAATTGAGGGGTTAAAGAAATAACGGTAGTAGGGTTTATTTACCAGGCACTAATGCAATCGGATCCCATTAGAACTTCGAAGTTAAGCGTGCTTGGGCGAGAGTAATACCAGGATGGGTGACCTCCTGGGAAGTTCTCGTGTTGTCAACCCTATAAGATCGGGGGTCTTCGGAAACAGCCTTTCGGTAGGGTTACACCCTGAAGGGGTAAGGCTGCGTACATCCATCCTTTCCAGACCCCGCTTATGCGGGAGCCCTTGAGACACCGGGTCTTCTATTGTTGTTGTTGTTGGGGTAAAGACGGAAAATCACCCCATTACCCACTCTCAAAATAAATATTACGATTCTATTTTAAAAAAGAAATATTATTTTTTTACTTCTATTCGAAAGCAGAAAAATAAATTTTGCTTTTACTTAAAAACATTTTTTATGTATGGACTAGATATTCAGAAAAACTTGAAAAAAAATTTTTGTTAAAAGGATGGGTTATTTATGCTAAAGGTCCCTATACTTTATTCATTGTGTCAATTTAATCCTCGTTCTTTTAATTGTATCAATTTAATCCATGTACAATTTAAAATGTGTTAATTTGGTTCTCAGAGAAAATTTTATGTAAGTTTTTAATGAAATTTTGAACGGTTCGGCCACAAATTGGATTAAATTGAGTAAACGGATGAATTTATAATAACTTGCTTGCATCTAACATAATTCTGTCATTCAAAATTACGACATTAACTTAATTTAAATTTGACCAAATGACTAAATTGACACATTTGGAATTGTTTGGGGATTAAATTGACACAATTAAAAATACAAGAACCAAATTGACACAGTGAACAAAATATTGAGGCCTTTGGCATATCGAAGTGAAGGGAAAGATAATTACATACCTGCCTTTGTAAAGACTGAACACTGAATCAGCATGGATGAAATCATATGTCCTTGGATATGTAGACATGGCCTCACACCTATACACCCAAAATTAACCATTTATTTTCGTAAATATCACAAATCGAGCTAAGTTCGAGCTCGAATGAGTGAAACTTGAGTTTATATAATGAGCCTAATTCATTATAAAGAGCTAAGCTAGACATAACTAGAGTCAGCTCGCGAGCTCATTCGAAGCTAAAACGGCTTGGCTGTTTTTGAGCTCAAGCCATGCCGAGCAAAGCCCAAACCTGGAAATGCTCAATAGAATTTATAAGCCTAAGTATCACCAATTGAGTCATGTTCGAGTTCAGATGAGCCAAGCTCGAGCTCAGCTTAGGGATATGAAGTCAGGTCCAAGTTGAACCATAGCTAGCTCAAGCTGAAAGCCTATGGCCCTGGAGCGCCATAGACTCGAGCAGAAGACTTGCAAAATACTGGCAAGTCGATTCAGCTAGTCTCATTTATAGTTGTAACTAAAGGAAAACAACCTTACCAGTCTTGGTATGTCCCAATCAACCCGCGTTCATATATAACACCAAGGGTGTTAACCTCGGCCTGAACCGGCACCACGTTCATGACCCACACTGGATCGCCAACCAGGGCAGCCGCAAACCCACCCAAACCAGCATTCATGTCGAGAATATTCCGATATCTCCCTGACTCAGCCAATTGACCGTTAAGAGTCTTGTAATGCGTCACTCTTTCTTTCCACGTAGTTGTATCCTTTTTATAAATCTCCGGTGTTATACCCTCTAGTGTTCCGGATTGTATCCTTGGTGGAACCGCGGTTAGGCGCTCCGGCCACCGGGCTAGCTGACCGCCGGCGACTCCGGTTATGTTGGAGACCTCAGGGAGTGGTGTTAGGCATGGTTCCATTGTTGTATACCTATATTTTCAAAAATAAATAATTTAAGAAATTTTCATTTTTATGTGAAAATTTTCGACCGATTGGCTGAAGTGATAAGATACTTAGACCTAAGAAGTAATCAGTCTGAGATTAGAAGATTTTAACCAGTAGGCCCGTTTTTGGTAATTAAGGTGTCTATAACCTAAGCACATCTCAAGTAATGTACTTTATATCATATATACATTCCCGTGCTTTAAGGGCTCTCATATAAACAGGGTCTGGGGTGAGTGGATGTACGCAAAGGGAGGCTGTTTCCGAAAACCCCACGACTTGAGGGGTGCAACACGAGGACTTCCCAGGAGTCACCCATCTTGGTACTACTATCGCCCAAACACGCTTAACTTCGGAGTTCTAATGGGATCCGGTGCTTGCGTGCTAGTACCCTCTTAGGTAATGTACTCTATGTCATAACACTACATAATATATGGGTCATTTTATTGGGGAAAATATCACTTAGGTACCCTGAGGTTTGACCATTTATCACATAGATACCCTGATGTTTCGAAATATACAATGGGGTACCTTGAGGTTTAAAATTTTTTTCACTTAGGTACCCTAAAGTTTTAGAATTTTATCTATCAGGTACCCTTCTTCTAAAATTCAATAGATTTTCATTGAAAAATGTTAAAATAAAATATGATTTCGACAATATATAAGTACATTCATCATAATTTGATGATTTCTTACCAAAAAAAATACTAATATGACATATGATTTCGGCATTATAACAGTAGTTTGCATCAAAACTAAGTGAATATTTTCATCGTAATTAGTTAAGTTTTTTGTTGAAAACAATGAAATAACTTGTACATATTATTGTAATTATGACAGCATTAGCATATTTTGTATAAAACTGGTCTAATTCTCACAAAAACTCATCAAATTCCGATATAGGGTACTTAAATGATAAAATTTTCAAACCTCAAGGTACTTCATTGTATACATTGAAACACCAAGATACCTAGGTGATAAATAGCCAAACATCAGGGTACCTAAGTGATAATTCCCTTTTATATTATACGTGTAAAGACTCATTTATAATGTATCATACATAGATCTCGATTTTTACATTTGATTTGTGTTATCCGGTAGGAAAAACAAATAATATAACCGACGTTAGAGTCCTTAACACTTACCATGCCTTGTCAGGGTCTCGACCCTGGCAAAACTCGGGCTTCTTGAACACTTTGCGGTTCAATTTGCAGTGGACGTGATTCGTTGGCTTGCGCCAGACTGCAATATCCCCACGCTGCTTGACCTTCTTCCAACAAAGGCTTTTCGCCAATGACTCGACTCGGTTCAGCTCGGATGCTAAGTCGTCTTTGGATCGGGCCCATCCCTTCCAATGGGCCTCCCAGTTCACCGGCGGCCCGGATAGGACCCAATACCCTCCTGACCTTAGGATCCTATCCACTTCCATCAAGTATGTCCCCTCTACACAGTTTAAGATTAATGATTTAGTGTCTGTTTGGTCAAATTTTTTTAGGAAAAAAGAAAAAAAAAATTTACAATTTAAGCGTGTTACGTCTACAAAGAAAAATACTTGTAAGAGGAAACTGCTTTTAACTTTAAATAGAAGCAAAAAAATAATATTTATTCTTTAAAGTAGAAGCAAATACAAGAAAAAACTTCTAACAAAAATACCCTTATTAACTGTATTATAGAAGTAAAATTATTGAAATTTTCATAATCACGTTTTAAAAGGTCTGCTTTTTCGAAGAATAGCTTCTACAAAGAAGAGGTGTAGTGTTTGACCAGATTATCTGAGACTCGTGTTTCATTATTGTTTTAAAAAGCTTAAATCTCGACTCATTTACACTTCTAACCAAGAATTGTTTTATATTTTCACATCCTCTCACGTGGATCTCTATTAGGCTTAACGCCGAAATAAATATCGTGCAAATCCACCTTATATTCACTATTGTGGTTATATTGATATTACGAACAAGACTGTTGAGGTTTGTACTCGAGATAGAATTTATTACCATTATCAGTCCAAGGGATTAAACACCGGGAGCAATGGGCCATGTCAAAAGCTCTTGACGGGTATGGTAACCGCTTAGAAGCGAGCACTCCAATCAAGGCCGGAACGCCGCGTTCCAAGGCGAACTGCACTTGAGCTTCATGCGAATCCTTCGGTGCAAACGACATTGTCAAGATATTGCGTGACATAAGGTACGCGCCAAAGCTCGCAACCTAAAAATCAACAATCATATTAGAAATATGTGGCCGAGTATAAAATGATCTCGGTACCATCATCCTTGACATAATATCAGAGCTTCGTTAACCAAGAGGCCGTGAGTTTAACTCATTAACAACATAACATAAATTTTACTTTAAAGACCAAATTGATACAATATCAATTGTACAAGAACTAAATTGATATAATTAAAAGTATAAGAATTAAATTGATATAATAGACAAAGTACAGGGATCCTCTGCGGTTACTAACCTTCAAATTAGTATTAGGTACATCAAGTTTGACCTTAAAAATTAACAAAATCAACCCAATAATAAACTGCCCAAATTTTGCAGAATCCAAATAATTAATTTAATATTTAATATTTTACCTTACCATATAAAAGAAATGACCAAAAATAAAATAGGGCAATCAACGAAACATATCATATTCCTAATCAAATCGGTTCAATAAGATATTAATATACTTAATACTCGACCCCACTCAGCTTGTTAGAAAAATCTAAAACAAACTTGATATGCTCTGATACCAATTATTAGGAAAATCTAACCTTGACAAATCTGGTATTCACGATACCAATTTTTAATATGGATACTTGATGCGGAAGCGTTAACCCTAATCACTTGATTCGATTCAAATAATATGACTCACACAAACTAGAAGTAAACAAAATAGGTAAAGGGAAGAACAAACAAAACAACACACAATGATTTATGTGGAAACCCCTCTTCAATCGAGAGGGGAGAAAACCACAGGCGGAAATGGAGAATCTTTATTGAGTATGAATAATGGAAGGATTACAACGACACTTCCTCTGAACGAGATCTATGAAAGAAATATGGAGCACTTTCTCTTAACTCTCATAATGCTCTCAAATTGATGACGATGGCTGACCTCACTTTAATTGGATTCTGATTGGATGGCGGCTCTCTTTGATTGGATACCTAAAACATACCTCATAACCCCATATTTATACTAAACGGCTAGGTGTCAAGGAACCATCTTTCCCAAAGGCTTAAGCAGATGGGTGAAGGCTCAGGATTGGTTTTATACTCTAACATGCACCTTCACGCAAATGCCCGTTTGGGCTTGAAGCGTGGACAATGCATAGGCCCACCTCATACCTTGTGCTTAATTATTTTAATATTGAAAGTGGGGGCTGTTGAGTTTCGAACTCCTGACCTCTTGGTCAGCAATGCTCTGGTACCATGTCAAGGAACCATCTTTTCCAAAAGCTTAAGCTGATGGGTGAAGGCCCATGATTGATTTTATACTATAACACTAGGGTTACGCAAAGCAGACTTCCAATCGATCGGGAGGGCCCGATTGATCAGGGTCCCGATCGATCGGCCCTCTCTCGGCCTAGAAACTAGATTTTAACTTAATTCACCCGATCGATCGGACATCCCCCCGATCGATCGGTGACCCCTCGGCAACCCATAAATCCTAAATACATAAATTTGAGGCATACTCCTAACACAGCTAGTTAATCTAATCGATCCCGCTTGAGCTCATTATTGAGACATGTTATTATCTAATGAAGCTTGCTACCGAACTCAACTATTAAAATTGGTCTCAAGTAATCATTGAACCATTACCAAACTAACAACGCGGCATTAACGAGTTATTAACAAGTTATTAATTAGCCCTAAAAACTCAACTCAATAATTAATTTTGTCGAGCTTGCTTAAATGAAATTCCATAAAGTACAAAGCCACATAAACGAACATGAATAAACCCTAATCAATCTAAAATGCAAGTATATAATCAAATATTTGGTTCATTTATAAAGAACTTGATCCCATTAGAACTCCGAAGTTAAGCGTGCTTGAACGAGAGTAATACCAAGATAAATGACCTCCTGGGAAGTCCTCATATTGCACCCCTCAGGTTGAGGGGTTTTCAGAAACAGCCTCCCTTCGTACATCTACTCCCCCAGACTCTGCTTAGGCGGAAACCCTTGGGACATTGAAAATGTTGCTCTGCTTTGCTTTATTTATAAAGGACTCCCAACACCTTTATCTATACTTTCTCTACTACTTATTAAGTAAAAGTTCTTTAGTCCCTCAAAAATTTTCCATTAGGCCACTTGACAAATTAAAAAAATAAATAAATAAAATAAAACATTGTAACTATCCATATCTACACATATTTATCCTCAAAATAAAAATAAAATACTGTAACTACCCATATCTATCCATATTTATCTTCAAAACTATCTATCTATATATATATATATATATATATATATATATATATATATATAATATATTATTGCAAAGTCTCCCCCACTCTAAAAGCCTTCAATATTTAAGCCAAGCAATTTTAGAAGGCCGCTATTCAACTACCTCTTAGAGTACTAAGCACGTGTTTGGTCAAGCTTATTTTTTAAAAAAAATATTTTGTTTTGCAGGAAAGAGCTTTTTTCACTGTCTCAGGATGTTTGACCAAGAAAAATAAACTAAATTGTGGGATTTGCTTAAACCCATGGTTATCGCCAATATAAAATGAATTCAATTTATGTATAGAACTTATAAGAACACAAAAAAATACAATATAGGGAACAAAATTAGTCGGTGAATCGCACGGGAAAAAACTAGTTTTATCCTTAATAAAAAGGTATTGTTATTTTTCAAGATAAAAGTATTACTATCAAGACAATTTAGTAAAATTTTATGACTATTATTTATTATAAATCACATCTATTATACTGATAATAACTAATTATTACCCCGACAATAACAACATAAAAAAAAAAAAAGAGAATAAAAACCACACCAAACGTCTCATGGGCCACCTTTATAACAAGAGCACGCAATCCCCATTTGCTGCCTTCCCAAAAGTCAAACCCAATTTTAGATATTTCCAAACTTATACTGTACAACAATAATAACAGATCTAATATCTCAAAAACTCCTATATATATAGGGTTTGGAGGTAAGATATATGCAATCTTACCCCTTTAGAATGCTACCCTAAAAGAAAACTGTGTCCAAGGATCCCTAACCTGGAAAGCATATATATTAATATATATCGAGAGGAAGAAAATGATGTCAGGTCAAAAAAAGACGAAGTGAGCATTCAAATAAGTGGCTTAAAATTTTTCCTATTATAAGTTTCATTATATATATGTGAAATTATTACATTCTATAAATTATTAACTTACAAAAAATAATGGATAAATAGCAGAAAATTTCCGTATTTTTTACTTCAATAATAGAAAATTCATCTCATAAATGAAATCATTCGTTTCACCCTGTCACTTTTAAAAAATCCACCGCTTTGCCCCAAGTCAATATTTTATAACCATTTTATCCCTAAAAAATAAGGAGATAGAAAAAGATTTCGTATTTTTAGGCAAAAATTTGGCTTTCTATATTTATATAAAAATAATTATTTAATTAATTATAGTAATGATATTATAAATTTAGAAGACAAAAATATTTTGAAATTTTTATAAAAAATATTATAAGATAAAATGTAATATTTTTGTTTAAAATAATTTTAAAATTAGATTAATAAATTTAATATTAAAAAATTGAAAATAAATTGTGGGAAAAATATTTTTTAGAATTATTTTTATTATATTATCATATTTTTTTAAAGTTTAAAAATATATTTGTGTTGAATTTAAATGAATGTGGGGTCACTTTTATTCATTTAAAAAAGTAGGGGTCAATTGTTTTAACAGAAACTAGACAGGGGTCCCTCATTAATTTGTCTTACATTTAATTGCATAATTTATTACATATTTATTAACGATAAAGGTTTATGTACTTTATTCATTATATTAATTAAATTCTTATATTTTTAATTGTGTCAATTTGGTTCTTAAAGTAAAATTTATGTTAAGACATTAATAAAATATTTAATAATTTGGCCGCCAGTGGTTTATTAGCATTTAATGTGATTGTATTGTTAAAATTTATATTAATAATTTAACTTAATTTTGACAAAATGATTAAATATACATAATAAAAATTATATAATAACTAAATTAACACAATAAAATGACTCAATACCGTACAATTTATATCGTCTTGTTTTAATCTTATTATGAAACTAAAGATTTAGCAAAACAGAATTTTTTAACATTGTAATCAAGTCTGATGCAAGTGATTCAAAATAAATCCGCTCATGTACTACTTCCGCTCAGTATCTGTTTATTTTAAAATTTTAGATCGTATCAAATTATATAAGTACTAAATTAATATTATTAAAAGTAAGAGAATTATCACTTAGATATCGGAATATATAATAAGGTACCACAATATTTGAATATTTTATCACTAAAATACACTCTATCGAAAGCGACAAAGTATTGCAAGAATCTAACTAATTTTATAAAAAATATACTAATGTAATAAATAATTACTTAGCATATATAAATTATGTCAATATTTTCAGCAAAAATTAAGCGGACTGTAATAAAAACTTGCCGAATTTTTAATGTAAGCTAATTTATTGATATCATGTATCATGCGATTCATATGATATCAACATTTTTCAATCATCAAATATTAACAAAAAATGATTATATATATTATTTGAGTCACGTCCCACATTATCATTTTTCTGCAAAAGTCGATCAAATTTTAACAAAAGAGTATCTGATCGATAAAATTTAGAACTTTATGGCATTTAACTGATTAAGCTTGTAAAATTCAAATACACCAACATATATATTAAAACACGGTATTTAGTAATAAAGGTTCAATCTTTATGGTATATATTTAGGATTTCACACGAAAGTCTGTTAAAACTCACCCAATTCTAATCGATTTTATGATAGAATCTCCGTTAAGCTTAAAACGAACCAAGTCCAATAAAATTTAACAGTATTAAAGTGATAATTTTCCCTAAAGTTTAATAAAAAACCAAAGAGAATAATCCGAAGAATTGTCAAACGTACCCCGCAACCGGTATCAACTACAGTCCGGATTGACCCGCCACCCAAATCGATAACCTTCCCGATCTGATCAATATACACGTCAGCGCCACGTGGAAACATGGTCCCACCACCCGGAAACCAAAACCTGTCACCACCCTTAAACCTCACCCAATTCTGACCCGCTTTCTCTAGGGTCAGCCACCGGTGGGGGACGTTAGCAAACCACACGTAATCCCTACTCTCCGGCCACCTAAACGGCGTCGTATAGCCCCTTAACGCAGGAACTAAACATTTTAATTTCTCTTTTTCTTCAGGGCAGTGTCTCTCACGGTAGATTAATAGGGCGCGTGGGAATTTGAGGGCGCGTGGGAGGTGGTGGCAGGGTGTGTATTCGGAGAGGGAGGGGCGGCAGGGAGGGAAGTGGGGTGCACGCGCCGAAAGGGGGAGTGGGGTGGTGTGGTGGGGGGTGAAGTTAAGGGTGAGGAGGGCGGTATTGAGGGAGGGGAGTGAAGTGCACGCGCGGGAGAGAGAGTGGGGGTGGTGGCGGCCAGGGGCGAAGGGGGCCGAGCCGAGGATATAGAAGAACGAGAAGAGGGCGAGAGATGAGAGGGCGAAAAAAATGTTTAATTTTTGGGGGAGAGAGAGACATGCCATTGAAAATAAGAGAGAGAGAGAGAATTGGGGGGAGAAGAGATGGTAGAAAAAGAGAGGGAGAGATGGTGGTTTGAAGTGGGATCTTATTGGGAAAGAAAAGGTACAAGTAAGGAACATATTCAGTGTCTTAAGAATTTATATTTACGCAGAGTTTGGGGGAACGGATGTATTCAGCCTTCCATCTTTAGGGTGTTAACCTGAAGAGAAGCTATTTTCCAGTGCCCCCAATCTGAGAGTGAGGACTTCCCAGAAGGTCAGCCATCCTGGTACTACTCTCACCCAAACACGCTTAACTTCGGAATTCTTATGGGATTCGGTAACGGCGTGTTGGTGCCCTCTTTGATGAAAGAAAAGGTATAAGTGTCCTTTGTTAAGTGTATAAAATTAACGATTAATTATAGAAATTTTTTTTGTATTTTATTTTAAAAATAGAAAATATTTTTTATAAATAAAAATACTCATAAAACTCTTTCAAGCATCCATGTAACTTTTTTATAAAAAAATTTATCACTTAACTCCATGTAACTTTTTTGACCATTTTACCCCACGAATATGAGGGGGTTAAATATTTAATTATATTTCTAGAATGAAATTTTATATTATTAGTCAAAATTAGAAAAATTTAATGTTATTCACAATAGAATTAAAGGAATTTTATTTATTTATAAAAAATATAATTATTTTAATTAATTATAGTAATAATATTATGAGTTTATAAGATAAAAATATTTATAAATTTTTTAAAAAAATACTATAAAATAAAATATAATATTTTTATTAATATTATAATGTTATTACTAAATAATTAATTAAAATAATAATTTTTATAAATATCGAAAACTCATTTTTTTATAAGCATAAAAAAATTCTAATTTTTTCTCAAAACATAAAATTCTACATAAAAATAAAATCATATACTTAACTATTTTATTTTAATGGTCAAAATGGTCAAAAAAAGTTGTTCGGGGGAAAAAGTGATAATTTTTTGAAAGTGTGGGGGTTTAATAAGTGGTTTTATTTGTAAGAGAGATTTTCTGTTTTTAAAGCAAAAATTATGAGAATTTTCTATAATTTACCATAAAATTAACTGTGAGTCTTCATCTATTATAATAAATTATATCTTGTTCGTGTGATATATGGATGGTATTTACCACTTTTTCTTACTTTATTTTTGTTGTAATACAAATTTGGTCATTTATGTCAATAAATTTGAAACTAATAAATTGATTCATTAAGTTGATCGAAAGAATTGATTCAATTATTGATAATTATCTCATGCTTTAATGCTACTAAATTTGTCAATTTATCTTTTTTGTCTATATTTTGATAAATGAAAGGTAATCCCTCTGGAAATTGAGAGACAAAGGTTTGAGTAGTTTTTAGGGGGTGGGATACTCTACAATAATAGATTGTATAGATGTTTAGGATATTTAAATCTTAGGTCATTTACGTTAAAGGTTTTTGTACTTTGTCCATTGTGTTAATTTGGTCCTTATACTTTTAATTGTAGCAATTTAGTTCCTGAACAATTCAAAATGTGTTAATTGAGTCATTTGGTCAAATTTAAGTTATGTTAATGACGTAATTTTGAATGGCAACATTATGTAGATATAAGTAACTTATTATAAATTTATCTGTTTACTCAATTTAACCTAATTCGTAGTCGAACCATTAAAATTTTATTAAAAACTTAACATAATTTTTTTTTTAAGGACCAAACTGACACATTTTGAATTGTACATGGATTAAATTGACACAATGGATAAAGTATTGGGACCTTTAGCATAAATAATCCTTAAATTTTTGATATGTTAATAGAATTTAATTGACTAAAAGATTACGAGTTTAAACCCTACCAGTCCCTATTTTCAACGTTAACATAATTTATGTACAAGTTAATATGTGAGCTTGTACAAAATTCATGTTTCAGGTCCAATGGACATTTGAATGAGAGGTCATGTTAGAATATAAATTAATCTCGAATCTTTACCCATCAGATACAAGGTGTATATGGGTATTGAATCTCGGTGGCGGTTATGGATATGGAGGGGGCATCCCCTGTACCCCCAGCCCCATTGTCATCCTTAACTGTCGGGATATGACTTAAAAAATTAAATTTACATAGAGTTAGCTAACACACTTTGAATTTGATATTGCTAAAAACTAACTCAATAAATTAAAACATCAAATTTCAGTACGCTAATATTAAATTTACTCGAAGATTTAACCATAATTAATCCAAAAGTAAATCCAATTATAACTCAATCTAACAAAAACAACCCAATTGTAACTTTTCTACCAAAAAATAACAAAACTCTAAAATTTTGATTTAAAAAAATACTAAATTGGTGTTTGAGTATGCCGCTTGGTATAACGCTCCGATACTAGCAAAACAAAAAATACGTAAAAGAAAAATATATTGTAAGAGCGTCATATCACGTGGCACACTCAGCTACCAATTTTTTTTTTTTTTAAATTAAATTTTTAGAGTTTGGTTATTTTTAATAAAAAGTTAAAATTAGGTTATTTTTTAATTAAAAAAATAGAGTTTGATTATTTTTTTAATATTTTAAGATATATTTAGATTCTTTTTAGATTAATGGTTGAAAATTCAACTTATTTAAATGCTAACGGGAAGGAAGTAAGGTATAAATGAAAGCACGCGCCAAGATGCGCGCGTGGCGATTGCATTCTAAAGAACTGGGACACGTGTCTGTCGCTAGCGTATCACTTCCGCTATATGAATTGAGAGGATAATATTGGGGGAATGTTACTACTAAAAAGGTAATGATATTATTTTTTATTGAAGAGTTGATATAGTAAATATTTTTTTTATTAATGTTACAGTATAGTGATAAAAATGTCTTTCAATATGTTATTCTTACATTATTAGCACAAAATTTGAGACATTGTAATATATAAAACTATCTATTTTCCTTAAATTTGTTTAAAAATATCATTATTAAAGGGTGTTTTTATCATCCTACTGTAGCATTAATAAAAATAAGTTGTCACCTCAGTGTTATCGATAGAAAATGATGTTTTAACGATAGAGAGTGGGCTTTTTATTATTATAACAAAAATTTAGGAGTTTTTTTTATTAATGCAATAAAAATTTATGGGCCTTTTTATTAATTTTAAACGGTCAAGATCTTTTTTATTATTCTAAAAAAGTCAGTATACTAAAATTCTGACCCCAATTTATTTATGTCAGAATACATTTTTTAAGTAAAGATTTATTATTTAAGTAAAGATTTCATCATTTATTACCTATATATATAGTATTTATTATAGGATAATATTTTTAGGGGAAAATTTTTATTATAATAGCAATATCGTTAGTTTAGAGACAATTTTGTAACTATTTTTTTTTGTACATCACATAATTACTCTGACAATAATAATTTTTACTATTGTAGTAACACTTCCCTTATTAATTATATACGACGGCGTCTTTGAAATCTAAATATTTTTAACACTTACATATAAAATATTTAATGAACTTTTATAAAAAAAAGTTCCAATTTATACAATAATGTTAATACAACCCATAATTACAATAACATGTATGCAAGTTACGTCATATTTTTAGCAGAAATTAAGTGAATTATGATAAAACTGGCTACTTTATTGAAATTATGTGTCGTGTCAAAATTTTGACAAATAATTATTAAATTATGACAGTAATAGTTAATTGCAATGTGTGTGTGTATATATATATATATATATGTATGTATGTATGCATGTAAATTTATGTCATGTTTTTAGCAAAATTTGATTGAATTATTATAAATTTTTTAAATTTAAAGAAAGCTACTTTTGTATTACTAAAATTACGTGTTATATTGGTATTTTTGACAAACAATTATCAGATTTTAACAATGATACTTGTATATTATCATAATCATGTTTCCGTTATCATGTTTCTATAAAATTTATGAAATTACGTCAAAAGGGTATTAGATTAACAGGATTTATGAAATAATATATTCGTCTGAAAGTTATATGTGTAGGGTTGTTCGTGAGCCAAGCCGGCTTGGCAAGGGCTCGTGAGCCAGCTCGGCTGGAGCTCGAAAAGCTCGGCTCGCCACAAGCCCGAGCCAGAGCCCGAGCCGAGCCGGCCTATCTGCTAAACGAGCCGAGCAGCGAGCCTCCAAGGCTTGGGCTCGCCAGGCTCGCGATGACTTGTAATGGGTAGGATTCAAACCCGATACTTCGCCTATTAGAAATGATACTCTTAACCAACTGATCTCAAAGTAAGTTATGTATATACTTTATTTTATTTTTTCTTTTTATTATATCACAAATAAGTTAAAATGCCAACTATAAAAGACTTTTTGATTATCTTATTTCCTATATATATATATATATCTATATTTTTATAATATGCAATGAAGTATGAAACCAACAGGTCTAGCTACTGAGTTAAAAAAAAAAAAAAAAGAACAAGTCTAGCTACTGCCTGAACGGAGCCAAGCCCTGAACCGAGCTCGAGCCTGAGCCTGTGTCATTCAGGCTTGGCAAGCTCGAGCCAAGCCTCAAGCCTACTACGAATATGCTGAGCCGAGCCTCAAGCTTGCCAAGCTCGGGCTTGGCTCATTAACCAAGCTATGTATGTGTTTTAATAAAATAATCCAAATAAAGGTACAAAAGTATATAAAACTTATCGTTATCTGTTAGTAAACCCCGCGTTCCTTGCTATGAGCATAATGTTCTGACACTGTTAACGAAAAAAAGGTAGGGGATTAAACCCCTTCACGCCGTCATTTGGATTAATTTATTAAAATAAGTTTAACTTTTAAACTTAAATATTATTTTATAAACCTTATAGAAATATAAAATAATATAATCGAAGTAACCAAATTAGTCCGTACATCGCACAAAAAAAAAACTAGTATGTAACTTACTCTACAGTTTTTATAAAACTTTTTTAAATTGAAAGTGGATTTGGGGGTGGGGAAGAAAAGAATAACATAAGCGCGTTATTGCACGCGCTGCTTGTGATAACAATTACAGAGTAGATTTTTAAATAATTATTTGAATTATTTAAGATTTGGTGATCACTTTATTGACGAGTTATTTATACTAAAGGTTCTTGTACTTTATTTATTATGTTAGTTTAATTATTTTACTTTTAATTGCATCAATTTTGTCTATTTACTATCCATATTGTGTTAATTTAGCCCTATAATCAAATTAAAGTTAAGTTAATAAAGTAATTTTTAACGAAAATCATGTTACATGTAAGTAATGCACCCACTGACTCAATGTCACCCAACTTGTTACTGAAAACAATTAAAAATTTCATAAAAAACTTAACATTAATTTTACTTTAGGGACCAAATCGATATAGAATAAATAGTAAAGGGACTAAATTGACAAAATTAAAAGTACAAAGATCAAACCAACACAATGAGCAAAGTACAAGTACCTTTGGTGCAAATAACCTTTTTCAATCTGTATTTCTTATATTTGAATTTTTTTTAAGTATGTTTGGTCATTTTTTTTTTCCTCTAATAACGTTATTTTTAGAAAAAAAATAATATTTTTTCGGCATTTAAACGTGTTTGGCTTCGAAGAAAAATACTATTTATACATAATTTTTTTTGCTTTTAAATATAAGCAGAAAAATAGTTTTATCCTTTAAAGTCAGTGACAGATCTACGAAGTTTTATCACTAGGAGCATATTTTAGTGGTAGTTGTAGCAATAATATCGGATACATAATTCAAGTATATTTTAAGCTTATTTAAAAGCCCACACAAATTTTCGAATGTTGATATACCAATTATAATGATACGAGCCAAAATAAGATTAGGCGTATAAAAGGACGCCATCTCATTAGTATCCACTCGCCTAGGCTGCTGCTGCCTAGTATAATACTTGCTTGGTCATACCACCAACTCGTCAGCTCGTATAATTATCCTACAAAGTGTCACGCCGTGAATGATCGAGTCAGCCGCCAATTACCCATCTCGCCCAGTCAATCCTCCATGTACCAACACGCCACGCCTTCTTGTAGACTGCCCGCTAAGCCGCCATCTCTCAGTCAGCCCGTCTGCAATTCGACACATCACCACCTTAGACATTTTGTTATATTTCTTTATAAATAGGATAGGTAGGGTAATTAGGGTTTATGCTTAGATGATTGATGATGATGTATTCTCTCTCTTCCTCCCAATCTTCTTCTATGTTTCTCCCCCTTTCTTCGATGTAATTCTCACATTTCTTCTATCAATATAATACTGTTTTTACGTTTTTATACTCGGATATCTTGATCGATTATGATTCGTAACATATAACCTAATATAGTAATAAACTGTTATATTATAAGAACTTTTATCCTTTTAATAAATATGAAATAGAGGACCAAGAGATTAAACAGTAAAATATTAAAAAATAACGGTGACCATTTAATTTTTTTTTTACATAAATCAATAAGTTATACATACCTTGAACCTCTTTGGAAGGAATCTTTGACTTTACTGGCTCCTCTAATGTGTGAGTCGCTGCATGAGTCAGAATTTACCAGGTAACCGGATTCCTCGTTAGTAATAAATTATACATAATATCCAATATTTATTTTCCAAAATTCAATATTATTCCACAAAATTAATAAACTAAAAGTTAATATATCAAATCTTAACATACTAACTTATAATTTATTAAAAATTCAAGCACAATATATAAAATTACCATAATAATTTTTAGACAAGGATTTTACTATGATTCATTTTTAAATGCTAACATTAAGCAAGGTATAAATGAAAGCACGCGCCATGTTGCGCGCGTCGCGATTTATTCTATGTTTCCTCGTGACAGTAATAACTCGTCAGATCATAACACACGCGCCCACTTGCTTTGCGTTAATTGAGTGGATAATATTATTCTGGAAATTTATAGGCTCGATATATAGAGTTAGTATACATATAAAATTTACATATAAGTTTAAGGTCTCGTTTGGTGTGCAAAAAATTAATGCAGAAAGTAAAAATTCATGAAAAGTAAGAATTTTGGCTCTTATTTGATTGACTGGAAATAGGTAGGATGCCGGAAGTAACTTACCTAGTCTCGTTAAGTCAGTTCTTATTCCTTTGGTTTTAACCATCCTCCCAAAGGAAGTTCCATTTCTTATCTTGACAACCAAATGTGTTTTACTTACTTCCTGAGTAGTTGAGTTGACACATGAATTGAATTTTCATGAACTGAAATGTTAATTTTTTTTTGAATTAGATATCATTTTTATGACATTTGATAGATAGTTTGGAAAATGCTAAAATGAAATAAGATTCTGACAAATATATGTATTTTTGTTAGAATTTAACGATTCTTACTAAAAAAATATTGATATAACATATGGTTTCTCCATCATATGGATATCTAATCGTAATTCACTAAATTTTTACTGAAAATATTGACCTAACTCATAAATTGTCGATATCGTGTGCTATATTAACATTTTCCGTATAAATTTGATCAAATTAAAGAGAGTTTCATTCCTTTTGGCGTTTTTGGTTTTGCTTTCTTGTGTATGGCCCCATGCACTGTTGCTTTTCGGAGCTTTGGTATATTAATTTTTTAGTTTATAAATTTTATAAAAAAAAATCTTAGTATAAAATTTATATATATATTTAATAAAAATAGTATAAATTATAGTGTATAAAGATGTAAAATAGGTCTTTCATTCAATTTTTCTACATTAGGAGTGTCACAATGTTACGGTTCTTGATGACGGAAACAATGTGGGTCGGGATGGTGAGGTTACCAATAAATAACGGCAAATTTTACACTTTTTGCACAATTGTTGTACTATTTTATTAAATATGTGTAACTTGGGACTACAAATTTCGTTTCACATAGTTTTTGGACTAAATAATTAAGGTAATGTTATTGTCAGGAGAAAATGTTAATGTCTGAGCAAATTTGTTAAATCTTGTGGCAAACTGGATAAAGAGAGATAAAAAGGGAGAAGGTAAGATATTATCCTACATTTATTTGGATATATTTAATAGAGGTGTGAATGAGCTGAGCCGGCTCGTCATAAAGCTCGAAAAGTTAGACTCGCTTTGAGTTCGAGCCGTGCCAAGCCAACTTGTTTAGCTTATTGAGTCGAGCCCGAGCTTAGCGAAGCTCGAGCTCGTAGGCTCATGAACCTAAACAAGTCTAAGCGAGCTTTTTTTAATATAATATATTTGCTCGAATATTGCCAATGAAGCCATATTAGAGCCTCAATTAGCCGAGCCTGAGCTTAAATGAGCCCAAACGAGCCTATATTGAGCTGAAATCTTGCAAGCCTAATTTGAAGCTGGAATGAGCTTGAATTTTCAAAGCTCGGCTCGGCTCAAATATATCCCTAATGTTTAACAAAGAGAGGTAAAAGTAAAGAGGGGTAAATACGTTATACTTATTTAACAATTAGGTAAAGAGATAAGGAACAAAAGAGTTATAATTAAAATACGAGCAAGATTGTCCAAATTTTTTTTAAAAACTTACCCGTCTCCTCTTTACTCCCAAATTGGGGTCAAGGGGAAGAAGTTTTATCCCATTTACCCCTCTTAAAAATTTGCCAAACAGGGGTAAGAGTTTAAAACCGGTCCAAATAGATTAGAATTGGTGAGAAGTCACCATCAAAAGTTTTGAAGTAAATAGCATATCATTAATTCTTCAATAATACACCAAGCAATAAAAATGTTTTGGTACAACTAAAATGATGCAAATTTAGGTACTCTCACATGTGAAATGGTGCTTTTTTCTGTAGTTTTTGGTTCATATACTTTATTTATTGTATTAATTTAGTCTTTCTACTTTTAATTGTATCAATTTAGTCACTTTACTAATTATATTGTGATAATTTAGTCCCAAGAGTGAAATTTATGTTAAGTTTTTGTTTATGAAATTTTTAATGGTTTGGCAACAATTTTGGTTATATTGAGTCAATGGGTGGATTTGTAATGAATTACTTGTATTTAATATGGTTGTACCATTAAAAATTATATCATTAACTTAACTTTAATTTGATCATGGACTAAATTGACAAAATATAAATAATAGAGGGACTAAATTGATACAATTAAAAGTATAAGGACTAAATTAATACAATGAGCAAATACAGAGACTTTTAGTGCAAATAACCCTTTTTTAATTACAATAAATAAAATAAAAAAAGTTATTTACACTAACTTTCTGTTTTACAACATAGTAACGGGGTAAAGGGAGTAAGGGTAATTTTGAAACATTTTTCTAAGGGGGAGAGTAAGTTTTTTAAAAAAATTTGGACAATTTTGCTCTTGTTTTATTTGTAACTCTCTTTATTTTACCCGTTTATTCAATTGTCAGATAAGTATAACTGTTTTACCTTTTTTATCCTTATCCCTCTTAATTTGACATATACAAATACGGGTATGATAATATCTTACCTTCCCTCTCTTACCCATTTTTATCCAGTTGTCAAACAAGGCATAAAACTTCATATACATAATTTTTTTCTTATAATTTTAATTGTATTAATTTAGTTTCCATACAATTTATATTGTGTCAATTTAGTCCAATGGACAAACGAAAGATAAGTTGGTGACATAATTTTAACTGCATAGTCATGTTAGATACAAGTAACATAATAAAAACTTACTTGTTAACCTAATTTTAAACCAACCAGTGATTAGATCTTTAGAGATCTTATTGCTAAATTTTAGTAAATAGCTGAAGTGACACAATGTAACTTTCATGAGAATTAAATTGGCATAATTTAAGATAATATGATTAAATTAACGTAATAAACAAAGTATATAGACATTTAGGGCAAATAACTTAAATCAAAATTATACCTAACCAGATCCCACTAGAATTCCGAAGTTAAGCGTACTTGGGCGAGAATAGTACCAAGATAATGGATCTTCTGGGAAGTTCTTGTGTTGCACCCCCCATGTTAGGGTTTCTCGGAAACAGCCTTTGAAGGGGGAAGACTGCATACATCACCCCTCAAACCCTGCTTAGATGAGAGCCCTTAGAATATTTACTTTTTTATTTTTTATTTTTTTAACTTAATTCAAAATCATATTGAATTATTGAGTGTGCTCAAATGCTAAAAAGTCAACAGGAGATGCCAATTTGGTAAGTAAAAGCAACTACCCTAATTTTGGAGTTATTTATACGGTTGATCCCTCGTGTTTTTAATTTTATTTAAATTATTTTTTTATTTTATTTAAATTAGTCATTTATTTTTTCAAATTTATTAAAATTAGTACCTATTTTTTTTTTTTTTTGTGTTCAAAATGGTTCCTCGTGTTTTATTTTATGACAAAATTAGTCCCTTATTTTTTTAATTTTTACCTAATTTTGGTTACAATAGAGGGAGACTAATTTTGTCAAAAAGAAATATGAGGGACCATTTTGAATAAAAGAAAAGATAAGGGACCAATTTAAAAAAATTTAAAAAGTTGAGGAACCAATTTTAACGAAGTTATAAAGATGGGGACTAATTTGAATAAATTTAGAAAGATAAGAGACCTATTGTATAAATACATAAGTCATCCGTATTTCATATTTAAAATATATTAATATTTAGACTGGGTGCTATTAGGATTCGGACTTATGACTTCCCGGTCAATACAACTCTGATACCACGTTAAAAAACAAACTACTACAAATTTTTAAGCCGATAGTTGAAGGCCTAAGAATAATTTTGTACTCTTAACACCGAAATTGAGAATATGAGTAAGTGGTCTACAGCTAGGGGATGACAACAACTCTGATACCACGTTAAAGAACAAACTGCTCCAAATTTTTAAGCTGATAAATGAAGGCCTAAGAATAATTTTTTTACTCTTAACACCGAAATTGAGAATACGAGTAAGTGGTCTCCAGCTAGGGGATGACAACAGAACAGGTAAAACATATAACAAACCGGATGAAATAGATAGAAATATAGATTGTGTTTTCAACTGATTGTATGTTTTTGATACGGATATTCCCCAGCCCGATACTACGACTTAATTCCTGCGGCCCCCACTGCCATGTCATTGATGAGTCACATGCTGACTTGGCTTGCTTAGTCATCTTTCACTAGATATTTTATACTTAAATAACATTAGGATAGCCATTTTAAAAGTTATGCTCGATGATGATGATGTGATTTTCTCTCTCTCTCCTCAATTCTACGTCTACGTCTTTCTCCCTTTTCTTCTGTGTCTTCTCCCCTTTCTTTACTATCCTTGTAAATATTATACAGACTCAATTATAGAGCATATACTTAGTAAAATACAGTATAAATCTTCTTTGATTGATATTTGATTGAGTTGATTGATCCTTGTGGCAATTGTTCTTGTGTTAAGATTGGATTTGGAGCTCGAGGTGTAATATTGTCCAACGAAATTAATTACACTTTATTGTTTTGAGATTTAGGGTCTATTTGGGATTGCTGTGAAAAAATTACTTTTTTCATAAGCACTTCTTGTAAAAACAAATTTGCCAGAAGTGCTGCTTCAAATAAGCTGTTTGTGTTTCGCCAACTAGTAAAGAAGCACTTATGGTACTATTATGAGTGTTTCGACAATATTAAAAAATTACTTTTTTTATAAAATTATAAAAAAAGATACTAACGGAAGTCTTTTAAAAAAAATCACCCAAGAACCATTCCAAATATTTAATATATTTTTTAAATATTTAAAATATTTTTTTATTATTTAAAATATTTTCTAAATATATAAATATTTCTTAAATATTAAAATAATTTTGAATATTTATAAAATATTTTCTCAATATTTTTAAAACATTTAATTTTTTTAAAAATCAAAATATTTTCAAATGTTTAAAATATTTTTTTCAAATATTTAAAATATATTTTTCTAACTATCATAAATATATTATTAATTATGAAAATATTATTTTCATATTAAATATATTTTTAAAAACATATAAGCTATTTATAAAATATGTAAATTATTTTTCAAACATATTAACAAACTTAAGGGTACCTGAAATAAACTTTCTCAATTGTTTAGTTTTGCTTCTATTTCTCCTTAAAAGAAAAAGTACCAAAAAAAATTTTTCTACATAAAAGCAGAAAAACAGCTGCTATTTTTAATAAAAGTGCTTTTCCACAATTATCAAATGCTCTCAAATCTTATAAAAGTACTTTTTAGAAAAAAATACCTTTTTTCCCTGAAATAAGCAATCACAAACATGCCTTTTAGTGAAATAATTTTTTAATATACCTAAAATACCCTCACCCCTTCCGGGATCCCATCATCTGACCCCCTTTCCCGTCTTTCGATTAGGACTTGACCGTATTGACATCGACATCAAACCCAAGCCGAAACACCCATGCCTATTGACACTGAAGTAGAGGCGGATCGAGAGAGGAAGGGGGGAAGACGTCCAAGTGATAGTCGGGGTGATCATTGGTTGACTTCACCCAGAAATTAGCAAAGAAGTCAGATTCACCAAAAGTATCAGCACACGAAAGAGGTGATTAATTGAGGTCAATCACATGTGGTTCAAACTTAACGCACCCCCCAAGTCGTGGCAAGTCATGGTGACCACACAAATACACAAGAAACAATATGTCAACTTAAACTTTTGGGATAGTTAGTTTCTTGATATGGTATCACAGTCTGTTGAATGAAAGTCACGTATTCGAATCCCAATAAATTCACTGTCCATATCAATATAATTTCAGCAGAGTGTATGAGGAGACATGCACGTTCTAGACTTTAAACCTAAAAGACATTTGCAGTAAGCGATATGTTAGATTATAAAACTATTCTTATAAAATCCAACAGTTTAAGCTTTTGAGATAAATGATTAATGCTGCCATATCCGCATTAGATGAGGGGATGCCAAATCCCCCGAACATTAATTTTGTCCCGGGCTCCGGTTGGTTAGGATTACGTTATCTTCTCCCAAAAAATATTTTATAGAGAAAGTTTGTTAGAATATATATATATATATATATATATATATAGTGGCATTCTTATGAGAGGGTGAGAGCATGAAAATGGTGAATCTTAGCCCTCAATTGTAATGGACGGCCGAGATTTGTTGGACATTAAGAAAAAATAAAAATTTACGGCTAATATTTGTTGAGTATTGAAAAAAAAACAATTTCCTTTCTTTACTTTTTCTTTCTTTTTGCCCCATAAAGAGGTATGGGCTGTGAATTGTTAATTTTTTTAATGTTCAACAAATTTTGGCCGTCCATTACAATGGAGAGCCATGATTCACCCCTCTCACTCTCTCATAAGAAGGCCATCATATATAAATATATACACACACATATAACTCGAGTGCATTGTGGACAAGTACAAGTAGGGGAGTAAATGAGCTGAGCTAAGCCCAAGCTCGTGATGCTCGAGGTTCAAATCAATTATCCATCAAGCCTTGAAACTTTGAGGTCAAACTCAGATCGACTTAGTGGGGTGTAATATGAGCCCAATAGAGCTAAGCCCAAGCTCGTCAAGCATGAGGCTTGGCTCATAACTCCTTGAGTTTGAGAAACTCTAAGCACAAGCTCTACTCATCACACGCTAACGCTTGGCTTGGTTCAATTGGGCTCTAATCGTCTAGCTCAATCTAGGCTCATTAGGGCTCGTTAGGCTCAATCTCGCCTCATTGAAGCTCAAACCCATCTCAACTGGGGATTTAAGGTATTAAACTATATCAAGATAGGTTTATTTAGTCTTGTGACACTAGAGCTCTAGCTTCACCAAGCTTAGGCTCATATCAACAAACTAACGGAGCCAGCTCGGCTCAGCTCAAGCTCGAAAAGAGTCGAACCTTTCTAGTTTATGACAAGCTTAGCTCACATAGGCTCGGAGCCTCTCAGCTCATTTACACCTGTAGTTGTACTTGAGAGATTCTTGCAGCTTCTTTCGTCAGGCTCATTGAAGATCGATATTGGCTTGTTTACGCCTAAACTTGGCTGAGTTATAAATTTTGGTTCATAGTTTATCTCGAGGTTGGGCTTATTTATACTCATTAATTCTAACGAGTCTTCAAACTCGAGCTTTACCAAAGTTTAAGCTATACTTATTTACCTAAATGGGCCGGCACCCTAATATTTGGGCTGGGCCATCGTGTAAGTTTGGGCTTGATATGCAATGTGAAGCAGTCAAGTTGTATTTAAGCCGAAGCCCACGGCCCAATATCTTTTATCGGCTGCCTGTGCGTGTATAATTTCGAATTTAAAGTTCTGTTTGGTTTGACGGAAAATATTTTCTATATATAATTATTTTACAAAATATTGTTAATTAAAATTACTATTTTCTCAAATATTGTTTATAAATTTGTGTAACGTTTTCGCTTAACCAAATTGAGGTTGAAATGAAGTATATGACGTGAAAGTACGGTGGAAAACTTTTATCCTCCGTGAAGGGTCAGACATAACCCAGACGACCCAAGTAACCGCTTGGGACCCCCGACTTTTAAGGGACCCAAATTATAGAGGTTGTGACTTTTAAAGTAACAATTATTAATATTATCAGCTTTTAAGAGAAATATATTATATACGAAGGGCCCCACTTGAAAATTTTGCTTGGGGCCCTCGAGAATTTCAGGACCGGCCCTGAAGGAGAATGTTTTCCCTTTCATTTATTGAAAGTCAATGTGGTTGTTGGTATAAAGTGATGCAAAGAAACAATAGAATTGAGATGAAAAATATTTTCCATCAAAGCAAAAAGCGCCTAAGGACCGTGTTGTGTAGGAAAAAAAAAATTTCATAAAAAATATTTTACTGAGTTTTTATGGATATTTGACCAGTAAATAAGTACATTATAATGGACGGTGAAATTGTTTTTCCTTTGAAGTTGAGGTCGAAGCAAAAATTAAAGTTTTAAACTCTAAATATTGCCCCTGAATAAATTTTCAAAGACTAACTTTTAGACCCTCTTGAGGTTATTCATCTCTTACTGAAAAGTGAGGCTGTGTGTGTGTCTGCTTCGGATTCAACTGGTGCCTTGTTAGGCCCTGGTCCATTTCTGTTTGGGTGATGTTGTCCTGTTTTTCTTTGGCGTCTGATTTTTTCCATTTTGATCTGGTTTTTGTACCCATCGCCGTTTACGGGATGGTTTTGGTCTTGCCGCGGTGAGAGCCGGTATGTACTACGACTTTGCCGATAATTATCAAAAAAAAAAAAAAATACTAACTTTTAGACACTAAGAATTTTCTCCCGAAGGATGAAAAATGACTTCCCTTGTAAAATGGGCAAGGTCATGATTCCAAAGCCTTGAGCTATTCATCGGTTCGAGTTTGGATCAAATTAAGTTTATAATGGCTGTAACCTTTTTGGAAAAATTAGCATAGGTCTCGCTCTTGTGGCTATGTCTGCTTTTGTACCGTGATTTATATCACAAATTATTGAAAAAAAGGAACACCATAAGGTGAAAACAAGTTTTCTGTTGAAACATACGGTGAAAAAACCAGAGTAAAATTCGATTTCCCTCTAAAAATCTTTTCCAAAGAAAAATATTTTTCAGAGAATCATAATTTTCCCTCTACTGATCAGATTCTTAATTTAATAATTTTTTTAGGTCAAAGGGATTATAATTTTTTTTCCCTCAGTGATGAAATACTTCTTTGCTAAGATATGTACATAAATTAAGCTTATTATAAGAAAAAATTAAGCTTATTATAAGACCTCTATATATTAGTAGTCTTATTATAATATTATGTTTATGTGTATTTATTTATTTATTTATATGGTTTGAATGTGGTATTTGTACTTAATGAATATCATTATTATATGCGATAATAACAACAACAGACCTAATGCCTCAAGGGCTCCCATCTAAGCGGGGTCTGGGAGGGTGGATGTACGCAGCCTTACCCCTCCAGGGTGTAACCCTGCCGAGAGGCTGTTTCCGAGGACCCCCAATCTTATAGGGTTAGCAACACGAGGACTTCCCAAGAGGTCACCCATCCTGGTACTGCTCTCGCCTAAGCACGCTTAACTTTGGAGTTCTAATGGGATCCGGTGCGTTAGTGCCTGGTAAGTGAACCCTAATAAAAGGCTTGTTTCGTATTGAGTTCGATTGTTTGTGTGAGATCTCAATATGAAATTCGAGGAAAGAAATTTAATAGAAAAACACGTTAAAACAACTCTGGTCTGTTGAAATAGGAAAAGAGAGATAAAAATATGCGTTCGGATGAGATTTGGGCTCTGTTGCTATGAAATATTCAGACATGGCTTAAAAGGGGTTGACTTGTATTAACCCGTACTAGACCGTGCCGGAATAGGCCTGTTGCCTGACGGCCTTGATCCACCTATGGTGAGCGGTATACTTGACAGAAGGGTGACCTGACTGCCCCTTTATCCTGTTCGGTTTGCTCTGAGTTCGAGTCTTTCGTAGTGTGTCCTATGATTGGTTTTCCCTGTTTGGTCTTATTTGTAGCCCTGTTTGTTTTGCTTGTGTATTTTTTGAGCCCAGTGTTTAAGCGGGTATTTTTGGGCTCGCTTGTTTGAATGCCTAATTTGTTTCGCCACTAGGTCGCTAATTATTGGAAAAAAAAGGCCTGTTGCCTGACATGCCTTTGACCATTTTAGTTTGGTTATGAATCAAAGTTGAAACTTTGCTCTTTTCAAACTCGTATGTGGTAACCTAGAATAGATGTAGATTAATCAGTCATTAAGAGTGTGAACGAGTTGAATGCCCCCTAATTTGAACTTGAGCTTGATACGGGTCGATGAACTCAAGTTCAAGTCATAATGCCTTTATCGAGTTTTTGAACCTTTGAGCATCTTATCGAGCCAAGCTTATTATTTAGTCAAGCTCGCTACAACGCCAAGTTTGTCGTCAAGTTGTGCTTGCAGTATAGTTGATTTCGAGCTACTATCAAGCCATCATTTTCTATTGTCAAACCAATAATGAGTCATTCAAGGGTGACATAAATGAGTTCTTAACGAGCCTTTAACAAACTGTTTGCAAACATTAATAGCGTAAATGACGCATCAATTTAGTATCTTTATTTTTATATCAACTAAAATTACTGTATTACATGACAGTGACTGATGTGGAGAGGAGACCCGTTCCTGCCAGCCGCTAGATCAGTTGGCTACCACCTTAGGGATTTGTGATAAAGCTCAATGCGGATGTTGCTTGGGATGTATGCTCGCGAGAGTAAAGCGGTGCTTACGATGGTGGCCCGGAACTAGAGGCGTAAAGGTGGTTGGAGGTAGGTATTCCTCGTCTACAGTGGCATCGGCTTTGGGTGCGTAGCCTCGAGCCATTTTTGGGTGGTCTAATATTTCTTTTGAATCCAGTTGTATGAATGTTATTAGAGCTATTTGTAATGGGTCCTCCCCTCTCCCGTCGGAGATTCAGGCTATCGTTCACGATGTCTGAAGGCTTGAAGCCTCCTTTTGTCCCCTTCGTTTGCTTGGGTTCCTCGCACCTATAATAGGTCACCATTTTGTAGTTAAACTTCATTTTGGCAAGACCTATAAGGGTGCACATTAGTCCAAGAGTGGACCGAACCGGAACGGACCTTACTGAACCAGTGCGAAGACCGAACTACATCAAATCATGAGACTGAGGAACAAACCTATTAAAATCGGGTTGATCGGGTTCAAGACCGGTTAGAAAACCAGTCCGGACCTAATTGGACCGATTTTTCATATAGCAAGTGCAATTATAAGAAGAAAAACGTTTTCATGCAAAATTGAAAATTAAAAAATAACGATAATAGTATAATTTGCACAATATATATATATATATATATAAGGATAATTATACAAAATATTTATGTAATCATTAAATAATAAAAAATAAATATTTAATTTTATAAGATTTAATATTTTTTGATACATATACTATATATTAAAATTACGAATCCAAAATATTTAATGTGAAATTAATCTTGATCCGTTTTTGGTTTGGTCTCAGATTTTACTGTCGTGGACCGGACCAAACCAAAGACCAATTAAACCTGCATACTAGGACTGAAGGCTGGACCTATATATGGTCGGTCTAGTCTAGTCCTTGATCGAAATGGCCAGTCCAGCCTGGTAAACCCCAACAACAACAACAACAACAGTCCCAACCTGGTAAACCGATCCGAACTAATTTTTGTTCATCCCTACCTACAATCATCCATAGTGGTCTTATCCTCCCTTTACCCCTTGTTTGGCAATAGGGTAATTGGAGGTAAGAGTAATGGAGGGTAAATTATTACCCCCGTTTGGCAAAACATAAAGAGGGGTAAAGGAGAGTAATGGGCTTAGGTAAAGGGGGGTAAGATAAATTTTTAAAAAAATTTGGACTATTTTACCCTTATTTTAACTATAACTCTTTTTACTCTTACCCCTTTATCCAATTGCCAAACAAGGTTAACTTATTTACCCCTCTTTATCCTTACCCTCATTATTTTGATATATCCAAACAAGAGTAGGATCTTACCTTACCCTCCCTCTCTTTACCCCTCTTTACCTTCCTTTACCCTGTTCCAAACAAAGCATTAAACTCGTGGTTGTATTTCGGGTTGATTTAGTTTAGTGTTTGTTGCGGTTTTGTGCTGTCTTTGTTGATCCAGAAAGAATTTACTCTAAGGGTACGTTTGGTTCAACTTATTTCAACTTATCTTTTTTCTATTTATCTGTTTAAAAAAATCTATCCTTTTTTTTTTTAATCTTTTTACAATGAAGCGCTTAGATATGCAGTGCAGAAAGATCTTTTTTACAAAATAAAGTGTTTGGAGAGAAATTTAAAAAATAAATTTATCTATTATAATAACAAAAAATGACTTAATAATATAAATCAATTAATATAGTTGGTATAAGCGAATCACGATAATAGTTAGTCATGGGGTGGTGGTAGGTAGGGGTAGTGATAATAAGTAAAAGTAAGTTACGTTGGTGAAGATTTAATGTTAATATAATATTTTTAAAATATTTTTCTGAAATAAGCTGTAAAAGAAATTCTGTTTTGCATCTTTTTTTACTTAGTTACAAAATAATTTTTTCATCTTTTTATTTAAGCCTGTCAACCAAACACAAGCCTTATAGTGAAGTAGAGCTTTTTCATAACTTTAAACTATCAAAAAGCTGAACCAAACACAGACTAATAATCATATTAGAGTTATTTATATTTTAGTATACCGACATTTTTGAAAATAATAAAAAAGACCCTGACCTTTTTGAATTATTAAAAATACCCCTAAGTTTTTATCGCATTAATAAAAAGGTCTATCTTCGACGTGATAATATCATTTTAAGTTGACAAAGCTGACGTAATAGCTGTGATTTTATTAATACTGCAGTAAAATGACAAAAGTACTCTATAATAACCATATTTTGAAACAAATTAGGCGAACAAATAGCTTTTATATAATATAACATATCAAATTCCGTACTTATAAAGTAAGAATAAAGGTGTTGAAGAGTACTTTAGGTCTTTTTTTTAGCTTTAATAAAAAGTAATTGCCACATCAGCTTTGATATTAAAAAATAATATCATCTTTATTAATACAATAAAAACACATAGCCCTTTCTAATAATTCAAAAAAATTAAGATTTTTTTTATTATTTTAAAAAATATCAAGATACTAAAATATAAATAATCTAATACATTTCTAGCTAGTTTGTTAGTTCCAGGTTTGTGCTTGCTTTGTCAAATATAATTCTTTGCCAAGTTTATCTACGAGACGAAGCAATCATCAATTCATCATCATCTCTCTCTCTCCAATTCTTCCATTTCATCCTCATCTCGTTTCTCTCACTTTCTCTCTCCTAGGGTTTTGCTTCTCCCTCGTTGCGAGCTGGTGAAATTCTGATCTTTTCAATCGCATTGTTCTCTTTCTCTCTCTCCTATGTGCTTGCATGTTGCTTCAATTGAATCAGTCTGTGTTATTGTGCTGTGCGAATTCCATTTGAATCGTTTAATCTTTGGTTTTGTCTTGAATCTTGTGGATGTTTTATTCTTAATTGTTGCGTTTGTTTCTCTGTAAGTTTTGATTTTAATTGTGATACTATCTAAAATATAGTAGTTAAGTGATGGATAGTTTGGATATTAATAAATAGGCTAAGTCCTTTATTTCAACTATACCCCTCATGAATAGAGGCCTTTAGTGTAGAGGAAGGGTGTGAATGAATGAATGTTGAGTTATCTCTCTCGGTCTCTCCCCCTCCACCTTCTCTCTCTAGTTTCTCTCTCCCCCTACCTTCCCTCATAATATAGCTTAAATTTGTAAAGGTTCCTATACTTTTACGGTTAATATGGATTATATACAATATACTACTTTTGTTGAAATTGTTAATTGATCGATTCGGTGATTTGTGTGGATTGGTATGGTTCGTAACAAATTGGATTCTGCTCTAATTGTGTTAGAGTATGGAACCAATCTTAGGCTTTTACCCATTAGTTTAAGCTTTTGGTAAAGTTGGTTGATTCCTGGATAGTTGACTAGGGAGTCACGAGTTTGAATCTCAGCAGCATCCACTTTCAATATTGACATAATTTAAGCATAAGGTGTGAGGTGGGCCTGTGTAAAACCATTCATGTTAGAGTATAAAACCATTCATGTGCCTTCGCCCTTTAGCTTGAGCTTTTGGGACAATTGGTTGACATGATATCACAGCATTGTTAATTGAGAAGTCATGAATTGAATTCCCAACACCTCTTAGTCTCAATATTAATGTATTTCAATCACAAGGTATGGAAGGGCTTGTGCATTATCCACGCTTTAAGCACAATGGGCATTTGGGTGAGGAGGCATGTTAGAGTATAAAACCATTTTTGAACCTTTGCTAATCAGTTTAAGCTTTTAGGATAATTGGTTCCTATGACAATATAAAACCAATCTTGGGTTTTCACCCATCAGTTTGAGCTTTTGGAAAAGTTTGTTGGTTCCTGGATATAGTATTGGAGTCTTGTTGAGTAGAGGGTCACGCATGTTAGAGTATAAAATCAACCTTGAGCCTTCACCCATCAACTTAAACTTTTGGGAAAGTTAGTGCCTTGACAAATTGCTCGGAATAGTCACCGGTCATTGCGCTGATGTAGTTGAAAACTTGATTATATTAGCTCATGCTTTGCAGGCTTTGGTACTTCAATATTAGGTTGTGAAATTTTAGCTTTAGGGTTTGTAGTTTGTGATGCCAAAGAGGCCTTTGTCTACTGTTAGAAATATTAAAAGTTGAAATCCCTTCTTCCCGGACCGTGGTTACTTATCCAAAAGAAGTTTATATTTGGTGATACTTCCATTGGAATTGTTGCATACTGCGACGGAACCTACCAAATATATATGAACCTCTTAGAGTATAAAACCATTCACTAACCATTCATTGGCTTTGACCCATCATCTTTTGGGATAGTTGGTTCCTTGACATGATATTAGATTTAGAGCCTTGTTGACCAAGAGGTCGTCAGTTTGAAATCTAATAGCCTTGCTCTCAATATTAAATAATTTCAACACAAGGTATGTGGTGGGTCTATGTATAATCCACGCTTCAAGCCCTTATAAAACCATTAATTGGTTTTCATCGATTAGCTGAAGTGTTTGAGATAGTTCTTTGACACTGTTATAAATCTCTGTTGTGTCAATGCTTTATTCATTATAGAGTTTGAATTAATATTTTTGGCTTACATTGGACTGCATTAAATTATATAATGACCAAGAATTTTTTTTTTTTTTTTTTATGATGGCAGGTTGAGCTGTCAAGGTTGGGAACTCTTCTCAAATTTACTTCCATGTCCCCAAATATTTCAAAAATGGAAAGTGGTCAAGATTTTTTAGATTTGCTTGATCCTGACATGTCAGTGAAGATTCTCATGTGTTTGGATGATCTTTCTGATCTTGTACGTGCTAGTGCTGTGTCAAGTACCTGGCGTGATTTTGGTGAGTATTCATTTGACGTATCTCCATTTTGATGGGTGTAGCGCAGTCACTAACTAGAGACTAGATTTTATTGCGTCTTATTGATCCATGTCTCTGTTCTCCTATGAGCCGTATGATAACGAGGCTTCTTTTGACTACACGAGTTGTAGATAGTGAAGTTCATGCCAGATTTTGCCGTTCTTGTACATGTGTTTTCATTTGATTAGTATATGTCAACTTGCCTGCAATGGAGCAAAATATTTTTCATATTTGTAATTGTTGCTATGAAATTTCTTTCATTCGCCCTTTGCTTTTTTTGTCAATGAGCCGTGTGAAGACAAGCCCCCAAAGGAGGCTTTAAAAAGCAAACAGTGAAATTATGCAAATAAACATTAGAATTGAGATGGGAAGTGTTTTCCATCAAAAGAAATGGAGCCTAAGTTGTTATCTCTTGAAAAGAGGCAGCTAGGTAGTCTTTTAGTGATTTTCAGTCTGGGTGCTTGAGAGTATCTGGTAATCTTTTATATCTTTCGTGATTTTGGTTTTATTTTTATCTTTATTGGGCATGATATTCATCATTTAGTGTGGATTTAGTCTAGCAATGGGGCATATGTCCCCTTTTTGATGGTTATATTTATAAAATGCCCCAGAATTTAATTTTGATACTTCTTATTTGAACTTTGTTGCAAGAGATGCTATTAGGTTGATATCTTTTTCATAGTCTCTTTTTCTAGTAGGGTAGGGATTAGAGTGGGACTTTGAACTGGGGCCAACGTCTGGGGGAGGGGAGGTAGTTACTATTACGCCAACCCCCGGAGCTCTTCACTATCTTATAGATAGTTATAATGGTGTTCTAGTTCATTCTATTCTCTTCTTAGCCTATGGAATTAGGCAATTAGTGGCATATAAGATACCGTTGCCAAATTATTGTTGTATTGAGCATAGTTGCACAAAGTGGAAGTAGGAGCAGGAGCAGGAGTAGGAATGGGAATAGAAGCAAGAATGGAGCAATAGGTAGTCATAGAAGTTTTTAAAGTTGCGAGCGTGGAGGGAGCGTTTATAGTACAATATATCAAATATACGAATCAAATTAATGAGATGTCATTAATTGAATCATTAGAGTAGAACATATCGATACCAAGAAAATTCTGCACTTCAATGAATAAGATGAAAAACATTGAGTTTAACATGTGCTCATGATTTAATCATTATTTGAATTGAGTGGTAAAATTGGCCAACAAAGCATTTAATAAGTATCTTCTTATCGAAATCATTCAACGACTATTTGAATTCCCTATCCCTTTAATTTGATACGCGTTTGAAACACAAAATCTGACTTCGAAAATGCTAAGTCATGTTTCTGATCATGAAATGTTAGCATTTTAGGAGTTTCCTACTACTATGGTATTGATATTGAGTTGCTGGCTTAGATAAATACACTATTGTTAATTGATTGTCTATTTGTCTTTTCCTGCACCTGGTTGCCTTATTCCTGTTTAATAATTATGCTGCTAATATTTCTAATGACACGTCTCTTTTTCTTTTTGGATATTATGCAGTCATAACAAATGGTGTATGCAAGCAACTCTGCTTAAGACTATTTCCTCAGTTACATAACCTTGCCGGTGTGTCTGATACTAGCGACAAAACAAAGAAAACTTCCGATGTTGGTTCTAGTAAATCCGCGGAGCAAGAGTTTTTGAGAACTGAACACCGAATCTACGCTTCTTTAGCTCGATATCTTACATCATCGGAGGTGGTTGGATGCATTTCAGCTACAATTAGTGCTTCCAGCACCGATAATTACCCGGAAGAGAGTATCCATAACACTTTGGACCCAAGGGATCGTATTGGACAACGAGCTATATATTGGTCTAGCTCTGGACAAAGCAATCCTGAAGTACCTGAGAAACTAACATATAAGTTAGTTTCTGATTTTTGTGTGATTAAGGAAATCAGTTTGCAACCTTTCCAAGGTAATAGTCTCTTAATCTCACTACTAGAAAGTTGGTGCTTAGAGACGGATAATCTGTCACAAATTAGATTTAGAGATTGGAAAATTCCATCTCAAAAGCTGTAGCAAAACGCTGGTTGCAAAACTTTCATAACGGATCAGAGTCTGGCTTCTGATGGGGTGCTCGAAACGGCATTAGAGATGGATAGTGACGGGACATGCCTTCTCAAATTTGAAACGGCAAAAGTAGCCAATGCTAAGCCGTCTTAAATTTTGTGACAGATAATTCTATCACAAATCCCTCTCTAATCCGCTGCTAAACTTTTCCTTCTCTACTCCAGCCCTATGCATTTCTAATCCATATCAAATTAGAGACGGAACTTCTCTTTCTAAATGTTGGTCTCTAAATTGCAGTTTTTTGTAGTGTCTTTAGTAGCCACCCTTGATTACTCATACGCATTTATGTGTATCTTGCAGCATTTTTCCAGGCGAATTTTCCAATTTACTCTTCCAGAGCAGTGCGTTTTCGTATGGGTCATCATATATCACCAGATGATGGTGGGGGAGATCGCACAGTGGGAGAAGGCCAGCCATTTGCTGATGACAAGTTTGTGTGGACATACACATCGCAAGAATTTCCAATGGCTCAGGTGAGCGACGCTGCCTTAATATCTCTCCGTGGTGGTTCTATTCTTGTGTGTTTCTTTATCTTTGGTTGTCTTGCCTTGAACTCCAAGTTTGAGAGCTTCATTGTACCTGAGTATGGAGGATGCCTCCCCATACCTATACCTGACACCTAATGGGTATCCGTTACCTGTCTCATATCCGCCCATATCCACCCATTTGTGTACCGAAATGGTTATCATATCCTATCCACGGGTAATTATTTAAAGTTCCTTTTTGCAATCCAATTGTATTTTGGTGCTTAATTTGATTTTGGTTATGTCTTTTTTGTTTTTAACTTATTTAAATACAAGTTGGGGCGAGAGGCATGCGGTGGATATGGGGCGGGCATTGTGGGTACTTGGACGGTGGGTCGGATAGGAGGCGGATGCAATATTATACTCGTACCCGCTCCACACCCATGGCGGTTATTTCCTGTGTAACCTATGCGTACCCGCTGCCCGCATACTTGCACTCATACCTATACCAAATGAGGCAGTTACTGATAGATAACTGGTTTTATTTGCTCCATTGCCATCCTTAACCCCAAGTCCTAGTGTAGCTTCTTTCACAACTCAATTTTTCCTTCTTGTTTTCTTGTCGGGCAGCTACAACCATGGAACTAAACCGCCGTTATTTGGTCTTTGATTGCGTCATGGGGTTGTTGAAGTTTTAAAGTGGCTGACATCATGCGACAGGTTGTGTTCGGCTTGAGTTTTTCATGTGAAAACATAAGTTGCAGCTATGTGTTTTTATCCCAAAAAGTTGAATGCAGTCATACAATCAATAATTTTATACCATTTTGATAATTTTTATCATGTAAATGCATTTCCATTTGTAACTTTATAAATAAAATCCAACTCACATGCATTACTAAGACCTTATAGAAGTACCGTCATGAAACAACCAATTGCGTAACTGCTACTCTAAAATGTGTTACGTAATTGCCGTTATGTCGCATAATAGGAGAGGAGAGGGAGGAGAGAGTATTAGACATATTCAAATGTTTAGAGTTTCCCCCCAAACACGAGGTTTTAGGTCTAAAGCTCATCTCCCACCGTCAATATATATATATATATATCGCTCACCAAGGGACGTTCTTGGAACAGGAAAATTGCTTGCAGACATTCAAGTTTCCGGGGCCTGTTCTTTGTGTCGGCGGAATTTTACAGATAGAGCTCCTGGGTAGAGTTCAAAGACAAGAAATGGATGGCCTATTCTATATATGGTAAGTTCTAGTACATGATTATGTTGTCTCATCATGCCCATGTTCAGGCGCGGTTGGTTTTGACAGAAAATTTTTTCGTTTTAATTTTATTGTTTCCTTACATAACTTCAAAGCAAGAATTTCAAATGCGAAACATATTTTCATTCATTGAGGGGGAACTGACTTTCCCTTTACAATGGGGAAAGCATTTTCCTTCATAGAGGGGAATACATTTTATGTGATAATCTCACGTCATATATTTAACTTCAACTTCAACTTGTCCAACCGTGAACCACATATAAATTTATTGAACCACATATAGGCTCGTAAGCTGACTTGTTTAGGTCCAACGGCTCGACTTGTTTCAAGTTAGAGTTAAGTCGAGCCAACTCGTTTAACTAAGTTGTCTGACAGGTGGTAAAGTTAGAACTTGCTCCTTGCCAGCCTAAACAAGCTTGAATGAGCCAAATTATGAGCCTCAATGAGTTAAGCTCGTATGAGCCAAAATGAACTTTCTCGCTTGGCTACAAGCTCACCAGGCCAAGCTCAAGCTCATGATGAGTCAGCTCGAGCTAGCTGAACTAGTCTCGAGCATGGTTGATCTGAGCAAAATGTTAGTGATATGAGCCTTGAGCATTATGAACTTGAGCTCAACTTAGCTCATTTACTCGTTTGAGTAAGCTTTGATGCGCTTACAGATATCTAGGAAGTTTTGAGTGATGTAGCGTAGCTTGCTACCTCGAAACAAAACTCAATAAAAAAGTCATAGCTGGACATTGTCACTGACTTAAGCGCATTCTGTATACGAGCAGCATTGCCCATGTCAAAGTCACTGGGCGCCCATTGTCACCCGTCTTCGGAATCCAAATCCTAGAACCTTCCGGAAAGTTCCTACTAAAGTACAACCCAGATGGGGAATATTCCACCCCTCCGAGCTTCCCAGAAGATCTGGAAGAAATCGCGATAACACCGGAGGTGGTCGAGAGACATGTAAGAGGTTGGGAGCAGATACTTCACATGTTACGAGGAACACTCGGAGTCGAGGTCTATGACTCGGATGACGAACCACACGACTCGGACGACGAGGTCCATGAAGAAGGGTATGCTGCTTAGCCCCCACTTCTTCAATTTGTACATTGATCTTGTGTTTGCTTTATTTTATTTGATTCATCTTTCCTTTTTGAGAAAGGTGATGGTTTCGTGTTGAGATTCACTATATCTTGTGTTTTGTATCACGTGATTTGAGCATTTATCACCTTGGGTAATGTGACGTTTCAGTATAGGCCGTGAGGTAGCCTAAGGTTGTAAACCTTTGTCACTTTCGTACCCCGAGGTTAGAAAAATTTATCATCTAGGTACCTTTTGTCAGAATCTGAAGTATTTTTCTTAAGAAATGTCAACTTGACACATGATTACAGCCATATATGGGTATCCTCTATTCTAATCCAGTGTATTTTCGCCTAACATGAAACATGATTATGATAATATGTAGGCAGGTGAATTTTTGTTGGAATTCAACAAATTTTTACCGAGAAATACTAACATGACACATTTATATTATGATAACCATGTATCAAGTTAGCAATTCCTGTCTAAAATTCATCAGATTTAGAAAAAATTTCTCTTGATTAAAGTAGAGGGTATCTTGACAATAAAGGTTCAAAATTCAGGGTACTTAAGTGATAAATTCCCCTTATGTTCTGTGTTTTGTCTTTTTAACTTATTGATGGAGAAAATGATGTATCCATGGCTAAGTTAACACCATTTGCTCCATCAATACATGAAATACAGTAGATGAAATACAAAATATAAAATACAAAATACAACAAATCTCAACGGTTCATGTGCACGATTTAGTACTCGTTCGAGTATTTGATACACGAGTAGTTATCGGACCATAATTCTTCCGATATCCAGTGATATTTTACCATGTGTATCGGGTGCTCGAATTCGGTGTAATTTGTGTCTATTTTCAATTTGTGTTGTGAGATTTTTATACCACTTGTATACGAATACGATTTGTATACATATAGAGTTTTTTAGTATACGATGCTAAGGACATGTTCAGTTTTTGAAATTTTTTTAGTTTTCTTTGAATATGTATAGAGTTAATTTACTCTGTTAGTCCCTAATATTCTTATGTTTGTCCAAATTGGTCTTTTTTTTTTTTTTTGGTTCGAAATAGTTCTTAATGTTTGTAATTTGATTTTATATAAAATGGTTTTTACTGTTTTATTTTGTGATAAAATTATTCGCTACTCGATGATTAAAATTAATAGAATTAAAACATTTAATTTGGAGAAAGTAATTTTAGATGGATTGTAAATGAAATAAAAAAGGTCAACATATTCAATATTAAATTTCATATTAAAATTTAGGGTTATTTACATTAAAGGTTCTTGTATTTTGTCCATTGTGTTAATTTAGTCCTTATACTTTTAATTTTGTCAATTTAGTCCCTGAATAATTTAAATTGTGTCAATTTAGTCATTTGGTTAAATTTAAGTTATGTCAATGACATAATTTTGAATAGTAAAATTATGTTAGATGCAAGTAACTTATTATAAATTTATCTATTTACTCAATTTCATCTAATTCGTGGTCGAATTATTAAAAATTTTGTTAAAAACATAACATAAATTTTGTTTTAAGGACTAAATTAACATATTTTGAATTGTACAAAGATTAAATTAACATGATTAAAAGTACAAAGATTAAATTGACACAATGAACAAAGTAAGAAAACATTTGATATAAATAACCCTAAAATTTATTATTTCTTTCTCAATTTGAAAGGGAAATCTGGATCTAATTCAGTATATACTGCTATTAAAAAATTCCAGAGTATAATAGTTAATTATTATTATATACAATTATAATATTTAGAATTATTACGTTTTTATGTCAATTTAATTCATGGATTTTTTATTTTATTAATTTAGTTTTTGTACATATCGGAAGTTAAGGGCCTGTTTGGTCAAAATGTAAAAACAAATTATTTTTTTTATAAGGGCTTTCTGCAAAAACAAATTTTTTTTCAAACTTTTACCACCTGTATTTTATTTATCCAATTTATTTAACATTCGAATCAATATCTTGTATAGTTTGTTTGTACATGTAAGTTAATAGCATTGGATATCCAAATTTATAACCCGAGAAAAATCTCAAAGCAATATTAGACCGATATTCGGCTTTTCACGGCTGGGATATACTCGTATTAGTCGATTCTGGATCACTTATCTTAATCATTCTGAATAGCTTTAGCTCAATTACTGAAGTTTTTTAATTTATGAATATTATTTATACTTATAATTTTTAATCAAAAAGACGAGAAAAAGATTATATTACTTGAACACATTTTCATATTTTTTACACCGGAAAACTTACCTATTTTTATTCATAAACATGTTTTCTAATAAAAATTACAAATTTAAAATAGAAACTATTTTCTATTTCTAATCAGTCCACGAGTTCCTCTTTTTCTTTCTATTGACTCCGCACCTGCTATAAAAATTTGAAAATTCTTTCGTAAATTTGTCAAATTACACAAAAATTAAAAAAAAAATGTTATACAAAATTTTGATTTCTATATAAATAAATGTTTATTCACCCCTCCAAAAAAAAAAAAAAAGAATCAATTTAATTATGTTTCAAGATTTCCCTTTGATACATACATTCATTTCTTGTGGATAATGTATGTATCATCTCCCATCGAAAAATTACGAACGTAACCAAAAACGAATCAATTTTAATGGAATTTGAACCTGAACGATTAGAAATACTCAAACTCGACATAAGAAGAATCATTAGAGCTGCTCTTGTTACTGTCAGATCCACTTTCTGGTATCTTTTTATCAACTCGATCAGGATCTTTTCCTGCAAAACGGGAGAAGTCCATGGGCTCGGGCACGTGAGGAGGCATTGCGCTCCTTATGAGAGCCCAGTTGACCCCTTCGAAGAATGGGTGTTGCTTGATCTCGGTTGCACCTCGCTTGTATGCAATCCGCTTCTGTGGCTCTTTGATTAAGAGGCCTTGTATTAGGTCACGTGCAGCGTGGCTAATCTGGTGTAGGGAAGATAAAATTGCTATTATTGATTGTATCGAATACTGAAATACCATATAGCGTACACATTGAAATACCGAAATACTGAATACAAATCGCCAAGGAATTCGAGATTCATAAGATAAGTTACTGATTAAACTCTCTTTACAGTATTTGGATTGAATTTGATCGAAAATATATGATTTAGGCTGGGATACCTAATTGGGTATGAGCCTACTAGTTCTTCCTTTAGTAGGGTTGTAAATGAATTGAGCCATTTCGCAAGCTTTTACAAGCAAACTAGAAAAGCTTGGCCGGCTTGTTAGCTTATCAAATCGAGCTCGAGCTCTTAGTCATACAATTTATTCGCTTAAATATACTCAATTCAGCCTAGTTTGAGCGTAAATGAGCTTAGCTCAAGGCCAAATAAGCCTAGAACGAGCTTGAATGAGCCTCAATAAAACAAGCTTAGTCCATAACTTGCTAACCTAGGTTCGAGCTCAATCGTGCCCTGGTCTGTGATGAGTTGAGCTCGAGCTTGAAATTTCTAAGCTCAGGAGCTTCAATCTGTACTAAATGCAGGCGAGTTGAGTCTCAACTCTGATGGCTTGACTTATATACACCCTTAATTTTTTTTTTTTGGGGGGGGGGGGGGGGGGGGGATTTTTCAGTTATGTTGGTAATAATCGAAGTCGTTTTTTCGGAAACCTTTTAACAATCGAAAATAATAGTATTTTGATTAGTTCGGGATTTTGTTCTCTTGTATGTACCTGGGGCAAGTCGGGGAACCTCAAGGGCTGACCGACGACGTTGAAGAGGGTGGCACGGTTGCCCTGACCTTTGAAGGGGGTGGTTCCATGCAGGAGCTCATACAAGAATATGCCTAAGGTCCACCAATCTACCGCGCTCCCGTGCCCCTCTCCTCTTACGATCTCCGGTGCCAAGTACTCGTGGGTACCCACGAATGACATGGACCGCACGTTCGTGGGCTCCGCCATGAGCTCTGGGAGTGACCCTGTTGAAAAAATACACTTAAAATGTTTGATATTAATAGGAATTGTGAGAAATAAGATATCAGTATATTACAAGGCTTAACAGGTTTTACCCGCCGCACTGCCATCCCCATCCCAACAGCTAAGAAAAGTTTCGAGCCGAATGAAATTTTACCGTTAACAAAGAGGCCAAAGTCGGATTTCGACTTGCGGTTCTTCTTGGAGGGAAGGATGCGGGGGAAGAAGCTAGAGGGCTGGATGCATCCATGGACTGCCATCTTGTCGTCGAGAATGCCGCCTCCCCCACTTGCCACGTGGACAGGCGACGATTTGACAAGTGTCGGGTTGACAGAGCAGCGTAACGAGAGGTCGAAATCCGAGAGCATGATGTGGCCTTCATCTCGAACCAAGACGTTTTCGGGCTTTAAGTCTCTGTACACGATGCCTAACATGTGTAGGTACTCGAGCGCTAACAACACTTCTGCTACGTAAAACCTGTGGAAGATATGAAAATAGCAAAGAAAAACTGAATCAAATTAGAAAGTTATCTATTTTATATTTGCTTAAATTTGAATAACTAGGCATATGAGCATCGATTTTAAGGGTTATTTACGTTAAAAGTTCTTATACTTTACCTGTTGTGTTAATTTAGCCTTTTTTTTATTTTTATTATGTTAGTTTAGTTGCTATACAAACTTACATTATGTCAATTCAGTATATGGTGAAGTTATTTACTCCTAATACAAACTATGTTGTTTTAATTTAGTTCGTTTTTACTGTGGTCAATGATTGTTCTGAAAAAAAGGGGAAAAGAAAAGAAAAAACACGAGTAAAGCTTCGTTTGGTTCAATTTGGAAACCTTTTTTACCATGAAATTTTTTCTGCACAATACACTTTTTGTTAAAAATATTTTTAAAAAAATTGTTTTTTTAGCTAAGGAAAACGTTTTCATTATATAAATTTATATAAATTTCGCGCTTAGCCAAGTTCATTCGAAATGAGACATATGACATGAGATTACCACAGGAAACGTTTTCTCACTCATGCAAGGAAATGTTTTCCCATTCCATTGAGGGGAAGTTAAGTTCCCTCGCGAAAGAAAATATTTTTTATATTTGTGATTGTTACTGTCAAATTATATAAAAAATAATAGAATTAAGATGGAAAATATTTTCTACTAGAGCAAAAGACGTTAATAGGAGGACAAGGACTGCACTGACCGAGCAGCTTCCTCTGTGAAGTGCTTGTTGAGCTGCTTTTGTCTAAGAGAATGAAGATTCCCACCACTGCAAAACTCCATCACCAAACAATAAAATTTATCCGTCTCGAAATGCGAGTATAACGTCGGCAAAAACGGGTGATCGAGAAGTCCAAGAATCTCTCTCTCGGTCTCGGCTCGAAGCAACTTGTTCCTACTAACAAGCGACGCCTTGTCCATGACTTTCATAGCAAAGTACGTTGCAGTTCCCCTCAGTTCCACTAGATAAACACTTCCAATGTCTCCATATCCGAGTCGTTTTAGTAGCCTAAAATGGGTAAGTCCAATAGGAGCCTCCCGAGCAACTACGAAATTAACCGCCTCCCATCTAGCGTTCCCGCCCGTGTGAGGCCTGAGCGGCGCGCTGGTACTGTCTAAGCTGTCACTACGTGTGTTGTTTCCAGCTTCGCGTCTTTGAGTGGACGGGAAGGCAGAGACCTTTGTGTCACTGGGTTTTGTTGGGTCAGGATTTGGATGGATCATCCACAGAGAGGGTAATGGCGGGTTGGGTCCAGTTTTGATAAACGGGTCAGGTTTTACGAGGTCTTTGGACTTGTTTGGGTTCGGTTTGGTTCGGGAAAACGGGTCGAGTATTGGGCCCGGTTCGTGGGGTAGAATGTGAGATGATGAGTTTAGATTGGATTTCGCGGTCCAGTCATCGTCTTGAGAATCGTGTGGAATTGATTTAGAGGATGCGTTTATAATGTCAGGGTCATAGGCCTCACCTTCATATGAAGTGTAGCTCATCTGCATATTTGTGCAAACAAAGACACATTCTCAAATGGATTTAATGCTTCCCTGAGTTTCAATAATAGCAGATATTGTTTTCTATTTGCAATTTTTGGCTCTCGAGAAACTAGAAATCATATTTTTAAAATGAATTTTCCTTGTTTTGGGTTCTTTGTTTTTGGTTTTTTTTTTTTTTTTTTTAGTTTGAGTGGAAACTGAAAATAGGAAATCAAGAAACAAGAAAAACTTCCTTTTGAAACCTGATTTCTAAATTCTCGAAAATCAGAAACTGCAAACAGAAAACAACACAGAACATGCCTAATAAGGTGGGGTCAGATTGTTAAAACAAAAAACTAGATGGGGTCGGCTATATGGATCAAAGTAAATCATTGTGCACTTTTCTAAATTGAGATAACTAAACCGCTTGATAAAGGCATGAATAGAAAAGATGTGAAAAACATGGATTATCTTGTGCTGTGGTCCCCGATAAACTGAGCTCAAGTAAATCACGAGTCTAAATGGGCTAAGAAACTGTTTTCATTTTATGATTTGTACGTGCTTCAGTCTTGGCCACATTGAGATTAAAGGTAAATATTATAGAGTCGGTTTCCAAAATAATGCTAAAAAATAAAAAAATTAAAAAAATAATGCTGAAAAAAAAATATTTCCAAATCTACTGTTGAACCGTGTTTGCAAAACGCGTTTAAATTTTAATAAAACTGGATAAAAAAATGTGGGTTATATCAGTATAAACCGCGTTTAATAAACGCGGTTTATCTTAATATAAACCGCGTCTAATAAACGCGGTTTACCACTGAACGGCGTCTACTAAACGCGGTTTACATATAAACCGCGTTTACAAAACGCGGTTTAACGTCAGCAATCCAAAAGCCCCTTTTTTCACTTATACTTACCATTATGCCGCAATTCTTCAATTTTTTGTTCGTTTATAGCTTTTATTATGCCGCAATTTGTGATGATTATCACATTGATCCCATGTCTCTCTTAATGAAGCTCCAACATCATAAGTGGAGGTCAAATAACTCCAATAATAGTACTTGAAAGATCTCCAGTGTATAAGCAAAAGAAAGGAGGAGGCGAACGACGTGACTGGTGGTGGGTTAACGAGAAAGAGGCAGAGAGACGGTGAAAGCAGCGGAGAGAATGCGCGTGAATTAGATAAACCTAGTAAACCGGGTCATAAAAACGCGGTTATAACAACAGAAAAGACGCGGTTTAATTATTATAACCGCGTCTTAATGACGCGGTTTAATAGATATAACCGCGTTATTAAAACGCGGTTTATGCCAATATTAAACGCTGTTTTTGGACGCGGTTTATCAAAGCCGCGTTTAGTAAATGCGGTTCAACAGTAGATTTGGAAATATTTTTTTTTCAGCATTATTTTTTAATTTTTTTATTTTTTAGTATTATTTTGAGAACCGACTCAATATTACAAGAGATTATAGCGGAAAACATTTTCTTCATCACGAAGGAAAAACAATTCCCTAGGAAGTCAAATTTCTGTCAATATAGGAAATTTTTTTTTTCACATTTATAATTATTGTTAACGAAATTATACAAAGAAATATTAAATTAAGATGAAAAAGGTTCTCTATCAAAACATACAGAACCTTTATTTGTGTAATCCGTCGTTTAGTTATAGCTTCTTCAATTTGTAGAGAAATCTCCTTCAAAAAAAAAAAAAATGCTATATTAAGAGAACAAGAGGAAGATCTAATATAACCTAGGTCTGTCTTGTTGTGAGTCGACTGTTTTATACCGCAACTATGTCGTTAATTATCGGAAAAAAAAATCTAATATAACCTAGGTTTGATTGCATAAAAAGGGACCTTATTTCTTAGAAAAAGGAACATACCCAGTGCCTTAAGGGCTCCCGCCTACGCAGGGTCTGGGGAGGCGGATGTATGCAGCCTTCCCCCTTCAGGGTGTTAACCTGAAGAGAGGCTGTTTCCAAGTGCCCCCAACCTGAGGGTGAGGACTTCCCAGGAGGTCACCCATTCTAATACTACTCTCGCTCAAGCACGCTTATTTCTTAGAGCTTAACATATATATGATTCATGATAGATTGCGATAGCTTGTTTTTAAGGTCATTCCCAAGAATTTGGGGGCTCAATTCTTGAAGCAAGTTTGATTCATGAATGTCCATACCAGCTCAAGCATACTTCGAATAATCTACTTTATATTATAATTCGAATAAAAAGGGAAATTATCATTTGAGTATTTGAAAGTTTAAACATTTATCATCTAAGCACCTCAACATTTTAATATATACGTTGAGATACCCGAGGTTTAAATCATATAAAATACGTATCATTGAATTTTATAGCAGAGGAATACAACTCTTGACTATTGAGGTATTTGAGGTTTAAATCTGATCAATTTTATGCAAAAAAAAATATAGATGAAATACTTGACTATGATAATATATAAAATCAATGTCAATGTGTTCAGTTAAGAAACTCACTATTTTCAATTAAAAATCTATATATTGCTGAAAGCATATGTCGTGTTACTGATATATTATTATAATCATCTTTCATTTTAAAATTTTTCAACAAGAATCTATCTTATTTCGACAAGGAATACAGAATTCTAAATCTATAAGATACTTAAATCATAGAATGTCCAAACTTTAAGTTACCTCGTTATATATATATATATATATATATTGAAACACCATGCTATTTAGACGATAAATGCTCAAATCTTAACGTGATTAAACCATAATTTCCAAAGAAAAAAGTAAAAAACATACCTCAGAGGTGTCAGCCATGGCGTCCATAGCCTTATCAGACGAAATCAAAGGCGAAACACCAAACCGAACTTCAATTCCCTGCATCAATTACCATTTCATTTACGATCAAACAACATCGATCAATGCAAAATTACTTTTTGTGATCAAATACATTTCAATCAAAAATTTTCAAAAACCTCATTGAAATGATCGAAAATGAAAGATACAAACACGTACATTACGATCAAACAACATCAGTCACTGCGAAAGTACTTTTTGTGATCAAATACATTTCAATCAAAAATTTTCAAAAATCTAATAGAAATGATCGAAAATGAAAAGATATGAACACATTGTTAGAAATTAAAATGATCGAAAATGAAAAGATATGAACACATTGTTAGAAATTAAACTTAATTCTAATAAAAGAATTTAATGTTCTGTGTGATTATGAGAATTTGTAGGAACTTGATGCGCTAATTACGTATTTTGAGGATTGAAGATTGTTATAAATACCCCTTTTGTCAACTTTTAAATAAAAAAAAAATAAAACATAAAAGTATTTTTCTCTCTCTTGTTTATTTTTTTCTCTCTCCTCTTCCTAGTTTTTTTTTTTTTGAAAATTTCCAATACACATACATGGATTAATTTATTCCATTTATAATCAAACAACATCGATTAATTTACCAAAATGGCACATTTTGAAAAAAAAATAACCAAAATAGCATAGTTGAAAAAATATTTACCAAAATGGCACACTTTACTGTAGCTTCAATAGGAAACGCCATACTAAACGGCGTTTGTTGAGCAGAAAAATTTGTGCCTTTCGGACGTCGTTACAGACGGCGTCCGTACGCGCAACACTCCCCTCATGATCATCATCATGATAGCTCAACTCTCCAATGCGCAACACTTTCAACTCATCCCGTTCTTCTTCAACTTCATCATCTTGTTGTTGTTGTTGGGTGAGTGTAAATTGAGAAGCAGAGGAAGAAACGGCCATGGCGGAAGCAGTGGGATATGGGCATGGAGGAGAGAGAAAATGGAGGGTTTTGCGGACGGCGAGTTTGTCTGAGGAGAGAGAGTGGAAGTGGGGGGATGACCAGCTTGGTGAAGTGGTGATCGCCATTGCAGATCTCTCTCTCTCTCTCTCTCTCTCTCTCTGTGAACGAGGGAGATGAAGTGCCATTTTAGTGCATCTTGAAATTCGTCCCTTTCGGACGCCGTTACAGACGGCGTCCGAAAGGGACAAATTTTTCTCCTCAACAAACGCCGTTTTGTACGGCGTTTCCTATTGAAGCTACAGTAAATTGTGCCATTTTGGTAAATATTTTTCTAACTATGCCATTTTGGTAATTTTTTTTTTAAAATGTGCCATTTTGGTAAATTAATCAACAACATCAATCACTGCGAAATTACTTTTTGTAATCAAACACATTTCAATCAAAATTTTTCAAAAATCTAATTGAAATGATCGAGAATGAAAAGATATGAACACATACATGGATAAATTACTATTCCATTTACGATCAAACAACACCGATCAATCAACATCGATTACAATTTCCATTAAATTCTAGAAAATACATTTCGATCAAAAAATTTCGATTTTTTTTTTTTCGAAAGTCTAATTGAAATGATGGAAAATGAAAAGATCAAATACATACACGAATCGGAGGCCTATGAATTCGCGGCATTGGATTGCGAGAAGTCGCCACTTGGCGGATTTGGAGTGCGAAGATTTGCAAGATTCGAAAATTTTGGGCATTTTTGGTGTTGAATTTAAGAAGTGGCGACACGAAAAATGAAATGATGGGAGTTTGGTTATGAATTTGGTGGTGTGCACGTTTAACTTTAATAACTAATAATGATAATACAATAATAATATAAGCACGGTTCATTCACCAGGCACTAATGCAATCGGATTCTGTTAGAGCTTCGAAGTTAAGCGTGTTTGGGCGAGAGTAGTACCAAAGTGGATAACCTCCTGAGAAGTCTTCGTGTTGCCAATCCTATAAGGTTTGGGGTCCTCGGAAACAGCATCTCGGCAGGGTTACATCCTGAAGGGGTAAGGCTGCGTACATCCACCCCTCCCAGAGGCACTGGGTCTGTTGTTGCATAATAATTACATAAGCCTCGTTTATATGCAGGAAGTAAGATGAGAGTTTGGGAAAAGGCTCGGTTTGGTATATTGATGGAGACGAATAGGATATGATTGAGTTTCTTACAAAGATGGAGTAGGGTGGTATTTGGCCAGTCCCCTTATCAATTTCTCTCCTACTCTATCGGTTCGTCGTCTTTCCCGTCGCTCTCAGTGCTGATTTGGCCTTGTGGTGCCTGTTTTTGCTCTTTGTGCTTTTTTTTGTGTGCTTATTTTCCTGTTTTTGTGTTTCTATATCCCGATTTATTTGGGTTCTCTTACGCTTCGCTTGCTCAAGTTGCCTGTTTTGTTTCATGACTATGTCGTTAATTATCGAAAAAATGATACAGGAAGTAAACACAGGAAGTAAAAATTCATAGAAAGTACGGATTTTGGCTGTTGTTTGGTTAGCATGAAATAGCCAAAATGCAGGAATTGAAATTTCTTCAAAAGCCACGAAGTAACTTACTTAGTCTCCACGAAAGTTCAAACCCCTTCGTTTCAACTAATCTTCTCGATGTAGTTTTATTTTCTATCCTGTTAACCAAACGTGTTTTACCTACATTTTGGAAAGTTGGCACATGAATTGAATTCTCGACAAATACAACTTCTTGTAGGAATTTAATTCATGTGACAACCAAACATGGCCATATCTCTACTAGAGACATTTTCCCCTTCCCATCTAACCAATGTAAAAAAAAAAAAAAAAAAGGGTGTTATTATTGCTAACATGGAAAACACAGTATTTATTATCAAAGCAGTAATATGACTTACAGTGAATAATAGTCACAAATGTTTAAAAAATTTACAATAACATTAACATTTTGGTGCTGACACTAACATTACCCTAATAAGAAGGAAATTTAGCAGTTAGGTACCCTGAGATCTGGTCATTTATCATCTAGGTAACCTGACTTTTAAAATTTTATTATTTAAGTATCCTACGTTGGGTCTTGGAGAATTTTTGTTACGACCCAGTTGATACATTGATGTGATACATTATTAAGATAAGATATAATTATGATGGAAGATATTTATATATCAACGAAATAATGTGTGATATTAGCATTTTTCAACAAAATATATATATATATGTATATATTGCTGTAATTGTGTTTCACAGTAGCAATTTCTAATAAAAATCCATAGAATTTTGCCAGAGGATGCCCGACTAATAAAGTTCTTAAACTTTATGATACCTGAGTGATTAATTTTTTAAACATTAGAATACCTCATTGTATATATTAAAATGCCAATTAATAAATGGTCAAATGCAAATGTACCAAAGAGGGTACCAACACGCAAGCACTGGATCTCATTAGAACTCCGAAGTTAAGCATGCTTGAGCGAGAGTAGTACCAGGATGGGTGACCTCCTGGGAAGTCCTCACCCCTTAGGTTGGGGGTATTTAAAAACAGCCTCTCTTCAGGGTAGTACCCTGAAAGAGGAAGGCTGCCTATATCTATCCTCACCAGATCGTGCTTAGGCAGGAGCCCTTGGGACACTGGGAATGTTGCAATTGCAAATGTACCTAAGTGAAAATTTTTCTGGCATTTTAATGCTAAACATTAATAATATACAAATTTATCTGGGTATCTTGATATTTGAAATTAAGTATATATTATTGGAATCTTATTTCGCATTAATATTTTCCTATGAAAATTCACCAAAATTTGGAAGACGGTACTTGTTTTGATAAAATTTCTATAGTCTATGCTACACGATTAATAAAATTTTTAAAAAGTATTTTAGTGTATATATCATAAGTGTCACGATATTTATCTGATAAATGGTTAAATCTCATGTGATCTAACTGATAAAATTTTAAAAATATTTAAGATAAACATGACTCATAATTTAAATAAATTCATTTTTAAAAATAGTTGTGGCATACATATAAATAGCCCCAACTTATAGGCCAATTAGGCCGCCCAATATATTAGGTGGAGCATTTGCTATGCTTTTATATACAACAACAGACTCAGTGTTTCAAGTGCTCCTACATAAGCGAAGTTTGGGAGGGGTGGATGTACACAACCTTACCCCTTTAGAGTGTAACCCTGCCGAGAGGCTGTTTCCGAAGACCCCCAACCTCGTAGGGTTGGCAACACAAAGACTTCTCAAGAGGTCGCCTATCCTGTTTATGTACCTAAATCAAACCTTTTATACACTTAGGCTAAATTACATAAAAATTCTGAATTTTTTTAATTAAAATTTAAAAAAAAATATTTTCTTACAAATATATTTTTTACTTTGTCGACGGTATTAATTTAGTTCTTATATTTTCATCTAAAAAAGTAAATGGTTATTTACATTAAAGATTCATGTACTTTTTCTCACCAAAGAGGGCACCAACATGCCGTCATCGGATCCCATTAGAACTCCGAAGTTAAGCGTGCTTGGGCGAGAGTAGTACCAGGATGGGTCGCTTCGTGGGAAGTCCTCACCCTCAGGTCGGGGGCACTGAAAAACAGCCTCTCTTCAGATTAACACCCTGAAAGGAGAAGGCTGGGTACATCCGTCCCCCCAAACCCTGCGTAGGCGGGAGCCCTTGAGGCACTGGGTATATTCCTTTTTTTTTTTTTATTCATGTACTTTTCTTGCTGTGACAATTTAGTTGTTATACTTTTAATTGTATCAATTTAATCCTTATACAAGTTATATTGTGTAGATACAGCGGGGTGGAAGGCTAGCAGAGGGGTAGACGAGGTAATGGCTCAGAGTATTGCTTCTTTTATGGTCGGCACTAGTGTTTATATGTGTCTTAGCTTCCTCTTTTGCCGCAAATATTACAGCTCCTATTTGTTTATAGGTGTATAGGTACACTTGTGTACTTGTGGGCCGCAGTGATCTTACTTGAATCTTGCTTTGTATCGCTTGGCTTGTGTTTTGTTTGATGCTAATTCTATGTTGCTCTCATACTTTCAGGCTATATGCTTCTATGGCAACACGTTATTCAGGATAAGAGTCCTCGGAAATAGCCTCTCTTCAGGGTAGCACCCAAAAGGGGGAAGGTTGCGTACATCCGCCCTTCCCAGACAATGCTTTTGCGGGAGCCTTCATGGCACTGGGACTGTGTTGTACTAGTTATATTGTGTCGATGCAGCTTCAAGTTTAATTTATATTAGATTGGTGATGAAAATTTTAATGGTCCAATCAATCATAGATTGAGTTACTTGCATGTAACATGATTGTGCTGTCAAAAATTACGTCTTTAATTTACCTTAAATTTGACTATCAGACTATATTAACACAAACTTAAATTGTACTGGAACTAAATTAATGTAATTAAAAGTATAAGAACTAAATTAACATAATAAGAAAAGCACACAGATCTTTAGTATAAATAACCAAAAATAAGTTATTAAATATAAATAATTTAGTGCTTTTACCTATTGCCCCACCTTTGCCATTATGAAAATTAATATTACATAATCAATGTAAGAAAACAACAGCAGCAGCAGCAACAGACTCAGTACCTCAAGAATTCCCGCATAAGCAGGATTTGGGAGAGGTGGGATGTACACATCCTTACCCCTTCAGGGAGTTATCCAGACGAAAGACTGTTTCCAAGGACCTCCAACCTGAGAATCTTATGAAAGCATAAATGATACAAGCAATAAACAAATATCCTTAGTTAGAATAGCTTATCTTTACCCTAAAACGAAAATAATTAAAATTTACTGAAAAGTTTAAATTATAAATTAAATTTTAAATTTATTTTTCAATAATAACATTTCATTTGCATCTAATAATCTTGTTATCAAAAAAAAAAAAAAAGACAATCTACCATCGTAACCACAGTTGTTAAGCTCTCAATTTGAACCTAAATTTTTTACGATTATATAGAAATTACTGATGATTCCAGCTTTACAAGGCGAGTTGCATCCTACAATCCAAACCGAGGAGAGCTTTGATCTCGATTCTAAGTAAAATCTTAGTTTGAAGGATCTTCCGAGTACATTACTTTCGAGTTGATCAAACTCTGAGGATACATCATAGAGAGAATATACACTGTGTACGTGCACATAATTTTTATATTTCTTACAAAAAAAGAAACAAAAATTATGCCCGAACACGTAAAAGTTCGATTCTAGAGCCTCAACCTTGATAGTACATACAGACGTGCCTAAACGTTCAACATCCGCAAATAATCTTCGATAATAGATAAGGCAGATGACCGGTAACCTGACCCGAACAAATTGTAATGGTTAAGGTAATGATACAACATGTATAGATCTCTCCTTTTCTCAAACCCTGGTTGTTTCGGCATCACCTGCAACATTTTCGCACCCAAAAAGGTTAAAAACTTGGGGGCATAAAATGACCTAATGTTCGATAAACTACTTGTGTTCCAGACCATTAGAAGTTCGTTTTTGTTCAAATTGGGAGGGGGGAGGGGTCGATAAGCTTGATGCGCCTAGTTTGAAAAGAGGCATGTTCGACCTACTAAAATCGTTAAGAGCACGGTAAGAGCTTGTTTATTTGCTCTGTATTAGTTAGATAATAGAGGGATGATGACTCGTTAGGCACCTCGAATAGCTTGGCTCGCCAATAAGCTCAGCTCTGAGTTGCCAAGTCTTAAGCAAACTGGTATTTCTATTGAACCGAGTTCGAATAAAAGTTACTCGAATATCAACATCGGTCTATTGCAATATAGGACTAAATAAATTAGTTCCGATCTAGGTTTTCGGTTCGAACCAGTACTTCAACACCCTTTTACAAGCCTTGCCAACGTTGTTGTGAAACCCCTCCAACTTAAAATTAAAGGCTTTAGGTCCTTAATGTTTGTAAGTTTATAAAAATTGGGTCTTCATCCTTTTTTTTTTTTGGTTTAAAATATTCTCTAATATTTATAAGTTTATTCAAATTAGTTCCTCATCTTTTTCCGATTTAAAAATAATCCTTTGTGTTTTATTTTATGATAGCATTGTTCCCCCATAGGTGACCAACACGACGTAAAATTTAAAAAATACGAGACCATTTTATCATCATATGGAACACGAGTACTGTTTTAACTAAAAAGTAAATGAGACACTAATTTGAATAAACTTACAAACATTAGACACTGTTCTGAACAAAAGAAAAAATGAGTGATCAATTTGAACAGACTTACAAACACCAGTACGGACACAGTAAATAACCGAACAAGATGATAGTACCTCAAAGTAGGCATTATAAAATGATCCCCCAAAACCAGCACACCATGACATTCCGAACTCTGCCTCATTGTGCCCATCTGTATTACAAGAGGTGCAAAAATACAAATTAACCCGGGTTCCGTTTGTTTTGACAGAATACGGTTTTCGTTTCAATACTACTATTTTTTCGCATAATTCATAACAAGAATGAAATTTTTTTATTCCAGTGAGGGAAAATTCAGTTCTACCAGATATAAGTGTTTTACGTTTACCGGAAAACTCAACGAGATTACTGTGACCAGTATGTAGTAACATCATGGCACTCTGCTAAAGCAAGACCGCGATTGCAATGGTGATGAAGTCATGTTTTATACGTCGAAGAAACTGATAAAATGAACACTGAGGTCATGTGTGTCAAGAACAGATAGTCCCAAAAGTTTAAGTTGTTAAATGTAGCCCAGAATAATTTTATATTATAAGATGCCCTCTCAAGTGTGGATAATGCACAAACCTGTCTCATACCTCGTGCCTGAATTATATTACTATTAATATGTGCTAATACCATATGAAGGAACTAACCATGCTCGAGTGCCTATTTGGTATCTTTTTTGTGTACAGTTTTTTTATTTTCAAGAAACTGAAATCAAGATTTTGGAAACAGTTTTTCTGGCTTTTGGATTTTTATAGTTATTTTTTACTCAAACTAGGGAAAAATTGAAAATAAGAAACCAAAAACAAAAAAGAAATCATTTCTAAAATATGGTTTTTAGTTTCTAAAAAACTGAAAAATACATACAAAAAACGATATGAAACAGGCCCTAGTTGTTAAGTGAACCCCCGGTAATAATTTTATACACCAACAGAATAAAGGCGAGTCGAAGCAACTTACAATAACATGCGGGATCGAGAATAACGGGCTGGCCGTCTCTATCGTAGGTGATATTCCCACTCCATAGATCTCCGTGAAGCAGACATGGCTCGATCACAACATCTTCAAACAGCGGTCTCAAATTTTGAGCTAGCCGTTTTCCTGTCAATCATACGATATTGTGACGTTATAATCAAAATATAACGTTGATGGATTTTTAAGGAAACATAAATTGTAAGCTTTTCTGTTTACGATGTAACTAGGGAATAGTTTTACATATACAAATTTTTTTTTTTTTTTTTCTTGATTGAACTGGAAGTATTATTAAGTGAGAAAGAACACACAAAGAGTTAAGGATAAGAAGTCCCTAAGCATCGGAACCAAAACTAGTAACGTAAAGCCTTTTAATCCTTTTATAAATCAGAAAGGTTATATCAAGGAAGCCCCTAGAACTCTTTGTCCAAAGACCTCCTAAGAGGACTGCCTTTTTCCCATAAAAAATTCATTAGTGTATGTTCGTCTTTGAAAATCCTAGCATTCCTTTAGCCAAATATACCAAAGAATCGCAACATTGGACACAGAGAACAACATTACGATGTCTTTCCTCTTTCCTATGCCACAAAACTTGATCAGAAGGATACTATCAACCGTCTTGGGCTATTTCAATTTTATATATACATTTATAAGTGTATTTGAGCGAACAAAATTCAATATGTATGTAATGTGGAGGGGATTACATAAGTTGCATCTCGTAATAGCTAGCTCAGAATTCATTGCACAACAAGCATTACGTTTATTTGTTTCATCGTCATAGGGAATCCTAATTTGTCAGTACAGTTATGAACAAGGTAAAAGAATCAGGGCCTATTTGATATCATTTGATTGTTTGAAACAAAACAAAAAAATAATGAAAATTTCGGTTGAAAAAAAAAGAAGAAAACAACACACAAGATTTACAAGGGTTTGACTAATTGTGTAAGCATCCACGAAGTTACATAGATTTATTTCACTATCTTTTAAACTAGTACAAGAGAATTCTTTTTGCTACATATAGCCAAACAAAAATCCCATCAATTGGCATGATTCTTCACTCCATGGACATGGCATATCACAAAATAAAACCAAGCTTCGCACAAAAAGCCCAACAGACAGGATGTTGAAATTGGAAAGAAGAGTCGATTAATGTGCGAAAAGATCAATTATAATGTCGAAAATGTTGTGTTTGAACATACATGCAATGAACTCGTGATGAAGTTGCCGGGAAGAAGAGTAACCTTTATCGTAAATAGCGGAATCTCCATATTGGTGTCGAGCCAAATCCAGTTGGTAACCTAGTCTATGCTCCGCGTAGAAGTCAATCCAATCTGAACTCCATGTATTTATCTGTGGAGTACTGCATAAGAAGGAAGGTTTACAACATAGTTACTTCAATTTGCTCTAAAGTACCCGTGTTGAATAAGGGTAGAAAAATGTTGGATGACCCAAAACCATGAAAAAATCTTTTTTTTTTTTTTTTGTTTTGTGGGTGGGGGGGAGCCAAATCTGGGCATTTGGACGCATAACCATTTCTGACTCTCACACCTTCGTAGCATAAGTAGAGGTGAAGATGATCCAATTTGGCTCCTATAAAGCTCAAAAGGCTCGAGTCGAAAGCATAGTGAAACTCGAGCTTGTAGACATGTAAGCCTAAACGAGTTTATCTTAGTACAATTTATTAGCTTAAATATGCTCAATCAAGCCAAGTTTGAGCCTAAACGAGTAAAGTTTGAAATAGCTGAATTGGATACAAAGCTAGATCGAGTTTAGATGAGTCTAGATAAGGCAAGCTTAATTTGGAGTTTGCCGAATTGGATACAAAGTCAACCAAGTTGAGCTCAAGGTTGTAATAGCTTAGCTCGAGCTAAGCTAACTGCAGACAAGCCAAGGCTCGAGCCTGATGAGCTAGGGCTCAGTCATGTACACCTCTAAGCATAGGTTTACAAAGCTGAAATATCGAGAAACTAACATGAATGATTGTGCAATGAAGTATGATACGAAAATAATCCAGATATAAATAACCTGCCAATAGTATTATCCACATCAAATCCAAATCCCTTCTCAGATTTTCCAGCTTTATGCATTTCTGCAAGCTTCCTTCCTAAAAGCGCCTGCGAATGCAAGGAATGATAGGTAAAAATATGATACTCTTATAATCGAAGGGTTATTTACTCCATAGATCATTATACTTTGTCCACTGTATCAATTTTTAAATATTTGTCAGTCTAGTCCTAGAGTAGTAGATTTAAATTGCGTCAATGAACATGTTTGTATTAGCTCACTTGCATTTGACATGACTATGCTATTAAGAATTAAGTCATCACCATAGGACTAAATTGGCACAAGGACTAAGGTGACATAATTAAAAGTAAAATAACAAAACTAATACAATGGACAAAATACATGGACCTTTAAAGTAAATGAACTTATAGTAGGAAGCATTCATCCAGTTTCACCTGATTTCTCCCAGAAGCCCCGAATTCGATGAACTCCAGGATGATGTAAGAACCACCCCTTGGCAAAGTTCCAACCTACAATCTTGACAAAAAATTCACTCAGATTATCCAGTTGTTTAAAGAACGACCTGAAAAGAAAGCTGTTGCGTAGCGTAGCAACGGTTCACAATGGATTTTGAATCAACTACTATGCAATTGTTTTTCCTGATGATTGGGTACAGCCTATGAAGCATTAAGGAGCGAGACAGCATACCACAGACCAAACTCATGAAGCAAAAGAAGATGAAGTACAACCAAAGGACAGGCAACCCGTTAGCACTGAGAGCCCAAAAGCAACACCACAAGAAACCCGGAAAAACAAAAACTCGAGACCAACACGCCCCAGCATGCTGATAGAAAAGAGCAACCCCCACAAGCGCCGCTAGAGAGGAAACACAAAAAGGCACCCCGACACCCATCCAAAGTATAGTCTTTAGTTCAAAAGGAAAAAAGAAAAAAAAAAAAAAAAACAACTAAAAACTAGAACTAGAAAATGATACCAAACAGGCTCTTAAACAACCCAACATGATTGTCGCAGTCCATTACTTATTCAAACGCAATAGCTCCACTGCAAGTTATTTGATTCCATGGCAGGAACATTCTCACCTTATGTGGTTTAGGCACACGGATTGTGTTGGTTTCGTACATGAGTTTTAAACCTAGAGCCTCCCCTTCGAACATGGATGGGCCAATACTCCTGATCCAACATGTCAATCATTTGGTTTAAGATTAGCATACCCAAAATGAAGGACAAAGCAACTTCAAAATTAGTTTTTTATACTTGGCCAATGTTTCATAATGCATTCAGTTCTCAAAATTGGTTTTCTATCTTTGTTTTTTTCTAAGTATTTTCTATGAAAAATGAGAAATTGGAAGGCTCTTGAAACAGTTCAAAGAACATTAGAAAATGACTATCCCAACTATGAAGAAAAGCTCGGAAAATAAGATAAAGGCGCTTTCCTGTTTCTAGTACAACAGGAAGGAAAATGGAAAACCATATTTAATTAGAAAATTTAGGGTCTAAATTTTTTTTTTTTTTTTTTTTTTCAATTTTTGGTTTTTAAGAAACTAAAACTAGTTTTCATAACAGGTATTTTCTAGGTTTTCGATTCTTATTTTAAGTTCTCACTCAAACAAGAAAACAAAAATAGGAAGAACCCATTTTCAAAATATGGTGGTTAGTTCTATAAACCCTAAACCTACAAACAAGAAAAACCAAACAAGCTATTCGAAAACTCAATCTTTTAGAGGCATTTTTATGAAAACATGGGTGCTTGTAAAATTTTCCTAAAAAACTAGAGAAGGTTCATGAAGTGATCACACCAATAATTGTCTTTTATATGGATAGAAAATTTGAAGGCCGATAACTCCTATTCAATTCGAAACTGAGTTTAAACATTCAGATTACAACAATCCACTTTTTTGTTGATTCTGAATTTAGTTTTGATACATCAACACCATTCAAGGCTCTGTTTGTTTTGACAGAAATATTCTTTATTTTAATTCTAGTGTTTCTTTACATAACTTACAGCAACAACCATAAATATGAAAAATATTTCCATCATAGAGGGAAAATTGACTTCCCCTCAATGAAAGGGAAAACATTTTCTGCTGTATGTTTCACTTCAGCCTCAACTAGGTCAAGTGTGAACCTCATACAAATTTATCGAATACAATTATTTTATTAGCTAAAAAGATAAATTTTTAAAACAAAGTATTTTTGATTAATAATATTATGTGAAGCAAAAATTTCCAGTAAGAAAATGTTTTTTCATTGAACTGAACGGAGTCAAGATGTGAACCTGTTTGTTTTGACAAAGAAAGGACCAACATCGGTGTCATAGCGGCTAGCAAGATTGATGCACCCGCCACCAACAGGACTTATTTTCGCAATATGAGTTGCTTTCCCTTCTGTAAGAATCCACTCGCGAACTGGATCGTCGCTCATCGACACAACTGCCGTAGCAAACCGAGGCTTAGCACTGTTGTAAACAAAGGTCTATTAGGGCCTGTTTGGTATTGTTTTCTATTTGTAATTTTGGTTGTTGAGAAACTAAAAATCAGGTTTTGGAAACAATTTTTTTTTCATTTTTGGTTTTGTGTTTCAGTTTTCATTCAAACTATGAAAAAATTCAAAACACAAGACCAAAAATCAAAAAAGATCGTTTCCAAAATATGACTTTCTAAAAACCCAAAATTGCAGACAAAAGCCGAGACAAAAATGTCCTAAGGTTCATTGAGTACTACTTAGAAAGCTCATAAGTGCAATGCTATTACTCCTAAAATTGCTAAAATGGGACGAAATAACTTTACCCAATGAATGAAAATTAAAAAATGCATTTTCCTACTATTAAGACAAATAGTAACGTTTGAAGAATGAAATGCGAGGGGTTATTTCTTATCGTTCTACATTTCTATAAGGTAGCATGAATTGCAATGGCCAAGACATATCAATGGAAATACTTGCTTCTTCTCAATAACTTTCTCTTCAGGGTAGCTCCCGGATGAGCGAAGGCTGCGTACATCTATCCCCTCAAGACCCTGCTTATACGAGAGCCCTTTGAAGCACTGGGTTTGTTGTTGTTGTACTCTAATTTTCTACAATTTCACTTCTAACTTTTATACAATCCAAGCATTCTAGTTTGAATTTAATCACCTAAGTTGTTTGATGAAGGCCAAAAACAAAAGTTAGCAAGTTCAAATAGAATCAAACCGGTAACTCGTTAGGATACTCGTTCCTTTAATTATTTCCACTAACCGTGTTAGATATGTAAAGTTTGGAGTAAGATAGTGGGAGAAAGAAGTAAACTCTCAAACCGGTTTAAAGACAAAAATAATGAATATAACAATAAAATCCAGGAATAACCGCATTACATAAAGTTCAAAAATTCTTGATACTTCTCCAATTTGAACTCAATATAATTCACACCAATTCACTGCTAACCACGCAAAAATTCAACTAATTAAATTAAATAATGCTAAAAAGACAAGCAAAAGTTCAAGTTACGCCAGTAGCTACAGTTATGTCAATTGCAGAACTCTCCAGCATAAAATGTTCGAATCGAACGATTCAAGCAGTCTCTAAAGCTAAAAATACAACAATCACATACAAATTGGAGTAATTATGCGGTGAAACTTAAGCAATCGAAAGTTTAGAAAACAAAGAAAAATTGAGATTGAAAGCTGAAATTCAAGCTTGAAATTCAAATTAGTAGCTGCAGAAATTGAATAAATGATGATTTTGATGAAGATTAACAATTAAAAGTACCTGAAAATGGCTTCGATTTAGTGAAGGAGAGAGGACGCAAGAGTGTAGGAGAGAGACAGGAGAGAGAGAAACAGAAACCCATTCTTCGCCTTCGATTCCTTTCGAGAATTGGGATGGGTAAAATGTTATTACCCAAAAAAAATTATTATTATCACAATAAAATTATAATTTTTAAGATAATTTTATCGAAACATGCCTAATGCCTCAAGGGCTCCCGCCTACGCAAGGTCTGGGGGGGCGAATGTACTCAGCCTTTCCCCTTTCGGGTGTCAAAAAACTAATTGTCTCAAAAGTTAAAGCTGATAGGTAAAGATTTAAGATTGGTTTTATACTCTAACATACCCCCTCATGCAAATGCCTGTAGGGCTTGAAGCGTGGATATTGCACAGCCCACCTCATACGTTGTGCTTAAATTATATTCATAATAAAAGTGGGGACTGTTGGGATTCGAACTCATGTTCTCTTGGTCAACAAGGCTTTGATATCGTGTTAAGGAACCAACTATTGCAAAAGCTTAAACTGATAGGTAAAGGTCTAAAATTGATTTTATACTCTAACATTCTGCTCTTTAAAAGTTTAAAGGACTAAATGTTCAATGGATTATTTATATTTTAATTGATTATAGTTTGAGTAAGTTCGATAAATTATTGAGTCATTCATCGTGTCAACTTTGTTGACAAGGGCTCGTTAACTGTCGTTAAGCGTTCAGTAAAGGGCTCGTTAAGTGTATTGTTATCTTGCATTATTCACGAAAATCATTTTCTTTATCAGAAAATTTCTTCAAATATTTTCAATCAAAAAAAATTTATTCATCTAATTTTGTAATTTCTCTAGGTGAATAAAAATAAATCTTTATACCGATTTTCACCATAGTTAAAAGGTCGAATGAGGCACGCTATGTAAGAATGACGGAAAAAGTTTTCCCGTTTTTGAAAAAATATTCTCCCCTTTATTAAAAGAGCGTGAATTTCCCTTTTAACCTTTTAGTAGATAACGTTATTCTTAAGTAATACTTGTTATAAACTTATTCAAAAACATAACAGAAACAAGACAAAAAAGCTTTCCGTCAAACCAAATGAAGCCATGGTGACTTTACCAAGTGAAGAATAAAACCAATAAGACCGATAACAAATTACAAACCGAAAAGCTGTCTTAAAAAATGAAAACCAGAAGTATTAAAACACTTTTAATAAACAAAATGTGTTATATATATACAACAACAACAATAGACCCAATGCCTCCCGTATAAGCGAGGTCTGGGAGGAGTAAATGTACGCAGCCTTACCCCTTCAGGGTGTTATCCTGCCGAAAAGCTGTTTTTAAGAACTTCCAACATTATAGGATTAGCAACACAAGGACTTCCCAGAAGGCCACCTATCCTGGCACTACTCTCGCTCAAACACGCTTAACTCGGAGTTCTAATGGAGTCCGATTGTATTAATGCCAGGTAAATAAATCCTATGTTATATATATACATATTAATCAAAAAATATTATGTACACTTGTCCGAGAGGCATACAAAAACCGAAAGTATTAAACATTAAAAATAGACAAAATGTGAGTATATATATTAATCAAAGAATATTATGTACACTTGTACGAGGGGCATACCCCAAGATATAGGTACAAAGCCAACACAATACAACATCAAAATTGGTTTTGGTGAACGTCGCACGTATGTAGCCTTTCCGAACTCGTGACCTCTTGTGTCGGATAATTAGCTAGACACGGTCTTCGACGTATTTGATTGTTCTAGAAGTTTCCAGACCGATACTCGGCCAGTAGCGTCGCCGGTGAAGAAAAGGCCGTCGGGACCGATTTGGATGGTCCTCACTTCTTGCCTTGCAAATAATCTGCCCCTCTCATGAAATCTGCACCCACATCATTCAGAAAAACAATCAAGAATTAGCTCGTGTCAAAGATCCGACTATTCCAAAAGTTTAAGCTGCAACAACTCCACACCTTCAAATGTCTATCAGGCTCGACACATGGACAATGAACATGTCCGTGATGTTTGCTCAGATTCAGCACCGTCGTTTCTAACTGGAGACAGGCTAAGCCTAGTATTGGTAAAGCTCAACACGTGATCCTAAAAGCACTACTCTCAAGCTCGAGCTCAAACAAACCAAGATTAAGTTGAAATAGGTCTAAGCAAGGCAGGGTTTAAAACTCATGGAACTACATCTAAACTAAATCAAGCCGAGCCAATCTCATGCTCAAAATCTCTTGGTTAGGTAGGCTTAGAGAAAAGCTCAAGCCAAGCAAAATGTCAATGAGCTAGCTTGGCAAGCTAACTCTTTGCTACGTCATTTATTCAAACCATTTGTTCTAGGCCTCAACTTTAATAGTGTTTACCTACTTGACCAGGCGTCGACAACAAAATTTGATTAAAAGAAGATGACAAAATAAGAAGAGTAAAAGATACTCACGATGGCAAATCATATAACCGCACGGAGTTGTCGTTACAGGAGCACAACAAAATTGATTTCCGTTTGGCATCGTCTATGCCACAAAGTGCCAGAATACCCTGCAAAGATGCAACTTCAAGTCAATGATACTTGACCATTAAGGTTAGGATTGTACTAATTATTTGACTTTTATCATGTTAATTCCAATGATCAACTAGTTATTACCAGATCAGGGACATTAGAGCTCTAGCTTTGTCGCTAAAAATACCGAAATAATTAGAACCTAAGGGAAACCGTTAAGACTATTTTTGAATAAATTTAGTTATTTCTATTTATTAAGCACGGGGATGTTTAGTTGGTTGTACGCATTGCTGTTCAACTGTTACTCTTACATACAAGGACGCTTAATCTCTATGCATAGCCGAGAGTCGAAAACTGCTTCAAAAGAAATTCCTTATTCCAAGAGATGACTTACATGTTCCTCATTGTGAGTGTGAACAACTTCCAGATCTCCTGATTCAGTGGCAGCCCACACCTGGATTAGAGGAGGAAATATATTAGACATTAAGCAACTTCTTGCTTTTGCACAAAGCTCAAAAAATTTTATACGACAAGAGGACACCAAATATACCACGAACATAGCGGCTTCGGGTTGAGGTTTTCGAAAATGGGTTTAATATGGATTGACAAGTTTAACCCGTTTCAGCAATTGGTTGAATTTGAGTTTGGATTGGGCCAACCCATTCTTAACACGCTTAACCTACTATATAGTTAGGTTATTTGAATGGGGTGAGTGTATGTTGCTAGTTATGTTGTAAAATTTTATCTAAACTATACTTATTATTGTTAAAAATTATAAATATATTTATGTATAAATTATTAGTATCCACCATAAGGTGAATATTAATATGTCTGTAAGCTCACAAATTGGAATTTAACAAAAAAAAGTTACCTATGTAATTAAATGGGTAACCCAAAGGCCAACCGTTTATTAATTGGGTTAGGTAAAGGTTGAGAGTTATAACACATTTAAGAGACCGGCTAAGTTCGAGTTGATCCTTTTCAAAGACCCCTCATATAACAAGAACACGAACATAATACAACGTAACACAACTATCCACCCAACTTTTGCATCAATATACAACGACAAGAGAAACCGAAGACGAACCTTTAATGTGCGGTCCAAAGAACAAGTCAACAAATAATAATCCCAACAGATCATTGAAGTAACCACTTCGGCATGCTTGGTAAGAGTGTGTGTGCATTGAAGATCTTCAGGATTCCAGGACCTTATGGTTTTATCCAGGGAACTCGAGTACACCTTTTCGGCTCCAAATGTTAAAGCTACCACTGCGCCAGTGTGGCCCTTCATTTTCCCCATGGGTTTGAAAGACTCGGGTTCAGAACCGAATTCCCATGCCAATATTGTACCATCCTGTAGTAAAGGGTCAAAATTAATTACAAACATATTAAAAGATCACTACACTCCACTTTCAGACTAACAAAGCAAGGAATTTGATTGTAGTCAGGCTCAAGACTCAGGTTGTCTGTGTATTTAGCTTGACTCAGGCTCATAAAGGGCTTGGGTTTAGCTCGCTTGAGCTCAAACCTAGCTCACCAAATTCTGAACTAAGCTTGTCTTATTGACTTACTTAAGCTTGATCTAAGCTTAGCTCAAAATAGGCTAGACTAGCATATTCAAACTAATAAATTGTATTAAGCTAGCCTCTCATTTAGATTCATTCGCACTCATGAGCCTAAAGCTTGATCTTCACTACGCTCAAGCCAAACCTTTCGGATTTTATGACAAGGGAAAGAAATATGATGATAAGGGCAAGTTACAGTAGTTACCTGTACTCCGGCAAAGAGCATATCGTGCCCCGTGGTCAACGCACACACTTGTCCAACCGGTCCTCTAAGAGTAGGTTTGGCGTCGGTCTGAATGTTCCATGCCTTCGAAGCACGAAATAGAACTCAAATTAGCGACTAAGTTGGTGTCGTAGAAAAATTCATTAATAAAAGAATCAGAAACTATTTAAAACCTAAATTTTGCAATAAGTCACCTGAACAGCATCCTTTATTCCAATAAACACCCATGGCCCATCACTAGTCATACACCCAACTTCACAACCCATATCAAATGTAGCAACACACTGCAATAATCACAGTATAAGTACAAATTTGAATGAAAATTTATTGATTTACGAGCAACTTGAAATCAAACAACTTACGACTCCTACCTCTCCAGTGTGGCAGTTCCAAACCCTTACAATCCCGTCTTGACTACTCGAGAGAAGCTTATCAGATCCCAAAGGGAGTTCAATCCCAGAAACATGCTGAAAGTGTAATCTCATAATCAGAAGTTAGAAATTTGAGCATATATATAGGATTTGAAATTATATGTAATTAGGCAGCGAAAAGATTTTAGATATATACCTTCTTGTGTCCTTCGAGTTCAGTCAACTTGGTAAATCCATCACCAGAATACCAAGAATGGGCATACCCACACTTTTCTCCTTTGACACAGTTGCCCGTTATCCAGTACTCACAGACCTTATTTTCGACTTTTTGAGTGCTTTCATCGGCACTATTTGTAACTTTTGTAGGACACGGCTCAACCTTCTTCTGTGAGTTTACTATGGGCACCTCATTTGTATTCTTAGGGCCAGTTTCCTGCTTCCTTTGGCAGTGATTCAGCTCTTGATTTACATTTTTAGAGCTGACTTTTTGTATCTTTTGTGAACGATGCAAATCTCCATGACGGGACTGATTAGATAATTTTTGATTGTTGATGGGTTTAGCGGGTTTTGGGTGTAAAAATCGACATGGGTTTCTTGTGCAATTCCCGGCCAACCAAAATTTACATACGGTGCCATGGGCAGGTTGCTGCCGGTGCCAGATGTATGAAGCTCTGTTCTGTGTTTGCGGTACTCTCTTCATCTGCTTAAGAGCCATTATTCTATACAAGAAGCAAAGGTGTAAGACTAATCCAAACCATATAATTCACGGTAGAAGTCGCAGATCCTCTACTGCTCCTCACTTCATGTCTCTACAAGCATAAAGTGCATAATAATCTTAAAATGTTGCTGCTGGAAGAAATGAAATTCTTAAGCCAAAGCCAAACATCCAATATGATCTCTGAAGTTTCAGCCCTTGAATTCCAATGACGATGACAATGACAGTGAACATGAAATAAGCAAGACAGGATCGTGTGCTTTGCTTAATGTCAGACTCGGATACCCCATTGCAAATCCACAAAGAATATGCGAACCAACCAATCAATTCTCTTTCGGAGTAACATGAATCACGAAAGATAATTCAGGCATCCATAAACAGTTCTGACTCATATAAATTAAATGGGATGCAATTGGTAGATCAGAGATTCCAAAATCCAGATACTTCGAACAAAAAACTAAAAAAAAAGGACCTAAAATCTATCCCCAAGTAACAAAAGTCCTTATAGATCAGCATCTCAAAGTACAGCAGAACATCAAACCCAGAAACCCTAAACTAAAGACTCAAAATCACAACAGCAAGTGTTCAAAAAAAAAATATATATATCACAACAGCAAGGAACAAATTCCTCACTGAATAATTTGCAAGGGCCATAAGTAATCCAGGATGTTGCAAACAATTGATGTCAGATCCGGCCATGAACATCCGAATAACTATAATGTCAAATTCTAATTCCGAATAACACAAATCGCTTCTGTGAGCAACATCTGTAAGCAATCCTCTAACAAGAACCCCGTTGGCAGATGGCATAGTCCAAGATCCACGCATTTCAAACAGAAATCTAATTAAACATAAAGAAGCCCTAAAATCAATCTCCCATCAACAGAATTTCCACTCGATCGGAATCGGAATATAAGTAGCCATGCAACACCAAACTTGAAAACCGTAGCCCTAACATTCAAAATCGCAACAGCAAGAAACAAATCCCCTATCATAATCTGACGTCCTTGCGAAAAATCCCTCGCTAAAAGATCTGCAAGGGCCATCAACCCCAGCAATCCGACGTCGTTTCCCAGAATGGAGGTCAAATCAGTCCAAGAAGATCCCAATTGGCGATCCAAATTCCATAATTTTACAGCAAATCAAGTAACACCGAACGCGAAAACCCTAACCCTAACCCTAAGATTCAAAATCACAACAGCAAGAAACAAATTCCTCGCTAAAAGATCTGCATGGGTCATCAAAACCCCAGAAAGACGACGTCGTTTCAAAGAACGGAGGTCAAATCCGTCCAAGAACGTCCCAAATGTCGATCCAAATTCCATAATTTTACAGCAACTCACGTAACAGCAAGCGTAAAAACCCTAACCCTAAAATTCGGAATCAAGACGGCAAGGAACAAATCCCTCGCTAAAAGATCTGCATGGGTCATCAAAACCCCGGCAATCCAACTTCGTTTCCAAGAACGGAGGTCAAATCCGTCCCAGAACATCCCAATTGGCCAGCAAATCACGTAACCCTAACCCTAAGATTCGAAATCAACAACACAAGTAACAAATCCCCCGCCATAATCTGCCATCCTTGCGCCAAGAACATCCGAATAGAAGATTGAAATTCCATAATTCAAACGATAAATTAAAATCTGGAGAAGATGAGCAGTAGCGAACCTGAATCGAATCAAATTCAATCTTCTACTGAGAATACCGCAGCTAAAAGATTTGATTCAATCAAATCTTGCAAAGAAAGAGAGAATTCAAGACCTAAAAAGAAAATTTTTTGGAGAGAGAGGAGTGGCAGAGGCCTCTATTTATAGGGATAGTTCCTTGCGCAGCACGTTACCGCACTTTGAAATTATTATAGGAATATTGGCGGGTTCAAATTATTATGGGGTAAAAATATTAAATTTTTTTTTTTTTATGTAAAATTATCTGAATTTTATGTGCGATTTAAAAAAAAGATTATTTATGTCAAAAGTCTTTATACTTTATCTATTATATTAATTTAGTCTTTATATTTTTATTTGTGTCAATTTAGTCTCTGTATAATTTAAAATGTATCAATTTGGTCCTTAGAGAAAAAATATTATGTAAGTTTTTAATGGAATTTTTAATGATTCTGTCATGAGTTAGGTTAAATTGGATCAATTTGGTACTTAGAGAAAAAATATTATGTAAGTTTTTAATAAAATTTTTAATTATTCGGTCATAAGTTAGGTTAAATTGAGTAAACGGATAAATTCATAATAAGGTACTTGCATCTAATATAATTTTTTATTCAAAATTATGTTATTAACTTCACTAAAATTTGACCAAATGACTAAATTAACACATTTTAAATTGTACAAGGACTAAATTGACATAATTAAAAGTACAATGACTAAATTGACACAACTAATAAAGTATAGAGACTTTTTAAATAAATAACCCTTGAATAATTACTTAATTTTTTTAATTTATAAATGTCATACCTAAACTCTTAAAAGAATTTCAATGTCACACCTTAATGTAACTTCTTTAATATCCGTTGTTTATAACTGATTTAGCATTTAAAAATTAATTTTTTAGAATATATATTAGATATTTATAATTTTTTAGATGTTTAAAATTTTTGTAATATTTTAAAGTTATTTTAAATGTAAATTCAAATTTTTAAAAGTTATTTTTCTTTTTTTCAAATTCCATATTAACAAAAACTTACAATTTTTTTTTAATTTTTAAATGTCAAACCTAAACTTTTAAAAAATTTTCAACATCAAACATTAATGTTAACGCCATTAATATCCTTTAATTTTTACAAACTTGACTTTAAAAAAAAAAATAATTTTAAAAGTTTGAATTCACATTTAAAATATCTTAAAATTTTGTGAATATTTTTAAAATAATTTATATTTTTAGTATTTTTTAAATATCACGTTAGCAAAAACTAATAAATGTTAACAGCATTAACATTAAGGTAAGTCATTAAAACCGCATCTAAAGTCTTGGTAATTTTTAATAAAATAAATTCAAAATTTAATATATATTCAAGTTTATAAAAATTTGTGGTTATTACTTATTATAAGTTATATCATTTCACTATCTCGACATTATGAAGTGTGTATTAGACTCCCCCAATTAGAGCCCCATTTTTCAATTTGGGGCACCAAATGGGGCTCCATTCTTGGTTTTTATTTTTTCTAATTTTTAATTTATTTATTATATTAATTAATATAGTGTATTAAATTTTATTTTAAAATATATTTCAAGTTTTACCAAATTTTTTTTTATATTAAATGTGAGCAATTCCTTTTATTTAATTATTTATACTGAGTTATTTTTAAAAATATAAATTTTAATTTTCATAATTTAATTTATTCTCTTAACGTAGTTAATTATTTTTTTACTCATGTTTATTTTTAGTGTACTTTCGTATTCTATCTTGAAATAATTAAAGTAATATAAATAATATTAATCATTAAAATAACTAAAAAACTTTATATTAAGGTAGGGTTGTACATTGCATTATTTTCCATAATTTGTGATGAATTTAGATATTTTATGAATTTTAGCTCGAAAGGAGAGAAAATCAAATCTTGCATTTTTTTTAAAAAAATTAAAAAAATAAATCTTTAATCTAAAAAATTTTCAAGAGGATTAGAATAAAAATATTTTTCTTAAAATATTTTCAAAAAAAAATATTTTTTACCTAAAAATAAGACATAAGCTGTAAAAATATTTGAGATAAGTAATATTTGTTATAAACTTATACAAAAATATAATTATTAAACGACAGAGATTTTCTGTCAAACCAAGTGGAGTCACGGCAATTTCACTAAGAACAGAAACGAAAAAGACTACAATAATATAGATTACAAATTACGAACAGGGGAAGCTCTCTAGAAAACAAAAACTTACTGTATAAAAGTATAAAACATTAGTTGACAAATGAATCAAATGCGTATATACATTAATCAAAAAATGTTATGTACACTTGTACGAGGGGCATACCCCAAGATAGGCACAAAGCCGACACAATATAACATCAAAATTGGTTTTGGTGAACATCACATCACATGTATGTAGCCTTTTCAAACTCGTGACCTCTTGTGTCAGATAATTAGCTAGGCACGGTCTTCGACGTATTTGATTGTTCTTGAAGTTTCCAGACGGATACTCGGCCAGTAGCGTCCCTGGTGAAGAAAAGGCCGTCGGGACCGAATTGGATGGTCCTCACTTCTTGCCTCGCAAATAATCTGCCTCTTCCGTTACTTCTACACCCACATTATTAAAAAAACAATGAAACAATTAGCTCGAAAAAAGTTAAGTCAACTCACAATGTTGTAAAACTTCGAAGGTTTGACTTGTCCGTAGCTCGAGATGAGCCTAGCTAGCTTTTAGTGTTGTTAAAGCTTGAACTTGATACTTGCGATCCTAAATTATCTAGAGCTTAAGCCTTGAGAAAGAACCAATTATCTCAAAAGTTTAAGGTGAAGGGTAAATGGCACGTGAATCCTCTAATATGCTCCCCAAACTAATGCACTTTGGAAATTGAAATATGGACAATGCACAGACCCACTCCAAACCTTGTGTTAAAATTATATTAATATTGAAAGTCGACATCCTTCGGATTCAAACTTGTGACATTTAGGTCAACAAGACTCGCATACCGTATCAATTAACCAACTATACCCGAAGCTAAAACTAACGAGTGAAGGCCTAGGAATGGTTTTATCCTGTAACAAGTCCAAAAGAACCATGATCAAGCTAAAATGAGCTTTGAGCAAGGCATTCTTAGCTTAAAAGACCCCAAATTATGTTCAACCCAAATTGACCGGAGCCAATCTCAAGCTCAAAATCTCCAGGCTCGTTAGGCTTAGATAAGAGCTCAAGCCAAGCAAAATGTCAACAAACCGAGTCTTAAGCCCGACAAGCTCAGTCTTAGCTAGTTCATTTACACCACTAGTTTAAGTGTCGAGCCACTTGTACCAAGACCTCATTGGCATCGACAACAGATGTTTGATTAAAAGAACATGACAAAATAAGAAGAGTAAAAGAGATACTCACGATGGCAAATCATATAACCGCAAAGAATTGTCGTTACAAGAGCACAACAAAATTGGTTTCTTTTCGGCATCGTGTATGCCACAAAGTGCCAGAATACCCTGAAAAGATGCAACTTCATGTCAATGATACTTCACATCATATAAAAAGCACGTAATCAAATATTAAGTTAGCCAAAATAGCTCTACATTCCTGGTTGATTCGGTCGTGAAAATAATACTCTAGTCATACTATTAAGATCAGGATTCTATTTATTAGACTTTATTTATTTGAATTCAAAGATCAACTCGTTATTACCAAATTACAGATTTCTTTTATATTAGAACTCTTGTTTTATCTCTACAAACACCGATATAACTAGAACCTAAAAGAAACCGTTAAGACTATTTTTCAATAAATTTAGTTATTTCAATATCTTAAGCACAGGGATACTTAGTTGTGGTTGGGCACGGGATTGTTCAACTGTTCTCCTAGGTACAAGGATTCCTAGGAGCCCCTTCGATTAAGCACAAGGGTATTTAATCTCTATCAAGGGAGGCATGTAGAAAACTGGCTCAAATGAAAGTGTTTGTTCCATGAGATGACTTACATGTTCCTCATTGTGAGTGTGAACAACTTCCAGATCTCCCGATTCAGTGGCAGCCCAAACCTGGATTAGAGGAAATATACCAAAAATCAAGAAACACCTCATTGCTTTCACATAGAGCAAGCAAAGTTTGAGACACGATATCACGAGATGAGCATAGCAAGCTTGGCTTGCAATTTTGAAACCAGGTTGAATTTGGGTTGACATGTGTAACCCGTTCAAATAGTCATATTAGGTTATTTAAATGGTATTCTACAATATGTGAATATCAATTTGGCTTATATTAATTTTAATTATAAATATATCATGTATTTATAAATAGCATCAATAATAAGATTAAAGGAACATACCCAATGCCTCAAGAGCTCCCGCCTACGCAGGATCTGGGGGGGCCGGATGTACGCAACCTCCCCCTTCAGGATGTTTACCTGAAGAGAGCCTGTTTCCCAGTGCCCCCCAACCTGAGGGTGAGGACTTCCCAGGAGGTCACCCATCCTGGTACTACTCTCGCCCAAGCACGCTTAACTTCGGAGTTCTAATGGGATCCGGTGACGGCGTGTTGGTGCCCTCTTTGGTAGCATCAATAATAAGATGTATGTTAACAAGTTTGTAAGTTAACAAGCAAGCATGTAACAAAACAACGCTACCCACAAATGGGTAACCTGGGGTTACCCATTCATTTTATTACGTTAGGTAAGGGTCAAAAGCTCCCAACCCATTTAATGAACACGTTAGGTTCAGGTTGACTTCCTTTTTTAAAACCACTCAAATAACACTAACACGAACATGAGACAATGCGACACATTTATCAATCCAACTTTTGCATCAATATACATCGACCAGGAAAACTGAGACAAACCTTTAATGTGCGGTCCAAGGAACAAGTCAACAAATAATAATCCCAACAGATCATTGAAGTAACCACTTCGGCATGCTTGGTAAGAGTGTGTGTGCACTGGAGATCTTCAGGATTCCAGGACCTTATGGTTTTATCCAGGGAACTGGAGTACACCTTTTCGGCTCCAAATGTTAACGCCACCACTGCGCCAGTGTGGCCATTCATTTTCCCCTTTGGTTCAAAAGATTCGGGTTCAGAACTGAATTTCCATGCCAATATTGTACCATCCTGCGGTAATGGGTAATTATTAATTACAAACAGATTAGAAGATCAATCCACTTCAGACTAACAAAGCCAGGAATCTGATGGTCGTCCGGCTGGCTCGTTTGTGAATTTAGCTCGACTCATACTCGTCAAGGGCTTGGGCTTGGCTCACTTGAGCAAAAAACCAGCTCACCAGATTCTGAACTAAGCTTGTCATAGACTTTGTTTAAGCTCAAAATAGACTATACTAGCATATTTAATCTGATAAATTGTATTAAGCAAGCATCATTTAGGCTTGTGAGTGAACAAGCCTAGATCTTGAGCTTTACTATGCTCTCGGATTTTATGACTACAGAAAGAAATATGATAATAAGGGCAAGTTACAGAAGTTACCTGTACTCCGGCAAAGAGCATATCATGTCCCGTGGTCAACGCACACACTTGTCCAACCGGTCCTCTAAGAGTAGGTTTGGCGTCGGTCTGAATGTTCCATGCCTTCGAAGCACGAAATAGAACTCAAATTAGCGACTAAGTTGGTGTCGTAGAAAAATTCATTAATAAAAGAATCAGAAACTATTTAAAACCTAAATTTTGCTGTAAGTCACCTGAACAGCATCCTTTATTCCAATAAACACCCATGGCCCATCACTAGTCATACACCCAACTTCACAACCCATATCAAATGTAGCAACACACTGCAATAATCACAGTATAAGTACAAATTTGAATGAAAATTTATTGATTTACGAGCAACTTGAAATCAAACAACTTACGACACCTACCTCTCCAGTGTGGCAGTTCCAAACCCTTACAATCCCGTCTTTACTACTCGAGAGAAGCTTATCAGATCCCAAAGGGAGTTCAATCCCAGAAACATGCTGAAAGTGTAATCTCATAATCAGAAGTTAGAAATTTGAGCATATATATAGGATTTGAAATTATATGTAATTAGGCAGCGAAAAGATTTTAGATATATACCTTCTTGTGTCCTTCGAGTTCAGTCAACTTGGTAAATCCATCACCAGAATACCAAGAATGGGCATACCCACACTTTTCTCCTTTGACACAGTTGCCCGTTATCCAGTACTCACAGATCTTATTTTCGACTTTTTGAGTGCTTTCATCTGCACTACTTGTAACTTTTGGAGGACACGGCTCAACCTTCTTCTGTGAATTTACTATGGGCACCTCATTTGTATTCTTAGGGCCAGTTTCCTGCTTCCTTTGGCAGTGATTCAGCTCTTGATTTACTTTTTTGAGCTGACTTTTTGTATCTTTTGTGAACGATGCAAATCTCCATGACGGGACTGATTAGATAATTTTTGATTGTTGATGGGTTTAGCGGGTTTTGGGCGTAAAAATCGACATGGGTTTCTTGTGCAATTCCCGGCCAACCAAAATTTACATACGGTGCCATGGGTAGGTTGCTGCCGGTGCCAGATGTATAAAGCTCTGTTCTGTGTTTGTGGTACTCTCTTCATCTGCTTAAGAGCCATTATTCTATACAAGAAGCAAAGGTGTAAGACTAATCAAAACCATATAATTCATGGTAGAAGTCGCGGATCCTCTACTGCTCCTCACTTCATGTCTCTACAAGCATAAAGTGCTTAATAATCTTAAAATGTTGCTGCTGGAAGAAATGAAATTCTTAAGCCAAAGCCAAACATCCAATATGATCTCTGGAGTTTCAGCCCTTGAATTCCAATGACGGTGAACATGAAATAAGCAAGAAAGGATCATGTGCTTTGCTTAATGTCAGACTCTGATAACCCATTGCAGATCCACAAACAGTTCTGACTTGTATAAATTAAACAGGATGCGATCAGTAGATGCAAAGATTCCAAAATCCAGATACTTTGGACAAAAAACTACATAAAAAAGCCCTAAAATCGACCCCCAAATAACATAACTCTTTATAGATCAGTATCTTAAAGTACAGCAGAACGCCAAACCCAGAAACCCTAAACTAAAGACTCAAAATCACAACAGCAAGGAACAAATCCCTCACTGTATAATCTGCAAGGGCCGTCAGTAATCTGAGACATTGCAAAGAACGGAGGTCAGATCAGGCTATGAACACCCAAATCAGTTTATAATTTTAGATTCTGATTCTGAGTAACACGAATCGCTTCTGTGATCAACATATGTAAACAATCCTCTAACAAAACCAAATCGGCAAATGCACATAGTTCAAGATCCATGGAATTCAAACAGAAGACCATCGATATTAAAAACCCTAAAATCAAAGTCCAATCAACAAAACTTGCAATTCATCAGAATATAAGTAGCCAAGTCACACCAAACTTGAAAACCCTAACCCTAATATCGAAATTCCAGCAGGCAACAGCAAGAAACAAATTCCCCGCTAAAGGGTCTGCAAGGGCCACCAGAACCCCAGCAATCCAACATTGCTTCAACGAACAGTGGTCAAATACGTCCAAGAACATCCCAATCGGCGATCCAAATTCCGTAATTTTACGGCAAATCACTTAACACCAAACGTGAAAACCCAAACCCTCCCTAAGATTCAAGAAACAAATCCCTCGCCAAAAGATCTGCATGGGTCATCATAACCCTGGGAATCCGACGTCGTTTCCAAGAACGGAGGTCAAATACGTCCAAGAACATCCCAATCGGCCATCCAAATCCCATAATTTTACAGAAAATCACGTAACACCAAACCACAGAACCCTAACCTAAAATTCGAAATCAAGACGGCAAGTAACAAATCCCTCGCTATAATCTGATGTCGTTTCCAAGAACGGAGGTCAAGTCCGTCCAAGAACATCCCAATTGGCGATCCAAATCCCATAATTTCACAGCAAATCACAACCAAACGCCAAAGCCCTAACCCCTCCCCTTCATTCGAAATCAAGACGGCAAGAAACAAATCCCTCGCTATAATCCGATGTCGTTGCGCCAAGAACATCTCAATTGACGATCCAAACTCCATAACAACAACAAATAAATTACAATCAGGAGAGAGACGAAGAAGAAGAACACGAGCAGAACCTGAATCGAATCACAGCGAAGCGATCTGATTGAATGAATTCTTGAGAAAATAGAGATTTTGGAGAGAGAAAGATGGAAATTATAAAACCCAAGAACGAAGATATGTAGATTTCATAGTGGAATGCAAAAGGGTGAATTTATAGGGTTCGGGATAGGGGCATTAGCGGTTGACCAAAATTTTGAAATTTGTTTGACTTTTATTTAAAATCATCTCAATTTTATTTTAAATATCATTTTATAAAATTACTTATATTTTTTTAATTTTTTTAAAAAAAATTCTGTGTTACAACTTAATGTTAGCACCTTTAGTTTTTGATAATGTGTCATTTAAATTTAAAATATATATATATATATATATATATATATATATATATATATGATGTTTTTATGAAAGGGTGAAAGAAAGAGAAAGGTGAATGCTGACCCTCCATTGTAATAGACGATCAAGATTTATTGTACATTAAAAAAATAATAATTTACCCCCAAAATTTGTTGAGTATTGGAAAAAAATAATTTCCCTCTCATACACCTCCTTTCTTTTTGCCCCATAAAGGGGTATAGGCTATAAATTTTTTTTCTTAATATTCAACAAATCTTGGCCGTCCATCACAATGGAGGGCCAGAATTCACTGCTCTCGTGCTCTCACCCTATCATAAGAAAGACATCATATATATACATATATATATATATACATATATATATATATATTTGTAAAATGTTTACAAGTTTTTTAGATGTTTACAATATTTTTTAGTATTTTAAAACTATTTTAACTGTAATTCAAAGTTTTAAATTATTTTCTCTTTTTTTAAAAGTCATATCAGCAAAAATTAACGGATGTTAACATCGATAACTTGAAGGTTTGATATTGAAAAATTAGAAAATTTTAGGCAGTTTTTTGAAACCGCATATAAAACATAGGTGGTTTTAAGCAAAAAACCTTTATTGTTATAAAAAGATTTAACTGTGTGCGATAACTATTATTAATACTAGAAATTCTTGTATTTCGTCAATTGTGTCAATTTAGTCTTTACACTTTTAGTTATGTCAATTTAGCCCATGTTGTATTAATGTTGTGTCAATTTGGTCTTTAGAGTAAAATTTAGGTTAAATTGTTAATGGTTCGACCATAGATTTAGTTAAATTGAGTCAATAAGTTAATTTATATTGGGTTACTTGCATCTAACATAATTATGCCGTTTAAAATTACGTCAATAGCTCAAATAAATAAATTTTATTGAAACATTGATGAATAAATTATTTGAAATAAGATGAACCAAATACATCTTTTTCTTCAAAGCAAATTTCTCTTCCCAATAGCATTTTTATTATATTTTTTGAATTTAATGCCCTTTAAAAAACTATTCACATATTTCGATACGGATAGAATAAACTATCACGAAATCAACTATCTCAAAAGTCTAAACTAATGGGTGAAGAATTACGATTATTTTTAGAATAAATTATATATTAGTACCTTGAGTTTGGTGTATTAATTTTTTAGTCTAAAAAATTACATATATTTAATAAAATAGTCTAAACCCATGCAACACTCTCAGTACTCTAAAGGCTCCCGCCTAACCTGGGTCCGAGGGGAATGGATGTATGCAGCCTTTTCCCTTCTGGGTGCTACCTTTAAGAGAGGCCGTTTCTGAGAAACCCCCAACCTGAGGGGTGCAACAGGAGGACTTCCCAGGGAGTCACCCATCTTGGTATTATTCTCGCTCAAGCACGCTTAACTTCCAAGTTCTAATGAGATCCAGTGCATGCGTATTGGTACCCTCTTATGTTAATAAAATAGTCCAAATGATGGTATAAAATGATGCAAAACTTGTTGTTTTTTGTTGATTTTACTCTAAAATTTTTACTATTTTATTAAATATCTGTAATTTTTTGGATTAAAAATTATTTTATAAATTTTATAAAGTAAAAAATTAATATATCAAATCTCATGGTATTAATACGTAATTTACTCTTGATTTTATACTCTAACATAAACAACAAAAAAGAGAAAAATATAAGGGAAAACATTATCTTAAGCCAAAAAATGTCATTCGTTTCTTGTTCCCTGATTGTTACAACAATAACACAACATTTTTATTCAAAAAAAATAATAATGAAATAAAATAAAATAAAATAAAATCCAAATCCCTCTATAAATAAATTAATCTCCAAATACACCAAATAAAAATTCAATGGTAATGTAAATCCAATCAAGTGAAAGCAGTATCAGCAACAACAACAAATTCAGTGCCTCAAACGGCTCCCGCCAAGGCATGATCTGGGGGTAAAAAGTATACAACTTTACCGTTAAGCAAAGGAAAAAAAAAACCCATTTATCCAATTCAAGTACCCTTTTGAGCAGTCAACACACGCGATAAGAAATCATTATATTCCTGCGATTCAGTGATTTTGCATCTCGTGTATTGGATATTGCACCGATTGATCTTGAAAACCTTGATAAGAATATGGATTCGCGAAGATAGACATTAATAGTAGAAGATATAAAGCAAATTGTGACTCGTTGGGGAAGATTGAGAATATACTAGATGAAGATACGGAAAAGAAATCACAATTTGGTAACGGAGATCGCAATCTGATCATATCTTTTTCTTCGTTTTGTAAGGTATGATAAAATTGCAATCTTCTTCACCAAATTGTAATAGGTCTTGTTTAGGAACTGGGTAAAAAGGATAAAGACGGGGCCAGTAAGTTATTATCCTACACTTGTATAGATATGCTTAATAAACGAGGGGTAAAGATAGACTGGAATAAATGAATTATACTTGTTTGACAATTGGGTAATAGGGTAAATGTAACGAGAGTTATAGTTAAAATAAGGGTGCAATTGTCCACATTTTTTAAAGTTTCACTCTGCTATCTTTACCTCCAATTTGAGGGTTAAAGAAAATAAGGGTAAAAGATAAGTTTTTACCTCCCATCACCGAAAATATTTGCCAAACAGATTTACCCCGGTACCTAGCATTATCGTAATCATGTCTTCGGCTTCTTTACCTAGTGTTACAACAATCTTCTCCTACCGTATCACACAATTACTCCATATCTTGTATTTTTGAATCTACATCCACGTGGATCCACACTGTTACCGAACCTTATTGCCAAACCACGGCAACAGGACTCCGAACACTATATTTTCGAGACATCCAAATCAAGGATCCGAAAGACGAATCACCCCTTCTACTTGTCCCTTTAGCTCCATTTGAATCGAAGAAACTCACCATGTAACTTAGCTTTTGGCCCAACTTATGAAAGCTCAAAACTTGAGGCTCAATAGTGATTGAAACTCCATGAGGTTCATCTATGATGACTTTGTACGTGCTTTTTGGGTCACCCACATTTGTAACTGTTCGTTTGAAGGTGAAATTGGTGTTTTTTGGTGAGTTTGTTGGTGAAAAAATGATCGAGAAAGATGGGTAGTTTAGATCGTCTGGTTGATGGTGATTTTTGGCCTTTGGACACGTGTAGTTTCTCCTTGCGAGCAAGCTCACCTAACAAGGAAAATAATTTAAATATGTAAGTATAAAGGTGGCAAATGGATTGGGTCGAGGTCGGGGTCAGGTTGTACGAAGGGTTTTAGAAAAGGGTTTCAGTTTTTACTAGAAAATGCTATTATGGAATATGATTTCGATAATATACACGAGCAACGTTTATAACAATTGGGGTGAAAGATACTTATATATTTACCTAAATTAGATGTCATGTTAGCAAACTTTGGCAAGAAAATCATTAGATTTTGGGGACAGTTGGGCCGACATGATTATTAAACAAGTCAGGAACTAACTTGACTAAAGGAAAATAATTTAGATACTTTGGCAAATGGGTCGGGTCAGATTGGATTCATTTTGTAAGAGGGGTTTAGAAAATAAGTTGACACTGATCCCAACCTATTTATTAAATGGGTCAAGAATGCTTAACTCTAACTCGATCCGATATGCATTTAATTTTGTGTGTGACTTTTTATTCCATGCAATTTACCAAATATAGACTGTTGTGGTTGATAATGCAGTGAATAGACAGCATATTTATAATCAAATGTGTAAGTTCAAGTGAGGGTGTTGCCACAAAACCGATTCACACTATCCTAGAGTAGGGGTGTATTTGAGCAGAGCCGAGCCCGAGCCTGTCAGGCTCGAGGCTTGGCTCGTTTGCATTAAGCTCGGCTCGGGCTTGGCTCGAAGCTCTTCGAGCTCGGAAAGTTCAAGCTCGAGCTCGACTCGGCTCGATCTAAGCTCGTCAAGCTTTAATTAAGCTTGTAATATTTCGGCTCATTTAAGCTCAATCTAGGCTCGTTTGGGCTCGTTTAAGCTCGGGCTCGGCTCATTTAGCCTCAAATTTGGCTTCATGGGTCATATTTAATATAAAATATTATATTAAGAAAAACTTATTTGGGCTCGTTTAGGCTCGCGAGCTTACGAGCTCGAGCTTCACTAGGCTCAGGCTCGGCTCGATAAGCTGAACAAGCAGGCTTAGCTCAGCTCGATGTCGAAGCAAGCTGAGTCTTTCCAGCTTCTTGACGAGCCGGCTCGGCTCATTTACACCCCTACCCTAGAGTAATGCTTTAAATTTTTATGATGAACTCTTAACGTGAAGTCCTTGACAATCGTTATGTATATGTCTTTCACGAACCAATAAACTTTATAAAACAATATATGTCCATTGTTACTCACCTGAGAATTGGTGTAGTTGAGGCCGCATAAATAGTGCAAATAATCATCTGCTATGATATCGTAAACCAGTCCTGGATCTGCTGCTGCCTCAGGGTCAACATGACCCGACCCAAATGCAAAAGGGGTAGCGTACTTGGACTTGGCATCAGATGAAAAGGCATCTGCAATTAGCTTGCCTCTGTTGTCATGGGTGTAGGCGGTGGTCATTATGGCAGACTTAATAGCAGCAGGAGACCAGTCAAGGTGTGCAGATTTGACCAGAGCAGCAATGCCGCTAAGGTGAGGGCAAGACATGGAGGTGCCAGAAACTATATTGAACTGGACCCGCCTTGGGTCAGTCTTGAGCTCAGTTGGAGCCGTAATGGGTGGCCATGCTGCTAGGATGTTCACCCCTGGTGCGGTTATGTCCGGCTTGATCACATATGGGTCCACTGCGCTCGGCCCCCTCGATGAAAATGCCGCCACCACAGGCGCTCGGCTACCGAATCTATTGAGAAAATCGAGGCGTGAATAACTTGAATTATACAATCAACATTACAATCCATCTTACTTAACCTTACTTAGCCTCAATAAAGCTGGAGTTCGGTTCATTCAGGCCCTAATTTGACATGAATAGGACTCGTAACAAGCTTGAGACGCACTTATTAAGCTTGTTTACGTTCTTGAATGGCTAAGCTTAAGCTTTGCTAGGCTCGAGTTAGAGGTTTTCAGCCGAATAAGTGGATCTTCTGGAGCTCGAAAGCAGCCAAGCCTTTGAGCTTTTTTAACAAATCGAGCTTAAATATATTGTTTTGTAGAAAGTAAGTATACCTATAATATTGCTCATAAAAAAGTTAGCAACACAAATGTTTCGTGTTTTTTTTGGAACACTTCATTATGGATGTATATATTATCTTTTATAAACTGAATCCTACTTACAACTGTATTCGTCGCATTCCATTATGTAATATCTCCAACATTCGTCTTTTGTGACTATTTAGAGCCCATGAAATGTAATTCAATTCCATGCGCTAAGTAAAATAAGATAATGCTACAGAGATTTTCAGCAATACCTGGTCCCTTTGAAAGTAAGGGAAGCAGTCAAATTCCTGCTCTGCATCAGAAACCCTCTAAGTGCCTTAGCAGCAGAGGCGCCCAAAGTGGTGGCGGGTAGGACATGGGGGTCGGCAAATAACTCCTCCCCTTGGGTGGGGCTATTAAGGAGGATCATCCCGGCGCCCCCTGCCACCTTCACCATCATCCCCTTTGCTGCTCTGCTGTTTATTCCTCTTTCACAGATGACCATCTTTCCTTTTACTAATGCTGGGGTCAGTGTCCCATTTGTGCACAGCTCCGCCCCCCTTCCACCCGCAGTCTTCTTGTAGGCTAGCGGCAGTTGCTTCGTCTTCTTTCCAGAGTATAGGGATGAGCCTTTGAAGGAATAAACATGTAAACGTTACGTTAAATGGAAAATACAGGAATAATATAGTTTTTTTATTTAGGGCATGTTTGACCAAATTTTTTTCGAATAGTATTTTTTTTTTCCAGTATTTTAAGGTACCTATATTGAAACGTAAATCAATGATTAAACCTTAATGCAACAAATTGATAATTCCCCTATAATCTTTGAACTTAGAAAAACCAAAAAAATATAAATAAAAAGGGCTACAAAAAGGTCCTGAAATAACATTTCAAAAATTCAAATACCTGTGAAGGATTTGCCGTTACCGAGTCGGACCCATGTCGGAAACGTGCGATCCAAGTAACTAGCCGCGACGGTCATCAACCAAGGCGCGACGTTGCCGACGGTGGAGGGGTTGGGTCCAGAGTTGCCAGCGGAACATGAGACGAATACGCCCTTTGCCACCGCGCCAAATGCTGCAATGGCCAAATTGTCGCGGTGGTATGGGCGAGGGAGGCCGCCGAGGGAGAGTGAAATAACGTCGACGCCATCAGCCACTGCGTTGTCGATGGCGGCGAGTATGTCGGAGCTCGCGCAGCCGCCTTCCCAACATACCTTGTAGGCCGCCACCCTTGACGTGAACCTGTTAATTGCTTGTTTGATTAGTAGTCTGTTTGGTCAAGTTTTTTTTTGAAAAATATTTTTTTTTTTTTTTTAGATTTTAAAGTTTTTTAATAAGAGTAAAAGCTATTTTTCTGTTCTTAAGCTACAGGAAAATAGTGTCTCTTTTAAATAAAAGTTGAAGCAAGAATTAAAACTTTTTCAGATAAAAGTACACTTATAAATGAACACTTTTTATTAAAGTGCTTTAGCTAAATAGACCCTAAAAATAATAGAAAAATTATTGATTGTATAATTTTTATGAGAATTATCTATTCAGTTGGTCCCTAATATTTTCAAATTTGTTCAAATTGGTCTCTTATATTTTTTTTTATTTGCTCAATATAGACACTAATACGGGGGTCAAGTATGGTTTAGGGCAACCCATGCTCAATGTGTCTGTACAGGTCAATCTTACGTCGTGTCGACTGTAAGTTAAAGGAATGGAGTGATTCAGGTAGAAGTAAAGTCTCGATATATTACTAATTTGACCCAAGTTGAGTAAACTTGTTCATTTAAAAATTGAAGTAGGTTGTTTCAAAACGCTACCGAGAAAGGCACGGCTCACTAATGGGTTGATTGAGTTAGGCCTGGCAAGGTCAGGTCAACTCTCTGAGTTGTTGGATTTAGTATAACAGTTAAGCTATCCATTTTCCAACCATGAGGTCTTAGGTTTAAAACTCATCTCCTCATTAACGGATGTTAGTTGCTCTTATTAGAGCATTGTTGTATCAGGGTGCTATTCAAAAAGGGTCGGGTCAACTCGTGACCCAATTTGTTGGCAACCTTCAGTCACAATGTTTATTGTATATTAGGTTAAAAGTGTTGTATTACTGATATTTAACCTCTTTTATTTTGCTTATGAAATAAGAACGGTGAAAATTTCTAAAATAGTAACCATTAACCTCTTTAAACTTCATTCAAACCCTTTTAAATACTCAGGATTACCTCATTCCTGCTGCAACCCCTTTAGCCATGCCGAAAAGGTTGGCACCGGGGACCAAATTCCCAGCCGCGGTGGAGGCGGTGTGAGTCCCATGCCCATTTGAGTCTCGAGCTGACTTGAACTGCTCCGTCTCATTTATTTTCCCGTTCATCGCCTCATACCCTTTAAAAAACGCCCTCCCGCCTACAACTTTCCTATTGCAATTCTTCGGTCCAAACCTGGTCCCCTTCTCACACTTCCCCTTCCACTTCGACGGCACTGGACCGAACCCTGTATTTGAAATTTTCAAATATGAGTATAGTTATAATATTTCGTGTCAATTTAAATAGTGGGTTATTCCATTTAGTGTAATCTGTGGATTTAAGATGAAACCTCCTCGTAAAATGAATGGTCAATTTGAATAAACTTAAAATATTAAAGACCAATACTTAGAGTGAGGGCTGACAAGATTCGAACTCGTGACCTTTCAGTCAACAAAGCTCTGATACCATGTCAAAAAACTGACGATCGCAAAAGTTTAAGCAGATGAATAGCAGATAGTTCATCAAACGTTCGGCACATTTATGTCCAAAGTTCAAACCCAACAAAATTTTTGACTTACCAGAGTCGTGAAAGCTCGGATGCTCGGGCCAAATGCCAGTGTCAAGCACACCCACAATCACATCCGCACCCAAATTTGCCGCGCTCCATAGCCCGGCACCCACTTCCAACCCCACAAAATGACTCGAATACGTCGTGTGCGTGCGCACTATTTCGTCGCGCGCGACATAGCGCACTGCATGGTGCGCTTTGATCGCCTCATACTGCTCCTTTGTTAGTTTCGCCGCGAAACCACTCATTGTGGTTTCGTACGTGTAAAGGAGCTCTGGCTCTGATGACAACAACGATAATGATGATGATGATGATGGGGTTTTGATGGTGTTAAGTAGGGATTGGTAGAATTGATGTGGGTTTGATGATGATGATGATGATGTGTAGTCGATGTGGATGATGTATGTTGATGTATGTGATGATGATGATGATATTGCACCCAAGACGATGGACATGCATAGCAGTAGTGTTATGACTGGTGACATGGTGGCTGCCAAAAAAAAAAAAAAAAAAAAAACCAAATGGAAATTTACGTGTTAGATTTTTTTTCTATAATTAGTGACAGAGTCGTAACACAAAACAGGTAACTCGTACAAACGAGTCCTAAGTCAACTTGTATAAAGTCGCAATACACCATGTAATGCGAGGAGTTTTAGAAAAATTGCTTATTTATTATTAAATATTTTAGATAATACGGTGATACAATTATGACTTAATTAGGGGCGATCGCCAACCAATGTCTGCAAAAGAGGAAGTCGAGTTTTGAACACAACAGTTTTAGAAGCAAGGAAATTTACATTGGCAGAGTAGATGGTACAATGTGCTATTCGAGGAGTTCTAGAAAAAGGGTGGATTTAAATTTAATTTATTTATTAAAAAAATATTTTTTTATAATTTGAGACTATATAGTATAAGAATAAAATCTTTTAAAAATAATGTTACTCTTAAAAAGAACCAGAGAAAAAATTAAATATTTTTTGAGGAAAAGAAATACCCTCGTGAAAATATTTTTAAATATTTCTTCAAAAAAAAAAATTGTTTTGAAAAAAATATTTTTTTCACTACTTTGCCAAACTAAAAAGGGTGTTTGGTAGGGAAAAAAAAATTATTTTTAAACATAAGTAAAAGTTGTTCTTCCGTTTTTAAGCAACAAAAGTATTTCTTCCTTTTTAGCTCAACGACAAGGTTTAATGACAAGGTCAACGACAAGGTTTAATGACGTTTGTCTTCGAATCGGACTCTCTTGAAGTCATACAAGCATTGAAGTCAACGGAGAGGCCTCCGTGGGAGATAGCGGCTATTGTTGATGACATTAAGATTTTATGTTCTGGTTTAATTCCTTTCTCCTTTTCTTGGGTCCCTCGGAATGCTAATGTTGTAGCTCACGAGGTGGTGTTATTGCATAATTCTAGTTTATGTACACACGATTGGGTTGTTTCTCCTCCCCCTCGATTTCGAGGGCTTTATCTTTTGACAGTAATACATGATTGAGCCTTCAGGCCTTTTCTGATCAAAAGAAGTATTTCTTCCTAAAAGTAGAAGTAGAAGCAATAACTAAAAATTTTTCAGATAAAAATACTCTCACTGTAAACATATTCTATAAAGTAATTCTACAAAAAAAAAATGTACATAAAAATAGTATTTTTACAGTTTGACCAAACGAATGCTAAGTATTAATGCAATCAAACCACAAGAGAGATAGAAGGCTATGTACCTTGAGGTTGTCTTTGAATAGGATTGAAAGAATGAATAGGAATGAGCTGAAGAGGGTATTATATAAGCAACATCATCATGCATTAACTTCTATTTCATAAAAATAACAATGTAATTCATTTAATTTTGTAATGATGATTGTTGAAGAAAAAAAGCGCAAATGGGTAACCGGAAAAGCAACCTCGAGATGCTAGAGGCTAACTCGAGATGAGGGCAGATTATAACGTCAGATTGACTTTGAGAGGAACTTCACTAGGGCTTCAAACTGTACTCTATAGATCTTGAATTTTGAGCAATAACAAACTCGAGACAAGATAAATGAGTGAAGGAAGTTCGGTGAGGAAAGATCAGATTGAAGGAAGTTGTCGCGCTATGGCTGTTTCGATACAAACAGGGTCGATTCACTTTATCTAAGGAGGGGTAGGGGTGGGTGTATAAAGTGGCTTACCATCTCTTTTTTTTTTTTTTTTGATAATTGAATACAGACCCCAAAACAGGCCAAAGCAGCTACACAATAAAACAAAGAACCAAAACCGACAATAAGAATCCAAAAAAAATATAAAAAAGAGACCTCATCAAACAAACGTCCTCAGGAGAACCATCTGGGCCAAGACCATCTGACAACAACTCTCCAGTCTTCCACTCACAGAGCATCTACCGAAACTGTCTGTTGGCCAAGACCACATCTAGATTTTCTATGCGGTATAGGTGAGTGCGAGAAAGTTGAACAAAATTGAAGCACAGTATCTCCAAATTCTAACAGTGTTGAGTATTAATTTTTTTTTTTTTTTTTGCAACATACCCAGTGCCCCAAGGGCTCCCGCCTAAGCAGGGTCTGGGGGACAGATGTACGCAGCCTTCCCCCTTCAAGATATTACCCCTGAAGAGGCTGTTTCCGAACGCCCCCACCCTGAGGGTGAAGACTTCCCAAAAGGTCATTCATCCTAGTACTGCTTTCACCCAAGCACGCTTAACTTTGGAGTTATAATGGGATCCGGTGACAACGTATTACTACCCTATTTGATAGTATTAAATAATTATTAAAGAAACTTTAATAAAAGAGTTGACAATGGTTGAATTGTTCAAAAGAATTTGGTGGTGCCATCATAGTAAAGTGTGTTCCTTTTGAGGCAAGTTATGTGACCACTTTGTCTTCTCTTCTTCCCTATACTCCCCATTTTGAGTATGTTGACAAGTACTGCTTTAAATAACACATTTTTTTCGATAATTAGGGATAAAATCGCGACATAATAAGCACCTTATACAAACGAGACCTGATTCAACCCGTAGCAAAACAGGAAACAAAACAAAGATAAGAAAAAGAGACACACAACAGAGCAGAGAAATAGGATTACAGGACAAAACACAGACACACAACCAATAAGGACTGTATGAATAAGACCACCACTGGATAGTATGTATTAAGAATAAATACACATATACACATATCGTCTTTTCTGGCACGATACTCAATGCCGGCTGGCATCTTAACCATCTTAGCTAACATTGATCTTCTACGTGGCCAGTATGACCAAGTTTTTTCAGATACTAGTACAGGGAGGTGAATAGACCCAGCGGATTGGATGGCTGATATTGGTCATGGGGTCTCCGGATAGACTAGTGTAGGATAGCCTTCTGCAATGAGCCCACCTTCTCATTCGTATTGATGCCTTAGGGTTCTCTCTGAAATGACAGCAATCTTGAGAAGGCCTAGCTTTACCTTTCATTAAAAAAATGTCTCGGGTGTTTAAATAAGGGTTTGTTCAGATAAGTTTTTGTATAAAAAACATCTTTTTTAGATTTAAAGGTGTTAGGTATGCAGTGAAATTGCTTTTAAATACAAGTAAAAATAAAAAAATAATACTTCTCTTTTAAATTAAAAGAAAAAGTAAAACAAAAAAATTTTCAAACAAAAATGCCACTGTGACAAATACTTTTAGCAAAAGTACTTCTCAAGAAAGCAGTCTTTCTACAGCTTGGTTAAAAAAAAAATTGTTCTCAAAATCCATAATTGTCCTCAAATCCTCGGTTTCTATTTCCTTTCTCTATTCTTTCAAAAACTATGAGCTCCGTTTTATAAAGAAGTCGTTTCCGGGTTCATTTTTCTTTTCTTTTGAATTTTTATTCGATTTGAAAATACTGAAAATAAAAAACTAAAAATAAGAGAAAAAAATATTTAATTGCTTGGCATTTTTATAGGTCATGCAAAGAATGTCAAAAAATATCATCACGCATGTCATGTGGGCACACACTATAATTCTTGGTCATGAAATGCTTCTGCTTCAAGACAACTCTATCCATTTTTTTTTCCGATAAAGTTGCGACAAAGTCGCTAAACAAGCCGGCCACTTGCTAGGCGAGGCCTGAGGTCCCCCGCAACAAAACGGAGACCAAAAAAGCTAACCCAAAACAAGAAAATAGGATCAAAACGCTCTCTGCAAAATACGACACAGCAACCACCGAACACGGGACCAAAAAAGACACGAGGACAAAAAACAACAGCGGACACAAGCCCATCACACACAGGGAACCTAGATGAAGAAGAACCAGGATCAAAACGCTCTATCCATTTATGTTCTTTTTTTTATTTTATGAATTTAATGAATATATATAAGGTTATTTATGTTAAAGGTCTATGTACTTTATCCATTATGTCAATTTAGTCCTTATACTTTTAATTGTGTCAATTTAGTCGCTGAATAATTCAAAATGTATCAATTTAGCTCGTTAGTTAAATTTAAGTTATGTTAATAACCTAATTTTGAACGATAAAATTATGTTGGATACAACTAACTTATTATAAATTCACCTATTTACTCAATTTAGTCCAATTCGTTGATGAACTATTAAATCTTTCATTAAAAACTTAATATAAATTTTCTCTAATGACCAAATTGACACATTTTGAATTGTGCATTGACTAAATTGACACAATTTAAAATACATGGATTAAATTGACACAATGCACAAAGTACAGGGACCTTTGATGTAAATAACCCATATATATATTATGTCAATTTAGTAACGTTAAGTTGGCGATTATCTAATGGTCAGATCACAAGTGGGTTTCCATCGGGTTACCTGCATCTAATACAATTGTTATGTTAGAAACTACGATATTAACTTCATTTTTGCTAGGCAAAATAACGAGAATTGGATTTGATGTTGATGCTGAAATGCGATCTAAGCCAAAAAAAAAAAAGAGTAGAGTAAAGAGAAGAGAAACAAAGACACCAAGATTTTACGTGAAAAACCTCGTATAAAGGAAAACCATAGGCAGAGGCAGAAAGCTTCACCATTAGTGTGAAGGTGAAGTCTTCTGGTAATTGAAGGAAAAGGAATTTGGTGAAGACAGGTGAAGAAGTTGAAAACGTTGATAAATTTGTAGCCGCAGAACGAGCGTCGATGTTTGCCGACAAGCTTGGACTGCGTTTTGATGGGTATGAATCAATCATTGTCAAGGAAATTGCAAAGATTCACGAGTAAGAAGTTAAGTGTTGCATTTCATTTGTTCACTCAGCCGTAATGTTATGATCGACCTACATTCTTGTCGGTGATCGCCTCTCCTTTTCTATATTAGTGTGGAGTCCAGTTGGTTCGGCTCTTAACACACTCTCCCTGTCCTGTTTAGACGCATTGGTTCATTCTCTCCCTTTTTTGTCTTCGCCACTAAAGGTGAGGTCTTCTAACGCTGATCGTCTGTTTTTTTTTTTTTTTTTTCCCTCTCTGATTTGTGTTTTCTTCAGATTGTAATGGCCCTTTGTTTTGCTTTTTCTGCTACACGCTTTTACGTGGTCTGGCTCAAGCCTCACTGTGTGTTATATCCCGACTCTTGTCACCAATTATCGAGAAAGCGCTTCACCCTAAATCTTAATATAGATGATACAAGCAACAAGCAGTAAAAAAAAAGCCCTAAACCGCATATATATAATGGGAATAGCGGACTGAGATACAACAAAACAATTTAACATTCATCATAGGATTAAACTCACGTAATGTAAACTGTACATGTTAAAGAATCAACTTTCCCAAAATCTTAAGCTAATGGGTGAAGGCCAAAGATTGGTTTCATATTCTAACATGGCCCCTCACACAAATGCCATTGGACTGGAATCATGGATCGTGTACAGGCTCACATCATATCTTATGTTTAAATTATGTTAATATTGAAAGTGAGAGCTGTTGAGATTCGACTTCGTGGCCTCTTGGTCAACAAAATTCTGATATCACCTCAACGAACCATTCTTGCCAAAAGTTTAAACTGATGGGTAAAGGCTAATGAATGGTTTTATACTCTAATAGTACAGATACTAAATTGATATAAATTAAAGTAAAAAGACTAAAATAACAAAACAGACAAAGTATAGAAATACATTTTTTTTTTATTAGCATATGGTTGAAAAGAGAAAAAGGTGAAAAAACAATGATAATTTTGGTGAAATAATAATAATAATTGCAACACAAATCATGACACTTGCATAAGTAACTTGAAATATAATATTTAAGTGAATCTATATTATGACTAGGTAACTTCCTTTTTAAGTTTTCATGTTTTGTCTTGACTACTTTTGCGTTTACTTTTCGAGTCTCGTTTTTATGCAGGTTGAATGTGGCCTCGTTTATACGAGCTGCCCATGTTGTACTACGACTATATCGCTAATTATTGAAAAAAAGAAAAAAAAATGTCCTCTTAGGTTAAAATTAATGTTCAGTATTAATACAAAGTAGATTATTGAGAAGGCATATGAGTTCTATAGATTTTACCTAGAATAACAAAAAGGGTGTAAAAATTGAGAAATTAAACTAAGGTAGGGGAGAGTAAATAAAGACACGAGTCTGTAAATGTATATTGTTGTCTCGGTATACTAACATGTTCCAACTTATACTGTAACATTCCTTAAGAAAACTGGTTTTTCAAAGGAGTTCAGTCTAATATTTTCCAGAGTAGTATCAGAGCTAGGGCAATTTTTCGATATTTGGTGTCGTAGTTGTATGGGATGGTCCATGCTACACATGAGTGAGGTGTATTAAACATTCTGCATTACACGAGTATGCTGATATATTCTAATTTTATACGGTGAGGGTGTCGCTCCCTTAAAAAACTAATTCTTTTTACATTTAGTTAGATCCAATATCATCTGCAATGATATTAAAGGTAGGCCCTTTTTTGATGATTGGTTTTCCTAACAATGTTTTTAGCTGTTTGACATAATCTGTGCTGCCGAGGGTTGTATATTAAATATTTCAAGTTATCTGGTTATGCTGACATGTTCTGTTTTATACGCTGATAACACTTCTTCATCGAGAAGGTTAGTTTTGTATGAGAAGGAAAATCCAACATTTTCTAAAACGGTATCAGAGTGAGTCCAGTATCCGATGTTTGGATGTTTAATCAGTGTTGCAATTTCACATTTTTATTAAAAATTTAATTGAAAACCTCTAAGGATCAAATTGATACACTATGAATTATATTGGTACTAAATTGACACAATTAAAGTACATGGATTGAATTGACACATTAGATAAAATATATGAACTTTTAACATAAATAACCTAATATTATTAATATTAATAATTGATATTTTTAAAATCACAATTTAAAAGTTTAAAGCCTCGAAAATTTGGGAGCTCCAAATGATTGCTTAAAGTTATGTCTGACTTAACTCTGAATCCAACCTAAACTCAACCTCGAACCCAAACCCAAACCCAAAACCCGAACCTGAACCCTCTCAACTCAATAACTTTTATGGATCAGAAAGAACCTAACTTAACACCATAGTTAGTAAAATATGTGTATAGTTGCCTTTTTAAATATATATCCATATTTTTACCTTTAAAAAGAGTTTTTACGAATAGTTGCCAAAATTTTGGTAAAAATATGTGCTTTTTTATGTTAGCTGTATAATACGTGTTTTATACTACATATTCGTATTTTTCTCGAATAAAAAGCAAAAAATTTGTTGAAATTAGCATACTTAAACCTAAATTAAGTATCGATAGTGCATATTTTTTAAAATTTGTCATTTTAACTTTAATTATTGACTTATACATTACTTTTTTGCTATATATTTTTCGTTTTTACTAAACTTATTATAGGTAATACCATCAAATACAAATCAAAGTTTATAAAATTACGTTCATTTTCACTCTATAATTATTTAAAAAGAAGTTATTATATATATCATCGTAATGACATATAATATTTTTATAAGTCCACAATTTTTTAAATAAAAAGTTGAATAATACACGAATATATTTTTTATATAATTTTTGTACTCTCGAAAACAGCTCTCAGGCTTCTCAGGTTGGGGGTCCTCGGAAACAGCCTCTCTTCAGGGTTGTCCCCTAAAGGGGGAAGGCTGCGTATATCTACCCTTCCCAGATTCTACTTTTGCGGGAGTCCTTGCAGGCACTGGGCTTATTGTTGTTGTTTTATTTAATTTTTGTACTGTATTTTACTAACTATGCTGAAGTTAACGCGGCCCACCCAACCTCAAGTCAACTTCACTATCTTCCCACCTCCTCTTCCATGGCGACATCCGAACCCGAACCCGAACCTGAACCTGAATCCGGCCCTAAGTCCGAGCCCGAGCTTGAACCTGAACCTGAACCTGAACCTGAACCCGAACCCCTCCCGAAGATCCTACTCCTCAAGCCCCCACCCGTATACCGAATCTTTTTACCCGAATTCTCCCGCCACTTCCACTTCATCAAACCCTACGACTCTCCTCTCTCTCTCCACCACTTCCTCTCCTCCGGTGCCGCCGCCGACATCACCGCCTTGCTCGCCACCCGATCGGGCCCTCCGATCACCGCCGATGCCATTCTCCGCCACCTCTCTTCCCTCCGGTGCATCGTCACCACCTCTGCCGGCGTCGACTACATCGACCTAGCCGAGTGCCGACGCCGTGGCATCGCGGTGGCTAACGCCGGAGGCTTTGTACTCCGAGCACTGCGCTGAGATGGCGGTGGTGCTGTTGATTGATGTTCTCCGTAAGGCGTCGGCCGGTGACCGGTACGTTCGCGGTGGGGGTTGGAGAAGTAACGGCGAGTTTCCTCTTGGTATCGCGGTATGTTACATTGGTTTTATCCCGGATCGGGTCAAAATCGAGTTGGGTCAGACTTGGGTTGGGCCATTCTCGAGTTCTCGACCTCGGGTTGGGTCGACAATGGGTCAGGTCAACCTCAGGTCGGGAATCCTTGGTCAGGTTGGATTTCGGGTTGACGTGTCAATCTATTTTTATAATATATTTATTCAATAATAAATTGGATTCTACTTGGGTCATTTCAGTATATATGATGGGTTTGGTTCGGCTCTCGGGTCATCACAAGCTGCGTCAAGTTAAGGTCAGGTCAAATTTTGGTCTGTTCATTTTCGATTTCGAGTCCCAATAAATTTAAAATTTTCAAGTTAGGATCAAGTCAAGTAGCAGGTCAAATGGGTCGGGTCATCAAATTGGGTCATATTTTGCCAGTTCTTAATACTTATAATTCAGAAAGTCAGACAATCTAATTCGAGCTCAATCTGAACAATTAGGGTACGATCTAAAAACAACCGGTTCAAGTAAATATGTTCCATAAAAGTTTCTATATTAGTTCGAGTACAAATTCCTCATTGGGTTGTTTCGGGTTGTAGATTTGATATCGAACAATATTTACTTGTATATAGAAATTAAACTAGATATTTATTTGAACGTTAAATAAATAAATGCATGTGTTACACTGCTTTAAAGTACTAAATGTTTGCTTATAATGCCTAATCGAACTTAAGAAAGAGTAATTCAATATTAAAGTAGATCATGAATAACACGAGTGTGAACAGTTTGGAAAACAATTACTTTACAAATAGCAACGGAAAATTGGAAAATTATTTTCCAACTTTCCCGGCCGAAAATCTGTACTATTTAGTATGAATAATTTTTTAAGAAAATTGAAAAGTTCTCTATGTCTAAATAGAGAATTAACTTTTTAAAATAGTTTTTTGATATGATGTCAATGTATCGTAGTCTTGTCAAAATTTGGGTCCAACAATCCCGATATTAAATTAGTATTAATATAACTTTAACCACAAGGTAAGATATAAGTTTGTAAAATATCCACACTTTAAGGCTCCGTTTGTTTTGACGGAAAAATAGAATCTAGGAATTAATTTTTCTTCGGAAAAAGGTTTTCCAAGGAAATATAAATTCCGAGTGGGGTTTTCCGTTGTTTGTTTCAAAGGAAAACTTAATTCTCCATTGTGATGTCTTCGTGTGTGTTTAAAAAAAATATTTTTCACCAGTCATTTTATATCTTTTTATAGGACAATATAAGTAATAATACAACACATATGAAGTAACAAAATAAAAAGTCAACTATCAAAGCTGTATAAATTAGAAAAATTATTTCTTAGGTATTCTAAGATTTGAGCATTTATCATCTAAATACTCTGTCATTTTATTGTATACAATGAGGTGTCAAGAGATAAGAAATTTTATCACTTGTGTATATACTGTATTAAAATCTAGTGAATTTTCATTAAAATTCGGCTAATTTTTGCCAAAAAACTGATGTGGTATAAATATCATATTACAAAAAGATGGTCCAAATTTTAACAAAAATTACTTATACATTATCAAAAAATGTGTCATAGTAGGATTTTCGGACAAAAGAAATTATTGCATTAAGATATAGGATACATATAGATTGTTATTTTCATTTAAAATATACTAAATTTTAGCAAAAGATACCTGATTCATGAGAAAATTTTTAAACTTCAGGGTACATCATTGTATATGACTGAAATATCACAATATCTATGTAATAAATGCTCAAATATTATCTAGATAATTTTCTTCTATAATATTATATAACAATTCAACTTGATTAAAGTTGTTCTATTGTAACAATAATAAAGTAATATCCAAGCTGCTTTTAATTATTCAGTGTAATTCTTGTCCAATGTCAACGTTGAATGTCTATAGTGCAGTCTGGTTTATTTTAATTCAATCTCGATTTGCATGATGATAATCGCAAAGGTTTTTGAGCCATTTAGAATCACGACTTCCCTCATTTTGAAAGGGAAGTCATTTTCTCTCATTTGAGGGAAAAGCTTTTCCGTCGGAAAACCTTTTCCTTGAGCTAATGACGCGCCAAACAAAGGAAAAGGAGAAAACCACTTTCTAGAATGTGGTTTTCCCCCGAAACAAACGGACCCTAAATCTAATAGGTATGTGCACGACGTTGAACTTGAAATAAACACGTCCTTTTTAAAACGACATTTAGATGTGTTAAAAACAGTTTGACCCGACAAAAATGCAAATTCAAACAATTAACTAAACTAGTTAAAATTTGTCCTCCAATTCAATCAATATCGAAAAACGTGGCTCAAATCGTACGTCTTCATGTTGTACTCATTATCATATATCGCATCAGATTTTGATTGTTATTTCTTTTTGGAGTTGAGAGGCAAGAGAGTTGGCATCGTTGGCTTCGGCCACGTCGATTCCAAACTCGCCCTGCGGCTTGAGTCCTTTGGCTGCTCCATCCTATACACATCTCGGCAAAAGAAACTGTTTGTTTCGTACCCATTTTACCCAGACATTTATCAACTAGCAGCTAACAGTGATATATTGATAATTTGTTGCTCATTAACTGACCAAACCAGACACATGATAAACAAGCAAGTGCTAAACCCGCTGGGCTAGAACGGGATCCTCATCAACGTTGCACGTGGTGCTGTGGTTGATGAGGCTGAGTTGGTTAGGTTCTTGGTCAAGGGACGAATAGCTGGAGCGGGGCTCGATGTCTTTGAGAATGAGCCTTCTGTTCCAACGGAACTCTTTGAATTGGACAATGTTGTTTTTTCTCCTTATAGAGCTGTTCATACTGAAGATTCGTTCAGGGATGTATATGAGCGCGTGAAGGCAAAATGCTTGGCTTTCTTTTCTAACCGACCCTTCTTGTCTCGTATTGAGGATGAAGGATGAATTTGGTTCGGTTTGGGTGTTCAAATATTGGTTCGGATTTAAAATGTAGACCTCGCGAGGCTATTGCTTTTTGGGTTGTATTGAGCTGTGCTCTTAGCAGTAGTACTGCAAAAGTGGGTTATCGCAAATGAGTGGAGACAAGTCGTTAATGACGCATTGTGTTTCCTTTATTTCGTATCATTTTCTATTTGTAATTTTTGTTCGTTACAGAAATATAAACACCATATTTTAAAAATCTCTTTTTTTTTTTTTTTTTTTTCTTATGTCTATTTTTTTATAGTTGTTTTTCTTATTATTGGACTCAAGGGGGTAATATTTAGAGTGATAAACATCTGAGCAGTATTGAAATCCTAGTCTGTATTTGGACTGGTGAATAAATCTAAATTCAAATATTTTCTTATAGATACTCGGATACATGTAACTGGCGCCAATAAAAAAAAAAAAAAACATACCCAGTGCCTCAAGGGCTCCCACCTACACAGGATCTAGGGGGGCGGATGTACATGGCCTTCCCCCTTCAGGGTGTTAACCTGAAGAGAAGCTGTTTCCCAATGCCCCCAATCTGAGAGTGAGGACTTCCCAGGGGGTCACCCATCTTGGTACTACTTTCGCCCAAGCACGCTTAACTTCGGAGTTCTAATGGGATCCGGTGACGGCGTGTTGGTGCCCTCTTTGGTAACTGGAGCCAATAAATGATGATGCTAAAAAAAAAAAGAAGATACGAGCGAGAATAGTTTCAAGATAGTATGGTGACCTATGATATCCATGCATTTACCTTTTTAAAGTCAGAAGAAGTCATGTTGTAACGTTTTAAATGCATTTGTACAATCTCGTAACAAGGAGTAACTTGTTGATCACCGAATAAGCCATCAGGTAATTTTCGCATATGCACAAAAAACTAGGCCCATTTTAGACATCTAATTGGCAGTCGATGTACGAGATGAATAACTCTACTGGCTACATCAACAGTAACATTGAAGATCTTCCAACGACTCTAGTTTTCTCCTCCGAGGAATTTATAACGGCAAAAATATCTCCCTTCGGCTTACACCTCTTATTGGATTTCTGAAAACGAAGATTAAAATTAACCTGAATATATTAATGACTAATGGCAAAAATATCTCAATTTGGCTTACACCTGTAGTTCATTATTGTATGTGTTTTGTCGTATAATCTTGTCTCCCTAGTTAGTTATATATTTTTGTTCTTATCTTTATTTTGTTCCTCGTTTTGCTACGGGCTGAATCGGTTCTCGTTTATACGAGGTGCTTGTTATTTCGCGACTTTATCGGTAATTATCGAAAAAAATCTACAACAACAAATAATGAACTGTGTGCTCACAGGGCAGAGAAACAGAGTTCTCTCTCCTAATCCAAACCCTAATGCTCATCTCTCTCCTCTCCCGCCATAACCAACCCCACCTCTCTTTCTCTCTCCTCCACCTTTCTCTCTCTTCCCTCCGCCACCTCTCCGCCGCCGCCGCCACCACCGCCGGAGCAGGCGCCGGCGCCTCTAAACTCTACACGAAGTACTCCTTCACTCCTCCTCCGTCTCTCCAACCAAACCCTAACCCTAATTCTGAATCTATCACCAACAGAAAGACCAAAAAGCCCCTCTACCGCCCGCCATCCTCCCTTGATTTGGTGTCGAAACCGGTTCGATCTAACCTGCCCTTCGATTTCCGGTTCAGTTACACGGAGAGTGATCCTGCGGTTCGGCCGATTGGGGTTCGGGAGCCGAAGTACTCGCCGTTTGGGCCGGGGAGGATCGATCGGGAATGGACCGGAGTGAGTGCGCCGGCGAGGAGCTTGAAGGTGAGATTGGTGGACGGAGACGAAGAAGAAGAGAGAGATGGGGAGTTGGAAGAGAAGAGGAAAAGGATGAGAGAGAAAGTTCAAGGGGAGGCGTTAACGGAGGCGGAGAGGAAGATTATTGTTGAGAATTGTCAGAGGAATCGAACTAAGCGCCAAATTAATCTGGGTTAGTGTTTGGATTTGAATTATTCATGTGGGTTGTTTGAATTTTGATGTGTTTGATTGTGGGTGATTGGTGTGCTTGCAATGTGTTTGATGAAATGCTTGAATGTGATATGAATGTAGCAAAACTAAATTGTTTATGTGGATATTTGGGAATTCATCAGATAAATATCCTTGGTTTGAACATTTATTAGATGTGTAAACTGACATTTCAATATATAATATATACTGACCTAAGAGGGTACCAACACGCAAGTATTGGATCCCATTAGAACTCCGAAGTTAAGCGTGCTTGGGCTAGAGTAGTACCAAGATGGGTGACCTTCTGGGAAGTCCTCGCTTTGCACCCCTCAGGTTGGGGGTTCACGGAAACAGCCTCCCTTCAGGATACCCCCAAACCCTCAAGGGATGCGAACATTCAACCCCCAAACCCTGCTTAGGCGGTGGGAATGTTGCTTTGCTTTAGTGGTTTTATGTGAAAATGCAACATATTACGATAAAAATCACTGGATTTTGATGGAACATATCTATGTGTTGCCGTAATTATATATCATGTTAGTATTGTTTGGTAAAAAGGTCATTGTATTTTGATAGAGGATACGTATATATTGGTGGAATCATGTTCCATGCTAGCTTTTTAAAGCAAAATTCAAGATACTTAATTGATAAAATTTTTAAACTTTAGGATATTTCATTGTATACATTGAAACATTAGAATACCCAAATGATAAAGTGGATATTTTGAAATTGGGTTTGGTTATTGATATTTTGATTATTTATAATTGTAATGCTTGCCATATGGTCACCGAAAGACCTGAATGGCAGGTGAGTGTGGTAAAATTCAGTGCTTTTTCTGGGTATGAGTTTGTGTTTGATATTTGAAATGGTGATGTATGTTAGTAAAATGGTAAACGATAGCAACTAAGAATCAAACATAACCGCAAAAAGACAAGTTAGAAAGATCATATCTGAGAGTTGACATCATGCCATGGAGAAACACCATTGTCCTAAAAGGCGATTTTGCAACTGTTCAGGTGCAAACAGAAGTTTTGGTGGGCATCTTTCATAATTAACGCCATCTGACTTCTAAACGTGCACTCATTAGTTTCCGGTTAGGAGTGCCTAAAACTTTGCCTAAGAGAATGAGTATAGAGCAGAAATATGTAGAGGAAAGATGAGGAAAGTAAGTTGAGAGATGCTTACTACTGCACCTCACCAGATCTTATTTATATGAGAAAATTCATTGGAGAGGTGATAAATGCTCAAAATAGTTATATGATCAGAAGAACTTACAAATAAGACAAGTAGCAGGTCTAGGAAGTGGAGCATGTATGCTTTGGGAAGACAAATTTAGTGAATGAGGGCAACAATTATGTATGCTTTTTAGGATTGGGGACCTTTCGGAAACAGCCTCTCTTCAGGGTAGCACCCTATTGGGATAAGGCTGCATACATCTCACACTCCCCAGACCTTGTCTTGGCAGGAGCCTGTCACGCTCCTCGGATTTGTGACTTCGTTTCGGATATGACTTGGAACGTGAATTGATGAATTGAGTTGAGAATGATAGAATTCAGAGAATTTGAGATGGGAAAAGAATTGAGATAGATTTTAGATGAGAAGAGAAATAGAGTTTAGATGAGAGAGAGAATAAAGAAAGTATTAGATGAGAGAGTTAAGAGTTGAACTCTTAATTTCATTCATATTTCATTGGATGGTTATTACATTGATATTGCTCTTGTATTTATAGGAATTGCTAAGTATGATCTAGATCTTTCTAGAATAATCCTAAATCTGAAAATACAATAAAAATGGCGGGAAACATAAAAGGCGGGAAAATATTTGAATTCAAATGAGAGCGGAAAAGGTGGTTGGGAAGCTTCTAGAGCCGGGCCCCACCTTTGGGCATGTATTGGAGCTGTGCTACCGGTTACCGGCATCACCGGCTAGGAAGCACGGCCTTGGTCCTGCTGGCTATATCGCTGGCTCGGTCTGGGCACGGCCTGCCCTTGTCATGACATGCGTTGGCACGGGCCTGACCTTGTCATGACATGCGTTGGCACGGTCCTGACCTTGTCATGACATGCGTTGGCACGGTCTTGGACTTGCTGGGTACGGCCCTGGCATAGGCGGGCGCGGATCTGGCTGGGCCTTGACATGGCCCTGGCTGTGATCTAGGACAAGGTCTTGCTGAGTCTCCCGGTCCTTGACATCCACTTCTGCCCATGACATGCGGCCCACGACACGGACCCGGCAGTGAACCTTGGTACTGTCTTGGCTCGGCTGCTAGCATCTCTTGACCTTGTCATGGCTAGGGTCGTGACGCGAACTGGACGTGAATCTGGCTGTGAGCCTTGGACCTCCAATCCTGACACTCGAACCTCTATTCTTGGTGCTCTTGGTTGCTGCGTAGGATCTTGTCATGGCTAGGGTCGTGACAGAGCCCTTGAGGCACTAGGTTTGTTGTTAATATGTTGTTGAGTCAATGATCATGTATGCATGAACAGGCATAGGAAATCTAATGTAATAAGTGCTTTGTTAGCAACATCTTTTGAGAGAAGTAAAAATGTAGGGTTTAGAAAGAACACCTTTGCCCAAGTGGCAGCATGACGTGGTGGGTGACACTCGTGTGGTTTTCATCTACCTCTCGTCCTTAATTAAAAAGTCTAACTTGAGTTCCCTATTTAAGATGAAGTTCTTTAAGATTGATTCTTCAATATGGGTCAAAGCTTTCAAGGAGCTGTGCAAAGCACTAGTTTAAGTTTTTGGAATAATTGATTCTTTGATATAGTATTATAGTCTTATTGATCGAGAGTTTTAGCCCCTACTCTTAATATTAACATAGTTTCAACACAAGGTACTGAGATAGGCTTATACTACTATCTATGTTTCAAGCCCAATAGGCATTCCAGTAAGGAGGGTACTTGAGTCCGACCTTATTTTCTAGTAAGATAACTAGTAAAAATCATTATTATTTTTCAAAAAATTTTTTACATCACGGGGGCGCCTACCTTCCCCAGTGTGCATGAGGGGACAATGTTATATGTCCATTCTTTGAACTTTCATTCATCAATTTAAGCTTTTGGAGTAATTGATTCATTGACATGTCAGCATGACGCAAAATACGTTAATGTCATCATCGTCCAGGAAGAGATGGGCTGACACATAACATGTTGAATGATATCCACAATCATTGGAAGCATGCTGAGGCTGTTAGGATTAAATGTATGGGAGTCCCTACTGTTGACATGAATAACATCTGCACCCAGCTTGAGGTCTGTGTCTTAGTTTCTATTCTTCCAATCCCTCGATTGTCGTATCCTTGTGAAGCGCATGTTTGGTGTCGTTTTTTCATTTGTAGTTTTTGGTTTTTAGAAATTAAGAACCATATTCTAAAACGGTTTCTTCTGAATTTTTTTTTTTTTTTAATTTTTTTTTCTAGTTTGAATGAAAACAGAAAATCTAAACCCCGATAAGCGTTTACTTGTTAAAGGCCTATGGTTAAAATAAAAATGTCTACACCCAACTTGATGTGTCTCTTAGTTTGGATTTTGCCGACCCCTCTATTGTTCTCTCCTTGTTGCGGACCTCTTTGTATGGTCTGTTTGCAGTTTTTGGGTTTCTTTAAAACTAAAAATTATATTTCTGAAACAATTTTTTCCTGGTTTTTGTTTTCTTGTTTTTAACTCAAAGCAGAAAAGCGAACCCAGATAAGATCCTTTCCAAAAGCTGGTATTTAACTTCCAAAAAACCAAAAACTGCAAACAAAAAACAATACTAGTTTAGGGCATGTTTGGTATGGCTTCTGTTTGCAATTTTAGATTTTGAGAAATTGAAAATGGTTTTTTTTTTTTTTTCAATTTTTCATCAAATTAAGAAAAGGAAAAATTGAAGATGAAACACCCAGAAGAAGAAAAAAGCAACTTTTAAAATACGATTTATTTAGTTTCTTAAAAACTAAAAACCTACAAATAGAAAAAGGTATCAACCAGACCCTAGGTATTTAATGGGGCTAGACATTTGAACCTAGGGATCGATTGTCCTAGGCAATGTTACTCGGACTCGGGAAGAAGGGTCGGGGGGGGGGGGGGGGGGGATCCGAGGGTCGGACACTTGGATTATAAAATTCTAAGATACGGAGATCTGGTCAACAAGTGTCCTGACCTTTTTATTGGGTACGGGTACGACTCGGACTCAAGCTCTACTCATTTATTAATTTACCTGTGTATTTCAAATACTAATGAAAATATAATTTTAAATTAAATCTTATTTTATCATTTATAATAATATTTAATTAGTTTTTCAAAATATCAAGCTTTTAATTCATTTAATGAAAATTTAATATTATAATATTAAAAATTTTATTTACTGGAAATGTAAATTTCTTTTTAAAGCATGCGTAGCTTTCCAAGACATGGGGAAGGGAGACGTGTCATATGGGGAAGAGAAATAATAATAGTTGTCAAATTAAATCTGTAATAAATAATGTCATTAAAGTACTTGTAAAAAGGTACAAGTAATAATAATAGAGTTGGATTGAAGGGTCGGACACGTATCCCGGGTTGTATCCCGGGCCGTGTCGTGTCGACCCGGGTACGTTTGGTAAAATCAGCGATCTGGGTATCACAGGTCCTAGGACCTCAACCTTGACAGATATTCAATAAGATGCATAGAGCGATAACAACCACCACCCAATGCCTCAAAGAGGCTCTCACTAAGGCAAGATCTGCGGAGGGTAAGATGTATGCAAACTTACCTCTATAATAAGATGCATATTACGATCAAATTAGTATATTATAGTAATAGTATGATTTATATGCCTTGATGTTACAGGATAAAACATTTGGAAAGATGATACAAAGAAAGGGGGGTCTTCTTGTGTTATACAGAGGAAGAAATTATAATCCTAAAAAGAGACCTGTTATTCCATTAATGCTGTGGAAGCCCCAGGAGCCTGTTTATCCCAAGTTGATCAAAACCACCATTGATGGCCTAAGCATTGAAGAAACTAAGGAGATGAGGAAGAGAGGACTCGCCGTTCCCGCTTTGACGAAGCTTGGTAAGTTCTAATCTTATTATATATTAGAACTGGCAAAATCAGACAAGACTCTGATGACATGATACGAAGATTGCGGGTTGTGGTCGAGGTTTTTGGAGTCGCGTTGAATTTGGCTTGAAAAGTGAAATCCGTTTTTGGGTTAGGTGAACAGTTTTCAATGTGGTTAACCCGTTTATCTAATTATGTTAGATTATTTGAGCCGTGTACTATTGTTGTTTATTGTATACTTTTTGGTAGTTTATATCATATAAGATAATTCAAACTATATTTGGTTATCTTAATTTAATGGTTTATTTTAACACTTATAAATATATCATATTTTTTACTAGTTGACTGTAAGGCGTGTCATTGACATGTTTATAAGGTTACAAATTAACATGAAACAAAAAGTCACCCCACCCACGTTATTAAATTAGATTGGGTAAGGGGTTAGAGTTCCTAAACTGTTTAATGAACAAATCAGGTTTGGATTGACTCCTTTTTCAAGACTCTTCACATAACACGAACATAAGACAACAAGATATATCTGTCAATCATTGCTCTTATTAGCTAGTGTTGGTTCTCGACATTTAGTGATGCTCTAAAATTGTGGTTACAGCTAGAAATGGATATTACGGTAATCTTGTAGCAATGGTACGAGACGCGTTCCTAGTAGACAAGCTTGTTCGGATAGACTGCAAGGGGCTTGACAAGAGTGACTACAAGAAAATCGGTCTCAAGCTTAGGGTATGTCTATATGCTTTTCTTCGTATTGTTTGTAAAATATGCGTGTAATTGACATATTAAGCACGTATCTGTACTTTTATATGTGATTGCAGGAGTTGGTACCATGTGTACTAGTCACATTTGCAAAGGAACAAGTAGTAGTTTGGAGAGGGAAGAACTATCAACCTAGAGAGGGTGGAGTTTTTCTTACTCAAAAAGCAGCTGAGCTGCTTGAGCAGGGTCGGATATAACTCAGAGCAACTCAAGCAACCGCTTGGGACCCGTGAATTTTATGATCCCTAAATTTTAGAGGTTGTGATTTTTGAAGTTACAATCGTTAATATTAGTAGGTTTTAAAAGAAATGTTATTATATGTGAAGGGTCCTATTTAAAAATTTTGCTTGTGTCCTGAGATTGTCAAGATCGCCCCTGTGCTTGCACCCACGGTTCAGTAATATATATGTATTCTCTGTCAAAATATAGTGAATGTTAGAAAATACTGGGATAACATTACGATGCGTTAAAATGTAATTATCTGTTATTGGAATTTAGTGAATGTTTGAGCCAATATTTGTTCGTATTTTTGTCATATTTTAAAGGTTTGTTTTGACGATTATTTTTAATAGATTTGGCGTGAAAAGAAAAGCGTATTTAAATATAAGCAACAGTTGTTTTTCTTCAATATGAAAGTAGTAAAATTGTATCTCTCTAAAGCAGAGTCGAAGTAAAAATTAAAAATTTTCAAAACAAAATGTCCTTATTGGTAGCATCTTTTATAAAAGTGTTTTTGAAAAAATAGGTTTTTCACAGCTTGATTAAACATACCCTAAAATAATTCTACCCAAAGAAAAGCTTAAGCACGTGATTCGGATAGATGAGTAAATGAACGAGGCTGGCTTACGAGGTCATAAAGTTACCTTAGGTTTGTGTCACCTTGTGCTTATGTCGTGTCAAGGTATAGCTCAATTGAACTTGAGAATATGACGAGCCGAGCTCGAGCTTTAAATCTCGAGACTTGGCGAGATTTAAGCCAAGTGCAAGCCGAGCCTCAAGCCAGAGATTCGACCCATTTAGACTCTCAAAATATGCTTTGAGATGCATACAAGGTAGGCTTTTGTAACGTCCAAAGACATGAACCTAAATTATAATTATATAAATTGTAAGTTTAACTCAACAACGCTACAATAATAACAAACCTAGTGCGTCAAGGGCTTCCGTCTAAGCAGAGTTTGGAAGGATGAATGTACGCAGCCTTACCCCTTTACTGTGTTATTCTGAAAAAAAAAGTTGTTTTCAGGGACCCTCGATCTAAGAATTATTTCTTGAAATTAATTTTTAGTTTATAAATTTGGTTTTTTTAATTCTTTTGTACATTAGTTAGTGTGGAATAATTTGGCAGTCAAAAATTTTGAATATATATTATCCTTGTGTCGTATGTCGCCTTTCCATTTTATATCACCTTTTTGTTAAGTTAATAATGTAATCTTTTATGTCCGATCATTGTATTTTAATATAAACCACTCGTTGACCCCTTTTTCTTTTTTAACAAGGAACTCGATTACCCAGTAAACTCCATCGCATGCAGCAACCCATATACTATAAGAGCCAGTTAAGTCGAGGATTCCTTAAGGAGAGGTTCAAGGGAGGAATCGAATTTCAAATTCTTTGGCCTAAAGCAACACTATATTCCCCCACTTGCCTCCTACCACTGAAGCAAAGCACTGATGGGTAATCATTAAAATTATGTAACTAATTTTATGTCAAATTTGTTATAGGATTAAATTGATACAGTGCAAAGTATACAGAAATTAAATTGATATAATTAAAAGCACATGAACTCAATTAACATTGTGAATAAAGCATATGGAGCTATGACATTCTTTATTTAAATAAAGGTCATTACACAACGTAATAACGATGATTGCACAATTGATTTTCAAGATTTCATATGAGATTGATTATCACACATAATGATACATTTGTAATAGCCTTTATAACGCATTTATGCCTCATTTTATTAATTTAAACATACTTATAAATACAATCACAGTCTAAAGACTAAAAAAGAAACATACCTAGTGCCTCAAGGGCTCCCGCCTACGCAGGGTCTGGGGGGGGATGGATGTACGCAGCCTTCCCCCTTCAAGGTGTTAACCTGAAGAGAGGTTGTTTCCCAGTACCCCCAACCTGAGGGTAAGGACTTCCCAGGAGGTCACCCATCCTGGTACTACTCTCGCCCAAGCACGCTTAACTTCGGAGTTCTAATGGGATCCGGTGACGGCGTGTTGGTGCCCTCTTTAGTACAGTCTAAAGACTACTAATATAATTTATTTTTGCAAACAGAAAGCCTAAAAGCAACTCATATTTTCTTATAAAACTCAATATCGATTTGTTATTTAACATTTATGATACTGCACTTCCACAATACTGTAACCACAGCTGTAGTTCCATGGTCTAGTGCGGTCCTAAAACTAATAACTTGGCTAGGTCAACTTGTTGAATCTGAACCGATGTTTGTACATCCGAATTGAACAGGCATCATCCTTCATTCTCGATGCGAGACAACAAGGGTCGGTTAGAAAAGAAGGCCAAGAAGTTTGCTTTGACATGCTCATACACATCCCTGAACGATTCTTCGGTAAAAACAGCTCTATGAGGAGATAAAACTACATTGTTCAAGCCAAACAACTCCTTTGGAACAGTAGGCTCGTTCTCAAACACGTCAAGTCCTGCACCAGCTATTTGTCCCTCGACTAAGAACCTAACCAACTCAGTCTCATCTACCACAGCACCACGGGCAATGTTTATGAGGATCCCGTTATGGCCTAGCGCGGTTAGCACTTGCTTGTTTATCATGTGCCTAGTTTGGTCTGTTAAGGCACAACAGATCACCAGTATATCGTTGTTAGTTGCTAGCTGAAGAATGTCTGCATAGAATGGGTACGGAATGGATGACCTCTTCTGTCGGGAGGTGTAGGAGATGGTGCAACCGAAGGACTCGAGCCTCGGGGCAACTTTGGATCCAATGTGGCCAAAACCAACCACGCCTACTCTCTTGCCTCTCAACTGATAAAAGAAATCAGTCAGTAGGGTGAAAACGAGTTGAGTTGCTAGCACAATCAAAATTTGACACGATATAACAATGAGCTTGCAGAGTGGCCTTGGGGTTGTAAGGGCCCAAAGCAAGTTTTAATCGATGGGTCCTTTTTTGTAATTGATGTTGTTCAGACCAGCTTAAACATACTTCGAAAAATCTACTTGCTTAAACATACATACCCTATTACCGAGCGGGAACGCGCCTTTGACCCTCCAATCCGCATTGCGCACGTACCGGTCCCCTGCGGACACCTTACGGAGAACATCAATCAATAGCGCCACCACCATGTCGGCACAGTCCTCAGAGTACACATCCCCGGCGTTAGCCACCGCAATGCCACGGCGTCGACACTCATCGAGGTCGATGTAATCAACGCCAGCTGAGGTGGTAACAATGCACCGGAGGGAAGGGAGGTGACAGAGGACGTCGTCTGCAGTGATCGGAGGGCCGGTCCCGGTGACGAGCATGGCGGTGATGTCGGCAGCGGCCCCGGAGGAGAGGAAGTGGTGGAGATCTCTGTTAGCAAAACATGGTCCATAAATTAATATATGAGTGCAGATATAAGAGATCCATATATAAGCTCAGTATTAATTTTAGGATGAAACCTATTTGTGCTTATATTGTTAACATTCATCAAGCCTGTAGACCTAACTTACAGAGTTGACACACACACATGAGATCTATATATAAGTTCAAGTGAGGTTTCATTTTAAAACCAATTGGCATACTAGTTTTATAAATTGATCTCTTCACTCTCAGCACTTCTACGTGTGATTCTTACTAGACTCACATGTGGAGTCCTTAAGATATACGTGAATCTCCTGTATGTTAACTCCATAGGTCGAGTCTACAGGCCAGTGAAATATAACGGTATCTACTAAGTACGTGTATTATTTGACTTTATACACAAAAACATTGATAAATTTTTTTTTTTTTTAACTTGTAAAAGTAAGGATTATATAGCATTATAATGGTAGCAAAAACGTAACACATAATAAATGAGAGAACTGATCAATAATTTGACAATTAAAGTGATAAATTTTACAAAACACAGAATATACATATTTAATTTATTTATATATGTTGATGGGAAAAAAAAAAATCAGATACATATTATAACACGTGTATTAAACAAATATCATAAAACACACGTATTTTACTATATTATCAACAATGATACATACACACCATTTCTAAACAAGAAAGTACAAATGCGAGTCCTAGTTGTTAGAGTACAAAATTATTCATGGGCCTTTATCTATCAGCTTAAGCTTTTAGGAAAGTTGGTTCCTTAAGGGATGGCAATGGGTCGGGTTCGCCTTCATTCAGATCCAAACCAAAAAAACCGAACCAACCTAAATCCGGAAAAGACCCATTTATTCCATAATCTATATCCAAATCAATCCGGTGGAATGAATATCCGACATAAATCCATAATCCACTTAAATCCTAAAAATATTATAATATTACAATATAATATTAACATGTATGACAATAATAATACAATCTAAGTACCACAAAAGTTAATATTTGGACAAATTATTACATATTTTTCCTTTTTTATTTAGTATGTATAGTAATATTAGTACTAAAAATAATGATATAATATTAAACAAACATTCAAAATCATTTTTAACGAATAATCTTTACATATACATTTATCACATCATGATTTTCGTAAAGAATATTATTGTATCAAACAAGCTTCAAATATTGGCGCACTAAAAAAATATTGGAACCTAGTTTGATATGTTAAATACTTAAAATTTAGTAACTTTAAAAATTTATAATTTCGGATCGGATTTGGGTGGGGTTTGGGTTGGACTTCTTGTTATCCAAATCTGACCCGATCCAAAACCCATTTACTAATATAAAATCCAAATCTATTTAAAACCTATTTTTTATATTCAAATTCATCGTAAATAGATCGCATTGGATAGATATCCAACAGGTTCGGGTCCAATTACCATTCGTACTCGAGACTGTTATACGCGAATTTTACTTACAGATGTGGAGAGAGAGGAGTCCTCTCGTAGGGTTTGACGGCGTGGAAGTGGCGACAGAATTCGGATTCGAAGATGCCGTACACGGGTGGGGGTTTCAGGATTAGGATCTTCGGGAGAGGGTCGGATTCGGGTTCGGGTTTAGGGTTGGGTTGGGGTTCGGGTGTCGCCATGGGAGAGGAAAGGGATTTGTGTTGATGAATGAATGGTGGTCTTAATTTTGAACGGGGATAATGTTTATATAAAAAAAATAAAAAATAACATTCTTCAAGAGCTCCAGTCTGAACAGGGTCTGGCAAGCGGATGTACACAGCCTTCCCCCTTCAGGCTATTATCCGGAAGAGAGGCCGTTTCCGAGTGCCCCCAACTTGAGAGTGAGGACTTTCCAAGAGGTCACCCATCCTGGTACTGCTCTTGCCCAAACACGCTTAATTTCGGAGTTCTAATGAGATCCCATGACGGCGTGTTGGTACCCTCTTTGATTGAAGAGGTATAATGTTGTTAAGTAAAAATTATGGGTGATTTTTCAAAGGAAAATTATGACTTATGTATCCTGAGGTTTGAGCATTTATCACTTAGATACTTTGACATTTTAATATATACAATGGGTTATCCTGAAATTTGAATTTTTTTTGTAGCACATGAAATATGAATATTTTATCACTTAAGTACCTTATCAATTTTATACAAAAATTGTTAATATAATACATGAATACAACAATACATAAGGTAGTACCAATATTTTCATCAAAAATTTAAAATTCAATGAATTGTGATAAAATATTCGTCGAATGTTAATGTAGACCACCTAAAAAGTACTATAATTATGTCATTTTTACATTTTTAGTATAAAAAAAAAAATCAAATTCTTATGAAGATACTTATTTATAGAGTCCAAAGTGCAAACAAGGCAATCTCATATCAGTGGGTAGTGATGAAAAATACTAGTTTATATACCTAAGGAGCTACTCTCCTTACTACCAATTGGTTTTAGGATGGAACCTCATTTGGTATGTAACAATGGTATCAGAGCCATCAATCCTCAAATTGATCTCAAGGAGCCCAGTTTGGTATGGAACGGACCTTGCTCCGGAGTCGTGCTCGGTCCAGTATGTGACAAACCGTGTTCGATGGCCATGCTGGACAAGCCACTTTTAACGGGCCTTAGTTTCGAAAAAGGCCTACTTAGGTAGAGTGAAGCCGTCCACAAGAAAAAAAATGGCTACCTACTCAGAGTGAAGCTACTTCGAGTGAAGTCTTTGAGGACGACGATTGCGGGGCATGGTGGTTTGATACAGCCCAAGTGCAAACAAGGCAATCCCACATTTGTGGATAGTGATGAAAAATACTAGTTTATATACCTAAGGAGTTACTCCCCTCATTACCAATTAGTTTTTGAATGGAATCTCCTTTGGTATGTGACACTTATATATTGTTGAAATCATGTTCAATTTTAGCATATTCTAAAAAAAATCTATCAAATTTTTAATAAAAAGGTACATGTCTTGCCTATATTAAAATGTTATGGTACCTAAGTAATAAATGTTCAAATCTCAGGATACCTAAATATTAATTTTCCTTTTTTAAAATAGTATTTTTAGGGTTTTTTTTTTATTATTTTGGTCACTTATAACTAGGTATCCTGACATTTAAAATATATAATGGGGTATCTTGAGATTTAAAATATTTTAAAGAACGCTGAAGTTTAAAAAATTTATCAACTAGATACCCTTCTACCAAAATTTGATAAATTTTCGTTAGAAAATGCTAAAAGTTGGACATAATTTCGACAATATATGAATACTTTGATTAGAATTTGATGATTTTTGACCCAAAAATGTTGAGACAACACGTATTCGACAATATATATGTAGTTTATATCATAATTCGGTGGAATTATTGTCATAATTCGTCGAATCTATATAAAGATGTTGACATGACTTTTATACTAAAACAACATTTTTTATATAAAATTAGTAAGAGTCGTACTAAAATTCATCAAATTCCCATACAGGGTACCAAAGTGATAAAAAAAATTCAAACCTCAATATACTTATTGTATATATTGAAACATCAGATAGCTAAGTGATAAATGATCAAACCTCAGGGTATCTAAATAATAAATGCTTAAACTTTATAGTACCTACATGATAAATTTCCTATATCGAAATAAATAAGGGCAATATCTTATTTGACCTTACTAACTCCGAGTCTCAATTCATGTCGCAACGTTATCACAACCCGAACATATAACTACATAGACGATTTTGCTTTGACCGTAACACTATCACTGTCAAGAGAACTGCTAACAGACTGAATAAATTTCTTAACGTTCTCCACCAAAGCTTGAAACTTACTTCGATCAAACAGTTCCACGGCGTGGAACCCTTCTTTATCAAACATAGTCTCCACGTGCACGCCATGTGACTCTAGTAGCTTCGCAAACTCCTTCTGTCGGTCCACCAATGGGTCCCCCGCGTACCCATTGACAAAGCACCTTGGCAATCGTCCGATCTTCTCATGGTGGGGCCTTGGAGTTAACGGGTTGGAGTACTCGTGATCACGGTTCGCACCATCTGGCAGTGCTAGAGACCACAACAGATCGTTGGCGGGTAACGGGACGATTTTGTCCTCAATGAGTTTGAGCTCGGACTCGGTTCTCTGGACCCCACCAAAGTAGGGTTGATTTATTATCAGTCCCGCAATTTTCACCGGAGATAAATCAATATCTGCTAAACGAAGTTCTGCATATAAAATAAAAGCATCGAATTTTAAAAATACTTATTAGATCATAAAAACGGAACAATATTGTTTATTATATACATACAAGGAAGTATATGTTATAAAAAGAAAGAAATTATTACTTAGATACCATAATATTTGAACACTTTATTACGATCTGATTTAAAAAAGAAATTAACGAAATTCTTTTAGATTTTGGGGAAAAAAATCTTCACTCTAAAATGACGATTCGGCACTTGGGCCATGTTAGAATTTTCGGAGAAATTTGCTAAATTACAATAAAAATGTGTAGTCAGCATTTTCCAGCAAAAAGTACTAGATTTTAATAGAGACTACCTATATATCATTGGAACCATACTTTATATCGGCGTCTTTTAATGCAAAGTCGTTGAAATTCAAACAAGAATGTATGACTGATTAAATTTTCATACTTCAAGATACATGAGTAATAAAATTATTAAAAACCCGTGATACTATTTTTCTATATTAAAATATTGAAATACTAAAATAATAAATTCCCTATAGAAAAAGATAATTGTTTTTTAAAAAAGCACAAAAAAGATAATAAAATGCTTCAAACTATACAACAACAACAACAGTCCCAGTGCCTTGCGGCTGCCGCATAACGCAGGGTCTGGGGGGGGGGGTGATATACGTAGCCTTACCCCTTCCGACAGGAAAGGAGACTGTTTTCGGGGACCCCCAACCTGAAGTGGTTGAGTTCTTACAAATAAACCATCAATCAATAACCGTGCATAAAATAAAAAAAAATAAAAAAGGAGAGAAGAAGGAGAAGGAGAAGAAGAGGAAGAAGAAGGAGGATGGGTAAAGTCATGGGCTAAGCTAGCCTAAAAGTGCTCTACTACAGGTTATACTCGTCTATGGAACTTAGGCTACCGGCCACTCCCCGCCCTACTCTACTCTGCCATCTCCGCTACTCTAATATAAGCCCTCCAACGTGTTCTATCTAAGGCCATCTCCTCTCTTAGGTTTAGGTGGGTTAGGTCTTGACGAATCGTCTCCGGCCAGCTCTTCTTTGGTCTGCCCCTCCCTCTTCTGCTTATCGCTATGTTAAGCTGTTCACACCTCCTGACTGGGGCTGAAGTCGGTCTTCTGCTGACATGTCCAAACCATCTTAGGCGTTGCTCCCTCAATTTATCCTCTATCAAGGCTACACCCAGCTTATCTCGTATCACATCATTCCAAATCCTATCCTTTCTTGTGTGGCCACACATCCAACGTAGCATCCTCATCTCTGCCACCTTCATCCTCTGTGTTTGATTTTGTTTCATTGGTCGACACTCTGCCCCATACAGCATAGCCGGTCTTACTACCGTCTTATAGTATTTTCCCTTTAACTTTAGCGGGAACTTTCTATCACACAGCACCCCGGATGCCATCCTCCACTTCTACCAGCCTACTTTAATCCTGTTGCTGACATCCTCATCCACTTCACCATTCTGGTGTATCATGGATCCCATATATTTGAAGTTCTCCTTGCTTGATATGGCTTCTGCTCCAATCTTAACCTCCTCGTTGCTGTTAGTGGTGTAACGGGTCGAATTTGAATTCCACATACTCGGTCTTAGATCTGCTAATCCTTAAACCCCTCGATTCTAATGCGCCTCTTCATAGCTCCAGCTTCTCGTTTATGTCCGCCCAGGATTCCCCTACCAGAACTATGTCGTCCGCAAAAAGCATGCTCCAAGGTACCTCCCCTTGGATATGTCTAGTGAGCTCATCCATTACTAGAATGAACAGGAACGGACTCAAGGCAGAACCCTGGTGGACCCCTACGGTAATAGGGAAACAGTCTGTCTCTCCTTCCCCTGTACGCACATTAGTATGTGCCTCCTCATACATGTCCCTAATGACCCGAATGTAAAGCATCGGGATGCCTCTCCTTCCCAACACTCTCCACAGTACCTCTCTTGGCACTCTATCATATGCCTTCTCCAGATCGATGAAGACCATGTGGAGGTTCTTTTGTCTCTCCCTGTGTTGCTCTATCGTCCGCTGTAAGAGATGAATGGCTTCTATTGTTGATCTCCCAGGTATGAACCCAAACTGGTTTTCGGTCACTTCCGTCTGTTGTCTTATTCTCTTTTCTATGACTCTCTCCCACAACTTGAGGGTGTGACTCATCAATTTGATTCCCCGGTAATTGGCGCAGCTTTGGATATCACCCTTGTTCTTGTAGATTGGGACCAGTGTCCTCTTCCGCCATTCTTCCGACATCTTGTTCCCTATCAAGATTTGGTTAAAGAGTTTTGCTAGCCAGCTGTAACCCCTCTGTCCAAGGCATTTTCATGCCTCAATAGGTATCCCTTCTGGACCAACTGCTCTTCCCCTACCCATATGTTTTAGGGCTTCCTTGATCTCCTCTGGGGTGATTCGCTCACAATAGCATTCGTTCTGATCCTCTTCCGTAGTCTGGAGCTCCCCTAAATCTATCTCTGCGCTTCCTTGGTTGTTGAATAGATCGTGGAAGTAGGCTTTCCAAAATGCTTCAAACTATATTTTAATTTTATACGGCATATAAAAAATAAAATGCCTGTTTTTACTTGTCTTTTTGTGGTTTTTGGTTTTCTTTTTTGGTCCCTGTTCTTTTACGGGTTGACTCAGGGCTCGCTTGGTCTAGTTGCCTACTTTGTACAGCGACTTTGTCGCTAATTATTGAAAAACATAAAACTAATTTTATAAAAACTATATTATATTCAGTATATTAAATATAAACATTGACAATATTTTTACATAATAAAAATTTCAGCATTTATGTATCTAAATTTTTTTTAAAAGTAAGATAAAAAAAACGCTTGGACTATTGAACAAAGTTAGTAAGATCTAACGAATTATGATACGAAGCCTAATAAAATTGCATATAAACACCATTATATTGGTCTAGTGGGGAAGGAGAAGATAACATGATGTACACAGAGTTCACTGTGTCTAAAATCATACTTCATATTATCAACGACAACAACAACAACAACAGTCCCAGTGCCTAGTGGCTCCCGCAGAAAGCAGGGTCTGGAGGGGGAGATGTACGCAGCCTTACCCCTTCCGGCTGGAAAGGAGACTGTTTTCGGGGACCCCCAACCTGAAGTACTTGAGTGCCTGCAGATAAACAACCAATCAATAACCATGCAATCTGAGGAAAAAGTATAAGAAAGGAAGAAGAAGGAGAAGGAGGAGGGAAGAAGAAGATGAAGAAGAATGGGCATGATCAGAGACTAAGCTAGCCTATAAGTGCTACACTTGATGTTAAGCCTGCCTAAGGATCTAAGATTACCAGTCACTCCCCGCACTACTCTACTCTGCCACCTTCGCTACCCTAATACTAGCCCTCCAACGTGCCCTATCGGAGGCCATCTCCTCTCTTAGGTTTATGTGGGTTAGGTCTTGACGAATCGTCTCCAGCCAACTCTTCTTTGGTCTGCCCCTCCCTCTTCTGCTTATCGCTGTGTTGAGCTGTTCACACCTCCTAACTGGGGCTGTGGTCGGTCTTCTGCTGACATGTCCAAACCATCTTAGGCGTTGCTCCCTCAATTTATCCTCTATCAAGGCTACACCCAGCTTATCTCGTATCACATCATTCCAAATCCTATCCTTTCTTGTGTGGCCACACATCCAACGTAGCACCTCATCTCTGCCACCTTCATCCTCTGTGTTTGATTTTGTTTCATTGGTCGACACTCTGCCCCATACAGCATAGCCGGTCTTACTACCGTCTTATAGTATTTTCCCTTTAACTTTAGCGGGAACTTTCTATCACACAGCACCCCGGATGCCATCCTCCACTTCTACCAGCCTACTTTAATCCTGTTGCTGACATCCTCATCCACTTCACCATTCTGGTGTATCATGGATCCCATATATTTGAAGTTCTCCTTGCTTGATATGGCTTCTGCTCCAATCTTAACCTCCTCGTTGCTGTTAGTGGTGTAACGGGTCGAATTTGAATTCCACATACTCGGTCTTAGATCTGCTAATCCTTAAACCCCTCGATTCTAATGCGCCTCTCCATAGCTCCAGCTTCTCGTTTATGTCCGCGCAGGATTCCCCTACCAGAACTATGTCGTCCGCAAAAAGCATGCTCCAAGGTACCTCCCCTTGGATATGTCTAGTGAGCTCATCCATTACTAGAATGAACAGGAACGGACTCAAGGCAGAACCCTGGTGGACCCCTACGGTAATAGGGAAACAGTCTGTCTCTCCTTCCCCTGTACGCACATTAGTATGTGCCTCCTCATACATGCCCCTAATGACCCGAATGTAAAGCATCGGGATGCCTCTCCTTCCCAACACTCTCCACAGTACCTCTCTTGGCACTCTATCATATGCCTTCTCCAGATCGATGAAGACCATGTGGAGGTTCTTTTGTCTCTCCCTGTATTGCTCTATCGTCCGCCGTAAGAGATACTTCATATTATCATCAATCCAAAAAAATATCAAGTTTATAGGCACCAAAAAAATAATTACACCAAAATTTGTGGGCTAATACTTATTTCACAAAGTTTCTGAAATAAAAAATTATTACCCCAAATCTCATATTACTAATATGTAATTGACCCTAAAATTTTTTGAATTAAACAAATGGCCCATATGTTTTCGTTGTGTTAATAAAAAGATCCCCTTTTCATTGTAATAATGTCATTTTTTATCGATAGAACTGACGTGATAACTGCTTTTTTTTTATTAATGATATAATAAAATGATGAAAGGACCCTTCAATACTCTTATTTTTACTTTATGGGCATGGAATTCGAGATGTTGTATTATGTAAAAATTAGTGATTTTTAGCTTAATTTGTTTAAAAATATGATTATTGGAGGGTATTTTTGTCATTTTACTATAGCATTAATAAAAAAATAGTTGCCACATCAGATAGTCGACGAAAAATGACTTCATCATACCAGATAAAGGCTTTTTTAATAATACGAAAAAAAACTTAGGAACATTTTAGTAGTTTAAAAACGTCAAAAACTTTTTTATTATTTTTAAAAATATACAGTAATTAAAATGTAAATAACCCACAATTATAAATATATATATATATATATATATATATTACCTATAATAAAGAATATTTTCACGTATAATATTTAATAGAAGTCTTTCTTTGCAGAGGTCTCCATGAGACAATGAAGACTTACCTCTAAGGTTAGGGGTCATCGGAAACAGCCTCTCTTCAGGTTGACACCCTAAAGGGGAAAGGCTGCGTACATCTACCCCCCAAACCCTGCTTTTGTGGGAGCTCTTGAGGCACTGGAATTGTTGTTGTTGTTGTTGTATTAATATAAATAATTAGCCAATTTAACATTTCCGCCTTAGCAAAATTTTGTTGTACTATCTAATTATATTTGTGTATATCTTTTAATTTGATTAAAAATATATAAATCATCTATAATAAAGACTATATTCTTCATATTATATATCTAGGGTAATGTTTTTATAAGAATATGAGAGCATGAAAGGGGCAAATTCTAACCCTCCATTGTAATGAACCGCAAAGATTTGTTACACATTAAAAAAAGATTTTTTTGTATTTTACCACCTAAGTTTTATGTTATCTAACTTTTAACCACCTAAATTTTTATTTTTTTTTTTTGGCTTTTAACCACCTAAAAAATTTTCTTGGTTGCAGATGACCACCGGATAGAATATTCTGTTAGAAAAAATATAACATTCCGTACAATTTTAAAATATTGTATGATATATAGCTTTTAACTCATTTATTTGAGTGATATTAAAGAGTTAATATGTAAAAGAGTGCACAAAATGCATCTCATAATTTTAGTATTATTTACAAATAACCACTTATATTTTATAATTTATAACTTTTAATTACCTGTATTTTATAATGTATAGCTTTTGATCACTAAAATTGAGAATGAACACGGAATATTTCAAAATTCGACGAAATATTCTATTTTTTCTAACAGAATATGGCATATGGTGGTCATTTGCAAAAAAAAAAAAAAAAAGAAAGATGGTTAAAAGCAAAAAAAGAATATTTAGGTAGTTAAGCTAGATGGCATAAAACCTAGGTGGTAAAATGTAAAAAATTCTTTAAAAAATAACAATTTATGTTAATAGATTTGGTATTTGATTGAAAAATTGTAAATATTCGAAGGTCATTTTGTGAAAAATTGAAAAGTTGTAGTAATTAAGTGAAAAATAATAATTTTTGGAGGCGATCTTATGTAAAAAATCTAAAATTTTCGAGATACTTCAGTGATAAAAAACCAAAAATCAAGTACGTAAATGATACTCGTTCTGTGGCCTAATAATTTTATATTATATGATTAATAAACTAGGTACCTAAATTTTATGTATTTAGCATTCACCTGTATTGTAGACGATGTTGCCTCCAGAGCTGCTCCCTAAGAGAAAACAACGTCGAAAATCGGCACCTTCCCTCACCCACTTTTCCCCCTCCTCGCCCTTCTCCGCCTCCCTCTTCACCCACATCACGGCCTCCACCGCATCCTCATAGGCGGCGGGGAGACGGTGCTCTGGTGCCAGCCTATACTCCACTGATACCACTACTGCTGGCACCGTTGCTGCTATTACAGAGCAAGAGTGGTGGGACATTGCTGAGGCGACAGAGTAGAACACAAAGCCGCCACCATGGAAGTAGATGATGATAGGCAAAATGGAAACATCGGGGTTTTGAATTGGGGTTGCAGGACGAAAGATGCGAAGGAAGGTCGAATTGGTAGGGTTTAAAGGGATGTCCGTCGAAATAGCAAGCGGGGAATTCGAATCAGGGTTAGGATTTGGGGGTAAAGTAGGGGTTGATTCGAGTCTGGTGATGGACCCATCTGGGTTTGGGGCGATTTTGAAAAATTTGTAGGGATCCATCAAAAAGATTAAAATAGAGAAGAAAATCAGACAACAAATTAGATATCAATATATCTGGTCATATTCTATGAAACACGAGAATTACAGAGTCGATACACTGAAACGAATTATCTGTTAATAGCTCGTCTAATGTTCTTTCTTTGGTTATATATAAAGGGAGATTTGTTTGTGTAGGGTGGTGAGGTTAGGTTTATAATTATGTGGTGGCTGTAGTGTGCGGTGTGTAATGAATAGCTTCATTTAGGGGGTTGTATTATTGACCTTTAAAAAAAAAGAGAAATTATGATTTAAATATCGTGAGATTTGAATATTTATTATTTTAATATATATATAATAAGATATTTGAATTTTAAAAATTTTATCACTTAAATATTTTATGTTAAAATATGGTGAATTTTGTTTGAATATATCCGAATAATTTTTATAAAAAAATGATGATATGTTATATAATTATAAATATTATATGTAAGTTATACTAATGTTTTGTATAAGAATTCAGTAGTTTACGGGGCCGGGGGGGGGGGGGGGGGGAATCACCGAATTCTAATGGGAAAAATCTATACGTTGAATAAATCATATATAATGTCAAATATGTCAGAAAAATATATCATATTCTAATAAAGAATATCTAAAAATTCTGATAGACAATATATGATTGATGAAATTTTAAATAATTATTTACACTAGAGGTCCTTGTAGTTTTCTCATCGTATTAATTTAATTCTTATACTTTTAATTGTATCAATTTAGATATTTTGTCAAATTCAAGTTAAGTTATAAACATAATTTTTAATGCGACAATCATCTTAGATAGAAGTAACCCACTACAAATTACCCGTCAATTCAAGTTGACCCAACCCGTGGTCGAACCATCAAATAATTCATTAACTTAACATAAATTTTACTCTAAGAACCAATTTGACATAGTATTAATAATATATGGATTAAATTAATATAATTAAAAATATAAAAATTAAATTAACACAATGAATAAAATACAGGAATCTTTGCTAAAAAAAATCCAATTTTAAAACTAGAGGGGCCTTTTATAATTATGTGGTAGTTGTAGGGTTTGATGTGTAATGAATGGCTTCAATTAAGGGGTTGTTGTGTTGACTTGAAGTTTAAAAAATATCATGACGTTTAATCATTTATCACTTAGGTATTTTAACATTTGAAAATATATAATAAAATATCTTGATGTTTAAAAATTTTATCATTTAAAGTATCCTAAAGTTTAAAAAGTTTATCAACTAAGTACCCCTTCTACCAAAATTTCATAGATTTTTGTTAGAAAATACTATAGTTGAATATAATTTCGATAATATATAAGTATTTTGATTAGAATTTGATGGTTTTTGACCCAAAAATGTTGAGACAACACATATTTGACAATATATATAGGTAGTTTATATCATAATTCGGTGAAATTATCGTCATAATTGGTTCAATTTATATAAAGATGTTGATATGACTTTTATATATTTATATAATCATGTACTAAATCAGCATTTTTTTTATACAATTAGTAAGATTCGTACTAAAATTCATCAAATTTCGATATAGGGTACCTAAGTGATAAATGTCCAAACCTCATGATATCTAAATGATAATTTTCCTTTATTTTTAAAATAACACGTAAAAATTCAAAATTTAGTAAAATAATACGCGAAGATTGATAATTTCAAAAACCGAGCTTGCTTTTGTCCCGTAAGTAGGGGTAAAATGGTCAACATGCAATATTATTAGACTGTCAAAGAAATTCAAATTAAAAAAAAATAATGGTCAATAATATTATTTTACTTGTTTCATTTCTGTATTAATTTTTTATACATCAATGGTCAGTAATATTAATAAATTTTATGGCTGTAGGTTTTATGATTTATTATATTAGTATTTATATATATTTTTAAATGTTATTTATAGAGGCCTCATTCAAAATATTTGCTTTAAACCCTAAAAATGTCAGGATTAGTCTAGGACACAGCCCTAAATTTTATTTTTAATCTAATATTTTAGAAATTGAACATTTTATCCCTCATTGACTGCATGTGCTGTTTTAAAAAATTTAAATTTTTGTGTGCTATTTTAGAAAATTACCCAAAAATTCACGTCATACGGTGATTTTGTGGTCAAAGTGGCTATTTGATTGGTTTGTTAAATTTCACATGACCCACATTTGGAGTATTAAATAACTACTATTCTCTGAACGAATTTGAAAATTCGGGAATCAGTGGATTTTATAAGCGGAAAGGATGCTCGCTTTAAAACTTGTTGGACAACTAAGTGGGACTGGATTGAATGAACCAAAAGAAGAAAAACATTATATAAACTAGGACATACGAATTTGAGTTCGAGTTACGGAGATCAATAATCTTGCACTAAACGAGTTTTAAACTTGCCATTGTAAGCTATTCTTTGCCGAAGTATTACATATTTTTCGTGTTTAATAACTATGGTCCTTGGTACGTGAAACTTTTTTAGCAGAATACTAACCATATTGGCATCTAGCGGTTTCATTTGCTGTTAGACTTATAGATGAGACTTTACAACTTCAGATCTCTAATATCTGCTAAAATATATTTTGAGATATCGAAAAGCTGAACTATTCTGCAAACCTTTCCATTCAATTCCGACCTCAAATATGGTTTTAAAAGTCAAATTGGATACCTAACTTCAATACAAAGTAAGTAACAAGACAACAAATAAAATCCACAAAGCTTCCCTAATACGTCTCTTTACATGCCTTACTAACCGATCATATATTAGTGTGAGTCACAACATTTTTCAAAACTTCATCATACAACCACATATACGATTTCCACCTTAAGACTGTCACTTTCGAGAGAACTGCTAACAGATTGATTATATTTCCTGACGTTATCCACCAAATTTTGGAAATTACTACGACGAAACAGTTTCACAACATGAAAATTTCATCAATTCAAACAAAAGATACAAATGTAGTGTCGAAATAACATGAATTGTCATTATTGTTCCGATAAAAAAACTATCGAACTCTGACAGGAGATACTTATATATTGTAGGTATTACATTCCAACTTAGCACTTTCTAATGAGAATCCATTGAATTTTAGGAAAGAGTAGTTAATTGATAAATTTTTTATACTTCAGAGTAGGGGTATATTTGAGCCTGGCTCGGAGCTCGTCGAGCTTTGAAAATTCAGGCTCGAGCTCGGCTTGTCAAAAGCTCTGGGTTGGCTCGGCTCGGCTCGGCTCGATCTAAGCTCGGTAAGCTTCAAATTAGGCTTGCAATATTTTGGCCCATTTGATCTGAATATAGGCTTGTTTGAGATCGTTTAAACTTGGGCTTGGCGCATTTAGGCTCCAATATGGATTCATTGGGCAATATTTAAACAAATATATTATATTCGAGCTTCAATAGGCTCGGGCTCGGCTCGTTAAGCTAAACGAGCCGGTCAGCTCGGCTCTAGCTCAAAGCAAGCCGAGCTTCATCACGAGCTGGCACGCGAGGGCTCGTGAGCCAGCTTGGCTCATTTACACCCCTACTTCAGAGCACATGAATGATCAAATTTTCAAACCTTGTGGCACCTCTATTTATATATTAAAATATCAAAATATTTAGATAATAAATATTTAAACTTTACAGGATTTACATGATAAATTTCCTACATCAAAATATGTAAGAACAATATTTTAATTCACCTTACTTAACTCCGAATATCGATTCTTGTCACAACATTATCACAATCGACCATATAGAGGATTTCACTTCTATAGCAACACCGTCACTTTTAAGAGAACTACTAACAGACTGAATAAATTTCTTAACGTTCTCCACCAAAGCTTGGAACATACTCCGATCAAACAATTCCACTGTGTGGAAACCTTCTTTGTCAAATATAACCTCCATGTGCACCCCATGTGACTCTAGTAGCTTCGCAAACTCCTTTTGTCGGTCCACCATTGGGTCCCCCGCGTTCCCACTGACAAAGCACCTTGGTAGTCGTCGAATCTTCTCATGGTGGGGCCCAGGAATTAACGGGTTGGAGTACTCGTGATCACGATTCGCACCTTCTGGCAGTGCAAGTGACCTTAATAGATCGGTAGCCAATAAAAGGGCAAATTTGTCCTCAACAAGTTTGAGCTCGGACTCAGTTCTCTTGACTCCTCCAAAGTAGGGTTGATTTATTATCAGCCCCTCAATTTTCATTGGAGATAAATCAATATATGCTAAATGGAGTGCTGCATATAAAATAAAAGTGTCAAATTTTAAAAATACTTATTAGTCATAAAAACATAAAAATATTGTTTATTATATACATACAAGGAAATATATGTTATAAAAAGAAAGAAATTATTACTTAGATACTATAACATTTGTACACTTTATTATGATATGATTTAAAAAGAAATTAACAAAATTTTATTAGATTTCGGGAAAAAAATCTTCATCCTCAAATGACGATTTGGCACTGATGTGCCTCATTTTTATATACTTTATTTCTCATTTTCACAATATATTTGGCTTTTATATGTGTGTTTTGTTGCAATTAAGCACATTTATACTTGGAACGCATCAGAGCAAACAAAGGTCGAATAGTGCCAAAATCAGGCATTACTTGGGCATATTTGGAAACTATTCTGAGAAACCTGATCATGTATGCAAAAGAAGGACATGGGGTCCCAATTCGGTAAACCAATTACATCTCGTACCAAAAATCAATTACATCTCCCAATTCGGTAAACCAATTATATCCCTTACCATTTCGAGGTTCAATCGATCTGTTGGCACCAAAAACCAATCAATCTACAGCTCATAGTAGGACGAACCCTACAGTGAGCCAACTGATGGATCGGCCAACAGCGCCGATCAATCAACAACCTATAGTAGGCTAGCCAATCGATCAACGTTATACCTGCAGTGTAACCCCTAGGTCACGCCATAACCAAAAATCAAGTACCTAAGTGATAAACTCTCTTTCTATGACCTAATAATTTTATTTTATATCATCAATAAATTAGGAACTTGAATTTGGTATATTTAGTATTCACCTGTATTGTAAGCAATGTTGCCCCCTGAGCTGCTCCCCATGAGAAAACGTCTAAAATCCGCACCTTCCCTCACCCACCTTTTCCCCTCCTTGCCCTTCTCCGCCTCCCTCTTCACCCACATCACTGCCTCCACCGCGTCCTCATAGGCAGCGTGGAGGCAGTGCTCTGGTGCTAGCCTATACTCCACTGACACCACCACTGCTGGCACCGCTGCTGATATCGCGGAGGAAGGTGGAGTTAGCTGGATTTAAAGGAATATCTGTCGAAATAGTGAGTGGGAAATTCGAATTAGGGTTAGGATTTGGGGGTAAAGTAGGGGTCAAATGCGTCTAGTAACAGAGCCATCTGGGTTAGGGGAGATTTTGAGAAATCTGTAGGGATCCATCAAAAAGATTAAATTTGAGAAGGAAATCAGACAGCAGACTAGATATTAATATATTAAATTATTTTCTATGAAATACGAGAGTTACCAAAGGTATATGTCCAAAAACTTAGCTATAACTTTTAAAGTGGATACACTGAAACAAATTATTTATTAATAGCTCGTCTAATGTTCTTTCTTTGGTTATATATGGAGGGACATTTGTTTGTCGGTTGTTGTGGTGGCTGTAGTGTGTGTGTGTATTGATTGGCTTCATTTAATGGATTGTATTATTGACCTTTAAAACAAAAAAAAAAAGAGAAATTATGATTTAAATACTATAAGATTTGAATATTTATTATTTTAATATATATAATAAGATGTTTTTGTATTTAGAAAGTTTTATCACTTAAATATCTTATATTAAAATATGGTCAACTTTGTTAGAATATATCCAAATAATTTTTGATCAAAAAAATAATGATATGTTATGTGATTATAAATATTATATGTGAGTTATATTGATGTTTTGAATAAGAAATCGGTGGTTTACGAGGAAAAAAAATCACCGAATTCTAATAAAAACATCTATACGTTGCCTAAATCATATCTCATGTTGAATTTTTCAGAAAAATATATCATATTTTAATAAAGAACATCTAAAATCATGTTCTACGTCAAATTTTGTCAAATCCACCATATTCTAATAAAGAATATGTGATTGATAAAATTTTGAATGATTGTTTATATAAGAGGTTCTTATACTTTTTTTAGCGTATTAATTTAGTTCTTATACTTTTAATTATATCAATTTAGTCATTTGGTCAAATTATAGTTAAGTTATTAACGTAATTTTTAACGCGACAATTATCTTAGATAAAAGTAACCCACTAAAATTTGGCGTTAACTCAAGTTGATCCAACCCATGGTAGAACCGTCAAATATTTCATTAACTTGACATAAATGTTGCTCTAAAGACCAATTTGACATAATATTAATTATATAGGGTCAATTTACCAGGCACTAATGCAACCGGATCCCATTAGAACTCCGAAGTTAAGCGTGCTTGGACGAGAGTAGTACCAGGATGGGTGACCTCCTGAGAAGTCCTCGTGTTGCTAACCCTATAAGGTTGGGGGGTCCTCAGAAATAACCTCTCGGCAGGGTTACACCCTGAAGGGGTAAGGCTGCGTACATCCACCCCTCCTAGACCCTGCTTATGCGGGAGCCCTTGAGGCACTGGGTCTGTTGTTGTTGTAGGGATTAAATTGATACAATTGAAAATATAAAGACTAAATTGACACAATGAATAAAATATAGGGACCTTTAGTGAAAAAAATCCAATTCTAAAGCTAGAGGGACCCTTTATAATTATGTGGTAGTTGTAGTGTTAGATGTGTAATTAATGGCTTCGATTAAGGGGTTGTTATACTTATCTTTCAAAATTAAAGAAAAATTAGTAGGTAATGGATATGGCAAAATGGGGCGGATAAAATTCGTTATTTATGGGTATTTGTTTTAAGATGTGGGTGAGGTAGGCAGCGGGTATGGGTTGGATGTACCTGCCCCGTACCTGCCACGAGTATAGGGCGGGTACAGGTGTAGTATCGTACCCGGCCTACTCCACTCAATTGTTGCCTCACTCCGCCTTATACTTGCCATACCTACTTTATTTTATATGTTTTTTAACTTTTGAATTAAAAATATTAATATAAATTTAATTATTTAAATTATTTATTAATGTTATAAAGGAATATAATTAAAATTTTAACAATAGTATTAAATAATTAAGGGCAAGTGTAAATAGGGCTGCAAATGAGCCAAGTCGGCTCGCGAGCTGGTTTGACTCGGCTCGTTAAGGGCTTAGCTCGTGTTTGTCTAAGCCGACTCGAGCCGGCTCGGCTCGTTTATGGCAGCTCGTTTAAATAAACAAGCCAAATCAAACCAAGGTTGACTCAGCTCGAAAGGCTCACGAGCCAACTCGATTATTGGCTCCCATGTCTAGATTGCGAAATTGATTAACATATATACTTTTTTAATTTTTAATTTCCATACTTGATTTATTTTATTACTCTTTTCTGACAATCCAAGTAACAATAATCATAAATGAGTCTAACAAGCCTAATAAATGAGCTTAACAAGCCTAATAAATGAGCCTAATGAGCTAACAAAGCTCAATGAGCCAGCTTGCCAAATAATCAAACATAAATGACACCAATTCCGAGCTGGTATCATTTACTTAACGAGCCGGTCTCATTTAGTAAACGAGCCGAGACGAGCACAGATATGCGGCTCGATTAGATAAATGATACCAATACCGAGCCGGTCTCATTTAGTTAACGAGCCAAGCCAAGCAAGCTGTGGCTCGACTTGGCTCGGCTCATTTGCAGCCCTGAGTATGAATAATGGTTTTGTACTCATATTAGGCTAGGTAGGAGGCGGGTATGGGTATCCACTTCATATTGGCGTGAATATGGGTATGAATTTGGGTGATGGATACGGGTATGGAGGAGGCATCCCTAATACCCGCCCCGCCCCAATAATTATATTTTGGGTTATTTATGACAACAATTTTTATATTTGATTACTGTGTTGATTTAGTCAATATATTTTAAATTATGTCAATTTACTCTTTGTATAATTTAGATTGTTTCTATTTAATTATATGATAACATTTAAATTAAATTAATGACATAAATTTTGTCGAACTAATCATGTCGTGTACAAATGACCCAATTTACAATTTGAACCCACTTGCGACATGACCATTAAAAATTATGTTGCCAACTTAAAGTCAATTTCATTATAAGATTAAATTAGCACAATGTAAACTTTTTTTGCAAAAGGGTATATTTTGGAAAAAAATTTAGAAAAGTGGCACACTTTGAAAAATATTTAGCAAAATAGGATGGTTTACTGTAGACTAATGGTTGCACTCCATTTCCAACGTCGTGCAAAAGTGAAAAATGACACCACCCTGTTGCATGCCGAGCGGCACGACGTGCCGTACGTCGTGCAACGAGCTCGGTTGCACGACAAGCCGCACAGGGTGCAAAAGCTCCCGGTTCACGACGTGTGCCACGGCGTACAACGACCAACTTTTATTTGTTCCTTCACATGTGTTGCAACCCTACCGCTGTGATGCGAGAATCCGGCTACAACTTCACCCATACAATATATTTTTTTATCCATCATATAATAGGTGATTGTATCATATTATATAAATTACAGCAATAATAATAAAATATTAAAACTATATGAGTCGAGGTACTAAAAATGTAAATAACTTGAATAGTAATAATAACAATGATATATCGTATTACAATATATATAAAAAAAATAAAAATAATGTATATCTTAAGGATCCAAATTTGATGTGGACCTACGACTAGGTTCTGCACGATGTCGCGAGGGTGTGGACTCCATGTGGACTGAGTAACTGCGCTGGTGAGGGAGTTTACGTCTACTTCCTTCCTCGGCATGTAAAATACTGTGGTCGACACCTTCGTCATGCAGAATTTGTCGAAACTCAGGTCCGTCACCCATAGCATCCATTCCAGTACTGCAACCACCTAGAACATCTACGGAGAGAGATTGCACGGTGTGACGAGCAGTGTCACGTATTGCTCGAGCTAACCTAAAAGGGCGTCGTTGAACACCGTCGCAATTGTCGTGAACCGGGTCGGGCAGCAGCACCTAGTCGTTGAACGCCGTGGCGAACATCGTGAACTGGGAGCTCGTTGCACGCCGTGCAACAGGTCGTGCACCCGAGCTCGTTGCACGATGTGCTACTCGGCGTGCAACAAGGGGGTGTCGTTTTTCATTTTTGCACAACGTTGGAAATGGAGTGCAACCATTAGTCTACACTAAACCATCCCATTTCGCTAAATATTTTTCAAAGTGTGCCACTTTTTCTAAATTTTTTGCCAAAATATACCCTTTTTGCAAAAAAAGTCATTATATAGGGATTATACTGATATAAATAAAAGTAAATGGATTAAATTGACATAATATACAAAATACCGATAATGTGCCGATTTCATATATTAATTTTTTTTAAGGAAAAATACTCTTTATTCTAAATGATTTATTTTCAAAGTTAAGTATATCATATTCGAAATATAAAGCACAAAACTATGGGACAGCAGGGGTGCATTTGAGCCGAGCCCGAGCCTGCCAGGCTCGAGCCTCTGCTCGTTTGCATTAAGCTAGGCTCGAAGCTGGCCGAGCTCGAAAAGTTCAAGCTCGAGCTCGGCTTGGCTCGGCTCGGCTCGGCTCGATCTAAGCTTGGCAAGCTTGAATTAAGCTTGCAATATTTTGGCTCAATCTAGGCTCGTTTAAGTTCGGGCTCGACTCATTTAGGTTCAAATTTGGCTTCATGGGTCATATTTAATCAAAAATATTATATTAAAAAAACTCGTTTGGGCTTGTTTAGACTCGCGAGCTTACGAGCTCGAGCTTTACTAAGCTTGGGCTCGGCTCAATAAGTTGAATGAGCCGGCTCGGCTCGTCTCGAGCTTCAAGCGAGCTGAGCCTTTCGAGCTTTTTGATGAGTCGGCTCACGCGCGAGCCAGCTTGGCTCATTTACACCCTTAGGGACAGGTCCCGACGACAAACAATAAAAAAAAACTCAAAATACTCATGGCAGTAGGTTACTCACAATCAGGACTCCAAAACAAAAAGTGCTAGCCTAATGATACAGTTAAAACCAGAAACAGTGGCTAGATTACCCCTTTCGAAGTTTAACTAGGGTTTGATAGTAAAAAGTGGGAAAAAGGAGAGAAATTGAAAGATAGATAGAGTAGAGAAATACAGAGAGAGATAATTCATTAGCATTCCAAATCATAACTTCTATTACAACTATAATGCTCTATTTATAGATAGTGGGAAGGGGATCAATAACTGAAAGAAAATTTATCTATATTATTATAGATATAAATCTACATACTAAAATATTATTTAATCACATGTCTAACACATGATTAACTTATTTTTCCTGTAATACCTAATCAAGGACAAAGGTAGTCCTAACGTTAATGACACCATGATTAAACACTAGAAAACAACGGAAATGATATATCCAAGAAAACTTATCCTAGTGACATACAAAATCCAGGCTACGAGAACCCAAAACACGCATAGCAACTGCAATAGGACAACTACAATTTACAAGAACAACAACAACAACAGCAAACCCAGTGCTTCCAAGGGCTCCCGCAAAAGCAAGGTCTGGGGAGAGTAGATGTACGCAGCCTTCCCCTTTCAGGGGGCTACCCTGAAGGGAGGCTGTTTCTGAGGTACAATTTACAAGAACATTGCACTAAAATAAAAGCCTTAGACGCTACTCATTTTGGTTGGTGATATCATTGCCCTCCGACCTGAGACTCTCCCCCAAAAAAAAAACAAATTTGTGGTTCACAATTCTCTCCTCAGCTCAGACCCTTTCATCTAAAATCATTATATATAGAGAATAATAGTCGTAAAGTTTTACTTATAATAACATCTGGATTATTTATATTTTAGTACCCTGACGTTTTTAAAAATAATAAAAAGGATCCTGACCTTTTTGAATTATAAAAAAAGACCCTAAATTTTTGTCGTATTAATAAAAAAGCTTCTAAGATTTTATCGCGTTAATAAAAAGGCACCTCTTCGACGTGATGATGTCATGTTTTGTCGACAGAGCTGACATCATAACTACGTTTTTATCAATATTGCAGTAAAGTGACAAAAATACCCTTTAATAACTACATTATGAAATAAATTAAAAGAAAATAGATGACTTCTACATAATACACTATCTCAAATTTCATACTTATAAAGTAAGAATAAGGATGTTGAAGTGTACTTTAGGTCATTTTATTATAGTATTAATAAAAAAACAGTTGTCACGTCAGCTCTATTGATGGAAAATAACGTCATCACGCTGGAGAGATGCCTTTTTATTAATACGACAAAAATATAGGGGTCTGTTTAATAATTCAAAAAGGTCAAGGTCATTTTTATTATTTCTAAAAATGTCACGATACTAAAATACAAATAATCCATAACATTGCTCATAAAACATGAGAGACTAATTTAAATAAACTGACACATATGATGCACCATTTGTAAATTGAAAGCTTGAGAAAAAAATTGTTTGGTTGGAGGTTGGAGATGTTAGAGTATAAAATCAATGATGTGCGTTCACCCATCAGCTTAAGCTTTTGGAAAAGGTGGTTTCTTGATATGGTATCAGAGCCTTAATAGCCAAGAAGTCACGGGTTCGAATCTTAGCAACCCCACTTACAATATTAAAACATATTAAGTACAAGGTATGAGGTGGGCCTGTGCAGTATCTATGCTCAAGCCCAAACGGGCATTCGTGTGAGGGGGCATATTAGAGTATAAAATCAATCTTGAACTTTCATTCATCAGTTTAAACTTTTGAAAAATATGGTTCCTTGACACGAGAGAGGGGGATTTGTACGGTGAATGCAGCACGTGACGTGTAACAAATATCTGCATTTGAGGTTTCTATTATTCACATCTTAAAATAAATAGGTTTTTTTTATTTAAAAGTTAATTAATTTTAGATGTGCTTTCAAAAATTATTAAAATATTTTAATTTTTTTAATATCAGATCTAAATTTTTTAATGTCACACTTTAATGTGACGTTAACATATTTACTTTTCGCTAAAAAGTATTTTCTGAAAATAATAAATTATTTTTCTTTATATTTGCAAATTTTTTAGATACTTTTAAAATTTTTTAAATTTATTCTCTTTTTTTAAAAATATCATATCAGCAAAAACTAATGCATATTAATGGCATCATCTTAGAGTGTGACACTGAATAATTTTAAAAATTTTAGGTATAACATTGAAAAATTAAAAAATATAGGTAGTTATTTAAAACTATAACTAAAATTTATATGATTTTTAGTTTAAAAAAAAGACCTAAATAAATATGTACTTTATAAGGTTATTACGTCAATAATACTTATGCAATGTGTCGGTATAATACTCTTGATCATATTTTTAGTTATATCAGTTTAGTCCTTGTACAATTTATATTGTTTCAATTTAGTCTAGTGATGGGCTAAGTTAATGATGTAATTTTTAACCGCTTAATGATGGAAGATGCAAATAACCTAGCTTACACGCATCATTTGACCCAATTTAACCCCACACAGTTGTCATTATTATATCATTAACTTAACTTTAAATTCATAATAGAACTAAATTAATACATTTTAAATAGTAAAATAGTTAAATTGACACAGCTAAAAGTAAAAATACTAAAGTGATAGACATAGTACGTGAACATATGATGTAATTAGCTCAGTATTATTAGATTAAGGGCATGTTTTCTTTGGTTTTTTGTTCGCCGTGTTAGTTTTGAATAAATAAAACTTTAGTTTCTAAAATGCTTCTTCTTTTTTTTTTTGTTTTTGAGTTTTCACTCAAATTGAAAAACTGAAAACCAAAACAAATAATTTACAAAAATTTAATATTTAGTTTCTCAAATTAAAAATGTAAATAAAAAACAAAGCTGTACTAGCCCTGAATTTATTAAAATATAAAATATTGTATTTTTAGTTTTTTGAATTTAATATAGTGGTAGTTATCTAATTTATTTTAAAATAATTAAAGATTTGATTCTTATTTTTCCCTTTTTTATAATGTGACTCTTGAATAAATATGGGTTTTCTTAAATACACTAATAACAACAACAACAGACCCAGTGCCTACAAGGGCTCCCACAAAAGTAGGGTCTGGGGGTAGATGTACACAACCTTCCCCTTTCAGGGGCTACCCTGAAGAGAAGCTGTTTCCGAGAACCCCCAAGTTGAGAGGCTGGTCCGCAGCATAGAGCATGTGACCTGACAGCAGGAGAGCAACATGAGTTTTCTTAAATAATAAATATTTAAAGAAATAGTAAATATAGTACAACAACAAGAAGCCCAGTTAGAGGTGTTCAATTGGTGGGTTGGGTTGAGTTTGGGGCCAACCCATTAAGACCCACTAGTTTTGGGTCCAAGACCCACCCATACCGATAAAAAAGTTTTAAAAGTATGGTTCTGGTTCCAGTTCCGATGGGTCATCGGTAACCCATGGCGACCCAAAATACTTCAAAATTTAGTTCCTTCAAGATCCACTTGTTTCGGTTAACCTTCAATTTGTTTTTTGTATTATTCACACTCATGGTCTCTTTACTATGTCCATTATGTCAATTTAATCCATTTTATTTTTAGAAAAATTATCACTTAGGTACCACAAGGTTTGACTATTTATCACTTAGGTACCCTGACATTCAATATATAAATGGGTAGTATTTTATCACTTAGGTACCATGAGTTGAAATTTGATGAATTTTTACGTGAGTCACATCAATGTTATACAACAAATGCTAATATAGTGCATGATTATAATAATATATAAAAATTATGTCAATATTTTCAGTAAAAATTTAACGAATTACAAGAAAAAATTCAATAAATTTGGGTTCAAACTATCTATATATTAGAATCAAGCCTTATATCACTTGCTTTTGTTAAAAATTTCTTTAAAATCTAATGAATATACTTATATATTGCCGGAATCATGTTTTATCCTAATTGATAAAATTTTAAAACTTTAGGGTATCTAAAATTTTTAAATGTCAAGGTAGCCCATTGTATATTTTGAAACGGCAAAGTACCTGTATGATAAATAATCAAATCTCAGGATACCTAAGTGATAGTTTCCCGTATGTTTAATTATGTCAATTTAGTTGATAACAATTTTCATTGTATTAATTTAGTCTTTTAATCAAATTAAAATTAAGTTAATGTCATAAACTTAGATAGCATTATCATGTTAGACGCAAGTAACCCATTACAAACGCACTCGTTCACGCAATTAAAACCAATCCCTGACCAAATCATTGAAAATTCCATCATCAAATTAACATATATTTTACTCAAGGATCAAATTAGCACCATGTTTATACTCGAACTAAATTGATATAATTAAAGTATATGGACTAAATTAATACAATGAATAAAGTAAATAAACTCCTAATGTAACTCTTCTTTTAATGAGATTGTATTAATATTAGGTTGGGTCCAACGGATTTTATGGGTCGACCCATAAAAACCCATAAAACCCATGGGTAAATTTAACTCTACCCAACAAGAACCCAAAAAATTTTAAACCCAGGCCAAATTAAGTGGGTTGGGTGGGTATTGGGTTTACCCATACCCATGAACACCCCTAGGCCCAGTGCCTCAAGAGCTCCTGCCTAAGCGGGGTCTAGGGGTGGATGTATGCAACCTTACCCCTTTAGGCGTAACCCTACTGAGAGGTTGTTTCTAAGGACCCCAAACTTTATAGGGTTGGCAACACGAGAACTTTTCAGAAGGTCACCTATCATGGTACTACTCTCGCCCACGCTTAACTTCAAAATTTCAATGGGATCTGGTGCATTAGTACCTGATAAATGAATTCCTAAAATAATAAATATAGTATTTTTTGTATTTTATAAAAATGTATAATAACACATTTGGTAGTAAAATATTAAAACCACTTAAATATGTTTTTTTTTTTTTATTGGGATAGTACAACAACAAACCCAGTGCCTCCAAGGGCTCCCGCAAAAGCAGGGTCTTGGGGGGGGGGGGGGTATATGTACGCAGCCTTCCCCCTTCAGGGGGCTACCCTGAAAAGAGGCTGTTTCCGATGACCCCCAGCCTGAGAAGTTGTTCCGCTGCAAAGAGCCAAAGACCTGGCAAAAACAGAAGAAGCATCATGTGCATGAGTATAGCAAACTCATGGCAAGCACACTGCAAGCAAAGCAGCAGGCTCAAGCATGCCACATCAAGCATAGATCAACATATAAGATGAATATAAATATATGATAGTGAAAGAGGATAGAGATAGAGATAGAGGGGAAGAGAAAAGGGAAGGAAATAGGGGTAGGGGTAGGGGTAGGGAATAGATACAGAGGAAGATAGGAGGGAGAAAAAGCTAAGTAGACAAGCAGTAGCGTACATCCTCATGGGATCCATAAATAGTCTACGTACGCCAAGAGGACCTAGCACTAGTAAGCTGGACTACCGTACTCCAACTGGAACATCTAATACTCCTATGCTGGTCCTCCATCGGGTCCTATCTAAGGCCATCTCCTCCCGAAAGTTCAAGTGGGTGAGGTCTTGTCGGATCGTCTCAAGCCATCTCTTCTTTGGCCTGCCTCTGCCTCTTCTGTCTAGTATGGTAAGTAGCTGTTCACATCTCCTGACCGGGGCGTTGTCCGGTCTCCTTCTGACATGTCCGAACTACCTCAGCCGTTGCTCCCTCAATTTATCTTCAATGGAGGCTACGCCCAATTTTCCTCTTACAATGTCGTTTCTGATCCTATCATTCCTTGTGTGTCCGCACATCCACCTCAGCATTCGCATCTCCGCCACCTTCATCTTCTGTGTGTGCTGTTGTTTCATTGCCCTGCACTCCACCCCATACGTCATGGCTGGCCTCACAACCATCTTATAGTATCTTCCCTTTAGCTTCAAGGGGAACTTTCTATCAAAAAGTACTGCGGAGGCGATCCTCCACTTATACCATCCCGCTTTAATCCGGTTGCTGACATCGTCGTCCATCCCTCCATTATGCTGTATCATGGACCCCAAGTACCTGAATCTCTCCTTCTTCGGTATGGCCTCATGTCCAATCTTGACTTCTTCCAGGCTAGGCCTGGTAGAGGGATCGAACTTGAGTTCCATGTGCTCGGTCTTAGTTCTGCTTAGTTGTAACCCCTTTGACTCTAGAGCTCCTCTCCATAGTTTCAGCTTCTCATTTATCTTTTCCCGCGATTCCCCCACCAGCACTATGTCATCTGCAAAAAGCATGCACCAAGGTACACATCCCTGGATGTGCCTAGTAAGCTCGTCCATAACCAGAATGAACAGATAGGGGCTCAAGGAAGACCCTTGATGTACCCCTACTGTTATTGGGAAAGCGTTCGTCTCCCTGTCCACTGTACGCACCATAGTTTGTGCCTCCTCATACATGTCTCTAATGGCTCGGATGTATGGTACGGTGATCCCTTTCCTGTCCAGGACTCTCTAAAGGACCTCCCTTGGCACTCTATCATATGCCTTCTCTAAATCAATGAAGACCATATGAAGGTCCTTTTGCCTCTTCCTATATTGCTCTATCGTCGGCCTTAGGATGTGGATAGCTTCTATTATTGATCTCCCAAGCATGAATCCGAACTGGTTCTCGGACACCTCTGTTTGTTGCCTTAACCTCCTCTCTATGACCCGTTCCCACAACTTCAGAGTGTGGCTCATTAGTTTGATGCCCCGATAGTTGGCGCAACTCTGGATGTCGCCTTTGTTCTTATATATCGGAATCAATGTGCTCTTCCTCCATTCCTCAGGCATCTTGTCCCCCCAAAGGATTTGGTTAAACAGTTTAGTCAGCCAACTGACGCCCTTTTGACCAAGGCATTTCCATACCTCTATGGGTATACCATTTGGATCAACTGCTTTACCCCTTCCCATGGATCTCAGGACTTCCTTGACTTCCTCGGGGCTAATTCACCTATAGTCACAGTGGTTCTGATGCACCTCAGATGTTTGAAGATCACCTAAGGATATCTCTGTCCCTCCTTGTTGAACGTATTTAATATTATATGAAAATATTATACTAAGATGACTATGATGAAAAAATATAGATATATACTAAAAACTGAAAGGTAAAAATAAGTATTGAAATATGTTGGGGCTCTGATATCACATATTATGATCACCCACAGGATAACACTGAAGTGTAAATCAAAATATCAACAATAGACACAAGGGGAATAGAGGAGAACACCGGAATTTATGTGATTCAGTCAAGGCCTACATCTACAGAGGAGAGCATGATAATTTCATTATAATATTGGAGTTTACATGAGACGCTCTCAGTGGCGGATCCAAAAAAAACACTCACTGGGGGCACAGTTCTACCAATCGCCGTAACTTTTTTCCAATTATTTTTTTAGAAAAATCATGTTCACGAGGTTGACAAGGTTCTTTAAGCCAATATGCTCACCTTATTTCATCTCTTTAATTAGGGTGACAAACAAAAATCTTTAGCCTATATGCGAGATCAGGAAATAGGTTGTCCAAGTCGACTTCCTTTGGCATAAAAAAACAATTAAAGTCATTTCAACTTGAAAGTCCACTTTTACTATCTTGTTTAGACTGATATTTTTTTTGAAAAATCTCTCCATAATTTTATCTGCCCAAAATAATATATTATTTTCTTAATAATAAAATCTTATACAATCAGCAAATTTCATAAACTAATTCTACAATATATTGGGTTAACTCAACAGTGAAAATATGAACAATAGTTACAATACAAATAATGAAATAATTGAAAAATATGCATAAACACAACTTAAGTAACAAATAATCAAACCTAATGATATCTAAATGATAAAATCCGTAATTTTTATATCAAAACTCAATACCTAACCCAGAAAATAATCTTTACATCAAATTCAAACCATTTCTATCTAATACAACAAAACCCTACACTAATAGGAAAACTAAATATAAAAAATAAAGAAGAAATTAAAATGCAAGAAGGAGAGAGAGAGCAAATAGAGACCTTCAATGGAGAGAGGAAGAATCAGAGAGAGAGTGAGAGGGAGAGAGAACGGCATGGCCTAACGGGGAGAGAGAGAGAGAGAGATTTTGAAAAGAAGTGTTGGGGAAGTGGAAGGGGGCAGCAGGGGTGTATTTGAGCCGATCCGAGCCCGAGCCTGTCATGCTCGAGACTCAGCTCGTTTGCATTAAGCTCGGCTAGGGCTCAGCTCGAAGCTCGCCGAGCTCGGAAAGTTCAAGCTCTAGCTTGGCTCGTCCAAAGCTCGAGCTCGACTCGGCTCGATCTAAGCTCGGCAAGCTTTAATTAAGCTTGCAATATTTCGGCTCATTTAAGCTCAATTTAAGCTCGTTTGGGCTCGTTTAAGCTCGGGCTCAGTTCATTTAGCCTCAAATTTGGCTTCGTGGGTCATATTTAATATAAAATATTACATTAAGAAAAGCTCAGCTGGGCTCGTTTAGGCTCGCGAGCTTACAAGCTCGAGCTTCACTAGGCTCGAACTCCAAGCGAGCCGAACCTTTCGAGTTTTTTGACGAGCCGGCTCATGAGTGCTCGCGAGCCAGCTCGACTCATTTACGCCCCTAGGTGGGGCGGTGCATTTTGGGCTGGGATGGGGGAGAGGGGTGGTGGCCCATTAAATATTGGGCCGGGAGGAGAGGGACCCAGTGTTTATTTTTACACTTAAATTTTTTGTTGCTGTATATATGGGCTTTAGGGCACTGGAGTTAAACCCTTTACTCTCAAGCTAATGATAACATACACATCCCCATGTATTTATAGGGTCTAAATAGTCATAGGCCTAAATAAAATTGGCCCAATTCTATTTTTAATAAACCAAACATAATACAATCAAGCTCCATATATAACCCAATCCTATTTTGAACCAGGTGGCGGAGGTGTCCGCGAGAGGAGGAGCGGCTGAGAGTCCATGGCCGTGATCTGTGGAGGAGCGAGCGTGAATGCGAGCGAGAGCAGTTTCTTCATCTAACAGTGCAATCTTGAGTTGTTCAAAGGAGAGATCACGAGACGACTGACGAGAGAATGTGTTGAAGGCGGCATACTCCGGTGGGAGACCGAAAAGAGTGTAATGGAGGAGCTCACGGTTATAGACCGGTGAGTCTGTGGCAGCCAAGTTATCGGCTATAGTTTTGAGTTCGGTGAGGTAGGTGGTCATGGATTTATTTTCTTTATGTAAAGTGACAAGTTGAGAGCGAAGCGAATTCCTTAGCAAGGGAGTGGTCATGAAAGCGTTTGGCTAGGGCGGTCCACATGTCTCGGAATGTAGGGTGGTGGATGACATCATTTAGGACCGGGCCAGCAAGAGAGGAAAACAGACATACCCTAATGCTTTGATCTATACAGGACCATGTTATAGCGTCAGGGTTGGGGCCAGGCGATGACGAGTGACGGCAAGCCTGGGGTTGGAGCAGTGGCAGAGGTGCCGGCAAGACCAGGTGGCGAGAGAGGAGCGGGAGGTAGCCGGTGGCGGCGGCTGTGTGGTTGGGTTTAGGGTTAGGGTTAGGGTCGTTCGCTGGTCGTGGGTTTGCCCCCTTTTTTCAGTTAGGGTTGGTATGCTCTGATACCATATGAGAATATGGGTTAGTGAAGCATATCCAATAGGGTTGCTGAGGCATATATTTATAATGAAGGGTACAGAAATAATTACAGAATAATATTATAGAATATATCCTTATAAAATATAATGCAGCAAGAAAATACTACAAAACTTAGATAAATAATAATTCATCTATAGTGCAGTTCATATTTAACGTCATAAATATTTTCCAGTGTATAGATAAAATTCATAAAATCACTTGGTGCAATCTTATTTTCTTATTAATACAAGTAGTTGAATTCATATCTGCAAGAATTTTTCAAGTCATTCACAGACAGCCCCCAATTCTATAACATTGGCTTTGCCAATGACCATAAAGAAAATTCGTATAAAACTATCCTTTGTATTCAGTATGGGTATATTTGAGCCGAGCTAAGCCCGAGCTCGTCAGGCTAGAAGCTTGGCTCGTTTTTATTTAGCTCGGCTCATTAAACGCTCAGGCTCAAGCTCAAGCTCAGCTTAGTTCAGCTCGAACCCAACTTAGTGAGTTTCGTATTAAACATTCAATTTTTTAACTTATTCTTACACTCAATCTAGGCTCGTTTCAAAAATCTCGGGCTCAGCTTATTTAGGCTCAAATTTGGGTTTTTTTTTTTTTTTTTTTTTAATGTGAGACTGGGCCTCTGACATAGTTACCTAAACATCTGCCAAATTATGTATAAAAAGGTATTTAAAACTTATCGTTTTTCATTTAACCACTATAAATTATTATTTTTAAATATTTTAGAAAATCATCTTCAAAGTCTAAAATTGTTCAATCAGTCATATTAAATCATACCAGGATTCATTTACCGGGCACTAAGGCATTGGGTTTATTGTTATTGTATAATATTTTAATATATACAATGAGGTACCTGCATATTTGAATTTTTATCACCCTGGTACCTTATGTTGGAATTTGATATACGAATTTGACCAATTTGATTTAGTTCACGATTGTGCTGACATATAAAAGTCATGTCAATATTTTTAAAAATTCAACGACTCAAGACAAAGGGTTCACCAAATTTTGATATAAACTACCTATATATTGTCAAATTCATCTGTCACATCAACAATTTTTGGTAAAACTCATTAAATTATAACAAAAAAAACTTATATATCGTGGAAATCCTGTTTCATTTCAGCTTTTTTCAATGAAATCCATCGAATTTCAATAAAAGGACAGATGCTTTGAAGTTAAACTTTTAATATCTATAAATTATAAAATTCTACAAAATTAATATTCTACTTAGCTCAAATCGACTAATAATTATAAAATCATAAAACTGTAATATTTTAAGATTCGAACCGAAATTTTGATAACCATGACCCGGAGGAACTAAACTACCAAACACACCAATGTCAAATGTCAACAACAACAACTTTGTCAACTACGATTTCTGCTCTTCCAAGCGAGTTCTCTCTCTACTCCTTTCAGTATATCATCATCATAGAGTGCACAGAGAGCGTGCTCTCCCATTTTCTTCTGATTCAAAACCCTAAATCTCTTCTTTCTCTTCATTTCTCTCTCCTTTTCTTCTTCGTATCGATCTCTGTGGTCTTTGGATTAGCCAAATTCGCATTGCCAGTGCGAAAATTGAAGGTAACATTGTGAATTTTGATTTGAAATTTTTATTCCTCGTTTTTTCAATTGATTTTTGTTTTTTCGTTGGTTTGAAGATCGAAGAGCAATCGGTTCTTGAAATCGTAGTGGAAGAACACTACTGAAACCAGATTCGAATTGCCTATTCAAAAAATTGAAGGTAATATTGTGGATTTTATGTGTAATTTGTTCTTCCTCGTTTTTTCAATTGATTTTTGTTTTTTCGGCAATCTGTCATTGAAGAATGGATTTTGATTCGGTACTGAAGCTAGATTCGCATTGCCAATTTGAAATTGAAGCTATCATTGTGAATTTTGATGTGAAATTTGTTCTTCCTTGTTTTTTCGATTGATTTTTGTTTTTTCGGCAATTTGGAGTTGAAATATTGAAATCGTAGTTGAAGAACAAAATTTGATTCGCTACTGAAAAGTGATTCGCATTGCGAATTCGAAAATTGAAGGTAAAATAGTGAATTTTGATGCGTAATTTGTTCTTCCTCGTTTTTTCAATTGATTTTTGTTTTTTCGTTGGGTTGGAGATCAGAGAGCAATCTGTAGTTGAAATCGTAATTGAAATGCTGAAATCTTAGTTGAAGAATAAATTTGATTGTATGATTTGCTCTTCCTCAGTTTTTCAAATTGGTTTTGTTTTCTTTTTGCTCGTTTGAAGATCGGAGAGCAATCTATAGCTGAAATCGTACTTGAAGAAGAAATTTGGATTCGCTACTGAAACCAAAATTGAAGGTAACATTGTAAATTTTGACGTGTAATCTGTTCTTTCTTGTCTTCTCAATTGATTTTTGTTTTTTTTGTTGGTTTGGAGATCGAAGGGCTAGATTTCTGTAGTTTGGTACATTTGACTTTTTCTTCGTTTAGCTTGAATGAGGAATCATCAGACCTGATTGGAAGTCCTATGATGGCATTGGAATCATCAGACCTGATTGTCCAATCTGATGACATCTTATTATGAAGAATCTGAGGACTCATTCAACATTATTTCTTTTCAGTTCTCAAAATGATGGATAATAGCTTGAATGAAGAAATATGCGTGTTGTCTTATTTGCCACGACAGATCGATCATATCTACTGATTTCCTGTATCGGATGTGATAATTTTGTCGAGTTTGATGGATAGATTTGTCAATTCAGCATCTTTTTTTTATTATTTTTTGGATCGTTGAACTAATTGTATTTTTTAATTGCAAAAAGAAATAATATTAAGAGAGAGAGAATGTGCTAAGAGTTAAGGATAAGATGCCCTCAAAATTACGAAAAGCGAGAATAAAAACCATAAACTAATAACATAAACCCTTCAATGCCTTTGCAAATCTACTTAGATTATATCAGCAAAGCCTCCAAGGGTCTATCTCCAAAGAGCTCCCCAAAAGACCACTTTTTCTCATAAGAAATTAACTGAATCTTTAAAAATCCTTACATTTGAACTAATTGAATTTGAACTGCACAGGTGGCTCTTGTGAGTGATGCGGTTTTTGTGAAATCAAATGGGTTTTTGTAGGTTTGGTTTGCATTTTTTGATTATCATTATAATCATCATAATCACTCCTCATACAGTCTTTTGATGTTTAATCTCGCTATGGTGCTTCTGTTCCTATCAACAAGAGCATGCTCAAGTAATTCTATTGAAAAAACTAATCATAGTGAAGTTTAGCTTGGACTATCGTGTGACATCTTTCTCTTACCTAAAACTAATTTGGGCTATGTTCAATTCTAAGGAAAGTATTTTCTTACATGAAAATTTTCCTTACAGAATATTTTCAAGTAAAAAAATATTCTATTTTCTTAAAATTTGTCGTTTTAGTTGAAGAAAATGATTTCATTTTATAAATTTGTATGAGGTTTACGCTTGGCTAAGTTAAGATTGAAGTAAAGCATATCACGCGAGATCATGACAGAAAATGTTTTCTTCTATGTGAATGAAAATGTTTTCTTCTTTCATTGAGGGGAAGTAAATTTCCCCTTAATGGGGAAAATATTTTCCGTATTTGTGGTTGTTGCTACGAAGTTATGCAAAGAAACAATAGACTTGAGATTGTTAATGTTTTTCATCAAAATATATAGAGCCTTGGTTTTACGAGTCACAAATACTGAATACTTATCTAGATAATCAGTTCGCTTTTTGGGTAAATCAGGGTGAAATATTTCGAGTTCTCTAACAAGAGACCATGGGCATCCGTTAAAAATTACCTTTCTTTTAGGCGGTTACCTATTTCCCCTAAAAAGTTACACGGGACTGGGTAGATATTGAAACTTATTTTTTAGTTAAACTGTTAGACAAACCTTTTCTTTAAATTATTTTGCACCATTTGATTGGTTTGTTGATCTTGTCTCGCTTGGGTTTCATCATTTTTCATAGCTCCAATTGTCCAAGTGGTGCATGAAATGAGAAGTGATAATTTTTGTTGTCATTTCTCCTTAGAATCTAACCTTTCATTTGGTTTTATTTTCAGGTGGTTGTTAAGGACAGTTAGTATGAGAGTGTACTAGATAAGAGTAACTGATATCATGGAAGAAGAGGAAGTGAAAGAACATATAGAGATCCCTAGTGGTGACTTAGATTTGGATAGAGAAGGAGGCCCGCATGTGGTGGGGGAAGCCCATGCATTGCCTTCACATATTGGGGATTCAAATGCCAACGGAGGTGATTTTAGTGATATAGCCCTTAATTCCACATCTGTAGTTGCCGAAGAGGACCAATTTGAGCAGGTCTCCTTGAAGGATGGGGAAAAGAATGCTGATGAATCCCATAATCTAGGCTCGAGCGGATCATGGGTTTCAGACAACTCAAGTCGTCTATCTGGTGGCAGAATGGAAGAAGCCACAGAATTATCATCTGAGATAACGGTGGACCAGTTTGGTTCTTCTGGGAGGGCTGAGATGCGGCAAGATCAAGCCAGTCTGAGCCCTGAGGGGGATGGAAACTCAGGCCATATGAGGCAATTCTCCTCGTCAGCTGGACTTGATTTCTGTGGAGAACTGGGCTACTCACCTAGTGTTTCACCACAGAAGTTTCGGCCAAAAGCTGTTATGCCGAATGTATCACCGGAGTTGTTACATTTAATTGATTCTGCCATTATGGGGAAACCTGAAAGCTTGAATAAACTTAAGAATTTTGTGAATGGCGTGGAGATGTTTGGACCTGAAGAGGACAGGGACACCATTGCTTTCTTGGTAGTTGATTCGCTTCTAGGCACTATGGGTGGTGTTGAAAGCTTTGAAGATGATGAAGATAATAATCCTCCTAGTGTGATGCTGAATTCTAGGGCTGCTATTGTTGCCGGCGAGCTGGTCCCCTGGCTTCCTTGTGTCAGTGATAACTTGGGCCTGATGTCTCCTAGGACTCGGATGGTTAGAGGATTGCTTGCTATATTGCGGTCCTGCACAAGGAATAGAGAAATGTGCTCCACTGCTGGTTTATTAGGTGTTCTCCTAAGATCTGCTGAGAGGATTTTTGTTCAGGATATTGATTCTGGAGAACAAATGAAGTGGGATGGAACTTCTTTATGCTATTGTATTCAATATTTAGCTGGGCATTCTCTCAGTGTAATTGATTTGCGTAAGTGGTTTGAGGTGATAAAAAAGTCCCTAACCACTATATGGGCATCTCGTTTAACGCTTGCGTTGGAGAAAGCAGTTGGCGGAAAAGAATCAAAAGGTCCTGCTAGCACATTTGAGTTTGATGGTGAGAGCTCAGGTTTGCTTGGTCCTGGAGAAAGCCGTTGGCCCTTCTCTAATGGTTATGCATTTGCTACATGGATTTACATAGAGTCATTTGCAGACACGCTAAATACTGCAACTGCTGCGGCTGCCATTGCTGCTGCTGCAGCTGCCACATCGGGGAAAACTTCACCGATGTCTGCTGCAGCTGCTGCCAGCGCTCTTGCAGGGGAAGGCACCGCACACATGCCGCGGCTTTTTAGTTTCTTATCTGCTGACAACCAGGGCGTGGAGGCTTATTTCCATGCTCAATTTTTGGTAGTTGAATGTGCTAGCGGCAGGGGAAAGAAGGCTTCGTTGCATTTTACTCATCCATTCAAGCCCCAGTGTTGGTACTTCATAGCTCTAGAGCATAGCAGTAAGCAGGGTATACTTGGGAAGGCTGAGACTGAATTGAGGTTGTATATTGATGGTTCTTTGTATGAGAGTCGCCCATTGGAGTTTCCTCGAATCTCCAAGCCACTCGCATTTTGTTGCATAGGAACAAATCCCCCTCCGACAATGGCTGGTTTACAACGTCGACGTCGTCAATGCCCCCTTTTTGCTGAGATGGGTCCAGTTTATATTTTTAAGGAACCAATCGGCCCTGAGAAAATGGCCCGTTTGGCTGCCAGGGGTGGTGATATGGTACCGTCTTTTGGCAACAGTGCGGGGCTTCCTTGGTTGGCGTGTACAGACCGCTTACGAAGATTGGCGGAAGAAAGTTCACTACTGGATGCTGAGATAGCAGGATGTATTCACCTACTTTATCACCCGAAATTGCTTACTGGACGTTACTGTCCAGATGCTTCCCCAAGTGGGGCTGCAGGTACACGGACTTCTGTTGCATATATTATTGTAAATTATATTACGTTTGCTAGGTTATTGCAATTTGGTTTCCCTCCTTGCCGTTCAAGTGTGGGGCCTTTCTTATAGATTAACTGGAGTGGAGGTACTTAAGGCTGTTTAGATATAAAGAATTTCGAGGAAACTGAAAAAATTGTTCAAAAGCTTAGTTTTTCAATTAAAAAAAGTTGGAAAAATAGTTTTTCAGTTTTTCCTATTCTTTGGAAATTTTGAAAAACTGCTTAGAATTATCTTCTAGAGTTCTCTACTTCCTTATTTTTTATGGATTTCTTCATGTTCTCTCTTGTTCTTAGCTTCTTTCGCTTTCTTTTTCTTCACTCCACCCTTTTGTTTTATCTTTCTTCACTCCATTTTTCTCTCCTTTGCTATCAAGCATTATGAGTAGATGATCTGGACTTAAAATTTTGCATCCCAAAATTGGTTTTTGTACCCAAATTGATACTCGAATTTTCATGGATTGAACATACTCAGACCGGTCATTTTCAGATCGATTACCGTAATTGTTTGGAAGTGACTTGGATTGGATTATAGGGCTTTTGGATATATGGGTATTAGTTGTTCCCCATGCAATGCACGGTCAGTTTATATAATTTTTTATAATTTAATTGCTTATAAAACATTAGCATTTTAATTAATAATTTTGGGTAATTGATTCATTAAATGATAATAGAAAATAAGTTCAAAGGTTTTATAATGCCTATAATTTTCAATTTTTGGAAAATTGAAAATTTGTGATCACTTGAAAGCATTTTGCAGTTTTCTGTATGAGAAAATTGCTGATGGTTTCCCATTCCTGAACATGTTTTACTTTTCTAAATAGAAAATGAAAAAAGAAAACTGGAAATGAAATGTAAATCACCTATGGCCGATCCTGAACAATGGCATTTACTTGTTAAAGCACCCTCCTGTTTGCCAAGGCACCATTCACCTTGCGCTATATATTGCAACACACCAAATGCTGAACACGTAATCAGACTGGTCTAAATGCCTGCCAGAAACGTGTCACTCCCATGGATTAGAGAGGTAGTTCTTTCCATTTCTTTGGATGCTGAATAGAACTTCCTGCCGTTGTGCATCATTATATTCTTAGGTCAATTGTTTTGCTCTCCTTAAGCTACTGCCTTTTTCTCTTTTGTCAAGTTCTCAGTAAGCATTATTTATGAGTAAGGGGATTGCATTATGGAATTGTTATTAAACCCCACTCTTCTGGCAATGTACCCCGTATTTGTTCATCCATTTTCCTTGGCTTTTCTCATTCAAATGATCTCACATAATTATGTATTCCATCTTGGTCCTTTATAACTGTTTAGGTTCTGTTACTAGCTTTATGAATTACTATTTGGTTTCGCTGGCTATTCTAACCTTCATACTTGCCACATACCAGCTTTAACTGGGTCACGTTCTTGAAAGTTCCTTTTTTGGTCATCTTTTTACTATGAGATAATTTACTTACAGACCAATGTATGAGTGATATAATAGTTTGCTGCCCTCATATTCAAAGTAAGATTTTTGTACGGCAGGTGTGCTCCGAAGACCAGCTGAAGTGCTCGGGCAAGTATATGTTGCTACAAGGACAAGGCCTGTTGACACTCTCTGGGCATTGGCCTTTGGTGGTCCCTTGTCCTTACTTCCTTTGACAGTGACCAGTGTGAAGAAAGATAGCTTGGAGCCAGAACAAGGAAATCTATCTTTATCTGTCGGAACGGCTGCACTTGCCGCTCCAGTATTTAGAATCATTGCAGTTTCTATGCAACATCCTGGAAATAATGAAGAGGTGTCTCGTGCAAGAGGTCCTGAGGTGTTATCTAGGATCTTGAATTACCTTCTGCAAACTTTGTGCTCGGTTGATTTGAGGAATCATGAAGGTGTAGAGGAGGAAGAACTTGTCGCTGCTGTTGTTTCTTTGTGCCAGTCTGAGAAACATAATCATGCACTTAAAGTGCAGCTTTTTAGCACGTTGCTTCTGGATCTTAAGATATGGAGCTTGTGTAACTATGGACTGCAAAAGAAACTTCTGTCATCTCTGGCTGATATGGTTTTCACACAGTCATCGGTCATGCGAGATGCTGATGCTATTCAGATGCTTCTTGATGGATGTAGGAGATGCTATTGGACAATCCGCGAAAAGGATTCCGTAAACACTTTCTCACTGGATGAGCAAAACCGTCCTGTTGGTGAAGTTAATGCATTGGTTGATGAGCTGCTGGTGATAATTGAACTCCTAATAGTAGCAGCACCTCCTTCACTAGCTGTAGAGGACATGCGTTGTTTGCTCAGTTTCATGGTTGATTGCCCACAGCCAAATCAGGTAACATGGATCTTCTGCAGTACAGAGAAATGTTTCTTTCCATAGCATGTTCATATGAGATGACACTTAATCCTTTCTAAATGTTGTCTACTCTGATTTACGTGTATATATTTGCTCCTTTCAACATGATTGTTGACTGCATAATTGGTCTAGGATGAATTGAGACGGTTTTTTGTAAATACATAATTATCTTGAATATACTCACCATTTCTTTATTTCCAGTTGCTTGGAAGGTACAAAAGAAACATATTGTAGTTTCTTCAACAATTTCTGAAGGCATTTAGTACAATTATTTCCAGAAGTTTCCCCTTTGTCTTGTATGATTTCTCAACATCTCAAGAGCAACTCTTTTCGTTCCTATTTGAACTGCATCTTAGATTTGTAGGTTATACAGTGATCAGGTGGATTGTATACATGGATTTAGTGACAAAAGGTTAAGCTGAAGCGCTAAACATTTGCTGGGACCATCGTTATCTAGCAGTTAGAAATTGTTTGCAAGTTCCCTGATAGCTGAAGTGCTACAAGGTCATTCAGTTTTTTCAAATCCCTTTTGAGGGAGGCTCTGCCTTTCTCTGCTGCGGTTACAGTTTCATTAAGGATATAAAATTGATCCTGCTCCTGCCTTAAATAAGTCGTTAAATGAAAGAAGTAAAAGAAAATTAGAATACCCTAGATTAGCACTTTCTGGTCAAAGTCACTGAATCTTGTGGGATTCCACTCCAGGCTGAGAGAAATATGGTCTTGCGTCTAGGTATCAGCCCGTAAGATTTTCTACATCTGTCACGCATTCATGTGTCTCACTCGCCTTTCATGAGCGACAAAAGATCTTCACTGGAAGGCTCTTTTTTGGCAGTAGAGTTTTACTTTAAATTTATTGACTATAAAGTTTGTGTTATACCCAATGTTATTGCTCTTACAAAAAATGGTTATTGATTGCTTCATAACTTGGATCTAAGTGTTGCTTTCCTTGTCCAGGTTGCTAGAGTTTTGCACCTAATTTATAGGTTGGTAGTACAACCAAAAGTGTCAAGAGCTCAGGCTTTTTCAGAGGCATTTTTATCATGCGGTGGGTTAGAGACATTACTTGTCCTCTTGCAACGCGAAGCAAAGGCTGGGGACCAGGGTGTTTCTGATTCTTCTGTTGAAGATGATAAGGACTTGTCTCTAGAGGGATCTGAGTTGGCTGACAACCGAGGGCCAGATGATGAATCTGAATCCTTAGAAGAAAAGAAGCCGTCACCTCTTGAAGAAGGTTTGAGGTCTGAGCTAAGTAGCCACAATAGTGTTGAAGCTGAAGTTTTGAGGCCTGATGATGGTTTTACTGCATCTCCCACGGGCATGCCTATAGAGAGGCTGGCATCTGCATCAGAGAACTTATTTGTGAAGAATGTCGGTGGCATTAACATCTCAATTAGTGCTGACAATGCGAGGAATAATGCCTATAATTTTGATGAAAGTGATGGCATTGTCGTTGGAATCATCAAACTACTGGGTGCTCTTGTTGCATCTGGGCATCTAAAATTTGGTTCAAATGCTCCAGAACCCGACATGACTGGCAGCGTGCTTAGTACTGGTCTGCATGATTCACGTAGCTCTATGTTAGATGATAAAGTTTCCCTCCTCCTCTTTGCATTGCAGAAGGCTTTTCAGGAAGCTCCTAAAAGGCTCATGACAAGCAATGCATACACAGCTTTATTGGCAGCTTCGGTATGACATCGTTGTTTGATGTGTTTTGTTCATTGTCTCATCTATTTTACATGCGGGAAATGTCTCCAGTTTATCATTATATTGTGTATATATGTTCCAGATTGCTGCTTGTTTCATTTTGGGCTGGTTATAGTGTTCATATTTGCTCTCAAGTTCGATATCTTCTTTGTTTAACATTTTGTATTTTGCTTCTTTTCCAGATTAATGCTACTTCAACTGATGATGGTCTGAATTTGTATGATTCTAGCCATCGTTTTGAACATCTGCAACTTTTGCTGGTTCTTCTTCGGTCTCTTCCTTATGCATCTAGGGCTTTGCAATGCCGAGTGCTGCAGGTACTACTTTTTGGTTCTTCTCTAGAATATGCTAGAATAGATGATCAATTGGTCATATACAGCATAGGCATTGGGAGGCACCATTTAAAAGTAGAGTGGTATGGAGAAGTGGTTGGCCTAAGATTGCTTGGCTGCAGTTGTGTAAAAGGATATTAAAACATTGCATTTGGCTGAAGACATGTATGGATAGACAAAAATGTTTAACAGGGTACTCATGTTGTTTACTTGATTTAGTTTTGTTTTTGAACACCTTAGTTGGACGCAATCCTTAGATGATAATGAATTTGCGTAGGTGCAGACTATGCACAGAGCATAATGTTGTCTGTTTGCCCTACTGCAGTGATGAGATGCATTGCTATGAATCTGGTTTTGCATTGTACTGCCATTCGGTTATTTTGTTCTGGTTGTTTGGCATCTTTTGAAACATGCATTTTAGTAGAAATATGAACTCTCTTTATTCATTTCAAGGTTTTGCTAATAAATAGAATTGTTCTTTCTTTTTATGCCTGCTGGAAGCTAAGTTTTTATGTTGAATATGCAAAGTTTGCATCATTATGGTGAATATGCAATGCAATGTTTTCAAAATCATCTGCCTGCATTTGCTCTGAATGTTCCCATTGGGAAGGAAGATTGGTGAAGCTTCGGGCCTGTTTGATACTGTTTTCTTTTTGTTGTTTTTGGTAGTTTAGAAATTGAAAATTAGGTTTTGAAAATAGTTATTTCTAGTTTTTTGGTTTTCTATTTTTGTTTCCAATCAAATGGGGAAGAAACTAAAAATAGAAAAACAAAAACTAGAAAAGAATCATTATCAAAATATGCTCTTTAGTTTCTAAAAGCCCAAAAATTGCACACAGTAAAGATACCACGCTAACCCTTAAATATTGTCTTTTGCTTTTACTCTCTGTCTTTTGCTTTACAGTTTATTTAGTTGTGTATGATTTTTTCAGTTTTTATCTTTAAGAGTATTTTTTTTAATAAGGCTTCAAACTAATATCAAAGGATTCTGAACTACCTTCTATATGATTTCAGGATCTTCTGTTTTTGGCATGTAGTCATCCAGAGAACAGGAGCTGCCTTACTAAAATGGAGGAGTGGCCTGAGTGGATTTTAGAGGTTCTCATTTCAAATTACGAGGTAGGGCCACCAACCACCTGTAAAAGTTGCTGTAGCATCTCATTAATTTATTTGTAACGTATACATCTAGCCATAAAATTTCTCGACGTGCTGAGGGTCGGTCCTGAGATTTTACATCCCCAAAGCAAGCTCTGATAACTGGGCCCCTATTTGGTGAGGGAAGTGTCCAAGTCAGCTTATGCACATACTACCAATTAATAGGCTCGTTACTTGTGTTATAAATTTACAAATACGTTTGTAATGTATTATATAATTAGGTTGTTATTTCTTGAATTATTAGTGGTTTATGCAATAAAATCAAACTTATAATATAATTAATTTTCAAAAGGGCCCTCAACAAATTTTCGGCCCTCGCTTGGGGTCTTAACCGGTCCTGCATGTGCTGAATCCTTGACATCTTGTTTACTTGACTCAACAGCAAGCTTCAGCTAAAGTCTCCAACTCTTCTAGCTTGAGGGACATTGAAGACCTCATACACAATTTCCTGATAATCATGTTGGAGCATTCAATGCGTCAAAAGGATGGATGGAAGGTAAGTTTTTCATGATGTTATCCTCATTCCATACTTGGATAAGCTGCATCTGCCACAGGTGTTTCGTGTTACTTGGGATTCTCCTTCATGTGGGAATGGATGTTTCTGTGAACCGTCTGTGCTTTAACATAAGCTCTAATAATAGTTCCATTGGATGAAATTATTCTAAAATATCTTAGACTGTGCTCATAAGATCTGATTAAGGACAAGTGAGTAGAGTTCAAAGTCCCCTATCAATTTTTATTGTGGCACTCATGTTACGCGTTTCTCAGTTTAATTTGTGTATCCTTTTGTGTGGTTTATTTACTACTTCATTTGTACAGGATGTTGAAGCCACCATTCATTGTGCAGAATGGCTGTCTATGGTGGGCGGATCTAGCAGAGGAGACCAACGCATTAGGTATGGCCATAGCGTTAATCTTCCCTGCAGTATGATATACACACTCTGCTTTCTCAAGACAAGCACAACCTCCCCCCCTCCCTCCTCCTCCTCCTCCTCCTCTCTCCCCTCGGGTTGCTTGAGGTCAAATTGACCCATTTCTTTCGTTTATTGGAAAAGAAATATTACTAAGAGAATAAGAATGTGCAAAGTATGAAGCCAAGATGTTCTCAAATATAAAAGGAGCAAATAAAGACAATTAGAAAGAAATTAACCAATTAGCATAAGGCTCTCCACTCCCTCTGCAAATCAGCTATGGGTAATATCAACAAAACTCGAGGCTCTTTGTTCAGAGACATCCAAAGAGGACACCGTCACACTTGTGAAAAATGTGAAGATGACCTACAACATAATCCCCAAGCCACCGGGCATGACAAACATAAATGATCATCTGTTTCCCTGTTCTGGAAGCATGTGAAACAGATCGCCAGAGACATGACCTTGAAAGGTCTCCTTTTCTGTGAGCAATCTTCAATGTTTGTTAAGGATGAAGGACCATAGAGAGGCCTTGATTCTAAAGAGTACGTTTGGTCTTTGAAGTATAAGAATATAAGACAAAACTGAAAGACGCTGCTTTAAAAAAAAAAAAAAAAGAACCGAATACAATTGTATTGGGTAAGATAATGGAAAAATGATTTAGCAGTAAAAAGCCCAGAACCATCCTATACGCAAGCCCTGTTATCAAGCAGTGAAGGAAAGCAAATGTGATAACAAATGCGGCTTAATTGTTTGAATTCATCTAGTTCTCTAATAATGCGATTCCTGCGAAGGTTTAGGTTCCATGATAGTGAATCATCTTGATGAGTTGTGGAAAAATAATTAGGGCATTATGAATAGTGGATATCCTGCATAGAACTACTTTTATAGTTCAAGTTTGCAAGATCTTATGATCCCAGATCATGAAGGCCATCTCAACCTTCCAAGGTAGGATCCTGGTTGGACAGCCTTGATCCATCAAACATCAGTTCTACAGATTCCTCTAGTATATCAAATAATAAGATTGAAGATATTGTAAGCCAGTTATTTCTATTAATGATCAATACATTTTTAGAGATTATATCTTGCTAATCAAAATGCGCTGAGGTCAGTGTTTTTAGTTGCCTAAATCAAGACTCCAGTTTGTGTAAAGAATGGTTGGAATTACGTTGCCATCTGTGTGACTAATTATTTTGTTTGTGGGTCTTTCTGATGTGACATAAGACGTGAGGAATCCCTGCCAATATTCAAAAGAAGGCTACTTGGAAGTTTGCTGGACTTTTCTGCCAGGGAGCTTCAAGTTCAGGTATTAACTATTCCTACAATTACCATTTGTTCTGGATGTCCAAAAAAAAAAAAAAAAAAGCCCTCTATGGTCACTTTTCTCTTTACAATTACATCAGCTGTATCCGTCTTATGAAGTTAGCCAACATAAAGACTCAGGGGAATAATAGATAACTTGTAATGTTTGCATAATTTTGGCCATAAAGGAGCTATTGGGTTTCACATAGTGGTTTGACTTGTAGGGTCTTAGGTTTAAAGCTCATCTCCCCGTTCCCTTGAATATTGGTGGCCCTATTTATTACCATTGCAAAAAGGCGGCCATTGTGAGCTGGGTGTGTTCTTTCTTGCTTTTGTGTTTGGCCAGCGGGGGTTCAAAAGCTGTTAGGAAGTTTTAGGTTTTCATTGGTAGCATGTCTTCTCATTTTTTTTTTTTTTATTTACCAGAAAAAAAGTGTCTTCTCATTTTCCCTTCTTCAAAATTCTATCTTTTATTCTCAGCAATACATCATGGATGTCTACATTTAGTGGATATTGTTGTGTGCCACATGAAGCTAACTAAGACAGTGTCGTTTTATCTTCCTTTTCGAATGGCTAGAATTCTGTTTTATCATATTTTCTGTCTTCAAAATCCTCCGTATTAAAGTTTGGAATATTAAACTCTGAAAGAGATTGAATCAAAAATAGAAAAATCTGTAGTATTTGCCATGAGAGAGAGACGAACAAGAGAGAGACAAGAAGTCTCTAGAATAACTGCTCATCAGGAAAAAAAAAATTTTATTGAATGAAATAAAATGCTGTACAACTTGACTATTAATACAGCTGGAAAACAGAAACAACAAAAAAATCTACAAAACAATAAAAAATATCTTAGCCATCCTAACCACCTAACAAAAAATAGCTTAACAAATTTGTACAAAATATCTATATGAAAAAAATTAACTGTAATACTCCAAATCATAAATCTTGCCTTAGTAGGAGCCTGTTTGAGGCATTGAGCTGCTACTGTTGTTGTTGTTGCTACATTGCTTGAATTCTCATGATGTTGTAACTACAATCCTTACTTTACATGGACTATTCGTGATCCGCATCATGCTCAATGCCTCCACCCATAATTATGTCCACAAAATGATGCTATCAGAAAGTTTTGCATGCTATACCCCCTGTTGGCCCCAAAGTAATTTCAACATCTTAATTTAGAGCTTTGCTTTCATTCTATTGTAATAATTTTGTGTTTGCACATTAATGTGGAAAGCTATGATACTTTACGTAAATTGTTTTCTTTGAGCAGACTGAAATTATTGCTGCTGCAGCTGCTGGCGTTGCTGCTGAATGTTCCTCGCCCACAAATGCAAAGGCCGGAGCCGAGAATGCTGCTCAGCTTTCAGTAGCACTAGTGGAGAATGCCATTGTAATTTTGATGCTTGTTGAGGATCATTTACGACTACAGAGCAAGCTATATGCTGTTTCCCGAGCTGTCAATCGTACTGTATCTTCGCTTACAGATGTTTCACCAGTCAAAAATTGTTCAAGTTCATTCGACAAAGAGTCAAGGGAAGGTGTGGCTAGCCACGGATCATTGTCTAGCGAGATTGGAGGACTACCTCTTGATGTACGTACATCTTTGTCTTAACTTTCTTTTTTTTTTTTTTATGGAAATAGAACTAAACACTGTACATAATGTTTGGTCAAATACATTGTCCACGTACGAGTTATTTACTCTATTTGGTCCCTAATGTTGTAAGTTTGTTCAAATTCTACATTTCTTTTCTTTGTTTAAAATAGTTTTTAGTGTTTGTAAATTTTATCAAATTGGTCCTTCATCTTTTTTTTTTATGTTTAAAATAGTCCCTCGTGTTCTATTTCACGACAAAATTGGTCCCCTTATTTGGTGACCAACACTAGTTAAAAGTTAAAAAATGAGGGACCAATTTCATCATAAAATAAAACATAAAAAATTATTTTAAATAAAGATTAGGGGTCAATTTGAATAAACTTACAAACATTAAGGGCTATTTTGAATAACGAAAAAAAATGATGGAGCAATTTCAACAGACTTAACAAAAATTAGAGACCAATGGTGTAAATAACTCCGGTGTCCAATTTATAGCATTATCATATCAAGTTAACTGCTTGGCATTCTTTCACACTGTAAAAGTAAAATGTGAAAAAAGGAATTATTTGGTTGTCTGACTCATGCTGTGTTATTATTAGGTCCTCACATCAATGGCAGACGAAAATGGGCAAATCTCTACTGCAGTTATGGAACGGCTTACTGCTGCAGCCGCAGCTGAACCATATGAATCTGTTTCTTGTGCCTTCGTTTCATATGGAAGTTGTGTCACTGATTTGGCTGAGGGATGGAAACACAGGAGCCAGTTGTGGTATGGTGTTGGCGTTCCTTCAAAAACAGCTGTATTTGGTGGTGGTGGCAGTGGTTGGGAATCATGGAATTCTGCTTTAGAAAAGGATGCCGATGGCCATTGGATTGAGCTTCCTTTGATAAAGAAGTCTATTGCTATGCTGCAAGCGCTGTTGTTAGACGAGTCTGGACTGGGCGGAGGTCTTGGCATAGGAGGAGGATCTGGCACAGGAATGGGAGGTATGGCAGCACTTTACCAGTTGTTGGATAGTGATCAGCCATTTTTGTGCATGCTTCGGATGGTGCTTGTTTCAATGAGAGAAGAAGATAATGGTGAAGATGGCATACTTATGAGGAACTCAAATTTTGATGGAGCAGCTGAGGGAATACAGAGACAGCCAGGGAATGCAGCTTCATCTGATAATAATTTTAGAATGTCTAAAAGAAAACCTAAATCAGCTTTATTGTGGAGGTAATTTAGACTAGTGGCTTCTAAAATATGCTGTAACTTCAATGTTTTTCTTGTGCATAATCCATCAATTTTTATCTGTTCTGCTTGCAAACAAAATATAAGAAAGTCAATTGTTCTTGTGCCACGATGTAGATTTAAATTGAAAAAATTCATGGTCAATCATTTACTGGCTATGATGCATAATAGTTTCCCCTGCTTTTCATATTCCTGATGAAGACATACTATCTTCATTGACGAGTATCCCTTTTCTGTTCTTATCAATGCTTTTCTTTTTCTGTGAAGTTCATGTACTTCCTCATATTTAATATGGTCTTCTTCTCTTGTTAATGTTCACCTTCCTCCCCTTTATTTCCATAGAAAATATTTTTTGGCTGGCTTTGGAAATGAACCATGACCAGGATGTGGATCACACGCTTGTGCTTCTGGTTTTCTACAGTCCTTTCTTTCTTCATGGATCCTTTTTTTCATAATAGTCAATTGCATCATCTTGCCACCCTTTGATGTGGCTCAAGCAAATAAAGACTTCTTTTCTGTGTGCACCCACCATATTGTATTATAAATATACATGTCAATTCTTTATTTGGCTTTAATCAAGCCGCCTCACGTTCTTTTACAAATCACTATTTTGTAGCATATAACACAAAATGACCAATCATCTGGACTATCTTTGTAATATCAAACCCATCAATGGCTCAAGACTTATCTTCATATTATAAGTTGCATCAGTACTCTTCATTAAGTATCTGAAGACTGAAAACATGATTTCTCTTGGGTAATAGTAATATCTTCCTATGGCTTTTGATGATTAGAACAGCTTGTGCTTGAGATTTTATAACCTTTGTGTCTGCAAATCGATTACTTTCTTGTTTATGTGAAAGTCTTAAAACTTATTTATTCATTGTTTGCAGTGTGCTTTCACCTGTTCTGAATATGCCAATTTCTGAATCCAAAAGGCAGAGGGTACTTGTTGCAACTTGTGTCCTCTATTCAGAGGTTAGTTTCTTTAGCATTTGATCATCTATTGCCTTCTATGGTTGCTTCAGTCTGTTATTCCTTTTAACTCTTGTCTGCATATTGAAGTATGCCTTGCTGTTTGATTGGGTTATTAGTTGACAATTTATGTGACATATTATTGATGGAGATTAAGGATAAAGAATCAAGATGTGAATCTAAGATATTTACTGAGAGTTCAAATTATAGTAATTCTATCTTTTAAGATATATTATTAGTTAGCTATAGTTTAGGATTAGAATTGAACTTCTATTAGCTTTGTTTATTATTATCCGTTTAGGAGCTTCTTTTCACTTAGGATTGTAGTTTCTTTTTTATAATACCAATGTAAGCAAAGCTTAAAGGTAGAATTAGACTTTTGAGTAAATTCAGTTATTTCTTTTCTTAAGCACATGGCTATTTGAAAGTTGAAGCTCAAGGATAATTAATTGGTTGTTCAACTGTCCTCTCAGGCATAGTGATACCTAGGAATCCCTCGATTAAGCATAGGGATGCTTAATCTCTATCAGTTGTACTCTTTTACTTGCTTAAAGATAATGATGCTTATGATTCAGTGCTTGTAAGATAAAGATGCTTTTTCCATAAATACCTAATAGTTAATTTATACTGCAAATGATTCAGGTGTGGCATGCAGTTGGCAAGGACAGGAACCCTCTTCGTAAACAATACCTGGAAGCCATTTTACCGCCATTTGTTGCTGTTTTAAGAAGGTGGCGTCCACTTTTGGCTGGCATTCATGAACTTGCTACTACAGATGGTCTCAATCCTCTGGTCGATGATCGGGCATTGTCAGCTGACGCTCTTCCCGTAGAGGTTTGCTTATGAACCTTGTGTACCTTTGTTTTCAAATATGTCTGTTTCGGCGCACAAAGTATCACAGTGTGGATTTTACCCTCTCTCAGAAGCTTTAAGTCTTCCTCTGTTTTCAATAATACTTGTTTGGTCATTAATACACTTGGTTTTGGCTTCCCATTTGTTTCTTGCATTTATTTTGTTTCATTTGCTTACTAACTGTCAATACTTTCTAAAATAATATATATTTACTTGATCTATCTTTTGTGGCCTGCCATGTGCTTTCTCTAAAACTGCCTTTTTTGTTGATAACCATTTTGATTGTCATGGGATCATATCATACCATTCAGGGAAGAGAGCAATGTGAATTTTGGGTTTCGCATTGCTTCAGTCTACCCCTACTCTCTTTATTGTGTAAATTGTACTTTTGGTGCTGCATTTCTTTCTTCTTCTTCTTCTCCTCCTCTCTCTCTCTCTCTCTCTAACTATCTCTCTCTCTCTCTCTATATATATATATATAGACACACACACATGCATGGGGCATTCCGTATGCTTAGAGGTTTCTGCTTGATGGATTCTTACATTATAGCTGTGATTGATGAGTATGCTTCGTCTTCCATTATTTCTTGGGTTCAATACTTAGTTATTTGAATTGCAAGGTCGATCTTTTTTATTTCTGCTCTATTCTTGTATGATTCTATATGCTTAGTTATGGTGCAGTTTCTTTTTTTGTTTTTGTTTCGGATATCAGACATTCTCTGGTGTGCTTTCAGGCTGCTCTTGCCATGATATCCCCAGGCTGGGCTGCTGCCTTTGCTTCCCCACCCGCTGCAATGGCACTGGCAATGATTGCTGCTGGTGCTTCAGGCGGTGACGCCCCAACACGTGCATCAACTACACAGCTTAAACGCGATGGCTCAATTATGGAAAGAAAAACCGCTAAACTTCAAACTTTTGCCAGTTTTCAGAAGCCCTTGGAGATGCCTAACAAGTCTCTTGCTCCTTCAAAGGACAAGGCTGCTGCAAAAGCTGCCGCCTTGGTTGCTGCTCGTGAACTTGAGCGTAGCGCGAAAATTGGTTCAGGAAGGGGTCTCACTGCTGTAGCAATGGCCACCTCTTCCCAGCGAAGAAATACAAGTGACATGGAACGTGCGAAGAGGTGGAATATTGCTGAAGCCATGGGAATTGCATGGACGGAATGCTTGCAGTCAGTTGATACAAGATCCGTCTATGGAAAAGACTTTAATGCTTTGTCCTACAAATTTATAGCAGTCCTTGTTGCAAGTTTTGCCTTGGCCAGAAACATTCAACGATCGGAGGTGTGGCTCTAACTCACATATTGATTAAGCTTTGTATATGTAGCACAACTTATTACCCCAAAATTGAACTCAATATTATTTCTTCAAAACTGAAAAATAATGAATTACGAGCTATATTAATTGACAGTAACTAATCTCTAATATAATATTGGATAACTAAAGAGATAAATACTAAATCAGTTAAGAAACTACTTTCCTAGAAATAAGAAACTAAATTACAGATAATTGATATTGTATGAACTAAAATAAAGATATTTAAAATACCACATCTTCTGAAATCAATAATTCCCTTCTTCAGTACCGTATCGTTGTTCGTTTTCTTAGATTGACAGGCGCGCTCAAGCTGATATGTTGTCACATCACCATCTATCCACCGGAAGTCGTGCATGGAGAAAACTTATTCACTACCTAATGGACATGAATTGTCTCTTTGGGCCATTTGGGGACCATCTATGCAACCCTAGGAAGGTGTGTTGCTCTATCATTATATGCAACATTGTTATGATTGCTTTAGATGATTCCAGATTCGTCCATTTAACGTCTAAAAAACTGCTTTTTCATAGGTACTTTTTGCAAAAACACTTTTATACAAAGTGTTATCGATAGAGGTGTTTTTGCTAAAAAGTTTTGAATTTTTGGTTGTACTTCTATTTTAAAGGAGAAACATTATGTTTCAGCTTTTCTTATGAGCAAAAGAACTTTTGCTTTTATTTAAAAACATCTCTTTCTGGGCCAAATACCCTTAACATTTCAAAAAAAATGCTCTTTTCGGGGAAAAAAAGGCTCTCTTTTTTTCAGAAAAGAAGTTTGGCCGCACAAGTATTCTAGCATTAAATTTTTCTCAGAATTGTGGAGTCCAGTTTTCCACTGCCACTGAACACTAGCTCCATGATTACACAGGTCTTCTGGAAGCTAGACTTCATGGAAAGCTCTTCAAGAATGAGAAGATGTTTGAGGATAAATTACAAAGGGTCACATCACTTTGGTGCTTCTGCTAATTTTGAAGACAGCATAAAAGAAAAAGATGACGAACCGAGAGTATTAAGTTCCAATGCTTCTGTCTTAGCTGCGGAAGCAATCTCTGCAGAGGCGATCAACGAACATGAAGATGTTCATAATCGGGATAGTGGCGATTTTGATGGAGAGCAGCATGATGAGAACCATCCAAGTACTGCTGGTGGAGCTGAACCATTGACGCGGGCTTCATCAGAGTCCAAAGAAACCCCAGCTACTAGTGGCCGAGATACTAATGGCGAGCCATCAGCAGTCGCCCCTGGCTATGTTCCGAGTGAGCTTGATGAGAGAATAGTCCTTGAGCTTCCTTCCTCAATGGTTAGACCTCTGAAGGTTGTTCGAGGAACCTTTCAAGTAAGTCTTACTTGAATATGCATGTTTACCTTTTATTCCCCTCCTTGTTTGTCATTCATCTTGATTTATGGCTTGGATATGATAATTCATAAGATGTTGGTAGGGTTCTAAGTGAGCCGAGTCGAGCTGAGCACCCTCAAGTTCAAACTGGAGCTCGCTAAGTCTTGTCAATCTCGAGTTCGAGCTAAGCTTTTATCGAGCTTTTGAACCATTGATCGAACTTGGTTTGATAAGATATCAGTGTATCAATAATCAGTTGACTCGACTTAATAACCTAGTCGACCTTTTAACAAGCCCTTATAGAACTATTTGCGAATGTTACTGACTTGAGCATCCCCTGGTCGAACTGGGTTTGTTAAGCTTATCGAGCATGTTCAAACTTGGTTCGATAGGCTATTAAGCCCCCCAAAAGAACACGAACGAGCCCAAATTGATTTTGAAAATTGGGAGCAGTTCATCGGATATTTGGTTTGCTTACATCTCTAGATGTTGGATGGTGAATTAGGAGAACATCCTTTTAAAAACTTCCTATCAAAAGAATATTATTTGAAGGACTTCTTTTTTCTCCTCGTCATAAACAAATTGGTTCCTTTGGTAGAAAATTTCTTTAACCATAACTGATAGGTTTCACAAACAAGGTCTCAACTCACAGTTTTGGTCACCTAGTCGCAAAAAGGGGTGTCGTGGACATAACTGACATGACTATTGTCTTGCAGTTGTTATGAGGCGATTGTAATTCAACTGCTAGGATGATTTTCATTATAGTAATGTCTACTATGTTGGTTGATTCCATGTTTATGAATGTGGAAATTTCTGATACTGGATTTATATTAACTTGAGGAGAAATGTTACGCCAATGTACTCTTTGTTTCTAGAATTCTAACTCTTGACAGTTATTTCATTGACCACTTCTAAAAGAGTCGGAATTTGATATCTCGAGATATATGTGCACAGTTAAAATTTTTAGGATAATATTCAAAAAAGACCCCCTGAACTATTGGTCAAAATCAAAATGATCCTCTGAACTTTCAATTTCATCAAAGACATCCTCCAAACTATTGGTCAAAATCAATGTGACTCCCCCCAACAAAAAAAACTTACTAATTTCATCAAAGACACCCCCTAAACTATTAGCCAAAATCAATGTGACTCCCCCAACTTCTAGTTTCATCAAAGACATCCCCCGAACTATCGGTCAAAATCAATGTGACCCCCCAACTTCTAGTTTCATCAAAGACACCTCTTAAACTATCGGCCAAAATCAATGTGACCCCCCATCTTCTAATTTCATCAAAGACACCCCCTGAACTATTGGTCAAAATCAATGTGACTCCCCAACTTCTAATTTCATCAAAAACAACCCGAACTATTAACTAAAATCAATTTGATATCCCAGCTTCAAAAATTATATCAAAGACATCCCAAACAATTAAAAAATTCAAAAAAACTTTGATTTAGAATTCCTAAAATTTGATAATATACTTTTCAAGTATCATGAATTTTTAAAATGTTCTTTGATAACCTAAATCTTGATAACTTTTTTTATGTACTATTCCTATAACTCCGTTAGTATTCCGTTAAATTAACCTAACTTGGCACGTGAAAAATAATATAACTAGGGGGAAAAAATGTCATCTATACTTAAAACAATTATAAATATAAAAAAATTTTAAATGATTTTAAAAATAAAAAATATAATTTTTATTTGTTAATTTTCAAAATTATTTATTGGTAGGTTTAGCAAGTTCTACATTTTTTAAATTTTAAAATTATTTAGCAATTTCGAATATTTTTGGTAAAATTTAAAGTTAAGGATCAAATTGGTTTTCGTCAATAGTTTGGGGGTGTCCTTGATGTAATTTAAAAGTTGAGGGAGTTACATTGACTTTCACCAATAGTTCGGGGGGTGTATTTGATAAAATTAGAAGTTAGGAGGGTCACATTGATTTTGACCAATAGTTCAGGGGTGTCTTTGATGAAATTGAAAGTTCGGGGGGTCACTTTGATTTTAACCAATAGTTTGGGGGGTCTTTTTGGATATTATCCAAATTTTTAGAGTTCTCTATTTGCTGAGTGTGATATTTTAGAAGATTGAACATTCACATGTGCAGACAGACATAATTCTTCAATTAAACACTTTCATGTAGCCTTAGAAACATCAGAATAAAGCAGAAGTTTGGTCTACAGAGTAAGTTTAATTTATATCTGTAAGGGATCTCTTGAATGCTAAAGCCTAGCAATATCATTATTTATATATATTCTGCAGCTTTTTTCTTTCTTTTGTTCGTTCATAGAGTAATATGTGTACATACCCAATATTACGCCAAGGGGTTGTTAGACAAGTACAAAAGTGTGGCTTAAAACAAGGTTCTATACTTTAGACCAAGAAGAGATTCACCAAGTCGAAGCCTGTTGATTCAACTCTCTTAGAGCCTGTTTGGATAACTTTGAAAAAGCTGTTTTTTCAAAAGTAATTTATATAGAAGTACTTTTGTAAAAGGTGTTGTCAATACGGTTATTTTTTATCTGAAAATTTTTGGTTTTTGCTGAGCAAAAGCACTATTTTCATGCTTCTACTTCTATTTAAAAGTATTTTTTTTTGCAAGCTAAACACCCTTAGAAATCTAAATAAAGAAAAGGTTTTTCCAGGAAAAATCACTTTTTCCGTAAAAGCAGCTTTGCCAAACAGCCTCTCAGTAGCCCAAGAATGGGGTTCACGTTATTGTGTACTAGTCATATCCAACCAGAAATTACAGAGTCAATTTGACAATCTAGTGAGCTACCTCCATTCTTAACATGATAATTTTATATAACTAGAACCTAGTTGAATAATCCAGATGTTAATGCATGATTTGAAAGGATTATATCCATCTTTGTATTCACTTTTTTACCAGATAGCACAGTTAGCCAGGGAAATCACTTAAAAAATTAAAACTTATTGTACTAGTGTTGACTGATTGCATGTGCCCCTGCTTGTGATTAGATAACAACAAGGCGGATCAATTTCATTGCTGACAATACCGATAGCAATGCATCAGAAGATGATTTGGATCATGGTTCTGAAACAAAAGATCAGGAAAAGAATCGTAGCTGGCTAATGGCATCACTTCATCAAATTTATAGTAGAAGGTGAGGCGGTAAGACGTACTCTGTCATCTTAAGATGGGATTGTGGTATCAGAGATTTATACCTTTTATTTCCATGTTGATTTTCTTTGTGTAAGATGAGAGAGAAAACTAGAAGTGTTGGTAGTGCAAAACTCATTGCTTCTGCGTTTAGCTCATGAACCAGAACTAATAATTTCCTCATTTGTTGTTTGTTTGGGGGTTAGAGTTTATTTTACCTATAGGTTTATAGAAATCCTTTATAACAATTCAAGATTTCTCTGTGCTGGTTGCCTTGTTCATTTCTTGTTCTACATGGGTGAAAGAACCTGCACATTTTTGGAAAAGGACAGAATCTTCGACTTATTCCTGTTCCCGAGCTCCAGTTACTTAACAATCTATATTTATGAAGTTAAGGCCTCTAGTATGGTTGTGATGTAAGTGAATAGTTCAAATCAAGAGGAAACTGCTCTGCACGGAGTGTCGGCTAGTAACATTGGCGGTAGTAGAAATGAGAATATTGCAGTTCATGTATTGCCATATGATAAGAATTTTTGCCGTGAATGAGATCAATCAGGCGAACATGATGTTGCACCAACTAGAGGACAAAATTCTTGAGACTTCTCTGGAACCTTTTTCATGGAAAATAGACCTCCTAATGCTTGCATAAATGTGAACGGGTGGTGGAAGCTCAACTTAGAAGGGCAGAGGGTAAGAGTAAGGAAAACTTTGGAGGAAACTGCAAGGAAAATTCTTGCTTGAAACTCACAAAAGAAGATGACTCTCACCAGAATAGAACTGCAACAGCCGACCATATAATGGCAAAGGACTTGGTCTAGTTTTGTATGTATATATATATTTTTTTTCTTTTGCTTTCCTCTTTTTTGTTTGGTCTTGTGGCCTTAAGTTGGAGATTTGTATTCTGGATTTTTCTCCTATTGAAGATGAAGGCTTCTTACTATAGTCCTCTCTGGTTCACTTCCTCCAGAGTCCTACTTGGTTTCTATTGACCCTTTCTCTTCAGTCTGTAACGGAGGGTCTTTTGGAGCCAATACCACAACGCATAGGTATATCCGTGCTCTGTGTAAGCGTTTTCTGTAAATTCACTAGGGAAATTCATGTGGACCTAATAACTTTGTTCCACCTCTTTTTTTGTCCATAATTATTCTACCTCTTTGTTTGTACATAATTATTTTCTTTTTTGATCAATTTTTGTACATAATTGTTCCACCTTTTCTTTTGTACATAATTTTTTTCCACCTTTCTGCAGACTCCTATTTTACTAGGAGTAATAGGTGGGTTGGGTTTCTAAGATTGGGGAGTAGTGTCTCCTAGTGTGCCTTAATAAATTCGTTTCTCATTGATCCATTTTTTTTGCCTTCTCTTGTGGAAATAAATCTGGAAACTGCTTTTTGGAAGGGGGTGTTCCTTGTAAACTTTTTGCCTCTAATTGAAGAATAATGACTCTTCTCTGAAACTACCACTATTGTTAGAAATCTTCATGGTGGTATGACTGATGAGTTGCAAGAATAATATGCTGCTCTTATACCTACACTTAACTGTCGTTTTGGTCCTAATCCTAGTAGTAAGAGTTGTGGTGCCAATATTGTTTGGACTTTTGAACTACCTATGAAGGTAAAAGCTTCAGCGTGGATGATGGTTCTTTACAGAATCAACAGTATCAATTGCTGCCATGCAGAGGCCTAATGGGTTGATAGACCCATATCTATTGATAATTGTGTGATGGTTTGTTGTAGTATAGAGGGTGATGCTTATTCATTGTTTCACTGATCTTTTGCTTAGATTCTTTTAACTGTGGTTTCATGGGATTGTTGGCTGCAATAGCATTCAGTTTCTGGCTCTCAGGACAATCATTCACTCTTGCATTAGTCTCTGTGTACCTTGTTACCTTGCCCTTGTCCCTACCTGTTTAAGGTTAAAAGTCACTCTTCCTTTCCATTGTTGCTTCTGTCCTAAAGAATGAGGGGAAAAAAGGGAATGACATTTATCTTTATATATTATGCAAAAATGTGTTCTTTCTAAGGAGACTATAGAGATCTGTTGATCTATCATGTATTATTTTCTGATATTCTCTTGTGAATATCTGATAACAGATATCTCCTGCGAAGAAGTGCGCTGGAGCTGTTCATGGTTGATCGTTCCAATTTCTTCTTCGATTTTGGGGTAATGAGGTTTCACTTGTTTGCGTATGGCCTTGTTTCCTGTTGTGTTCATAAAAGTGATGAGATGGACTTTTCTCTTTAAATCCTGACCTTCTTTTGTATTTGTTTTACCTTTTAGACTAGTGAAAGTAGAAGAAATGCCTATCGAGCTATTGTTCATGTGCGTCCTCCTCATCTGAACAACATATACTTGGCTACTCAGGTTTGCTTGCTTGCTTTGCTGATGTATTTTCAAAGGTTCCTTTAGATCTTTCCTTGTGCATGAGCCCTTGTTTATGTATTTTCTTAGGCTCAGTTTGTTTTGACAGAAAACCCTTTTCATCTTAATTTTATGGTTTCCTTGCATAACTTCATAACAACTACCACAAATGAGGAAAATGTTTTCTTTCTTTGAGAGGGAATTGACTTTCCCTCGACTAACAGGGGAACATTTTCCTTGACAGAGGAAAAATGTTTTCTATCATAATCTCACTTCATATACATCACTAGAACCTCAACTTGATACAAGTTTACAAATGAAACCATTTTCTTTAACTAAATGACAGTATTTTGCGAAGAAAAAATCATTAAGGAAAATGTTTTTTGCCGAAATAAACGCAGCCTCAATGTCTTTGTTGCTTCTGCCTCTCTTTCTCGAACATTATTGTTTGAATTGTTATGCACTATTAGAGACCTGATCAACTCCTGAAGAGAACTCAACTCATGGAGCGTTGGGCCAGGTGGGAGGTATGAACTCCATCACTCTTATTCTGTTATCCGTATCAAAAAAAATCAATTATTATGTTGTAATGACCCAATCCCACATCATGTGCAGGGTTTAACCAATTTATATCTTTGTTCCCTACATTAAAGTAACAAAGCGTTCCCCTTTTGAGCTAAAGTGGTCCATTATTAGCCCAATAGGGGACTTGCTACTTACGTGGGTAGTGTTGCAGCATTGTTGGGACGAATTGTTATATATGCTAACTGGAAGTTGTTGGTATTGTGACACTTCAGATTAGCAATTTCGAATACCTGATGCAGCTGAATACCCTAGCCGGGCGCAGTTATAATGATATCACTCAGGTTTTTCGCCCTAATGTTCCATTTTTTTTTTCCTCACGCCTTTGTTACTTACATAGAAATAATTTGTCAGAAACATGTAAATATGATAGTTGTGAATGGCATGGACTCCATAATTAAAGGACCCTTTGTGGTTGGTTCTTTTTGTGAATTTAATAGTTGGCCTCCTGAATACTGTTGCTTTACAGTAATTTACTTCTATTACAGAACTTCCAAAATTTGTCAACCGCCTTTCTAAAAGAAGAACAAAAAAAGATGAGAGGATCTTTCGTGCCGTGCTTCAACATAACAATTCTTTAAGAATGATAAAAAACAATGCTTTGAAGAATATGCCCCATGGTGGATGGAAGATCTTGTACTATAAGAACCTAATAAATACATTACTCGTAATTGATTTTTGTCCAGCAAGCTTACGACAAACGGTTGGATCAACGTCAGGTCTGGTACAACCCGATTGTTAGCTGAAAAGGAAACTCCAATGAAAATATGACCTAATTTGTCTCTCTAATTCTTCTTTTTGGATGCAGTATCCTGTTTTCCCATGGATTTTGGCTGATTACGCGTCAAAGGATCTGGATATTTCTAATGCTTCATCATACCGGGATCTCTCAAAGGTCGCATCTTGAACTCAGGTTCTTCGTTTATTATGGAAACATTGCTTGTGGTAACAATCTGACATCCCTGACAGCCTGTTGGTGCCCTGAATCCTGAACGTCTGGAAAAATTCCAAGAGAGATATTCCAGTTTTGACGATCCAGTTATCCCAAAGTTCCATTATGGTTCTCATTATTCTAGTGCGGGAACAGTATGTTTCTACTAGCCTTTTCTCTCTTCATTTACTTTCAGTTATCTAATATAGTGACCCTAATCTGTATATATTGTGTTATCTCTTACATATTTGAAAATTATCTATGACAACTGAGATTTGTCAATCAACTAGTGTTTTCGAAACACAAGGCTCCAAGATCTTAACAATTATATTTTCAGACACTTAAATCCGCTCTAGCACTGTTCTTTATGTTATTGTAGGGGGAAACATCAGAATGAAGTTTCTACAAGTTTTTCTTCCTTTCTGGCTTCCATGTTATTCTTCGCAAGGAAATGTGAGAATTAGATTTCTTTATAATAGATATCCAATGAGGTTTTTCACTGGCTTTTTATTTGAATATTCGAATATCAACTATTACCCTGATTGTTCAAATTGGGTTAAGATCAAATTTTGGGTTTTCGAATTTACCGGTGTTACCCGAACGCATTTCCCAATTTTTTGTATTAGAAAATTGTTAAGGATTTTTCAATCAAATTTTGGGTTTTCGAATTTACTGGTATTACCCGAACGCATTTCCCAATTTTTTGTATTAGAAAATTGTTGAGGATTTTTCACTCATAAACATATTTTCTAAATGGAAAAGGAAAACTAAAAATGGAAAATAAAAATTGTTTTTTTATTTCTTAACAGGGCTTTTTTTTTTTTTTTTTGTAATGGAATTTATTTTTTTTTTTTTTTTTGGAATGGAATTTAAATGAGCTCCTTCACAGGCTCTTTATTTGAATGTTCGAATATCAACTATTGCTTTCCCGTTCCTTTTACACCATATTTTTGCTTCACGTTCTTCTGGCCTACGTTACTGAATGTTTCCTATCTGCCTAAGCCTTGTAACTGATTGATCAATTCCCCATGAATTCTGGGGTAACTTTTCGCCATTTTGAGCATGTTGAGTACTTTCTATATTCGTTGCTTTTATTTTTAAGAGGATAATCTCCCACATCATTCAAGCTGAACGCTAGCAATCTGTGGTATCTAATTGTTTCTCTTCCCAGGTATTATATTATCTTGTCCGAATGGAGCCTTTTACGACCCTGTCAATTCAACTACAGGGTGGAAAATTTGACCACGCAGACAGGATGTTCTCTGACATTGCCGCCACTTGGAATAGTGTTCTTGAGGAAATGAGTGATGTGAAAGAATTGGTATATTTTCTTGGCTTATTTCCGTTATACTTTGCCTATTGTGTCAATTTAGTCCATGAACTGTTAATTGGGTCAATTTAATTGTTATATAATTGAAAATTTGTTGTGGTTAAGTCCAATTCTAAAATTAATGTTACTTTCTAACTAATTAATGTCACAATTGTAGTCAGAGATTATTGTAAAGATATGCAAGTGCTAATGTCTTGATGTGGAAAGCATATTCAAGTGCTAATGAATGTTATGATTTCTGTCGAAATATTAATGTTGATTTCAATATTGGATTTGATTGGAGCAATTTCCCTTGCACAAAGATTAAATCTATGCTATTGAACAATTTCCCTTGCACAGAGATGAAATTGATACTATTAAAAGTTCAAAGGACTAAAGGCAAAGCATAGGGGCTTATGACGTAAATAACCCTATTTTCTTTATCACTGTTGGGAATTTTCAAACCCAACTCGATTTTTAGATGATGTTACTTTTTATTGAGACTTTAAAATCTTATCCCATTATGTTCTTCCTCTGTTATTAGGTTCCAGAGCTGTTTTACCTCCCTGAAATGTTGACGAATGAGAACTCTATAGATTTTGGTGTAACGCAACTTGGGGAAAAACTCGGTACGTGCTTTGAAGCTTTGTTAGTAAAAAAAGCATATTATAATGTATGGACATGCATCTGTCTTTTCCTGTTAAGGGCGTGTACAAATAGTTTTCGAAAATATGATAAGGTGCGCATTCTCTTAATAACAGCCTAGTGCCTCAATACGCTTTATCTTAATGTTGTTTATAATACACATGTTATAACATGTATCTATATTTTTCCTATTCGAGAAACAAATGATTAATTGCAAATACTACACATGTTAGTAAAAGAATACGGATTGATTATGCTCTATCCTTTACTATATGTTATGCTTCCTGCTACCGCTATTGTGGTTAACACCATCAAACAAAAGTTGAATTGATAAAATTATACCCCTCACTCTGTCATATTCTTTTGTTAAGTCCAAGGAACTTTTGACCGACCTTTTCACGTATAAATCCGGATAAATACATATACATATTGAATTCTGTTTAATTCTCCTATTGTCTTTTACTAACTTGCTTTGAATTCTATTATGGATATTGAATGGGAACATATCGGTATGATTTGGATCAAACATCTTTATGACTGAATATTCTCATCCAGATGCTGTAAAGCTTCCGCCTTGGGCTGAAAATCCAGTTGATTTTATCCACAAGCATAGGATGGCTCTTGAGAGTGAGCATGTCTCTGCTCATTTGCATGAATGGATTGACCTTATATTTGGGTAAGCTAATGGTTCCTTGCCTTCACTTAGGGTGTAAACAAATCAAACATCTGATAAACTATACTCGTATTCGAAATCAATCAGGCTTTGTTCGTGTTCATTTTGGGATTCAATAGCTTATCAAGTCTAGTTTAAACATGCTCAAAAGCTTAATGTGCCAAGCTCGAACTGGGGAGTTGACTCGCTAACATGCTTGAACAGTTTGATAAAGGCTCAATAAGAGCTTGTTGAGCGCTTATTATAAGCTTGTTAAGGGGACCAATATTAGCTTGATGATGGCTTGATAATAACTCGAATTGCTCAGCTTAGTTCGAGCTCGACTTATTAGCAAACTCAACTCGATTAGGCTCGATATGCTAATTACCGTAGTCAAGCCAACCAAGTATCGAGCACACTAATATTCTATTGCACCAAGTTTGAACGATGGTTTGAAAGCTCAATAAAAGCTTGGCTTGCCTCGAACTCGAGCTCAACATGGCTTATCGAGCTTTAGTTTTAACAATGGGGTACCGCAGTGCTTAGCTTGACTTGGCTTGTTTACACCCCTACCTTCACTTTATGGTGCATTTCAGCTTTATCTGAAACTTGTTTGATTGATTGATCTTGATATGAGATTCAATATTTTGCAACATAGGTATAAACAACGAGGAAAAGAGGCTATTGCTGCTAACAATGTTTTCTTTTACATCACCTATGAAGGAACTGTTGATATTGACAAAATCTCGGACCCAGTAAGTGTCTTTTCCACTTTGCTTTTGTTCATTAGTTAGGACGTTGACTTCCGAATAAACAACCAAGAAAAGAAGCAAAATTGCATTTATGGTGCAAGCTTTCTCTCTTTTTGGCTATATGTGGGTTACTCCTAGACCGATTGAGAGTATCCTTCTGCTGAAGTTCAAATCATAATGAGAATGTATAAAACACTATTTGGGTCTGGTCTAGTGTGGAATGAACTTATGGCATAGGAAGGAGGAAAGACATCTAATTGCACAGCCAAGATTGCGATTATCTGTTGTATTTGGACAAAGAGAAATGCTAGAGTTTTCAAAGACGAATATACGCCAGTTACTTTCGGCTGGAAAATGTGGCCTTTCAAGACACAGTTTTGGTGGCTTCGTTAACATGACTTTAGTTGTTTTGTAGTGGGATTAGAGGGTTTTATGCGATTAGTCTTTTTTTGGTGTTACAAGGTTGTAATTTTAAGGATATCTTATCCTTAACTCTTTGTACATTCATTTTCTCTTAATAATGTTTCTTTTTTCGATCAAAAAAAGGTACAACAACGAGCGACTCAAGATCAGATTGCATACTTTGGACAAACCCCGTCTCAGCTTTTGACTGCCCCTCACATTAAAAGAAAGCCATTGGCTGAAGTTCTTCAATTGCAGGTACCTCCTGATTTTATTGCATTCATATTATGTAGTTTCGGGCTCTACATTCATATACATCTGCATCGTTCTTATTCCATGCATCTGACAAATAATTCTTTTACTTTCGCCTTCTCCTAATCTTTTACGGTTACTTACGCTAAAGGTCTCTATATTTTACCCACTGTGTCAATTTAAGTCTTCTACTTTTAGTTGATCAACTTAGTCCCTTTACAATTTAAATTGTGTTAATTTAGTTCCATAGTGAAATTAAAGTTAAGTCAATGACAATTTTTAATGGTTTTGTTATGTAAGATGCAAGTGACCTAATACAAGCAAACTCATAAAAAAGTGTTTCTAAATAAATCGGAAGTTGCTTTTCTGCTTTTAAGCAAAAGCAAGCTAATATTGCTTCTCCTTTAAGGTGGAAGCAAAAGCAAAAGTAAAAACTAAATTTTCATACAAAAAAATCCTTGTTAACAATACTTTCTACAGAAAAGTACTTCTAAAAAAGCAGCTTTTTTACATTTTGGCTAAAACAGCCCTAATGTTAAGTAGCCTATGCAATGACTATAAACTGGTACGGAGCAGCTCTTATATCTTTGCGGATTCAGTCAACTCGATTTGTTCCATCATATATTATGCATATCTTATCAGAAAGTTCTCTAATTTCCTTTCAAATCTTTGCATATCAGACTATCTTTCGGAACCCAAAGGAGCTCAAACCGTACGTTGTTCCAATGCCTGATCGCTGCAATTTTCCTGCATCCGCAATCCATGCATCTTCAGATTCCATTGTCGTTGTCGATATACACGCTCCAGCTGCACATATAGCTCAGCACAAGTGGCAACCCAATACGCCGGATGGCCATGGTGCCCCTTTCCTTTTCCAACACGGTAAATGGTACTATCTAAAATAAAAGTACTGAAAATAAACTAAAGGGTTTTTTTACAAAAAAGACCACCTTAAAAAACTGTTATTTTCCACTTGACCGTAGTAACTTTTTAGTTTTTTTAAAAACTGCCTTCAAAAGTTTAAATATTTTCAATCAACCTCCTACATTAATGTCATTAGTATTCCATTCAGGTTGCGCCATGTGATTTTGCTTAGGTTATAAATGCAAATAGGGAAAGTATAACATATGAGCAGTATATAGTTAATGTGGCTCTATGTGCGAGTTCGAGTACATGTATGCACATGCATGTAGTGTGGATTCGAACTTGCACATAGCGTCCATAAGTTTATATTGCTTTACCAAGTGAGTTGACATCAACATGTGTGTTTATCTTCCCTTTTTGTATAAGAAAATGCAAAATTACATGTGTAGCCTCAATGAAAAACTAACATCCTTAATGTAGGTGGTTAATTGAAAAGATTTAAATTTTTCAAGGTGGTTTTTTGAAAAATTGAAAAGTTGTGTTGGTTAAGTGAAAAATAACTACTTTTGTAGGTGGTTTTTTGTAAAAGAGAAGAAATGCAAAGATAAAGAGAAGTAAACATTCATTTATTCATCATCTCAAGCTTAAGTAAACATTCAGTCGTTCATCATCTCAAGCTTACATTTTAATTGCCTATTTATAGCAATGTCAGGAATATGAATGGTTACCCTTATGGAGGGAAAATTGAAATTTAAGATAAAAGTGGGCTCAATAATTTTCTGAATATTGGTAATGTATCAGGTAAACCTGTGGCAAGCTCGGGTGGTGGAGCGTTAATGCGGATGTTCAAAGGGCCTAGTGTCGCCAGCACTGACGACTTGCATTTCCCACAAGCGTTAGCATTTGCTGCCTCTGGGATCAGAAGCTCTGCAGTTGTTGCCATAACAAATGATAAAGAAATTATTACTGGTTAGTTGCTCTTGCGACCAACTATGGGCATGTGTGGTCAAACTGTGAAAAGACTACTTTTATAAGCACTTTGTAAAAAGTGCTATCAATATGGGTATTTTTGTCTAAACAAGATTTAGTTTTTACTTTTGCTTTAAAGGAGAAGTAATAATTTCCTGCTTTTGCTTAAAAGCATAAAAACAACTTTTGCAGGAAAAGCACGTTTTTAGAAAAGAAATTTGGCCAAATGAGCCCTCTTACGGTTTCCATTGTCATCTAAGAGAGGTCAACATTTTGTTAGGAAATGAAAAAAAGAACAATGAAAACTTGTACGAGAAAATGAAAACAAGACACAAGATTTGAGTGGTTTGGTGAATTGTGCATGCTTCATATAGTTATAGAAATTTTTCACTATATTTGGGGAAGAATACATTCTTCTCTCACATTACACCTCCCAAATATATAATGCAAATCTTGATTTATGGAGTTAAACAATTTTCTTAACTAGAAAAAACAGGTTAGCTTTTACATTATCAAATAGCTAGGACTTTATATTACCCGCTTACTTTGCATGGTCGTTTGTTGTCATTTTGCTCTAACTCGGCTTTTTTACCAGGTGGGCATGCTGATAATAGTATCAGAGTAGTGTCTTCCGATGGAGCGAAAACCCTCGAGACAGCTACAGCGCACTGTGCTCCAGTAACATGCTTGGCCCTCTCCTCTGACGGCCATTTCCTCGTGACTGGGTCGCGAGACACAACGGTCCTCCTATGGCGAGTACATCACCCAATTGCTACTTCTCGTTCGAGTAACGGTTCAGAATCTACCACTGGGTTACCTTCTCCAACTTCAACAAACAGCAATGCTTTGGCTAATGTCTTGGCAGACGGAAGCAGGAAACATCGTATTGAGGGACCCATACATGTCCTTCGAGGTCACCTCCGAGAAATTCTTTGTTGTTGCGTTAGCTCAGATCTTGGAATTGTCGTCTCAGGGTCAGAGTCTTCAGACGTTTTATTGCATTCAATTAGAAGGGGACGGTTGATTAGAAGGCTAGCTAGGGTCGAGGCCCATCATATCTGTCTCTCATCTGATGGCGTGATTTTGACGTGGAACCAATCACTTCATACTCTTACTACTTATACACTAAATGGCATTTTGATTGCTAAGACGCAACTTTCGATCTATGGAAGCATCGGTTGTATGGAAGTTTCTTTTGACGGACAGATGGCTCTGATGGGAGTGAACTCTTGTTCTAACAATGATGTACGTCCACAGACGAAGCAGTACGAGATTGAGACGGTTGAGGAATCATACGAGAAACAAGATACCATTCCATTGGATGTATCGCCGCCGTCCATATGCTTTCTTGATCTATATACACTCAAGGTATATCGCTAGGAAATTTTTTTTTTTTTTTATAGCGTTAAGGATTATGATTTTTGTCCTAAGTGGAGCCGCCATTAGGGATGGGGCAGATAAGGTTGAACTCAGGACCTCATACTTGGATGTGGGAGCCTTAAACCCAAGTAAAAACCCGAAAATCAAAGAAAATTGTTTCCAAAATAATGCTCTTTAGTTTTAAACCAAAAGTTGCAAATAAAAAACATATTGAACATGCCATAGTGCTTTGTATCCTCCACACTCGGGCTACGTTGCCTAATCTATAGTAATGAGAGTCTGACACAAGTACCATGGACCAACTCGGCTATTTTGTATCATTTTTTTCTATTTTTCTGTTTAATTTGAAGTCTAAGTGTCATACAAGCACCTGACTATCCATATTCGACACTTCTTTATGGATAGTGAAAGTAACAATGCCCCGAGGACGAAATTCTTGCTCAATTCTCTTGATAAGTAAACAAATCCTCAAGCAACCTAAGTATTTGTTTAGGGCCCCCCTTACGAATACTAATTATATTATGAGTTCGTTTCCACCACATGTCTGTCATTCATGATCTAAAAAATAACAACCTATATACATTATAAATATATAAATGTACATGTATAATATAAAGAATTCCATATTTAGCTGGTACTTTATATAGTATAAAGTCAATTATTTGAGATATGCTTAAATTGACCTAGACACCTCCTTTATCAAAACAAAAGGGGCTCATCAGTCAAAACTTGTTCAGTTTCGATTCTTTCAAGAAAAGAACAAATTGTTATACTAAAGAGGTTCAAAATGGCAGGTTTTACATACATTGAAGCTTCAAGATGGGCAAGATATCACCACTTTGGCTGTGAATCATGACAACACAAATCTTTTGGTGTCAACTATGGATAAGCGGTTGATTATCTTCACCGACCCTGCTGTAAGCTTGCAACTTTGTTTCTCTTAATTTTGGAAAATGCTCGCGTACACGATTTAGTAAAAATAAATACGTGTGAAAATAATCATTGGATTAAAAAAACTAATATTAAGAGTGGACCGGGCCCAAACCTTGTAAAATTTGAGTTCATTGGTCCACTAATCTAGATAAGCTGAGTTTGAGCTAAACTACAATGTGTACAGTCGTGTCTAAGTTTAAGCCTAAACGAGTGGGACTCGAGCATAAGGAGCCTGAATAACACGAGCTCGAGCTGGAACAAGCACAACTGACCAAGCTCAACTGAGCTCAAGCACAAAGTCGACCAACTTGGTGAGCTGCTAGCCGAGCTTAAACAAAGCGAAAGACTGCAAGCCGATTTTCAATCCTAGCAACCTAAGCCTTAGCTCAACTCAGCTCATTTACACTGTGTTCTATCCTTGATCTTTTACTCTTAATCTTTGGCCTTTTTGTTCCAGGTGCTTGGTGCTTGTTCATCTTATCCGTAACCAGTCCAAAGTGCCTGAACGAATTGATCAAATGCCCTATGACATAAAAAGCAATATCTCAGGCTGATCAAGCTCGAGGCTCCGCTTGTTTGCATTTAGCTCATCTCGGTTGAGCTTGAACCCAACTCAACGAGTTTTGGATGAAGCTTGTCTTATTTAGACTCATCTAAGTTCAGTCTAGGCTCTCGCTTAGGCTCAATCTAGGCTCCAACTAAGCTCAATTGGGCAATATTGAAACTAATAAATTATATTAAAACGGACTTATTTAGGCTCGTTTAGGCTCACAAGCCTACAAGCTTGAGCTCCACCTAGCTGAGGCTCGGCTCACTTACACCTCTAATCATATTGTTCATTCATTGCAGTTGAGCTTGAAAGTGGTGGATCAAATGCTCAAGCTCGGCTGGGAAGGTGACGGACTCAGCCCTCTCTTAAAATGATAGTACTCCATAATTATTCCTTCAACTTCAAATTTCCGACATCTATCAAGAACGATCTGAACACTGATAAAGGTCCAAATTGTGCAAGATTGATTCACTAAACGATTCAAAGACTATCCGAACGCCTTTTTGCATTAGCTCACTTGTGATCGATCGAGTCTGGGAAAGCAAATAGGTTTTTTGTAGAATGGTAAGGAATTTTTTTGGCCCAATTGAGTTGTAAATTTCTCGATTTGTTGATCCGATTGAAATCAAATTGCAGTTCATAGTTGCTTTGTAGTCATAGTCACAGTGTTACGGAAATGGGGGGTTATGGATGTTGCATTATACATCATGGCGATCACGTAAATCGAGGTTATTTTTAAATCTGTTATGTAACGGTCGTTATATTATTTGATTTCATGGTTGATTTCAGCTAGGCTTGTGGTGGTTCATTTGTGTCGGAATTATTGCATAGTGAGGCTTGTTTAGTATCGTTTTTTATTTGATTTTTTTGCTTTTTAGAAACTAAAAGTCATTTTTGAAAACGATTTTCAGCCTCAGATAAGCTAGTTTCATGGCTCCTTTTTGTACTCTTGTTTCTTTCCCTTGCATTCGTATTTGCCAAAAGATACCGTTATATTATTTTTTTATAAAGCATTTTCTGTATAAGTGCTTTTGCAAAAAAAATGCTTTGATTAAGGGTGTATTTCTGTATGAAAATTTTTGGGTTATTTACATTTTACTGCCCTGAGGTTTTTGGTAATTATAAAAAGGACCTTGACGTTTTAGAATTATTTAAAAGGACCCCGAGGTTTTATCGTATTAATAAAAAGGACTCTCTCTGGCCATCTGACGTTATTTTGAAAGGTTTTTGGGCCATCTGGTTTATTTCAATTCAATCTAAATTTGTATGATAATTACCGTGAAAGTTTTTAGGCCATTCAGAATAATAATTTTTCCGTTTTGAAAGGAAAGTCATTTTCCCTTATTTGTTAGAGAGGGTCTTTTTTATTAATACGATAAAATTTTAGGGTCCTTTTTAATAATTTTAAAACGTCAGAATTTTTTTATAATTACCAAAAAGATCAGGATAGTAAAATATAAATAATCCAAAATTTTTAGTTTATTAAGGTGCACTTTTTTATTTCTACTTAAAAGTTAAAAAATAACTTGTACTTCTATTTAAAGGACTCTTTTTGAAAAATGGTCCATTTTTAAAAAAAATTTAGAAAATTGGCCCCCTTTGAAAAAAAATTTAGAGAAATGGGTCAGTTTACTGTGGCTGAATCATTGGGCGACCTGCGAAATGGCGTGTAAGAACGAAAAACCAAAAACCGAACGGCGTGCAACTACTATGGCCAGTCGTGCAACGACCACTGGTTCATGCCACCCTGCATGCAACAGCGAACTTCCGTCCACAACCCATGCAGTACTGTTGTTCCTCTGTATCGGTTGCAACCCTACCTTCCGCTACTGATGTGAGAATACGACTGCAACCTCACCTGTATAATATATTTCTTATCCATTATGTAATAGGTGATTGCGTCATATTATATAAATTATAGTAATGATAACAAAATATTAAAACTACATGAGTCGAAATACTGAAAATGTAAATAACTCGAACAATAATAATAACAATCGTATATTGTATTACAATACAAAAAAAAAAAAGTATTGCATATCTTAAGGATCAATATTTGATGTGGACCTATGATTAGGTTTCGCACGATGTCGCGAGGGCGTGGACTCCCTGTGAACGGAGTAACTGCGTCGGCGAGGAAGTTCACGTCTGCTTTCTTCCTTACCGTGTAAAGTATTGTAGCCGACACCTTCGTTACGCAGAATTTGTCGAAACTCAGGTCCTCCATCCAGAGCATCCATTGCAGTACTGCAACCACCTAGAACATCTACGGAGATAGACTGGACAGTGTGGCGAGCAATGTCACGTATTGCCTGAGCTACCCTTCTAGTCTGTTGTCTAAAAGCGTCAATCTGTCACGTAGTTCTTTATCATGTTATTAAAACATAATGTATAAGAAGTTACAGGACAAAGGTTTTCAATGGACTTACAGCTCGTTGAATACGATTGCCAGTTGGTTCATAAACTAGCCGAGGGTGGGGTAGAGGTCGAGCTTCACGCCGTCCGATAACACACCTAGTGATAGATAAGTACTAGTCCATGTACTCTGTGGGCGATGTCGGAGGATCAAGCACGTCGGCGATACTTTGCTCCTGTGTGTCCCACATCTCGATCCAGTGCGCGTGATATATAACTCAGTTCTCGTCGTGCCTGCCATGACGAGATGTGCTGTGCAACGTGTCAAGAGTATCAACAGGATTTGGAATATGCTGCGTCAATCCAAACTGACGCAACACTCTGTCTGGGCGATGTACCGTGCAACGTGTCAAGAGTATCAACGGGATTCCAGCAGCTGCACGCCGTACGGCCGGACGTGCAACACAGTGGTTGCACGCCGTCCGGCAAGTCGTGCAGCCACTGTGTTGCACGACGTACGGCCGGTCGAGCAGCGTTAGTCGTTGCACGCCGTTCGGTTTTTCGTTTTTCGTTCTTGCACTCCATTCCACCGGTCGTCCAACGATTCAGCTACAGTAAACTGGACTATTTTTCTTAATATTTTTCAAAGAGGGCCAGTTTTCCAAAATTTTTTTTAAATTGGGCCATTTTACAAAAAAAAAAAAAAAAAAAAGGTCTTAAAGGCACGTACTTTTCAGGCTAGGCATCGTCAAATTTTGGAATAATTTACCAAACTGGCATCTTTGGCAAAAATATTTACCAAAATGGCATAGTTGAAAAAATATTTACCAAAATGGCATACTTTACTGTAGCATCAATAGGATACGCCGTTTCAAACGGCGTTCGTTGGGCGTCCGTTAGGCGTCACCTAAAGGACGCCGTTAGACCACACACCTTTGTATAAAGTAAAAAAAATTAACAATTCTCCTAACTTAATTAACAATAAAATGATAAAATAAAGTAGAAAAAAAAAATTTAGTAGAGTTACATTATTTAATGTATAAAGTAATAAAAAGGAAAAAAATGCAGAATAAATTACCAAAGCGGTACCTTTTGCCAAAAAAATTACCAAAATGGCATAGTTGAAAAAATATTTACTAAAATGGCAAACTTTACTGTAGCGTCAATAGGAAACGGCGTTCATTGAGTCATATCTGGCGATATCAGGGACCAATGATATGCTTTGGCATTGTAGAGCTGCATTGCCCTGATAGAGTGTTGCGTCAGTTTGGATTAACGCAACATATCCCGGATCACATCGACACCCTTTTTATTACATCAGGAGGTTTTTGTAATCTATTATTACAGTGCATTTTTTCCCTTTTTATTACTTTATACATTAAATAATGTAACTCTACTAAATTTTTTTTGTACTTTATTTTATCATTTTATTGTTAATTAAGTTAGGAGGATTGTTAATTTTTTCTACTTTATACAAAGGTGTGTCGTCTAACGGCGTACGGAGGCCGTTCGTTTCAAACGGCGTCCGTACGCCGTTTCGGACGGCGTCCTTTAGGTGACGCCTAACGGACGCCCAACGAACGCCGTTTGAAACGGCGTTTCCTATTGATGCTACAGTAAAGTGTGCTATTTTGGTAAGTATTTTTTTAACTATATCATTTTAGTAAATATTTTTGCCAAAGATGCTAATTTGGTAAATTATTCCAAATTTTGGGAAAATTACTTTTTCTTGACAAGACATTGTTTTCAGAAGGAAAAAAAAAAAAAAAAAAATTTGACCAAGTGATGTGAGATTTGAATATTCAATTTTTAAAACGATAAATTATATATTAGTATTTTAAGATTTAATGTATTAACTTTTTAATCTATAAATTTTATAAAATAATTTTTTTAATTTAAAAAATTTTATATATTTAATAAAATAGTTTAAATAACGGTATGTAAAGGTACAAACAAGTCTTACTTTCATTCTTTTACAACATTGTTTGGACTATTTTACTAAATATATGTAACTTTTGGACTAAAAAATTATTTTACAATACTTGTGGATTAAAAAATTAATACACTAAACCTCATGGAACTAATATGTAATTTACCCTTTGAAAATGACCACAATTATAGTATTAAATGCAAAACATTTTTTTTTTTAACTTATAATTTAAAAATAACATTAAAAATTATGTAATTAAACAAAATTTACCATTAGTTAAATTATATTATTGCCCTCCCTTTTTAATTCAAGACAATTATTACTTACTAAATCATGTGTTTTGACATTTATCACCCACGTATCTTATATCAAAGATGGAGAATTTTTGCCGGTCTGATAATTACGATAATATATATAAGTTATATTAATATTTTTATTACTTAAATACGTTCGTAAAGGAAGGAACATACCCAGTGCCTCAAGGGCTCCTGCCTACGCAGGGTCGGGGGGGCTGATGTACACAGCCTTCCCCCTTTAGGATGTTAACCTAAAGAGAGGCTGTTTCCCAGTGCCACCGACCTGAGGGTGAGGACTTCCCAGGAGGTCACCCATCCTATTACTACTCTCGCCCAAGCACGCTTAACTTCAGAGTTCTAATGGGATCCGGTGCGGGCATGTTGGTGCCTTCTTTGGTACTTAAATACGTTCGTATCGCCAAAAAAGCCAATGAGTCGACAGGTTAGGTTTTACTACATTTACTTGCAATGCGTTTCCACAAATAATTGAAATTCAATTTCTTGATCCCTATGTTCAATTTTTGGAAATTTATAAAGTTCGTCCGTCAGGCCTTGATCAATAAACTCAGAAAATCCTGCAAATGATAGTAAATGATTGATTATAATGAAATGTACTAATATATATTGCTAAAATATTGTGTCAAGTTAACCTGTTGGACATGAATATCATTAAATTCCAACCAAAAAAATACCTGTAACTTTGAATCATGTTCGATTTTAATATTTTCCAACAAAATACACAGAATTTAGGTAGAGTGCTTTGATTGATATATAGGTTATTTATGTCAAAAGTCTTTGTACTTTGATAATTGTGTCAATTTAGTTCTTATATTTTCAATTGTGTTAATTTAGTCCAAAAACAATTCAAAATATGTCAATTTAGTCATTTGATTAAATTTAAGTTAATGATGTAATTTTGAATAACAAAATTATGTTAGATGTAAATAACTTATTGTCGAACCATTAAGAATTTATTAAAAACTTAACATAAATTTTTTCTAAAAATTAAATTGACATATTTTGAATTATACAGGAATTAAATTGACATAATTAAAAGTACAGGAACTAAATTCATCCAATATACAAAATATAGGAATCTTTAGCGTAAATAACCTTCGTATATTTATGTTCGTCATTAAAATTTTTAAGCGTCTAGTATCCTATTATATATTTGAATATTATAATATATTTATTTATGTAATAAATTCCAAAAAATAGCATAAATGAGTAATAAATTCCTTTATTTTTGAGATTGTTATTTTCAAGGTAATAAACGTGACATTAAATTTTATGAACAGCTCCCTGAACTTTACAAATTAATACAACACAATTCCTGCACTTTAAGTTTCATAAAATAGCCCATAAACTTTGCTATTACACACACCTCACCCCATACATTTTCAATTTCATAGAATAGTCCCATAAACTTTGCTATTACACACACTTTATGCCCGAACTTTGTTACTAAACATAACACACTGTTTAGGCATTCATAAATTTTAAAATAAAAAAAGTACGAAATTAAAAATTTTGAATAAATTGTGAAAGATAGCTTTTCGGAAAAAGTATGAAAAATATAATAATAATTTTAAAATTTATTTTTCAATGTTTTAAAAATAATATTTTTTCAAAATTTTAATTTCTTATATTTTTAAAGTTTTAATTTGATTTTAGAATTTATTTTTTAAAATTTATTATATTTTCTTTTATAGTATTTTTTTATAGAAATTTAAAAAAATATTTTATTATCTTCTAAATTTATAATATTTTACTATATTAATTAAAATAATTATTTTTTGTAAATATCAAAAAAATACTCTAATCTTTTATCTAGAAATATAAAGCTCGTACCTTTCGTCTAAAAATATATTTCCTATTTCGTCGAAAAATATAAATTCATATATCTTGTATAAAACTAAAAATTATTTTTAATGTGATATATTTTTTTATTTTAAATTTATTATTCCAATTTTTTTTAAGTTAAAAAATATTTTATATTTTTTCATAATTTGTTTTAAATTTTTAAATTTTGTATATTTTTTAAATTTTAAATTTATTAATGTCTAAGTGGTGAATTATGTTTGGTAATAAAGTTCGGGGGTGAGTTGTGTATAATAACAAAGTTTATGGGGCTATTTTATGAAACTAAAAGTGCAGGGGTGTGTTTTATGTAATGACAAAGTTCAGAGGCCTATTTTATGAAATCAAAAGTGTATGGGGTGTGTTATGTTAATTTGTAAAATTCAGGGGACTATTTTATAAAATTGTAAGTACAGGGGGTGTGTTGTATAAATTTACGAAGTTTAGGAAGCTATTTTTTGCAATCGAAAGTGCAGGGGGTGTGTTGTGATTAATTAAAAAGTTCAGGGAGTTTTACTATATTTTTTTCCTTAAATTTATTAAAATTAGTTCTTTATCTTTTTTTGTTCAAAATGGTCCCTCACGTTTTATTTTATGACAAAATTGGTCCTTCAGATTTTTTATTTTTACGTAAATTTTGGCCACAATATGATGGACTAATTTGTCATAAAATAAAATATGAAAAATTATTTTGAATAAAAAAAATATAATGAACTAATTTGAATAAATTTAAAAAGTTAAGAAACCAATTTAAATAAAATAAAAAGAACTAATTTGAATAAAATTAAAAATACGAGTCATCAACGGCATAAATAGTTCGATAAATAACTCTAAAAATCACACAAAGTTAAAACTTTGTCTTCCCCAATCTCTCTCCACACAACAAAACCCTAATTTTCGCTTTACTTGTACCCTCCCCTCTCCAAAACCCTAATTTCTACCTCCACGAAATCCATCGCATCGCCGCCGGCGCCAACCGCCGTGATCACCGCGATCGCCACCGCAGACGATGAAGACGGGGAAGAAAAGAGAGAGAATCGTCAATCCACAGCCTTTTCTCCCATACGACTCCGATGTCGTCCCTAAAAATCGGTCTAAAGCTCCCAAGCGCCTCCAGCAGGATGAAAAGGTACCTCCTTTACCGCGATAATATCTCTCTTTGGTAATTGAAAGTTTAGGGAATTTAAATTTACTGATTAAGTACCTTTAGAGTGTAAAATCATTCATGGACCTTCGGGTTTGTTTGATTCATTTTATTTCAGCTTATTTGTTTGAATATGATCAGTTTATTAGGATATGTATTGTTTTGTTGCGAATTATATGGTTGTGCAGTATAGAAAGACCTTTTTTTTATATAATAAAGTGTTTAGATACACGTTTTAAAGGGAATTTAACTATTGTAATAACAATAGATGGCTTAATAATATAAATCAACTGATAATAGTTTTTAGGAGAGGATTATGATAATGGTTGTTCATGGTTGTGGAGGGTGGTGAGAGTAGCGATACATGGGAGTAAAAGGGGTGGTGGTAGATTCAAGTGGTGATAAAAAATAAAAGTAGGTCATCATGGTGAATTTAATTCTAATATAGTTTTTTTAAAACATTTTTTCGAAAATAAGTTGTGAAAAAGATTTAATTTTGCATATTTTTCTGTTTGGTGATTTTTTTGCTTTAAAATACTGATTTGGCATATACATATTGCCTTCATTTGCTATTTAGCCCTTTCTAGTAAAAATTTGTGGGTTCGGGAACCCGTTGATAAAATTTTGAATGTGTAACCAAATATAGATAGTTAAGTGGTAAATTCACTAAAATTTTTATACAAGGACTATTGATATTGGTATGTACTTTTTTTTTTTTTTGGTTTTGATCCTTGAAGGTGATATCGAAGAATATAAGCGGGAAAATCCTTAAAGAAGCATTAAAACAGCAGAAGGAGCTTGAAGATGAAGAGAATGCACAAAACCCTAGCTATTCAGCCTTCGATGCAGCTGTTGCTGCCAGAGAGGAGCCAGTTGCAGAGGAGGAGGATGACATTGATGACTTTGCTGGTTTCTCTGAGACTCAAAGCCATTTTGGCGATCACGTTGTGAGTATCTCCATTTTCAGTTGCATGAACTTTAGGGCAACAATTATTATTGTCAGAGCAATAACGTGACTTACAAAAATTGATAGCTGTAAAGTTGCTTGGGCAATAGCAAATTTATTGCGTTAATTGAATACACGGGTTTTATGCTATTTGATTTGATTCAGAATGGGTGTGGTAGGAACAGTTGATGAAACACGTGTTTGTGTTGAATTGAATTACTGAATTTCTAATGCTAGCTATACATTGTTACATGTAGAGTGAATAGCTATCAAAGCAGATTTATGAGTATGACAAAGTTGGTTCCTTAAATATTTGCTTATTCCATTAGATTCTTTGAATTTTATATAATGTTATCGAGTAATGTTAAACAATTATTGAAGCTTATGTTGGGCTTGAGTTGAATTGCTGAATTGGTTAATGTCAACTTGTAGCCAATGTGTTTACTTTTCTTCTATCTAGAGGATATACATGATAAATGAGAGTATTGATGAAAATAATGATATTGTGAATTTCTCAGTTTTTGTGAGTATGTTAGATTCTCTGGCTTCTATGTAACAGATTAGTATTTCAAACTTTAGAAAGAAGAGATTAATTGGGAATATGAGGTTCTTGAATTTCTATATCTCTTTGTTATTAAATATCTCGTTATTTTCTTTGTTCTAAAATAGGAGGAGATTGATGAAGAGGATGAAAAATTGCTGGAGGCCTTCTTGTCAAAGGATGCTGGCCCTCAGCGTACGCTAGCAGATGTCATTCTTGCCAGGATTAAAGAAAAAGATGCTACAGTTTCTTCAGGTAAAGCTATGTGTTTCATCTTTTAATGAGTCGGTTCCCAAAATAATGCTGAAAAATAAAAAAATAAAAAAATAATGCTAAAAAATAAATATTTACCAATCTACTGTTGAACCGCGTTTTATAAACGCGGTTATATTAAACCGCGTTCAAAAAACACGGTTATATGTAAAAATAACCGCATCAAGAATAAAAAATTATATAAAGCATAAACCGCGTTTAGAAAACGCGGTTTACTATCATATAAACCGCGTTTAGTAAACGCGGTTATAATGCTTTATGAGTTAAACAACATAAATAACAAACTAATAGATATATATAAATAACGAACTACTATATAAAAAATAATATAAAGAAAATATAAATAAATGTTCAAAAAAATGAAACATAAATAAATATTACCGTCATATATTTCACTGCTACTAGTTGCTAACCGAGCCTCGTGCTCCTTTTTCATATTGCATGTCAATACATTATGACATTTTCTCTTACAGAATCCACGTGTGACCCTTTGTGTATAGTCATTTCATCCATTTCATTTTGAATTCGTTTCGAGCATGGGCGTCCTTGACTTCAAGACTTGTCTTTTACAATTATATGAACCGCGTCTTTAAGACGCGTTTTAGTCATATATGAACCGTGTCTTAAAGACGCGGTTTATTTTCAAATGAACCGCGAACGCGGTTTATGTTCACGTGAAAAGCGTCTTTAAGACGCGTTTTATAAATGGAAAAAATTAATTCGGTTATTTTTGGAGTGAACCGCGTTTTCTAAACGCGGTTCAATAGTAGATTGGTAATTATTTATTTTTTGACATTATTTTTTTTATTTTTCAGCATTATTTTGGGAACCGACTCTCTTTTAATTGCCCTTTTTTTTTGGTATCTCTTTTATGTGAGAGAACATTCTGAAAAAGAATGATGTTGATTTTCACTCACAGAAATCGAGGTCTGTCTTTGTAAATAATTGTGCCCCATTCTTCACAATCTAAGTACGTTTTCCTGTAATTTTCTGTCATGTTTATGTATTTTTTTTCTTTCAGAAGCACGGCCGATGCCCAAATTGGATAACAACATTGTTGAGATGTACAAGATGTACGTGACCTTCTCTCCCTCCTCTTTTGGTTTCCTTTTATTCAAATAATTTTATACAATATGAATTTAAATTTGCTGTGTAGGGTGGGGAAGGCGCTTAGTACATACACTTCAGGCAAAGTCCCGAAAGCATTGAAACACATACCTGCTATGCAACCTTGGGAGGAAGTTTTGTATTTGGCCGAACCCGAGAAATGGTCACCAAATGCAGTGTACCAAGCTACAAGAATTTTTGCTTCCAACATGGGTGTTAAGAAGGCAGAACGATTTTACAAACTCGTCCTTCTTCCTCGCATCAGAGAAGATATTAGAAAGCATAAAAGATTGCATTTTGCATTATATCAGTCATTGAAGAAATCGCTGTACAAGCCAGCTGCTTTTAACAAGGGAATATTGTTTCCACTTTGTGAGGTATTATATTCTATCTATAAATATATATCTGCAGGATTACTGCTATATTGGTTTTACTCTCTTGAAATTGTTCAGTTGATTCACCATGCTTGTTCTTAGATTATATTGGAACTCGAAGGAGGAATTATTTCTGCAAAAAAAATTATTAGAGAATATACGTTTATATTCTAACTTTTTGGCATTTTGGTTTTATGTGTTTCTATGTCTAAATGGACTTGAATTTCCACTTCTGAGTTTTTTCATTTCTTTCTTTCATCATCTTAACCTAAGAGGGTACCCACACGCAAGCACCGGATTCCATTAGAACTCCGAAGTTAAGCGTGCTTGAACGAGAGTAGTACCAATACGGGTGACCTCCTGGGAAGTCCTTGTGTTGTACCCCTCAGGTTGGGGGTTCTCGGAAATAGCCTCTCTTTAGGGTAGCACTCTGAAGGGGGAAAGCTGCTTATATCCACTCCCCCAGACCCTGCTTAGGCAGGAGCCCTTGGGGCACTGAGAATGTTGTATGTTGCAATCTTTCTTTCTTCATCTTCTCACCTTTCATGTATATGTGGTGGTCATAGTTATAGCATGCAGTAGTGTAACACTAGGAGAATGATGATGTAGATGTTCTTGTTTTGTGTATTTAACGTCATACGGCCGGCAGGGAGAAATCATGTTCTTGTTTTGTGTATTTAACGTCATAGGGCAGGCAGGGAGAAATCATTGTCTTCAAAATTGTTGGGATTGTTTGTCTAGATGAGAGGAACATGATTCAACATCTTTGATTGGGATACAAACACATTAGTGGTTGCTTTATTTATTTATAGAATTCTGCAGCAATCAGTTTTATTACATTGATTTTAGTCTTCATGGGAGGTGGCTGATGGTGCCGACCTGTGTTGTCCTGGCTCACGTCCTGCCTAGCCAAGAAGGTTGGTGCAGGTCGGATCACAGGGGAAAAAGAACCCCTAAAGCAACTCGACCTAGTGAGTCATATCATGTTTAGATCGGGTTGGATTGGGTCAAGTCACAGGTCTGACATGCAAGCTGGTCTAGACAGGTCACATCAGGTTGGGTCTAGGAGGGTTAGATTGGGGTAATAGAAGTTCTAGTGTCTCTTTATTTTAATGGACTTATCTGACATGGGTTGGACCTGGGTTGAGTCCAAGCATAGATCAGGGAAGAGTCGGGACCCAGCATCTAGTTTTCCAACTCGGTTCATCTTGACGGACCCTGATCACAGGTCCGAGGATCAATTGGGTCAAGTAAAACACCTAACATGTGATCCGACATGTTCATTGGAGAGACCGATCACTACTCCTGTTAGGAAATACAAGCAACTCCATACTAAGGATGGGAGGAGAGGGAGAGGCAGGCCAAAGAAGAGCTGGATGGAGACGATTCGACATGACCTCACCCACCTAAACCTAAATGAGGAGATGGCCTTAGATATAGCCGAGTGAAGAGCTAGCATATGCATAGGCGTAGCCGATATAGCAGTTTAGAATAAAGTAGCATAATTAGGCTAGTCATAGCGCTCCTAGGCTTATTTGTACCTTACTGCTTGTTGGGTACTATGTTGCTTTGCTTGATGCTTTATTGCTTAATACTTATTTTTGCTTTATGCTTTCTCTGAAGGTGTAAGGCTGTGTACATCTCCCCCCCCCCCCTCCCTCTCTCTTCTGACCTTGTATTAGTGGAAGGCTTTGAGGCATTGGGTTTTGTTGTTTTTGTCTGCTTAATCCGGACAGACCTGAGTCCCATGCATGTTCGTGGGGACAGGTTGGGTCAAAGAAAACAACCAGTAGTGACCCGGCATGTTTACTGTCCCAACCTGGTTCATCCTGACCTGCCTTACTGACAAGGTTTGGGTCATATGTGATATGTGGTCAACCTACAACTCCCCTCCCCTTGGCGACCTGTAATCATGGCTTATGAGATAGCGAAACAGTTTAATTGATCTTGTATCATTCTCTTTTTTTTTTCAAAATCTAAAGCAAAGAAGAAATCTCATGTGTACCTTTTGTTCTTCATGTGCAGTCTCGAACTTGCTCTCTTAGAGAAGCAGTCATCATGGGAAGTGTGATCCAGAAGATGTCCATTCCTCCACTTCATTCAAGGTATTCGTACTATATAAAATCAATGATGGTAATCTATGCTACTGAGCTAGTTTAATTATTAACTTAGATGTTCTATTTAAAATAGTTGGATTATGTTGCTTGTGGTCTTATTACATTATCGGCTTGATGAGTCACGTCTGTGCAATTATGATTCACATGTTTCAAGCAACACCCAAATTGGATGAGGACTTAGAAGTGGGTCCAGGCTTGGACTCTCCTGTGTCCATCCAAAAATTGTGGTGTTACCTTAATACCTTTTTTGCCTGGGATTGACTGTGGGATTTTGTATATTGTATTTCAAGATACAACGGTGATCTTAAGATCCTAAAAATTCTGGTGTTGATGAAAATAGAAAATATAATTCAAAGCAAATTAAACTAAGGTTTTTTTTTCCTACTGAGTTACGTGAACTACATGGATCCTGTACACATAAGGTATCCAGTATGCATGCTTAGAAGATTGGTCAAATATATACTGCAAGAGTCAACTTGAAAGAAATATGTTTCTCATAGGGGTTGGGACAGTGGTTTTTACTCATCTTTGGCTTCCCATAAAAAATCAAATCGAAGTTGCGTTGATAAACGGATACTTCATGAGTTGGCTGAGAGTTTCAACCACTGGTTGACTATTAAACTTTTTGCAGTAATTTTAATACACTCACAGAATTTTAAATTGTTTACTCTTGGGACCAAAATGACCCTGGTGAAGCAAGAAAGAGAGATTACGTTAAAATATTCAATCGCTTACTATTTTCTTATACATTTTTTGCCAAATTTTCCTCTATACGTTAATATATTGTGTCAGAGATGTCTAACATTAAAGACCAATTTCCTTTGCAGTGTTGCATTGCTAAAGCTTGCAGAGATGGAGTATGGTGGAACTACAAGGTATTACATTATTTTCATCCCTTCTATGTTCATACCGTTGCTTATCTAGATTGAAAATTTGTTTTTATTTTCTGAACATGAATTTTTACTTGAGGTGCTCATAATGTTTCCTAATTATATTTTGGGTTATTTACATTGAGTCCTTGTATTTTATCCACTGTATCAATTTAGTCTTATACTTTTAATTGAGTCAATTTAATCCTATAGTAAATTGACGTGAATTGGTCACAAAACTTTAGTAGTCGGATGGGTTTAAATTAGTCATCAGGTGGGTTTATATTGGGTGACTTGCATTTGACATGGCTAGGCCATTAAAAATTACACTAATAACTTAATTTCAACTTCAATATAGGACTACACACAATACAAATAGTACGGGGACTAAATTAACACAGTAGGTAAAATATAGGGACCTTTGGTATAAACAATTTTGCTATGAAGTTCACATGGGGCCTAGGAATTTTTTGGACAATACACGAGTATGCAAACAAATTTCCTAGTCTAACCTTGATTGATTTACAGAGAAATTGGAGGACTTTCTTATCTTATCTTATATTTGTGCTTTCTTTCTATTTGAGAATATCTCATCCTTAAGATATTGTGTGTTTTGTCTCTCTTAATAAAATTTCTTTTTCTTTTTATAAAAATGCATTCTATCAACTTAGATAAAGCTCATTTATTTACCTTCAACTTCTATTGTATGTGCATTCAATTTGTCAAATAAGGTGAATCATAGACATCTACGTAGTTGAAAACTTGAAAGTCGGGTTATAGAACCTCCATTAATCATATCGTTTAAATGTCCAAGTTTATTTCAGAATAACATACTTGATGAAAGAACGCTCGAATCTGATTAATCTTGTGACTTATTGTTTTTTTATTTGGGTTTTGATGCAGCTATTTTATAAAGTTATTGATTGACAAGAAATATGCCTTGCCGTATCGAGTAGTTGATGGGTTGGTTGATCATTTTATGCGATTCCTGGACGACTCGAGGGTAATGCCCGTAATATGGCATCAGTCTCTCCTTTCCTTTGTTCAAAGGTCAGTAATCTATTGGTTTCTTCTTTCCTTAAAATCTGGTTTTCCATTTGCCTATACACCTCACTGAGAAGATGTTGTTTGAGCTAGCCATCATGTGATTGGACATTATGCGTATATATATTACTTTATTTCACAGTTGCAGGAAACTCCTATATGCTAACATTTCATGCACAAAAACGAGATCCAGTTTCTCAAAGTCGGATTAGCATTTCAAACGCGTATCAAACTCAGTGCAAACATGATTCGAATAATCTTTAATCGTTTTAATCTGAAGGTGCTGATAGATGATATGTTGACTAATTACATCACTTTATTCAAAGAATGATTGAATCACGTGGATGGACTAGTGTCAATTTTCTTTGTTCATTGGAATACTCAAATTTTCTTGGTTATTGCTTAGTATTGACTTTGTTTTATATGTTATGCTTTAATGGTTCCCCTAATTCAATTTCTTATATATACATAGGAAATATAAACGCTCCTTCCATGCTTCCAACTTTAGAAACTTCTATGATTACCCGCCCCATTCCAAACTCTCACCTCCGCTTCATGCAACTATGCTTTATAATGCGTTTTAATTCCATATTTTTCTGGTTCTTTTATCGATTATTTACTATTTCTCTGTATGGGTATTTGAATAGGTACAAAAATGAACTGATAAAGGAAGATAAAGAGAATCTTAACATACTTTTACAAAAACAAAAACATAAATACGTAAGTGCGATATTTTATCTTTACAATAATCGTACGAAACATATCCTATGCGTGCTAATTGCAGTATGATTTCTTATCCTTGCTTTCCATGCAGGTGACACCAGAGGTTTTAAGAGAGCTAAATAATAGTCGCAATCGTGGCGAGAAAGAGGACGATCATATGCTGTTGTATATCCTTTTTCTCATGTTATGCTTATTATATACCCTCGTGTTTTTCCATTGTGTTTCTTGCCCATACTTTTAGATTCGTTTTCTTTCAATTTGTTTGGATCTAGCTCCTCATGAAGCGTTGTGTCTACAGTATATATACGTTGTGTGCAAATAATTCATTAGGGCCGTTGATTAGGTCTGTGAGTCCTAACTGACCTACTTCAATCAGGAAAACTTTCGAACAAGCAATGCGTGCAACCTGAGAATAATCAAGGTGCTCATAAGTTGACCTAGACATCCGGTTGCATTACAATAAACTGGGCCTTAAATTTGAAGCACAATTTCTTCTGCTTCTACTTCTATTTAGAATCTTTTTTTCGTCCGAGGCTAAATGCCCTCAAATCCTGATCCAGAAAAGAAGCGTGACCTAACAGGTCCCTAGACTCGTTTAGATTCTTTTACGCTCACAGGCTCTTGAGTTCAAGTTTTACCAGACTTAGTTCCGCTAGTTTAACTAAACAACGAGCTCAGAACAAGCTGAGAGACGGACATTTACATCCTCGGTAAGACTACGAACATCTTAACACTTCTTTGAATTGACTTAATAGACGCACATAGCCATGTCTATTTTGTGCTCCACATGATAAATATCCTACCATCTTGCTGGTTGTGCTTGTAATTTCCTTGACTTTAGCTTTTACCCTCTCGAATTTCCGTCATAAATAAAACGATTGTCGAGGATCGATTCGATGTTCCCGTGGTGCCTATGGAGGAGGACGACTGAACAGCCCGAATCATACAAGTCGCTGCAGATCCCCAGGTAACATACGTTGGTATTTCATAAGCTGCCTTATTTTCGAAAGTCTTAGTGCTAAGCAAAAACTAAAAATCTAAGTAGGGGTGTATTTGAGCCAAGCAGGGCCCGAGCCTACCAGGCTTAAGGCTCGACTCGTTAGTTTTATGCTCGGCTCGAAGCTTGCCGAGCTTTGAAAATTTGGGCTTGAGCTTGGCTCATCAAAAGCTCGGGCTCGGTTCGATCTAAGCTCGATGACCTTCAAATTAGACTTGCAATATTTTGGCTCATTTAAGCTCAATGTAGACTCATTTAAGTTGGGGCTCGGCTCATTTAGGCTCCAATATGGATTCATTAGGCGATATTTAAGCAAATATATTATATTAAAAAAAGCTCGCTTAGGCTCGGGCTTGGCTCAGCTCGAGCTCAAAGTGAGCCGAGCTTTTCGAACTTTATGATGAGCCGGCTCGGGTCATTTACACCCCTAAATCTGAGACACAAATGGTCCTGATGAAATCACTTTTATACTGCAAACAATGCTTATAAAAAAAATAGTTTTTTCACAGCTTGGCCAAACAAGTCTTGCAAAGTATCACCACATAAAACTAGCTCAAAAAACGTTGTGGACTGCCTAACTCTGTTCTTTTCTTCCATTCGATAGGCATATGCACCTGCAGTAATCCAAAGAGATCCCCTCCCATGGCTTCGGAAATGGAGAGCTTTCACTTGGATTCTTTTACCTCCTAATTACGGTATTATATGGATATTGCAATTGCCGGAATATTTTTTTCATTAATGTCAAGGCAATAATAGAGACACGCGGAATCTAATGTTGACCTGGCATTAACAAAGCGGCCTAGCAATAGCAACATCCTATATTTTTTTGCAGTTACGTGTTTGTTCTTTTTTTTTTCTAATCTTTGACCCGCCCTGAACCGAACCCGACTATGCTGGGTGTAGTACTTATAGAGGGCTTAAATTATATGGTTATGGAAGTTTTGCTGTGAAATTTTGGATTTTGATATATGAGGAATGACATTTTTTGCGGTGTTTTTGAGTCAAATTGATTGTTTTTCTATCCTAAATGTTAATGATAGGGCTAATTTTATGAAATCTATAGGAATCAAGTTACTCGGTAAATCTTAGTTCATGAAGTGACCAACACATCACAGAAATTAAGGCAAGGCAAGGATTCCTTTGGGAGAGGTTTAAGAAAGTAAAATTCAGACCTTTTGATTTAAAGTAATACTTTATTCTCTCACTTGTCTCGTACCACTAAAATAAGAGGCCCTAATGGGTTTCTGCGGCAATTATTCACTAGAACATACATTACTTTTGAGAATAATATTTTTTTGGCTTTACCAATAATATTACTAAAAAAAAACATTAATTTTGGGGTTATGTACGTCTTAGATTTATATACTTTATTTATTATGTTAATTTAATTCTTATACTTTAATTGTATCAATTTAGTTCCTAAATAATTTAAAATATATTAATTTAGTTCTTTAATTAAATTTAGGTTATGTTTATGATATAACTTTGAACCGAAAAATTATTTAGATACAAGTAATTTATTTATTTACTCAATTTAACCAAATTCGTAGTTAAATCATTAAAAACTTTATTTAAAACTTCGCATAAATATTTTTTAAGAACTAAATTGATATATTTTAAATTTTAAAGGAAATAAATTGATATAATTAAAAGTATTAAAAGTTAAATTAACACCAGAAATAAAATATAAATCTTTTAACGTAACTCTACTTTCTTTATTCATCTTTTTTTTTTTTTCGTTTTCATTACTCCACCGGTTTTTTTTTTTTCCCTCTCGTATGCATCTTGCTCCTTAGTTGTGTATTTTAAAGTAGTATTTCTACCTAAATATATATCCTTATTTTCGTAAATTGGATACATATTCAACTCCGTTATTATTTTTTAAAATGGGCAAACCATTTAACATCGAAATCGAGATCTAGTATAACTCTCATATATAAGTCCATATTCAATATCACAACTTATTACCCAAAAAAATCTAAAAGTGCTATTTATACCCATGTTTATATTCAATATGCTTTCGATTAACTCTTCTATAAACGATGCTTTTTTTAATAGGTAAAAGGATCATTACTCTAACCATCGTGAATGATGGATTGGAGCACCCTAAACTTTGTTGAGTTCACGATCAGCAACTCTATTTCCTTCTCTATAAACACGAGAAGAAAAGGAAAAATATAATCTTTCCTTACATTTACAAGCGTATGATGATTTGAAAACGATTTTTCGTCATACACTAAACAAACCAAAATACCTTAGAATGGCGTTACATGTGCAAAAATAAGAACTACAAGAACACGAGACAATATGTTATAGGAAAAGAACAAAAGGAGTGTCACAATCAAAAGAGTTAACACACCAAGAGTGAACATACTTTGCCCACTGTATTAATTTAGTCACTGTACTTTTAAATTCTTTTTTTGATAAATTGCGAAAAACTACCTAAACAAGCTGGCCAATCGCTAGTCGAGGCCTGAGACCGCCCGCAACAACACGAGAACCAAAACATCCAACACAAAACAAGAAAACAGAAACAAACCGCTCGCCACAAGACCCCACCTACCAAAAAAGACCCAACCTTTAAAGTCTTTTAAATTCTTAGTTGTATCACTTCAAGCCCCGCAAGCTAAATTGTGTCAACTTAGTCCTATGATCAAACTAAAGTTATGTTAACAACTACTTTGAACAAAAAGTTCATGTTAGATGCAAAGAGGTATTCCCCCCGCGGAGGTTATTTTATTTAGACCAATCACGACAGATTGTTAAAAACTCCCATTGCTAAATTTTACTCCATGGCCAAATTGACATAGTTTAACCCGTATGGCAACTAACTTGATGGAATTAAAAATATGAGTACTAAATGAACACGATGGGCAAAGTACCTAAGGAGAGTGAGCCAACATGTTAGAAACATCACTACCATCATCCACCACGGTGGCTTCACTGCTTTCTTCTTCACCTCCGGTGGTCGCCTCCACGTGCTTCTTCATCTCCGGTGCTACAATATCAGACGAAGATTTAACGACAAGATTATGTGAACATGGCATCGCTTCTTGAAGCTCCGTGGAACCCAATGTCGTCGCTTCTAGAAGTTTCTTGGAGCCCCTATGAATGTGGAGCGTGCAGTACTTTTGGTGGGGTAGGACGTCGCGGCTGCATCGCCACCTCTGCCCATCCGTTCTGATACACCGTCCTGGTTGGGAAGTCGAGCTACCCCGACCTATACAATAACAGTATTTAAAGTAAGTCGTATTTTTTTATAATGGTAGGTATATGGTTAGTAAAATAAGACATAATTCAACAAGTTCGACTCTATACATAAAAATTTCAGTGGCATTTGTTGACTTATCAAAAAATACACATCTGATTCTACTTACGTAGCATCTGACTGGTGAAAATGATCTTTTTTGAGGAGTTGATACACAAAGTTGCCTTTCCCCATTTCTTAATTGGTGAATCTATAATAATGTTAGGAAAAAACAAAACACATAGTTCAAAAAAAAAAAAAATATATATATATATATATACATATATATTGATCGTTTGTTTTTTCCCTTGGGAAAATACAAATACATTCATAAAACATTTATTATACAGCTGACATTAAAAAAAAGCATACTTTTGTCATATTATTGACAACAAAATGTAAATGCCCTTTTTTAAATGGAAAAATATAAATATGTGTTTAACGTGCTAATTATACGCAAATTTTACTAATAATGGGGGGATACAACATTGCTATAAATAGGACCCAAGACCTCATACTTGATGGTAAGTAGCCTAACCACTATACCAAACTCAACAACTCTAAAGTGAGATGTGCGATACGTAGATGAGACCGCTTTAGACACATTAACCGGTGACACCATGGTTAGAATGGAACACATTTAAGGTGTCAGACTTTAGGCTAAGAACACGAACCCACCAGTTGACACAATTGAAACTAACCCGTGACAGGACCATTAAAAACTCCATCATCAACTTAACACAAATTTTACTCAATGACCAAATTGACACATTATAACTTGTATATGGATTAAATTGACACAATGTAACTTATACCGGGCCTGAGTTCAAGTTAATTTTCACGTACCGAAACGAGAATCATCCGATAACGACGAAGCAACAGAGGCAGCATTTGCAAGTATAGACTCTCGATTCACATTCCTCAAGCTAGTGATCTCGGTATTCACAGCAGGTTTCCAACCTTCCACGACATTTCCGGAACGTTTGTTACCGTGTAATCCTAAAATCAGACTGGCAGGGAATCTAACCCGAAGATTCGAGTTGGGATTCTCATTCATATCCACCACAGTCTTCGAGGCTTCCACAAGCTTTCTTGAACGTTTGCTACCGCGATGCATATGTTTCTGACAGTATTTCTCGTTTGGAACGACATCGTTTCTGCACCTCCATTTCTTTCCATCCGTTCTCCTGCACCTCGTGGGATCTAAATCCATAGCGTAACGATGAACGAAGATTCAGAGAGAAGAATCTACATCTGTGAATCATAAAGTGAAAATCATATGAATTTTTGGGGGCAAATCAAGATCATACTGATATCATGAGTGAAAGTTCAACTACAGATTGCCATTTCTAATGTATTCTTATGATCGTTTGACCTGGTAACAAAATATAAAAGGTATGAATCCACATTTTTCCATCTGTTTACCAGTAAAAATAAGAATTTGAATATCAGTTCCTTAAACGAGTCCAAACGAGCCCATATATTGAGCTCCAATGAGCTAAAATATTGCAAGGGGTCATCCTACCCTTATCTGCATGTTTTAATAAGGAGTACAGGTAAAGAGAGGGTTAGGTGAATTAACCTTATTTAACAATTAGATAGAGATAGAAGAGTAAAAGTAAAGCTACAGTTAAAATAAGCGGAAAATTATCCAAAATTTTACCCTTCAGTCGTTACTCCACATGGGAGATTAGCCCCTAAAACCCCCTATTTGAAAACGGGATAAAAAAGGGTAAAAGGGGATAAGGGTAAAGGGAAGTAATTTTTTATCCCTATATGGCAAATGTGTTTGAGGGGGTAAAGAGGGTAAGGTCAATTTTTAAAAAATTTTGGACACTGTTACTCTTATTTTAAGAGTAACTCTATTTACCTTTATCCATTTATCTAATTACCAAATAAAGGTAACTTACTTACCCCTCTTTATCCTTACTCCTCTTATTTTGACATATTCAAACAAGGATTAAATATTACCTTAGCTTCCCTCTATTTACCCCTCTTTACCACGTTATCAAACAAGGGGTAAGTATCATAAGATAGCTTTATAATCATCAAACAGAAAAAAAGAAAAAAAGAAAAGAAAAGAAAAGAAAAGAGAGAATACCAAAATGCAATTACTGAATCTTAAAAATCAGGGTAAAAACTTATCACAAAGGGATAACAAGTTGAAAAGCTTAGGAACATTTTGACATCAGTTTGAACTTTTTATTTTTGAAAAATTAAAGTTTTTTTCCCCTATTTTTTACTAAAATTAGAAAATTAGTTTCTAAAATATGATTTTCAATTTAAATAAACAAAAAAAAAATGAAAATAGAAATGTATACCAAATAGCCCATTAAAAAAAGTTAGACTTACTTACGAGCAAGAAGTCTTCTCTGAAGACCACAGAAGGAAGAGAGCGTGAGGGAAGCATAAAAGAACTCTGTTTTTGGCATTTTGGGAAGAGAGGTGAAAGTGTAATTACAAACTAGTAATTAATTATGTAATAAAAATAAATAGAAACTTTCTAATATTTTAATATATATATATATATATATATATATATATTAAAAATATACATTATTTTTCGTTCCAATCTAGTAATTTTTATAATATTTATTATAGGAATTATGTGTCTTATCAATCTTTTCTGGTCCAAATTATCTAGGTTACCAGTATTTTTACAATAACAATAGATTCAGTGTCTTAAGAGCTTCCGCATAAGTGAAGTCTGAGAACGGTGGATGTATACAGCGTTACCCCTTCAGAGTATAACCCTGTCGAGAGGCTGTTTCCGAGGACTTCCCGGGAGGTCATCCATCCTGGTACTACTCTCATCCAAATACGCTTAACTTTAAAATTTTAATATTATCCGGTATCTTAGTACCTAATAAATGAATCTTTTTACCGATACTTTTAGGTTTATTTAAATTAGTTTTCACCTTTTTATTGTTTAAAATAATTTTTAATACTTATATTTTTATTTAAATTAGTCTATACTCTTTTTTTTGTTTAAAATAATAGTCTATATTTTATTCTAACCTAAAAAGTGATCCCCCAGTAGGGACGGCAATGGGGCGGGTACGGGTATAAGTGGGACAGGTAGTGGGTACGGGTTCGGTGTACCCGCCCTGTACCCGTCACGGGTATAGGACGGGTAAGAGTATAGTTTTGTACCCGCCCCACCTCGCTCCACCTCATACCCTCTTTATTTTGTACATAATTAACATTCAAATTAAAAAAATACGTGTTTAAATTCAATAATTCAAATTGTTTATCAATGTTATACAAAAATATAATTAATTTTTAAAAGTAGTATTAAATAACAAAAATGACTCGGTATAGATAATCGTTTTCTACGCACATTAGAGAGGGTACGGGGCGGGTAATGCATACCCGTTGGATACCCGCCGGTAATGGGACAGGTATGGATATGAGTTTGTACCCGCCAGGGTGGGTACGGGTATCTACTTCATATCCGTGGCGGATAATGGGGGGGTACGAGTATAGGATTTGGGTGACGGGTACGAGTATGGAGGAGACACCCCCTACACCCGCCCCGCCGCATTGTCATCCCTATCCCCCACCCATTTTAAATTTTTGCCTATTTTTAATACTAGGTTAAAAAAAACAAAAGAAGAGGAAAAATTTTGAATAAAATAAAAAATAAGAAATTAATTTAAACAAATTTACAACTTTTGAAGGTGGCATGGGAAATAAATTTAAGTGTTAAAATTTACAAACATTAATTTCCTTGTACTATGGCCTCGTTAAGGTGGCATGGGAAATAAATTCTTATAAAAAGTTGTATTTTTTGATAATTTAATTATTGTGATAACTTTTTAAAAAGTAGTTAAAAAAAGTTTGATTGTCGTGATAGAAAATAAAATTTTTTTAGAGAAGTTAATTAAAAATAAAGAAATTATAACTTATCTAGAGGTGGTTAGGTAAGTTAGTTTCTACATTTTAAAAAAATTAAAAATTATTAAACAACATCTACTTCCTATATTTTGCTAACTTCCTACCAACCAAATAAGAGCTCAAATCTGTACTTTCTATTATTTTGCTATTGTTTGCATTTACTTCTTATATATCGAACGAGGAATATAAGCAAATGGTGTTAATATAAGTCTCCCAATTTTTAAGTTAAAGGTCTTTGGTTCAAATATTATATATATTCAAATATTAAGCTATTTATTTCTAAAGGTACGTTTTTATGAGAGAATGAAAGAGAGATGATAGATTTTGAACCACTCATTTTAATACCGATATTATCCATGACATCACTCCCTTCCTCCTCTTTAACCAAATATATAGCTTAAAATTTATCCTTTTATCTCTCACTTGTCATTACCTTATCTCTAAAATCCGAATGTGTATATATATATATAAACTCCAAAAAGCAACCAAAAACATACCCGGACCCGGATCCGGACCCGACCCGACCCGAATACTTTTAGGTTCACTCATCTCTGCACACTTTGCTGTGCCGCTCTGCTAGATGTTGACAGAGCAGCCGATACTGGCAGTGCCCCAATAGACGGCTACGATCCTCCTTCCTCCTTTCCTTTCATCTGGACCGTCCATTTGCCCTCCTCCTTGCTTTTCTGATTCTGACATCTTCCCCTGTAAGATTAATCAACGGCTACGATCCTTCCTCCTCTTCTCCTTTCATCTCCACCGTCCATTTGCTCTGCTTCTTGGCTTTTATGATTCTGACATCTCCCTTTTGTTTATCGATTATCTGACATTTTTTTTTTGATTTGACGATTAAATTCGTAATCGGAAATGTAATCTCATTAATGAAAATTGAGGAGAGAGAGAGAATCGAAGATATTTTCGCATCTGTGAGCATGGAATTCGAAGATTTAGACACAGAGAGAGATGAAAAGAGGGAAATTAGGGTTTATGTATAGGCAGAAATCGAGGAACAGGGGTGAATTTTTGAAGAGTGTTAGTTTTTGTTTAATTATTCATTCGAATTGGGGATGGCATTCTGAAGAGAAAGTGAAAATATTAGAAGGCGAATTCTGGCATTTTATTATAACGAATGACCAAAATTATTAGATACTAAAAAAATAATAATTTATAATTAAAATTTATTAAATATTAAAAAAATAATTTTTCTCTCTTATCCTTTTCTTTCTTTCTATCTCATAAAAGGGTATAGATTATAAATTATTTTTTTAATATTTAATAAATTTTAGTCGTCTGTTATAATAAAGGGCTAAAATTTGCCCCTCTAACACTCTCATCCTATCATAAAAAGGTCACCCCCAATAAGGCATTGATGTTTCCATGGCACAAATTATTAGTGATAGGGTAACTTTTATTTTTTTACTTTTTTAAAGATAATTGTATGATTTTTATTAGCTAATAATTTTGTAAATTTATTTAGAAAATAAGGGCAAAATAATCTATACAACAACAACAACAAGAAGCCCAATGCCTGCAAGAGTTTCCGCAAAAGTAGGGTCTGGGGTAGAGGTGGCCACGAGCCGGGCCTGGGCCGAGGCCAGTCCAGCCCGGCACTGTAGCGGGCCGGGCCGGCTACAGTGCGGGCCGGCCCCAGGTCGGCCCGTTTTTCATCAGCTCTAAAAAAAATATTAAGTCGTTTTGTACTAAAATTATTATAATTTATTGATAAATAATATGAGATACAAATATATTTTATTCCAAGCACTAATAATACTAAATATATGTAATAAAATAAAATATATAATAAGTAATAATAAATAATGGTAAATAAATAACGTAAAAAGTACAAATACAACGCAGTTGGAGCCTAATATTTAAAAGTACAAATTTGTTTATCAAAAAATATAAAGTAAAAGTAATATAATTTTTTTTTTAATTAGGTGGACTGCCGGGCCCGGGCTGGGCCCAGCGCCCATCAAAAATGGGCCCGTGGCCCGGCCCGTTGGCCACCTCTAGTCTGGGGGTAGATGTACGCAGCCTTTCCCCTTCAGGAGCTACCCTGAAGATAGGCTGTTTCCGAGGACCCTCAACTTGAAAAGCCTGAGAGCTGGTCCGCAGCATAGATCATGGGACCTAGCAGCAGGGGAGCAATCAAAGCACGAGTGCCCTATCGACACATGTCGAGCAAAACAACAAACTTAAAGCTAGCCAGATCACGCAGAAATTAAAGAAATAGTCTATGTAAAATAAAACTTAGAGTTGTCCTGATATCAGTAATTATAGCCCGGTCAATTATGATCACCCTTCGAATATTTTGCAAACTAAAACAACAACAACAATAATAACTTCAGTGCTACAAGGACTTCCGCATACGTGGGATTTGAGGGGTGGATGCACGCAGTCTTCCCCCTTCGAGGTGCCACCCCGAGGCGGAGCTGTTTTCGAGAAACCCCAACCCGAAGAGTGTATCATCATAGAAGTATAGAATCCTGAAAGCATGAGGTGAACATAGTTAATACACCGGGATTTGCTGTATTAATTTTTTAAATCCATAAACTACGTGAAATAATTTATCAGTCCAAAAAATTACATAAATTTGATGCAAGCAATTTCGGACCCCATATCGGTGAGTTAACAAAGGAAACGCCAATATATATACCCAAGGAATTACTCTACCCACTGTCAATTGGTTTTGTGATGGAATCTCTTTTGATCTATATCAAAATTTAATAAAATAATTGGAATAGTAATGTGTAAGGGTGCAAAACAGGTCCTGCCATTATTCTTTCATGTCATTGTTTTGATTATTTTATTAAATACATATAATTTTTTAAATTAAAAAATATTTTACAAAATTTATAGATAAAAAAATTAATGCAATAAATCATAGAGTACTAATATGTAATTTATTCTTAAATTCTTTGAGTTATTTACATTTAGATGTTTTTAAAATAATAAAAAGAAGTCCGATTCTTTGAACTAATAAAAATATTCTTAAGTTTTGTCATATTAATAAAAAACATTCTTTACACATATGATGACGTTAGTTTCTATAAACAAAACTTACATGGCAACTGTTTTTACGAATGCTACAATAAAATAAGAAAAATATCCTCTAATACTAAATTTTTAAGCAAATTAGGCGAAAATAAATAGTTTCTATATAATATTATATTTCAATTTTTAAGCAAACTTACATGGTGTCGCTCGGTTTGGGGACCTCGACATAGCTTTTGTTTATGGAATATGCTTTCAGAAGGGCTGTACACAGATGATCGTGATACCGCTGTATCTCGTGTGATCGAAAATTGGGAGTTTTGATAAGAATTGATAAAAGAAGAAGAAATGAGGTAGAAAGAGAGTCAAGAATTGGAGGGAGAAGAGAATTTGAACTGTATTATCGTTCAATATGATTACACTTCAATAATTACTCCTCTGTACATGTATAGAATCTAAAATTAACCTCCCTAACTAAACTCCAACTAACCACGACCAAGAGTTAATTAACACTAGCCAAGAACGCTAACCAATTATGCAATCACTTCATATTCGACAATTACACTGTACCAAATCGTCTGCGTAGAATTGGTTGGGTCTTTCCGAGCCGTTGCTTCCTGTGTGAACATGATTGTGAGTCTCTTGGGTATCTGTTTTTTGAGTATGATTTTTCTTTCTCTATGTGGCAGAATATTGCAACTAAGTTCCAGATCTCCCCGAGAAGAGAACTTCGCGAACTTATGGAGTGGTTTAGGTCCCAAGTACGAAACAGGCAGCGACGTAGTGTTATTAAAAGAATTGTATTAGCAGTTACCGTTTACAATCTTTAGGGTAAGAGAAATAGGAGGGTATTTTTAGATCGTAAATGTCGGGAGGGCGATTTATGTAGGTCTACAGTGAATCAAGTTTAGGGTCATTTCAACTTTTTGCATCGGCTCTAAATGTAGCGAGAGGCTATAGATAGTTTTGGGTGGGGGACTTTTTTTGAATTATTTCGCATTGTGTATTTGTGTTTCAATTTGAGTAATATATCAGTTATTGCCGTTTGGCAAAAACAAAAAGAATAAGGTATTTGGAGTATAGTTTTATCATTTCACTGGCACATTAATGAAAAACTAGTTGGCACGTCAAATTTGTTGACAGAAAATGACGTTTTCATACCAAAGGGGGGCATTTTCATTAATTCTGCAAAAATTTGTTGGTCTTTTTATTCACTAAAAAGGGTCAAGGATTTTTATTATTTTTAAAAATATTAAACTATTAAAATATAAATAACTCTACTTTTTTTAAAATAACCTCCAATTGTTATTTTATAACAAAATTAATCTCGTATTTAATAATAATACAAGATTAAAAAAAATTTAACGAGAAAAGATTGACTTTAGCATAAAATAAGGTATAAAAGGTTATTTTTAACTAAAGAAATAAGACATCATTTAAAACAAACATAAAATTTTTTTTAAAAAAATATAAGAAAATAAAAAATTAGTTTAAATAAATTTATAAACATTAAAAATCAACAGCATAAATAATTCATTTTTTGTGTTATTGGGAGTCAATGAAGTTGACAGTGTAAGTGAGCCTAAACCAAGTCTGAGTGGCTAAAAGTTGACTTTAGTTAAAATGAAAGAATTAGAACTTACTTAAGAAAGTTCGGTAATTTAGTTCCTATATTTTAAAAGAATTAAAAATTTCTACTGTGCAGATTCTGCTTACTTTCTTCTAACTAAACAGGAGCCAAAATTTTTATTTTCTATGAATTTTTACTTTCCGTGTTTAGTCCTACATAGCAAACATGGCTTAGGAATAGTGTTTTAATTACAAAGCGAGAGTCACAAAAAGGAAAAATAATTTTTTATTGAAAATCACTTACATTTTTATTTAATTTTAGAAATAATTTTTTTAAAGTCACACCTAACTCTTCAAAAAAAAAATAATGTCACACATGATGCTGATACCGTTAACTTTCTATTAAAATAAGTATATAATTTTTTTTTATTAATGAATTATAATAATTTTACTAATAAAAAATACTTCTAAAAGTTTTTTTGGGGCAAAATGTTATAGCAATGAGCCAAACCCTTAACAATTTTATAAATTTAGAGGTAAAGAATTATTTCGCTATTTGTAAAATATATTACTTAATATAATTTAATTAAGTTAAGTTAAACTTTGTGTCTGGATGCATTTATACTCCAAAATGCGCCGTTTTATTTAAAGAAAAGTTAATGACGTCAGCATTAGATGTGACATTGAAAGTTTTTAAAAAAATTTAAGGGCTATTTATATTTTAGTACACCGATGTTTTTAGAAATAATAAATAGGACCCTGACCCTTTTGAATTATTAAAAAGACCCATAAGTTTTTATCGTATCAATAAAAAGGCCCCTCTCAAGCGTGATGACATCATTTTCCATTGATATAGCTGACATGACAATTGTTTTTTATTAGTGTTACAATAAAATGACTTAAAGTACACTTCAACGCCTTTTTTAGTACTTTATAAGCACAAAATTCGAGATGTTGTATTATATAGAAGCTATATATTTCCGTTTAGTTTGTTTTAAGATATGGTTATTAAATGGTACTTTTCTCATTTTACGGTAGTATTAATAAAAATACAGTTTTCACATCAGCTCTGTCGGCTAAAAATAACATAATTAAGTCAGAGAGAAGCCTCTTTGTTAATACAACAAAAACTTTTGAACATTTACATTAATATGACAAAAACTAATGAACCTTTTTAATAATTCAAAAAAGTTATGATCTTTTTTATTAATTTTAAAAATATCAAGATACTAAAATATAAATAATATAAAATTTAATTATAACTTAAAAAAAATTTAAAATTAGATAATTTTTTTAAATCATACCTAAAATATAAATGATTTTAGTAAAAATCCGAAGGAAAATGTCAGACTCAGAAGGCTGATCAAACAGACCATGCAGGCAATGGGTTGACCAGGTCTGCTTTCACTTTGGCTCGTCTCTTCGTGCTTCCCACCCCATTTTCAGAGTTACTTATATTTTAGGATTGTTTATATCAAATATTTTTATACTTTATTTATTATATTAATTTAGTCTTTATATTTTTAAATGTATCAATTTATTTTTTGTATAGTTTAAAATGTGTCAATTTGATCCTTAGAGAAAATTTTATGTTAAGTTTTTAGTAAAAATTTTTAATGGTTCGGTTATGATGATATAGGATAAATAAGTTAATCACGTGTTAAACGTCTAATTAACTAATATTTTAATAGATAGCCTTATTGTTAAAGTATAAAACTATTTCTGAACCTTCACCCATAAGCTTAAGCTTTTTGGTGAGATGCTTCCTTGATGGTTTCTTGACATGGTATCAGAGCCTTGTTGACCAAGAGGTCACTAGTACCAAGAGGTCACTAGTTGGAATTTCAACAGCCTCCACTTTCAATACTAAAACAATTTAAGCATACGATAGAAGGTCGGCCTGTGCATTATCCACGCTTCAAGCCCAATTAGCATTCGCGTGAGGGGGCATGTTAGAGTATAAAACTATTCTTGGACCTTTACCCATAAACTTAAGCTTTTGGGTGAAATGGTTCCTTGATACTTATATTAATGATAATATAGGTAATTTTTTTCTTTTATTATGCAATTAGGGTGGTATTAGTATTAGTTGGTTATTTCCTCTACCCTTCTATAAATAAGGGCTTGAGTCTTGTATGGGCATAATTTTCGAAATGTTAACAGCTTTATCTCTCCCTTGCTATTCTCTTTATCTCTTTTTTAATTTTACTTTTCTTTTCCCTTAAACTCTATTTCTCTTAATTATTGATTGGAATTGGAATTGGTAAATTGGAATTATTGTATCACACGAATCGGGGTAAATTGAGTAAATTAATGTATTTATAATAAGTAACTTGCATCTAACATATTTTTACTGTTTAAAATTACGTCATTAACTTAACTTAAATTTGACAAAGGGACCAAATTGACACATTTTGAATTGTTCAATAACTACATTGATATAATTAAAAGTGCGAGGACCAAATTGACACAGTAAGTAAAGTACATGGACATTTGGCATAAATAACCTTATATTTTAATACCTGATATTTTTTAAAATTATAAGATTATTTTGACTTTTTAAAATAATAAAAAATGCTCTTACATTTTATGAGCTTTATTATTGATTTAAAAAATTAGGGTCATTTTTTTAATTTAAAAAAAGTTATAATACTAAAATATAAATAATCTTTTTTGATTCGAGCAATGTCACGGTAAAAAGAAACACTCAATATTTTTATTGGGGTAAATTGTATGTGAAAAGTTATCATTTGACTAATTTAATGTTTGATCGTTTATTATTTAGATGTCTTGACATCTTAATATGCAAAATGGTCAGCTAACTGTATGAGTTATAGTGGTCTGGGCCAAGGCTAGTTGTAATACCCTCACAGGCGAGTTGCCAAACGTCCTCGGTCGAGTTCCCCCCAGTGTCCTTGTGGGCAAGGCTCCATAGACGAGTCGCCTAACCCCTCCAACTAAGTTCCTACCATAGCTGAAATGCTCCCATGGCTGAGCTGCCAGTTTCTCATGGCCGAGATTTCTTTACGAGTGAGATGCCACTTGGTGTATTCATCAGACGAGACATCGCTGGGCATCACGGGCACCCCCATCCAAGAATCCCTTTGGCCGAGTTCCCTGAGCTAGGTCCATCCTTTCTATCCAAAAATATCTCAGCCATCTCAACCACCCAACGAAAACATTTGCATCGTTTATGGGGAGGGAAAGCATGTCTTGGCGGGACCATCATACCAACTAGACCTCTCTCAAAATCGCTTTTATGCTAATGACACGATAACCCGGTTCCGCGAGATCCAAAAGAGGCTCAACCACCCGATGGCCAAAATGTTCAAGCATGCCGTAAATCCTAGATTGGAAGCCCTCAATGGCAACACTGTCGGGTCCTAGTAGGAGCAAACCTATCTCGCCCTCGGAGAGTCTCACAATTCAAATGGTCACATGCTCACCGAGGCCATAGTATTATTCCAAGGGATAGTCTCAACCCTGATAGCAATGGTGAGGGATCTACCTCGAGCATGCGAAGTTATGGACAAAGACTGGTGGTTCAAATAAGCAGAGAATAACGCCCGGAGGGAGGAGTTAAGGCCAAAACACATGCTGGCAACTCACTCGCCCTTTATCCGATAAGTGCTAATTATCTCTTTAGGGAGGGTAAAAGTCCCAGATAATATGCTATTTTGATGGAAAGCGAGATCCATGAGACCATCTAACGGAATTCACCGCTAGAATGTACATACAAGACGTTGCCGAGGAAGTAGGGTGTGCAAACGCTTTCCTACAACATTCAAAGGGGTGATCCAAATGTTCAATATTATGTGGAAGAAACCGTAACATAGCTCATACTATTACATCGGAGATAGTTAGAACCCTCGTGGGATTTTGTACGAAGATTCACACACGAGATGGTAGATATGCCAAACTTGGTGGATGATACCGCAGCGAGTATTTTCATGAACATGTTAGTTCATTCTCGTGAGAACATTGGTGACAATAGAACATCTCGGGTGATGTGAAAAGATGAAGATAAAAGGACGAACGAAGATCCATTATACTCCCCCATGACAATGAAGAAAAACTAAGACATTTATACGATGTTCCAAACTTTTTCATTTTTTGGAAAAATGGGTAAGACTAGGAGAGAGCGGATTGCCGTAATGAAGAATCGAACCCGAGTGACTTCGTTGACCTCCAAAGTTTCCATCCACTTGGTCATGTCCTTCAAGAACATCTAATAAAATTTTAATAAATTTCCTTCTAAAATGACATACATATAAAAAATAGCATAAATATAGGTTGTTATTATTGACTATCATTAGAGAAATAATTGTTATTATTAGTGCAATTATATAACTTCTAGTAAATAATCACCACAAGATTTCATGAAATTGTTTTGATATCAAAACTTACCCCGACAATAATATAAAATACAAAATACAAGTAACACTTTTAATAATTACATTGAACCTTTTTTACCAGGAGCATATTTGAGTCGAGTCGTGACTGAGCTTGTCAGGATCGATGCTCGGCTCGTTTACATGTAGCTCAGTTCGAAATTGGCTTTAAGGTCATACTTGGCTCAATTTGAAATACTTAAAGCTAATAAAAGAGTTATTTACAATACTGGTTCCTCATCTTTATAAATTTGTTCGAATTGATCTCTTAATTTTTTTAGTTTGTTCAAATTAGTCAATCATCTGTTATCTTGCTCAAAATGGTCCCTCATGTTTTATTTTATGACAAAATCAGTCCTCCACATATTGTGACAAAATTAGGCAAAAATTAAAAAGACAAGGGACCAATTTTGTAATAAAATAAAAATGAGGAATTATTTTGAACAAAATAAAGACGAGGAACTAATTCTAATAAATTTTAAAAAAATAAAGGACCAATTTAAATAAAATAAAATATGAGGGATCAATTTAAACAAGACTAGAAACTGTTGGAAATAATAGTGCAACCGTAGCGAAATACAATAGAAATACTACTAAAATATAACAAAAAATACAGCAAAATTATCTGAAAATACTGCTGAAAAATACAGCTGAAATACTGATAAAATGCTGCTGAAAAAATCCGAAAAACACAGAAAAATAGTAACGAGAATTACTGTAAAATGTACTGCTATAAAATAACAGTTATATGCAGAAAAATACTTAAATACTGCAAAAAAATTACTGTAAATGTTGCAAAAAATTATCAGTAAGCATTTAGTATATTTGCATGCGAATTCAATAACGTTGCAGTAAAGTAATATCTAAACATGGCACCTAGATAATGACGGAAAGAATGAAAAGAGGGATGGTTAATTAGAATACCTAAAATACCGTGCCGTGGATGAAACCACTGTCCTAAAAGACGATTTCGCCTCTGCTTCGGTGCAAACAGATGTGTAGGCGGCTGTCCTTCGGGATTTACACGATCCGACTCTTAACGTGCACTCGTTAATCGCCCGTTAGGAACGCCTCGATCTTTGCCCAAATCGTGAAGGAGAAAACGAGAGAGAGAGAGAGAGAGAGAGAGAGAGAGAGAGAGAGAGAGAGAATTATGAGGAATAGAGCTGCGTTTTTTGTGTTTTTGTTGGATAACCACCCTAAGGTAGAACCCCCCCCCCCCATTTGTACTAACATAAATTTGGACTGGTATAATTGTTGCAATTAACAAGAGGGCCCAACGTCTAGTAACGTTTCATGGGCACATTAACAGCAAGCCCGTGGCGGGCGGGCGGGCGCCGCGCTTAAAGGGATAGAACCCACCTAGTGTATTTTCAAAGTATGATGTATTTTAAAATTAGTTTATATTATTTTTCCAACAGAAACATAAGAGACCAATAGTGTGAATTATCTTTTTTTTTTTTTTTGTGGTAACGAGGGACAAGGTTACCCCAATCAACCCTATCCCATGAAAATACCCACAATCCCTATGAGCAGGTAAGTCATGAGTATATTCTCAGCGAGAATCGAACTCTTGACCCTTGGGAGATGATCGCATAAAATAGGAGACGCCATCAACTAAGACACTCTCGTGATGGGGTGTGTAAATAACTTGCTAATAAAATTATATTAAAATAAGACTCGCTTAAGCTCGTGAGCCTCCGACTCAAACCTTGTTAGACTCAGGCTTAGCTAGGGACGAGGCAAGCTTTTCGAGCTTTACAAGTGCCCAAAACTTGAATATTGGATGTAAAACTATCCTTGATGCTCCTAATCCGTCGTGGGGTTGGAGAAGTTTTGCCGAGGGACGGGACTTCCTCCTTAAGGGACTTCGATAGAACGTCAATAGCAGCAATTGCATTAACATTTGGGAGGATAAATGGATTCCTCTGAACCGTCTTTCTTGGTTGGTCACAGATCGAGAGAGACCTCTTCGGTGACCCCGGTCTCGGAGCTTGTTTGCCCAGGGGCGAGGAGTTGGAACCTCCATCTTCTTTCCCGGCTCTTTGATCCGGAAACATCAAAAGCAATTTCTTCCATTCCAATTGGGAATCCTTTTCGGGATGACGAGTTAATATGGCACTTCTCCAAGAATGGTGTTTTTTTGGTTAAATTCGGCTATTTGTCGGATTTGATTATCCACGGCTCCGACCAAGGGGCCCCTTCGAGCTCTTTGGTGCCCTCTCCATCATGCTTTCGTTCTCTTTGGTCCACCCATGCTCCCCGAAAAATCAAGCATTTTATGTGGAGGGCCATGACTAATGCCTTGGCTAGTTCAGAAACCTTTGGAAGAGAACGCTTAAACCTCACCCCCTTTGTCCCCAGTGTGATGAATCCGTTGAAACTGTGGAACACCTCATTTTCTTTTGCCCATGGTCCAGAGTTGTTTGGTCCTCCTCTCCTTTGGCTTTTAAACCTAACGCCGAAGGATTTTCATGTTTCCACCTTTGGTGGGGGTCTTTTTGCTCTAACAACAGGATCTCTTGTGATGGTTTATCCAGGATTATGTTTATTTGTTGAGAGATCTAGAAAAGTAGGCGCGAGCTCATTTTCGATCACATCATTCATCCTCCAGGTTTCTCTGTTCAAAGAGCCAAGGCAGAGGAGGACTTCTTCACTTCCTGTTTGTTTTCCGAAGTCACAGCAAGGACCCCCACGCCTTCTCCAAATCCCCACGGTGCTGTGCTAGGTAGGTGGACCCCCCTCCTACCAGTTGGATTAAAATCAACTCTGATGCTGCGTTCTCTCCTCAATCCGGTGCAGACTTGGCTGTCATGGCTCGTTCAAGCTGCGGGATGATTGTTGGTGGCTAGTGCGGTTTGGTTCCTACGGCTTCACCCCTTTATTGCTGAATCCATGGCCATTCGCGGCCGCTGTTTCTTTCGCCTCATCTAGAGGGTGGAAGAAGGATATTGTTGAATCCGATTGTAAGCTGGCTATTGACTATTTTATGTCGGTTTGTATCCCCTGCATGGGAATATAGTACTATTATTAAGGATATTGTTATGTTAGCCTCATCTAGTTCTTTTGATGTCTTTTATGTTTGCTAGGCACCTAGGACATGCAACAAAGTGGCTCATTTTGTCGCGTCCTTTCACTTAGGTGGTTGATGTGGTCATGATTGGTGGGACTCTTGCCCCCTCCTCTTGTATCACTTATGTTATCTGATCGGATAGTAATAAATGCTTAGCCTTCGGGCTTCTTTGTGCTTCAAAAAAAAAAAAAAAAAAAAAATTTGAGCGGAAGCGGCATACAAATTTTTGGTTACGTCCAGAAAATTCATTCTCACTTCTTCTCACCCCTACAACCGCCATAGAAGACGAACAAATTCTTCATTATCCCTTCTAGAAACGTTTCGATTTCTTCTGTGATCAAGCTCGGAGTTTGCAAATGGTTTGTTCGTTTCTCATTGCAGATTTTCATCGATTATAGTCTGGTGATTTTCATTAATTTTCAGCTCTTTGTTTGGATTTCTTACAGTCAGTGACGCTTCACACGAATCTCGGCGACATTAAGTGCGAGATTTTTTGCGATGAAGTCCCCAAAACTGCGGAGGTAAATAGATATTTTGTGTTTTATTGTTGAATTTTTTGCTTAATTTAGGGCAAATTGTTGAATTTTCTCCTTTCGGAAATGGTTTAGATAGCGAATAGAGTCGTTCTGTTGTTTGATTTTGTTTTTTTTTTTTTTTTTTTAATTGAAAAGAGAGAATATTAAGAGGAAAATAATGTATAAAAGGTTAAGAACAAGATGGCCTCGAAATTATATAATCCAACAGTGAAAACCATAAACTAAGGCTATGTCGGCAAAGCCACCAGAACTCTTCGTCCAAAGCCGCTAAAAAAACACCTTCTTGCATAAGAAATTTACTTGTGTATGATGATCTTTAAAGATCCTTGTATTCTTTTCAAGCAAAATACACTCAAGAATTGCAATCTTGGCTGTGGAGAATAACGTTATTACGTTCTCCTTCTATTGTTTGATTTTGTTCGAGCTGCTAAGTCTCTGTTATGGGGGAGGAACGAGTGATTAGACTAGGGTTTGCAGCAACTGAACGGTAGAGTTTGTTGTAGGCCTTTGTCTAACAACTTAAGCTTTTAAGATAGCTGGTGGTCCTTGGTATGATATTGACTCCTCTTTGATTGAAAGTTATATAGTTCAAAGTAATGTAAATAAGCATAATAAGATATGAAGTGTGTATATGTATTATCCATGCTTTAAGTTTAAATGAGAATTTGTGTGAAGGGCTGTGTTAAAGTGTAAAATATTTCTGGAGCCTTCATCTAGTAACTGGAGGTTTTGAAATGATTGGTTCTGTATTATAGTATCAGAGCCCCTTTGACACGTGAGATCTCAAGATTAAATCTTAATAGCCCACATTCTTATATTAACAATTTACTTTTAAGTATTTGTGGCAAAGTGGATTTGTAAGTTGTCCATATTCCATACTTTAAGGCTAACGGCCTTGTTTAGTTACCAGGAAGTAAGTACAGGAAAAGTGGGCATTTGCCATCGTGTTTGGTTACTAGGAACTTCTTAGCCTTTCCTAAGAAGTTCTATTTCCCATCCTAGCAACCAAACACTTCATACCTACTTTCCAAGAAGTTGACACATGAATTGAATTGGGGTAGTGGGGAGGTTCCTCTTCTTATTTTGTAGTCTCTTTGGGATTTTGAGCAAAAAGATAGCGTTCATCCAGGTAATAGCCTTTAGCAAAATTCCGATGCAAAACTAAACTTTGGAGCTGTTGTTCTAAAGGCCTGTTTGCTCAAGTTGTGAAAAAAAAAATGCCTTTTTAAGAAACACTTTATGTAATAATACTTTTGTAAAAAGTGCTTTTAATAGGAGTGTTTTTGTCTGAAAATTTTTTAGCTTCCGCTTCTGCTTTAAAGGAGAAACAATAGTTTTCTACTTTTGCTTCTATTTAAAAGCACTTTTCTTTACTTGCCAAGCACTAGTGAATCCTTTATTCCAGAAAATAAGTTTGGCCAACTAGGCCCTAAGACATCAACCTTGACAGTGTTTTTACTGCTAGCTGAAGTCCTCATTGGCTAAATGCTTCTTAATCCTAAAATGTATACTCATTTCTATTTTCCTGGGCCTGTGAACAACCATTTCAGCTGCATATTATCAATCAAGTATCCTGCTGCACCATCCTGTTATGATTTCTTCATGGCCGGAGTTTTGTTTATTTAAAACGGGCATATATGAAAAACTATCTTCGACACTTGTTCATGTTTATGTAACTTCTTTACACTTGCATCATCCTGACGTTTCCCGAATTATTGCTGGCTTAAATTTTTACAATCATCTTCTTCTCTTATGTTGGGTTTGCCAAACAAACATATAAAAACCTTGAGTTTCAGTAGCTGGTGCATATGGTAGACGAGAAGCGCCAGCTTTGTGTCCTCATCAAAACAGGAAATTGTAGAGCTCTACATCTTCATACAATTTCCCTTCACTGTACCCAAGACCATTCTTAGAATTTGTTGCCATTTCTGCTACTTTCTTATCCTTCATGAATTCCAACCTCGTATTTTTGGTGAGGAACATTATGAAATTGCACAAAGAGTTAAGCAAACTTTACAACGTTACAAAGAACTTGAGGACATTATAGCTATCATGGGGTTGGATGAATTATCTGAAGAAGATTGTTTAACCATAGCAAGAGCACGAAAATTGAGCTTAGGTTGACGTATAATGCCACTTGTCAGATCTATTGGGCCATATGGGATTTCCCCATTCTCTCCCCCAATTGAGATAACCTCCCTTTCGTCCTAGAATGATTTGCGTTATATTCCATGCTTAGTCTAGTATATAGTCAAATTTGATTCTCGAATATAAAACTTTCGATGCGCTTTATGATATTTCAATATGATATAATAATAGTAACATCGTTTTTGTGCTGTCCTTGTTCTCTAGTGAATTTTTATGCTTCAAACCGTGTTACATTGTCCTCTTTTCTTACGAAGAAAACAAGGGAAATAGAATTGTTTCGATACATTTTCCTTTTTGTCCTGATACTGCAAAACAAAAATCCTACAAAATGAAGTGCGTATTTCTGTTTTGTTGTGGTAATTGCTGCATTTATTGTTTTAGCAAGTCTCTGTTGTTTTGATGGAAAACCTTTTCCATCTCTATTCTATTATTTATTTGCGTAATTTCATGGTAACTGGTACAAATATTGAAAATGTTTTCCTCCATCAAGGAGAAATTGACTCCTCCTCAACTAAAGGGAAAACATTTTCCTTCTGTGGTAATCTCATGTGATATGCCTTAACTTCAACTTGACCAAGCGTAAATCTAATACAAATTTATAAAATGAATCCATTTTTCAGCTGGAAAGACAAAAAAAAAAAAAAAAAATTTAAGAAAAAATATTTTTGATTGAAAATATTTCACGAAGAAAAATTTTCCATAATTTGAATCGAAAGGATCCTGAGTTAAACAATCCGTCATGTTTGGGAAGGAATAGGGGCGAAGCTACCGAGTATGATGCAGTGGCTTTAGCTCCCCCCAAAATTTTCCTCCCAGTTATACATATATAATCCAATTGATGAAATATAAGTCTAAACTGAAAAGCAAGTTTTAATTTGTCAGATTGTGAATCAAAGCAGCTCCATGTGTTTGGTGTTGATTGACTATTCCTGTGTATCAATACATTTTTTTTATTTGTTATTGTGAATCAAAGTAGCTCCGAGTAGGATGCAGTGGCTTTAGCTCCTCCAAAATTTTCCTACCAGTTATGCATATATAATCCAATTGATAAAATGTAAGTCTAAAGTGAAAAGTAGGTTTTAATTTGTCAGATTGTGAATCAAAGTAGCTCCATGTGTTTGGTGTTGATTGACTATTTTATGTATCAATATATATTTTTTATCTTGGCTTCGCTTCTCCCTTCCATGCATCATTTGTGGTGTGTACTGTAGTTAATGTTGAATCATAACCTTCGCTATCAGTAACTTAATGTTCTTTTTTCTGATTGCAGAACTTCTTAGCACTGTGTGCTAGTGGCTACTATGATGGTACCATATTTCATCGAAATATAAAAGGGTTTATGATTCAAGGCGGAGACCCGACTGGTACAGGCAAAGGTGGTACCAGTATTTGGGGCAAAAAGTTCAATGATGAGATAAGAGAGTCCCTGAAGGTATGTTAGCTATGTTTTCTTTGAAAGTTTGGCCCCCTTTTTAGGGTTGGACTCCCTCGAAAATAGCCTCCTTTCAGGGTAGGACCTTGTAGGAGTAAGGTTGTGTACATTTTACCCCCCAGACCCTGCCTTGGCGGGGGCCTTTCAGACATTGGGTTTGTTGTTGTTGTATGCTTCTGCTTCTGCACCAGAAATTTGCTCTAATATCTGCTAATTTTCGTTCAAACATGTTAGTTTTCTTGACATTTAGTGTATTTGTGGCTGAGAAACATACATTCGACTTATCCATGAATAAACAAATTGGGTTTACGATAGACGCGTTTGGCTTGCTTTCTGGTTTCAGCCATGCCCATGGTTTTTCTAATGACCGATTTCGATTTTCTGTTTCACCAGCACAATGCAAGAGGGATACTCGCAATGGCAAATAATGGTCCGAACACTAATGGAAGCCAATTTTTCTTAACATACGCAAAGCAGCCTCATTTAAATGGATTATACACGGTTTTCGGGAAGGTTATTCATGGATTCGAAGTTCTTGACATTATGGAAAAGGTGCGTTAATATTGTTGTCTACTTGTGCTTTTAGGGCCTGTTTGTTGAAGCTGTGAAAGAATTGCTTTTACCGATTCTCATTCCAGTTATCTTCACAAGCTGGACCAGCTGTGTACGTGAATCTTGGTTAATGGTGCTTGAAATGTTTCTCCATGTTCTTGCATGAGGTCACATCTGGAGTTCTTTTTTTTTTTTTTTTTTTTTTTGGGCTAAGGTTCTGTTTGGTTGGACAGAAACATTTTCGGTTTTTGCTCAAAAATAATTTTCTAAGACTCCATATGGTTTAAAGAAAAACATTTTCGTTACTGTAAATTTTTCTTCACAAAATATTTTCAATCGAAACTATTAATTTTTTAGAAATTTTAGTCTTTCTTGCTAAAGAACGTGATTTCATTTTTATAAATTTGTATGGGGGTTTACACTTGACCAAGTTAAGGTGGAAATAAGACATGATACGATATTATCGCGGAAAATATTTTCCTTAAGAGGAAGTCAATTTCCATTAGTTGTTGCTATGAAGTTATGCAAAGAAATAGTAGAATTTGGATGGAGAATGCTTTCTGTCGAAACATATGGAGCCTTATAACATTTTTTCCATAGATTTTTATTACGTCTGGCCTCGGAAATAACTTTTACTTCATTGCTTTGCATGAACTTGGTGTTCAGTACATTTGAGGTTGGACTTGACAAGAGTATTTATGTTAACCAAACGAATTGAGCGGTGCTCGGTTTTTTTTTTTTTTTTTTTTCACTGCTATTGTTGCTAGGAGAGTAAATGAGTTGCCTCGACTCTGAGCTTGTTCGGGAAGCTAGCCAAGCTTGGAGACTTGAGCTCAAGCTTCGCTCATCATGGACATGAATCCAACTTGGCGAGCTCTAAGTGAAGCTGGGGTCATTCACGCTTGTTTACCTAAACGAGCAGATTAGGATTGGCTTAGCTCAAGCTTGAACGAGCTGAGCTTTTTGATTGTTTACGACAAACAGCTTGTGAGCTGGCTATACTCATTTAAACCCCAGTTGTAACTGGCATTTCGGAGCTATGTCGAATCCTTGATCATAAACAATTGATAATAGCAGTGGGTTTTTTGGTGAATTTTGCAGACACAAACCGGACCGGGCGACCGACCACTGGCTGAAATCAGGATCAATCGAGTCACAATACATGCTAATCCTCTTGCTGGTTAAGCCATGGTGGACTTTGGGTGCATTCTGGCTGTATAGCCATGTCGTTGGGACTGGATCAGGTCACCTATTGTCACCTGCTGTTGGGTGATTTTCAAACAGGTAATATTATTACTAGAGCAAAATCGTTATTTACGAGACAATTTAGTGGGTATCATTATTTGTAAGTCAAATAGTTGCTCTAACAATAACAACTTTTACCCTGTCAATAACATTTCCCTTTGCAAACTGGAGAGTGTTATTGATGGTGAATGGGACAATATCAATTTGTTTGTATTTACATGGAGTTTTTAGGGGTCCGAAATGGATATTTAAAATAGGACTTTCATATTTGTAGAGAATGATAGCTATAAAATTGTCCTTGCAATAATAATTTTGCCTCGTTGATATCATTACCTCTTGTTTGGTATTGTTTTTTGTTTTGATTTTTGAGAAACTAAGACTCTGTTTACAGACAAAACAATTTTAATTTTTTATTTTCAGCTTTCATCTAGTTTTGCTTTTTCATTTTCCATTTGGAAAATATGTTTGCTAGTGAAAAATAGTTAATTGTTTTCTAATATAGAAAAGTATAAAATGCAATGAAGTGACTTCTGTTTGTGATTTTTTTTTTTTTTTTTTTTTGAACATTAAAGCCCGAGGGCAAGAACTAGATTAATATCCGATCAAAGTTTACAAGGAAAATCAAAGGTGGAGGGGGAGCTGCCCACCAGTGATGAGTACAACGACGACTCAAGTGACAACGAGCAACGAAATGGGCTACCCTATTACATGATCTAGGTGACCAACGAAAAAGACAAGAAATAAAACAAGCTCACATGAAAATATCCTCAATAATAGCACTACAATCCCATGTAATGGGAGAAGAACGAGAAATAAAGCTAATAGCAACTAAACAATCAGACTCAATGATAACATTCTTCCAACCATAGGAGGATGCAAGGGAGCAAGCGGCTCTTATTGCAAGACATTCGGCGATAAGCGGAGAAGAAGCTGAAACGTTGCTGCACCATCCTCCCACAATCAAGCCCGAAGAAGATCGAGCCACAACCGCTAGGGCAGCTGAGGAGTGGGAGTCAAGAGCAGCGTCAGTGTTGATTTTGATCCAGTTATCCCATGGTGGTGCCCAACGAGAGGGAGAAGCTGGAGGTGAAGTAGCTGGAGCAACAGCAGCAGCCGAGAGGGGGTCTGCAGCGGCCGAGAGGGGGTCAGCAGCAGGGCGTGGAGGGTTGTCAATGGCTGCAGATATGGAAGCACAGTATGCAATTGACGTAGGCGAGATGTCGGTGGACTCAAAAATGAGCTTGCATCGTCCTTTCCATATTTCCCAACAAAGGAGGGTGATCCTGGATAAAGAGTCAGCATTAAAAACGTTGTTAGAGCAAATTGAATCCCAACAATGATGGAAGCCATTGAAGCCTTGCTCGGAAGGGCGGAAGCCGAGGGGGGAGGCAAACCAACAAGCCTTTGCCCATGGGCAAAGAATGAGGGTATGCTCGGTAGACTCGATGATACCATCACAACAAGGACAAAAGGGATGGGGTTTGAGATTTCTCTTCCAAAGGTTTTCTGAGGTTGCGAGAGCATTTGAGGTGGCTCTCCATATGAAGTGTTTTATTTTTGGAGGGATGGGGAGAGACCAAAGCATACGAAGGCTAGAAGGGGAGCAAATGGAGGCACTTGTGGATGCGGATGAATGATTGATAGAATTATGAAAAAGAGACCAGAGCTTATAGCCCGATTTGACGGAGTAGGTACCGTGTTTGTTGTGGTGCCAAATGAGAGTATCATCCCTGTGTGAATTTTCGATTGGGATTGATAGGATTGCCTCAGAAACACGATTGGGGAAGAGGTGGAAAAGAGAGTCGGATTTCCATTTACTGGCACTTGGGATAATAAGATCTGAGACCTTTGAGGGGACATCGTTTCCAGCCGGTTTGGGCCCAACCGAAAAAGAGGGAAACTGAGGGACCCATTGATCATCCCAAATGTTAATGCAAGAACCACTGTTAATGTTCCATCGTAAACCTTTTGCAATAAAATTTCTTCCATCGATAAAGCTTCTCCAACCCCAAGAGGGATTAGGACCAAGAGAGGCCTTAAGGATGGAAGAATTTTGGAAGTAGACACCTTTAAGAATTTTGACCCAAAAAGCGTTTGGATTTTGGAGGGCCCTCCAAACTTGTTTTGCAAGAAGAGCATTATTGATCCCTTGGAAATCTCGAAAACCGAGACCTCCAAAAAATTTGGGACGAGAAATGAAATCCCAACTTTTCCAATGGATACCTTTATCCTCAATCGCACCTCCTTTTCACCAAAAACGGGCAAGGGAGCAATTAAGCTTTTTAATGACACCAAATGGAATTTTGTAGCAAGACATGACATAAGAGGGAATGGCCGATACCACGGATTTAAGAAGGATTTCACGACCTGCGTGGGAAAGAAGTTTTAATTTCCATCCTTGCATTTTGTTACGGATTTTGTCAAAAAGAAGGTTAAGAGCGCATTTTTTTGATTGACCCCAAAGGATTTGAGTTCCGAGGTACCTGTCATTCTCATCCATTTCGGTCACTCCAAGAATCTCCAAACATTCTTCTCTTACCTAAGAAGGGGTATTGGAGGAGAAGAAAGCATGAGATTTATGGAGGTTAATTTCTTGGCCCGAAGCCGCGCAAAAAGTGAAAAGAGTATTTTTAATATTTTCACAAACGGGTTTGGAGGCATTGAAAAAAAGGACGCAGTCATCTGCAAAAAAGAGGTGAGAAATAAAGAGAGGGGGGGGGGGGGGGGGCAAGAAGGTTTAATTTTAAAACTTTTCCAATTCCCTAATCGTTCCGCTTCTTGAATAAGAGTGGAGAGTGCCTCCATAACAAAAAGGAAAAGAAAAAGGGAAAGGGGATCGCCTTGCCTTAGGCCCCGAGCAATTGAAAAATGGTCAATTCTTTCACTATTAAGGACCGGGCTTACTTTAACTGAAGAGACACATTCCACGATCCAACCAACAAAAAGATCACAGAAACCTAATTTTTTTAGGACACTTTCAAGGAAGGACCATTCCACCTGATCGAAAGCTTTGGAGAGATCGAGCTTAAGAGCCATGAAATGGTTGCGACCTTTCCTTTTGTTTTTGAGAGCATGAAAAGCTTCATGAACGACTAAAATATTGTCTTGAATTTGCCTCCCCTCGACAAAGGCGGATTGAAAAGGGGAGATGATGGAGTTCATAAATGGTTTAAGATGGTTTGAAATTATTTTAGAAATAATTTTGTAACAAAAGTTGCAAAGGCCAATAGGGCGGAAGTGGTTTAAACACTCTGGTTTGTGAATTTTTGGGATGAGAGCAATGTTTGTATTATTAAAATTTTTTGGTAACTTCCCGTGCATGAAAAAGCTTTGCACCGCCTCGCAAATGTCATTTGAAATGATATCCCAAAAAGAGGTAAAGAAAATACCTGAAAACCCATCCGGACCCGGGGCTTTGTGACCCCCGAGTTGCTTAACAGCAGTCCAGACCTCACTGCTGTCAACCGAGGAAGTGAGGGTCTGGTTCATGAAAAGGCTCACTTTTGTCTCGATATTTGCGGTGGCTACGTCGATCCCAGTACACCCTTTTGATGCATAGAGGTTTTTGAAGTGGGGAGGAGATCATATTTTTTATTTGGTTTGGATTTTCAATCCAAGTTCCAAGGTTATTTTTGAGCCTTCGAATTTCATTTCTTTGTTGCGTTGCATGGTAGTGGCATGAAAGAAGCGAGTGTTTCTATCACCGTGTGTTAACCAATTAACCCTAGAGCGTTGCTGCCAATGTCTCTCTTCCGCTTCCCACCAAGAATTGAGCTCCTTGTTAAGATCCGATTCCTCCCTTGCGACCTCAGGAGAGGCCGCATAGCATTGAAGTTCAGTGAGCCTTTTGAAAATGAAATTAAAATTTTCCACCCGTTCTCTTCTTCTTGCAATACTCCAATCTTTTAGTTTTTTTCGGCGTGACTGGAATTTTGCAGGAAGGAGAGGCCTTTGTGGATCCCTCATTCGAGAGGACCAACCAAGGTTAACGGTTTGTTTGCAATCGTCTTCAAGAAGCCATTTAGTTTCAAATTTGAAATCTCTTTTGCGCCGGTTTGGAAGCTCCTCAAGCTCAATGAGCAAGGGGGAGTGGTCGGATTCGACCGCGGGGAGGAGGGTAACCGAAGCTTTTGGAAAAAGGGATTGCCAAGCCGCGCAGGCCGCAGCCTTGTCAAGGCATTGTTTAACATTTTCGGTTCCCTCTTGTTTGTTAGACCAAGAGTAACGACATCCATTGGATTGGAGCTCAAACAATCCACACGTGTCATAAAAATCAAGGAGCCAAGAAAGTTGAAAATCGGTGACTGGGTTGCCTTGTAATTTATCATAAGGGGAAGAGATGGTATTGAAATCTCCCGAAAAAATGACTGGGTGTGGAATGTTTTTGAAGTCATCCGTGAGGCTCTTCCAAAAAAGAGGTCGCTTAAATTTTTTAGGTTCACCATAAAGGAAAGTATGAGACCATGTTTTATCGTTAAGAGAATCGACAATTTCGGTTGAAAGGTATCGGTCAGTGGAATCAACAACACGAATGTCGAATCTGTTATTCCAAAAGAGGGCGAGCCCGCCCGAAGAGCCAATTGGTTCATGTATATGTGAGTGATTGAAGTTCATTCTTGTTTTTATGTTTTCGACGTAACTGATTTTATTCTTGGTTTCCATTAAAAAAACTAAATTAGGCCTAAATTTGTTGTTTAGCTCTAAAAGAGCTTTGACTGTCATGGGCCGACCTAGCCCTTGACAGTTCCAACAAATGAGACTCATGGTTCGCGAGGCGGTTGTTCTGGGACAACTGCCGCAAACCCATGGGAAGAAGAGCCTCAAGGTCGGGCCACACAATATCAAGGGGTAACATGGGGCACCTTATACGTTCGCCAAATGGTAACACATACGCCCTCTTAGATTTTTCGAGTTCGGCCTTCCGTTGCGCTATTTTTTTTATGCTTTTTAGTTTTGATGAACTATTCTTACCTAGGATGCCCTCCTTTGTGTTGGGGGAGGACACACTAGAGATAAGACCTTCATCTTAATAAATGTTAGAAATCATACCTGCACCGTTGAGTAGGACTTTGGGGTCCAGAGACCAGTTACCCATTTTGTCAATGTGTACCGAGTCGGTCACGATGTCAAGCAAGGAGACTTGATTTTTTCCTTGAGGTGAACTCCTCGATGAAGTCGGACCTGCGTTTGCCCTTCGTAGCTGAAGAGGGGGGGGGGGGGGGGGATCGGACTGAGATGGGAAAAGTGAGAGCTGGATAGCTTTGGCTGTGTTGAGAGACCATTTAGAGGAAGCCATGATATTCTCGTCGGTACCTCGGGAGGCTTTTTCACGGGCCTCAGCTTCAGTTTCCATAAGGTCACGTGTAAGATCTTCGCCTTTTTCCGCTATGAGGAGTCTTACTTTATCCGATGTGCATTCTTTGGCTCGAAGATACCCGCTGAACATCGGGTCGTCATGAGGAGCCTCGTCATCTCTACACTGATTTTTGACATGGCCAAGCTTTCCACAAACATAACAAAAGTCTCCCAGTCTTTCGTATTTGAAGTAAACCCATGAGTTTGGTTTATCCTTTCTTTCCAAGTAAAAGCCGCTTAGTAGAGGGTCATCCACATTGATTTGAACCTTCATTCGGATGAACCGGGACCACAGCATATTTTCCTCTTCCTCCATGTCCAACTTGAGTAATTTTGGGAAAATGCCACCAATTCTGATGGCATTGATGTAAGGCGTCATGCTGATCGGGAGACCGTGGACTTGAACCCAGAATTCAGTGGTTGAGAAGTCGATCTCCTCAAAGGGGGTATCTCCTTCCCACTCCTTAAGCACCATATGAGCATCATTTATGGACCATGGGGTACCTTCCCTAGCTTTTGACTTGTCTTTTTTGTTTTGGAAAGCAAAGAGGAAGAGGTTTGGGGCAATTTTATGAACTTCTAGTTTTCCTTTGGGTTTCCAAGCTTTATCTAGAATAGCTTCCAGAGGTCCTGCCCTGATTGTTTAAGAAGAGAGAATTTTACCCATCAAGGTTTGATTTTTTAGTGCGTTTGAGAAGTTGGCATCTTCATGGAGCTCAAGGTTTTGAAATTTTTTGTAAATGGAATCTGGATTTGGTTGGGAGGAGGGTTGAGCCATTGAAAAATCAGGGAGAAAAACGGCTTCAGGGGCAAGATAATATTTCTTGAGGGGAGAACTAAGGTTTGGTTGATTTTTTGTTAAAGTTGGAAATTATAGGTACAAGTAACATCCAAAAAATTGAGAACCCGATAATTTGATTTGAACCTGATTCAAACAATTAGGGTAATCAAATTAAAATGACTAGTTTTTTAACTATGTATACAACATGTTTAATTGTTTCATCTGTTAATTTACATGGTTCTCTTGTACATCATCGAACTTGAAAGTTTTTTATGTAATAAAGTTCACTCCAATATGTGTCAAAAACCATAAATATTTGGGATTTATGTCTGAGCTTGTTATTGCGCGTCTTGTCTGGCATGTGCTTGGTATCTGTTGTGTTCTGTTTGGGTGTTTTGTTTTTGGTGCCTGTTTATTTCCTGTTTGATCTGGTCTCTTTTTTGTACCCACTTCCGTTTACGGGGTGGCTAAGGGCTCGTCTTTTCGAGTTGCCTGTTTGTACTTCGACTATGCCGATATTTATCCGGAAAAAAAAAACGAAGAAAGAGAAGGTGGCGTGATGAAAGAGAACGATAAATGAAGCTAATGTGATGCTAATGTATGTAGAGCAGCTGAAGTAACAGGATTTATCAACTCTCTCGTCATTTACAGGTGGTGGTGGCCTATGAATTAATATGGGTCAACCCGTGACCCAATTTTTGAGTCAGGATTGTATGGATGGGTTGACATAGACTCGTCTGTACTACGAGTTGAATTAGACCGGGCAAGGGGGGAAATTTTCTTGACCATATTCACCCTATGACACATATTATAAGACGGACCGGATCGAACCGGGTCGTAGATCTGATTTTTGGTTAGACTCACCCCGGGTCAACCCGCCGATATGGTTCTAGACGGGTCAAACTTATAAAATGCACATGAAAAAAAATATAAATAAACAATTCCTTGATTTATTAATGTCATATAAAATGAAAAAAAAACAATCACATGTATTATAATATAAACAACAACAACAGCAACAAATCTAGTGCCTTCAAAGGCTCCCGCATAAGCAGGGTCTGGGAGGTAGATGTATGCAGCCTTTCCCCTTCAGGGGGCTACCCTGAAGAGAGGCTGTTTCCGAGGACCTCCAACCTGAGAAATTGGTCCGCAGCAAATGGCATGTGACCTCGCATCTCCGGCAAGAAAGATTCAATCTTTGTTGGTGATGGCGGGTTGATTCCCGGTGGTACGCCGGTAGCCGGTGGTGGAAAGAGAAAGAGAGTGGGAAATTCAAGAGTCTTTTTACAATACAAGTGTAGAAATTCAAGAGTCTCCTAGCTAGATAGGATGCAAAAAAAAAAAAAAGGAAAAAAAAAGAGAAGAGAAACATGTACAAAATAAATAACCATTGATGGTGATCGGCCGTGATAGGAGAAAAGGAGACGAATGACCACAATCAAACCTAGAGGTGTCAATAAGCCGAGTCGGCTCATGAGCCCTTGCAAGCTGTCTCATCATAAAGCTTGAAAAGTCCAGCTCGCTTAAGCTCGAGTTGAGTCGAGGTAAGCTGGCTCATTTAGCAGACCGAGCCAAGCCCGAATGTAGTAAACTCGAGGTTGTAGGCTTTCAAGCCTTAACGAGCCTAAGCGAATTTTTTTAATATAATATATTTATTTAAATATTATCTAATGAATAGGGATGGCAATGGGGTGGGTAAAATCCGCTACCCGCGAGTACCCACCCCAAGGGTATAAGTGGGGCGGATAGTGGGTATAGTTTTGTATCCGCCTCGCCTCGCTCCGCTCCATACCTGCCCCGCACCACCTAATACCCACTACACCTGCTTCATTTTGTATATAATTAACGTTTAAATTAAAAATACGTGTTTAAATTCAATAACCCAAATTATTTATAAATGTTATAAAAATATATAATTGATTTTTAAAAATAGTATTAAATAACTAATATAAATGGGTATAGATAATCATTTTTTACGCACATTAGGGAAGGTACGAGCGGGTAATGGATACCCGTTGGATACCCGCGGGTATGGGTATGGTTTTGTACCCTTCGGGGCGAGTACGGGTATCCACTTTATACCCGTGGCGGGTCATGGGGTGGGTACGGGCATAGGATTTGGGTGGTGGGTACAGGTATAGAGGAGGCACTCACCGTACTCGCCTCGCTCTATTGCCATCCCTACCAATGAAGCCATATTGGAGCCTAAATGAGCTGAGCTTGAGCTCGAACGAGCACAAATAAGAGCTTAAATTAGCCGAAATATTGCAAGCCTAATTTGAAGCTCACTGAGCTTAGATTAAGTCGAGCCGAGCCCGAGCGGAGCTTAAAGGTAACTAGCCAAGCTTCGAGCCTGCCAAGCTCGGGCTCACCTTGGCTCATATACACCTAATCAAGTATAAACTAAGTACATCACATCGAATTTTACAATTGATAGTTAATTATTCTGCCACTAATTACAAAATACAAAGTATTTCAACATATTGTTCCCTTTTTTCTTAAAAGATTAGACGGACGGGGCAAATGCCTCCAACGAGGAATGAATTTGGGTGACAACTATGGCACCAGAAATTTGCAACCATTAACTTTTAAATTGAGGGTAAAGAGGGGAAGAGCAACTTTTTAAAATATTTTAAACATTTTTGCTCTTATTTTCATCATAATTCTCTTCACTTTTACTGATATCCAATTGTTAAATAAAGATAATTTATTTACCCCTTTTTATTAAATATATCCGAAAAAGAATAAGATATACTTACCTTTTTCTCTCTATTATTTGCTCTTTACCTCTTATTCCTTGTTTGACAATTGGATAAAGACGGGTAAGAAGGGGAGGGTGAGGTAATATTTTACCCTTGTTTGGATATGTTAAATTAAGAAGGGTAAATGAGTTACTTTTATAAGGCAATTGGGTATTGATGTAAGTGTAAAAAGAGTTATAGTTAAAATAAGAATAAAATTATCCAAATTTAAAAAAAAAATTTAACCCACTTTACCTCTAATTTGAGGGTCAAAGAAAATAGTAATAAATGGGGTAACGAGGGTTAAAAACTTACTTCCTATTAACCCTTTTAGGTTGCGTTTGGTTCAACTTCTTAACAGCTTAGAGCTATGGAAAAGCTCTTTTTGACTAAGGGGCTTGTGTTTGGTTGGCATAAAAGATCTTTTTATACCTTTTTCACAGCTTAAATAGAAAGATAAAAAAAATATTTTATAACTAAGTAAAAAAGATGCAAAATTTGATCTTTTCACTTCTTATTTCAGATAAATGCTTTAAAAATATTATATTAACATTAAATCTTCACTACCAAGACCTTCTTTTAGATGTTATCACCACTCCCACTGACTACCACACGTTTTGTGGTCATGAATCTCTACACTCGCCAATTTTCACTACTATGATCAACTACTATCATGATTCTCTCTTACATACTATAATTAAATAATTTATATTATTAAGTCATTTTTGTGATTATAGTAGGTAAGTTACTTTTAAAACTTGTATTAAAATACTTTATTTTATAAAAAAGATCTTTCTGCTTTGTACAATCAAACACTTCTCTGCAAAAAGATATAGATCTCAAATGGACAGATTTTATTAAAACTGATAAATTGAAGAAAGATAAGCTGAAATAAGCTAAACCAAATGCACCCTTAAAACTTTGCCAATTAGGTAAAAGTAGGGATGGCAATCGGGCGGGGCGGGGCGGGTAGGGGGGGTGTCTCCTCCATATTCGTACCCACCACCCAAGTCCTATACCCGTACCCGCCCCATTACCTGCCATGGGTATGAAGTGAATACCCGTACCCGCCCCATTACCCGTGGGTATCCAACGGGTATGCATTACCCGCCCCGTACCCTCTCTAATGTGCGTAGAAACGATTATCTATACCGGGTCATATTAGTTATTTAATACTACTTTTAAAAATTAATTATATTTTTTTATAATACTGATAAATAATTTAGGTTATTAAATTTAAACACGTATTTTTTTAATTTGAAAGTCAATTATGTACAAAATAAAGCGGATATGGCGGGTATGAGGTGGACCGGGGCGGGTATAGAGCGGAGCAGGGCGGGGTGGGTACAAAACTATACCCGTACCCGCCCCATAACATGTGACGGGTACGGGGCGGGTACACCGAACCCGTACCCACTACCCGCCCCACTTATTAGGGCGGGTACTTATGGATAGCGGATTTTACCCACCCCATTGTCATCCCCATGTAAGAGTTTATTCTTTATTATTTTGTTTATCCTCTTATTTTATTGCCAAATAAGGGGTTAACCGAGTTGTCGAACAAGGCATAAATGAATGCATTCGTGATTCATCCGTGGGCTCGCGCCTCATTGTCTTGTCTCTTCACTCCCACAAAGCACTGAACTGAACCCATGGAGGACTCAAACCCCGAAGCCCTCCTTCTCTCTCTTCCCCCTCTCAACTCAACCCCTCTTCAACCCTAATTTCTTCACAATCAACAATGTCAATCGAAGGAGCCCAACCCCCAAGTCAGACCACCCCTCTAATTCACCCTAACCCTAACCCTAGAACCCCCGAGCCACCCCCGCACGCCCACATTGTGTCACAGACCAGCTCGTCGCACCCGAAAGACGAGCCCTCGCCGCCCCCGAAGAAGCCGCTCAGTCCCAAAGAGGCGATACTTGCTGTTGCTTCTAGAATCGCTGGGCAACCGCTTCCGTGCTCTGATCCTGACGTTTGGGGTGTTCTTACCGCCATTTCGACCAATGCTCGTAAGCGTGTACAGGTAAGTTTTAGATTTGAAAGTTTGATTTTGAGGTTTTTGAGTTATTTACACCGTTGTTCCCTTGCGTTTTTAATCTTGTTCGAATTGTTTCCTCGTCTTTTCTTTTGTTTAAACTGGTCCCTAATGTTTGTAATTTTGTTCAAATTGGTCCCTCGCCTTTTATTTTGTTTAAAATGGTTTATGGAAAAATTAGTCCCACTTATATTACTATATATTAGATATACAAGAAAAAGTAATGATATGGTATCAAATGATATGTTAAAGCGTAAATAATCAAAGCAAAGTCAATATTAAGCACTAACTAAGAAAATTAAGTACCCCAATGAATAAGAGTTAGAAAATTGACTTTAACATGTCCACACAATTCAATCGTTCTATATAATCATATAATTAGCTAACATATAATGTAAAAAGTATCTTATTATCAAAATGATTTCATGATTGTTTGAGTCGTGTTTCCGTGGAGTTTGATATGCGTTGGAAATGCGAATATGACTTTGAGAGGTCGAATTGCGTTTCCGAAGCTTGAAACGTTAGTTTGTTTTCGACTATGCTCTAACTACTAGCCCGAATTGAGTTAGAACTCTTAATAACTAATTTGAATGAGATTAAAGCTCAAGACTTTTTCTGCTGAACTGCTTCCCTTGTTTGGGCCTATTTTGCTGGATCCTGTGTGCACTAATCCAACCTGATTCTCTTCTTGCATCATATTTCGTAATTTTGATTAATGAAACCTATTGAACAGGGAATAAATATGCTATTAATTTCTGACGAGCACTGCATTGGCCGAGTTGTGGAGGATATCCGCTTCCAGATAGACGCAACTGCTGTCAGTCAGCGTCATTGTGTAATTTTCAGGAAAAGAGTTGCTACTGAAGATGCTGAGAATCCGTCTGGTCTCTGCAATATCTTACTAAAGGATACAAGGTTGTGTCATGGTCATCTTAAAAGCGCGAGTTGTGTCCATATACGTAGGGGTGCACCTTGGTCCAATAGTGTTTTCAAGTAAGATTGAAGGTTGAACTGATTTAAACTAGAATGGTCCGATTGCAGACCAGTAAAACATCAGACCTGACTAGTTTGGACCAAAATTGACCACGTTTTGAACTTTTAACTGTAATTGATTTTCTCGGGGGAAAAAAAATATCAGCTCGTTTGATTCATTGTATCTATTAATCAGGGAGATTATTAAAGTAGTGAAGGAAATAGAACTGGGAAAATTTTAAAATTGGTTGATATGGATTGAGGCATTTGAGAAGAATTTTGAGTGAATTTCCCATTTTTACCATCAATAAGAGATCTGTGTTTCTATTGAATCAATTTTCTAGGATTCATTTGTTTTATACAAAAATTGCACTAAAAAAGAGACTTGTCTGTGGTCCAATCACCGATTTTTGGTGTTACTTTCCTCTGCTTTGACTTCATTATTGGGTTTCCATTGGTCTTGAATTCGGTCATCAGTTTTTCTGGTCCTGAATTGGCCTAGGCCAAAGCCCGATTTACGCCAAATATTGAGACCGAGGACCAAACCCATATATAGTCGGTCCAGTTCCGTCCTCGCTTGAAAAGGCCAGTTCGAAGCAGTGTATGTTCACCCCAGTACCCTCGTTGAAAAGCATAGGCTTGACGGGTCGAATTTTTGCTGACTGTTAGTGTCGTTGAACCCATACAGCACGAATGGAACATATGTCAACTGGGAGAAAGTGAAGAGAGGTAGCTCTAAGTTTGAAGCTAAGCTTCATCATGGGGATATAATATCTCTTGCAGCACCACCTCAACATGGTACGTTTAAAATTTCATATGCTATGCCCTCCTCTCCCCCCCCCCCCCCAACCAAAAAAAAACAAAAGAGGCATAATAAAAAGAGAGTTTATCACTTAGGTACTCTAAGATTTAAATATTTATCACTTAAGTACTTTGACGTTTTATTATGTATAATGAGGTGCCTTAAATTTTAAAAGTTTTATCAGTCCATTACTTTACAGTTTAGAAAATTTATCAATCAGGTATCCTTATACCTATATTTGGTAGATTTTTGTTGAAAAATGCTAATGTGAAACATAATTTGAAAATATATCAATATTTTCCATTTGAAATTGGTAACTTTTTGTTAGAAAATGTTGTCATGACATGGCTAATCCGATAGTTAAGAGAAAAGATGTATAAAGAGTTGAAGACAAGATGTCCTTAAGTATACAACCATGCAACATCACAAATTAACTAATAACATAAATCTTTGCAGCCCCTCTTCAAATCAGCCAAGGATATGTCAGGGAAGTCCCTATAGCACTTTGTCAAAAGAGCTTCTAAAAAGATCGTCTTTTTCCAAAAGAAATCCCTTGCCGTACATTGGTCTTTGAAAAGTCTAGCATTCTTTTTTAGTTAAAAACACCAGAGAATTACAATCTTGATAGCGGAAAATAACATCAAGACGTCTCTCCTCTTTCTTATGCCATCATGGATACTTTCAACAAATCTTAGGTTAACCCACATTTGGTTGAAAAGTGAGAATAGCTTGCACTATAAATTCCAAGCCACTACGCATTACAAATTTAAATGATCGTGTATTTTCTTTTTCTAGAAGCACATTACACAACTCTCTACCAAAGAGGGCACCAACACGCCGTCACCGGATCCCATTAGAACTCCGAAATTAAGCGTGCTTGGGCGAGAGTAGTACCAGGATGGGTGACCTCCTGGGAAGTCCTCACCCTCAGGTTGGGGGCACTGGAAAACAGCCTCTCTTCAGGTTAATACCCTGAAGGGGGAAGGCTGCGTACATCCGCCCCCCCAGACCTTGCGTAGGCGGGAGCCCTTGAGGCATTGGGTATGTTCCTTTTGCATTACACAACTCTCTGGAGACAACCTTAAAAGTTCCCTGTTTGAGAGAACTGAAACTTGACAAAGGATCCACAAGCTATACGTTTATCCATGGACTGTGATGATTTTATCACTTGTATTGTTGCCATTCCACTTGGAAGCTAAATAGCTTTCTTGGTCGTGTTTTTATGGTAGAACAAGCTTTCGCCTTTGTTTACCGGGAGGTTCCTAAATCCTCTCCTTTGGCCGATGGCGCGTCTTCGAAGAGAAGAGCAGGTGATTTGTCATAAGCAACATTTTCTTGGCTTTGTAATTGTCATGCTTATACATTATTCTATTTTGTTATAACCATAGTTAGTAAAATACGGTGTGAGAATTGAACGGGATTTACTACGTACTTGTATTATTCAGCATTATAATTTACATCAAAATTTCAGTCAAGAGCTTTTACTTATAAAAAATGTAAATGGAATATAGTGGGAAGGGATATGATTGTATTAGTTTAACCCTTGTTTGATATTTTTAGCCACAATAACAGTAGTATGAAGCATAACATATAGTAAAGGATAAGATATAATCAATAATTTGGGAGTTCAACTGACAAATTCAATATTGAATATGAGTATTTAATTTAGATGTGAGTATGATTATTTTTAAATAATCATTTGTTTTTTAGACAAAAAATATAGATGTGTACTGTATGAATGACATCAAGACAACGTGTATCTTACCGTATTATTGACATTTATATGTAAATATCCTTTTTAAACTAAAAGAAAGATAAATAATAAAAATACGTGCATTATACGTGTTTTTTTTACTATTAGAAGTTACAACCAGTGTTATTGATTTTGTGCTCAGCATGCTAATTGTTATACAGAGGAGCTTGGGCTTTCTCCTGACAACAAGAGACTTAAAGGCATTGGCATTGGTGCTCCAGAAGGTCCTATATCTCTTGATGATTTTCGCAGCCTTCAACGTTCAAACACGGTATCGTAGTTTTAAATGGTTCTGTATGAGCTTGGTTTCTATTTTCAGTTTTCTCATTTTCTCATCTTTGGGATTAATCCCGCAGATATTTTATTTCATCAGGAATATAAAGAGTTATATGCCAATTAATTTTCTATGGGAAATGTTGTATTCTTGGGAGCTCTTTGGACAAAGAGCTTTGGAGGATTTGCAGACATAGGTTTACCTGATTTACAAAGGGATTGGAGGGCTCTATATCATTAGCATAATTGTAATTTTGAAGACTTGTCATTAACTCGTATATTCTATCTCTCCTAATATTATTTTTTCCCGATAAAAAAGTTATATGATCCCACTCTTCATTTTCCGTCGGTGCAGGAACTGAGAAAGCAATTGGAAACTCAGGTCCTTACCATAGACACATTGCGGAATGAAAATCGTGCTGCACTTGAGTGTCATGAAAAAGTATGTTGCTTGAATCCTTGTGCTCTCTCTCTCACTCGGGTCCCTCTCCTTTTTGCCCTTCTCCCTCTTATCGATATCCATGGTAGGTAGGTCAAAACCCCAAGCAACTCAAGCAGTTGCTTAAGGACCCAAATTTATTTAATAATGACCATTTTTGAAAATTAATACATATCCATAACGGAGAAATAATGACCTCTATATGTTACATTACAATCGTATATGCACATAAATAATATAAAAGACTCACATATTAGCTGGTATTATAATGTAATGTTTATGTGCAAGGTGTGCTCAAGCTAACTTGGACCTCTCAGAGACCAGAAAAGGGCCCACAAATAGAAACTTGCTTTGGACCCCCTAAAATCTCGAGACTGGCCTTGAATTTGGCTAATTGAATGGTGTGTTAACATTTATTTATCTTATAGGATGTCCCTATCACTGATGTCATATCTGTTGTAGCTGCAAATAACAACAACAATAGCAACAACCTAGTGCCTGAAAGGCTCATGCCTAGTCAGGGTCTCGCCTTCTACTGAAGCAGTTTAAAAGGCAGCACTCTAATATAGTTAAGTTGCCTAGTGAAAGTTGTATTGCTTGAATACTTTGGCTTTATCTCTTGGTTGCCTGTGCTCATATTTTAGTGCATCAATGTGGTGAAATTTAAAATTGGAACTTATTAGGATTTTAGTCCACTGATTTTAGGATTTTAGAGATCAATATATACTAGTTAATTTCTTGAGGAAAAATATGGTCATTTTAGGTGCTGTTTGGACAAAGAGTTTCTCAGGGGCTTCGTTGACATAGCCTTAATTGATTTACTAAGGGATTGGAGGGATTTATGTTATTAATTTTTAGTTTTTTTGATGTTGCATTATTGTAATTTTGAGGACATTTTGCCTTTAGCTCTTTGTACATTGTTTATCTCTTAATAATATCTATGTTTTGTAGCTTAGAGCCTGTTTGGTATTGCTTTTTGTTTGCAGTTATTTAGTTTTAAGAAACTAAGAATAAGCTTTTGAAAAGGTTTTTTTTTTTTTTTTTTGTTTTTTTTAGTCTTATGTTTTTTTTTTTTTTTCAGTCTTATGTTTTTAGTTTTCACTCAAATTAGACAAAACTAAAAATAGAACGGCAAGAACCAGGAAAAGTTATTTACAGAACCTTGTTTATAGTTTTTCGAAAACCATAAACTGTAAGCAAAAAACGATACAAAATAGGCCTTTAGTTCCTCCCTAATACTACAGCTGTTAGTAAGTTACCAACTTTTCGAATCTTTGCTAGTTATTATCGTTGTTAATATGACCCGTTAAACGCTGCAGGAAATGAGAGAGCTAGAAGAATCAGTTTTGAAGTCTTACTCTAATCAACTGAAGGAGTTACGTGAGTCACTGGAAGTTAAAGAGAAGGAAGTGGCTGATGTCAATAAAGTATCAGCGGAGCAGAAGCATGCTATTGAAGACCTTAACGAAAGATTGACAGCATCGTTGCAGTCTTGTGCAGAAGCAAATGAGATAGTGAAAAGGTGCTGTATCCCTTTTTTTTTTATAAGAAAAAGAAATAATATTAAAAGAGAGAATGTACGAAGAGCTAAGGACAAAATATCCTCAAAATTAAAAAATGCAACAATAAAAAATATGAACTTATGACATATTTTAGCTGTTATTTTTAGATCATAATGAACGACCGGACTACTTGATGTCGTGCATGTATCATTTCTTCCACTCAGGATTATATATGAGCCAAACCGAGCCCAATAAGGTTCATTACACTTAACTCGGTCTCAAAGCTCACCTAGCTTGGCTCGGCTTGGTTGAGCTTTAACTTAGCTCGACGAGCTCTGAGCTGAGCTCACTGTATCTAGGCTCGTTTGAGCTTGTTTGAACTCGATCTTGACTCATTTAGGTTTAAACTTGGCTCGATTATGCACTATTAAGCCAAGTCAACAACAACAGTATCAAACCTAGTGCTTCAAGGGCTTCCGCTTAAGTAGGGTCTTTTTTTTTTTTGTTGGGGGGGGCGACGGGAGGATGTGCGCAGCCTTACCCCTTTGGGGTGTTACCCTAAAAGAAAGCTGTGTTCGGGGATCCCCAACCTAAGAAGCATAAAAGCATACGAGCATCTAAGCTTAAGAGTATAAGAGTATAAAAACAACCGCACAAAGCAAGCAAAAAGCAGCAAAAGGCAATAAAGCAGCTCCCCCCATATCAAAGTAAATCAAATAGGCATACATAAGGTGGATGGCATTCATTCTGTTTTCATGTGCATACTCGAATTTCTTCATGTGTCTGGCTTTTATATGGATTGTGATGCAATGACGAAGGTGGATGTTTGTTTGTGGTGTAATGGTCGTGGTCGCAATGTTGCAGAAGCGGGTGTTACATAATGAATTGTGACAATCGCTTTAAGTTTTTAGGCAATATAAGTTGCCTTTTTAACCCAATGCTTGCAAAAAATTTGAATGAATAGCTATATAATCATTAATTTTATTTTCCTCTTGATAATTTTTAACATGTTAGTTATAAATATGTTTTAGTAACTAAAATGCTATTAATATGCATTGTGTAAATATCTTTAACTAAAATGCTACTAATATGCATTGTGGAAACCATTACAAAAGTATGGTTACACGCCTGCCATTGCGTAATATTTGATTCCTCAACTTGAACTAAGGGATTTTTGGGCCAAGCCGTGAAAACCTTTTTTTTTAATTTTTCCAAAAGCATTTTCTGCAGTACCTAAAATTGTTCTGACTAGAGATATTTTTATTTGAAAATTTTTTTATATTATGCTTTCAGCTTTGCTTTAAAGGAGAAGCACTATTCTCTTGCTTCTATTTAATTTAAAAACGCTTTTCTTTCCCTGCCAAATTTTTCCACGAAGAAAATAACACTATTTTTCGGGGGGGGGGGGGGGGGGGGGGGGACACTTCTTTTCAAAAAAAGAAGCTTAGCTAAACAAGCCCTAAATTGGTAGAACATTCTGTTCATGTATTGTAATGGTGGTGGAAAAATGTATCATAAATCGTCATATAAAGAAACGTAACATTATTTTAATATGTTCTTCTCAGTCAAAAAGCCACAATAGCCGAACTCAAAACACAATTAGATGAAGAGCGAGATCAGAGAAGAGAAGAACGAGAGAAGGCTGCATCGAATCTAAAAGCTGCGATTCAGAGGGTTCAGTCCGAAGCACAGGAGGAAATTAAACGAGTATCTGATTTGGCCTTAAGACGAGAAAGAGAGCAGCAGGAAGTTATTAGTAAACTTCAGGTCCTGAATAACTTAGGGCCTGTGCAGTATTGTTTTCTGTTGTAGTTTTTGTTTTTGAGAAACTATAAACCTGGTTTCGAAAACAGTTTTTTCTTGTTTCTGTTTTAGTTGTCAGTTAAAGTAGGAGAGAACTGAATTTAAGAAACCAAAAACCAGGAGAAAAAAAAATCTTTTTCAAAATGTAGTTGTAATCCAAAAACTATAAAGAAAGAACGATATCAAACACGCCCTTAGATATTATTGTAGATTTGAAATTCCACCAAGTATAATCCTTCTGTTATCAATGGATGTCGACTTATATTTCTCTCTTTTTTTCTCTAGGAATCGGAAAGAGAGAGTTCTGCACTGGTGGAGAGTTTGAGATCTAAACTGGTAACATCCTTTGTCCCTTGTTTGTTGCCTTTTATGCATATACTAGAACATAATACTTAGCTCTGTTTGGTTAAATTTCAAAATATTTTTTTAACTAAAATTTTTCTTCACAAAATATTTTTAGTTAGAATTACTTTTTCTTGAAAATTCTTGTCTTTTTAGCTAAGAAAATGATTTCATTCCTATAAATTTGTATGAGGCTCACGCTTGCCCAAATTGAGATTCAAGTGATTGCAATCAAGAATGTTTCCCCCTCTGTGAAGGGAAATGTTTTCTCCTTCTATTGAGGGGGAGTCAATATCATTTCCATGGAGGAAAATGTTTTCAATATTCGTGGCTTTTGCTAGGAAGTTATGTGAATAAAATAGAATTGAGACAAAAAGCATTTTCCATCAAATCAAACAGAGCCTTAGAAACAGAAATGTAAGGAAAGGAGATATCCTGCTCCCCTAGACAGGAGGGAAGGAAAAGAATGGAGGATTAAATGAAGGAAAGGATGCTACACATACAGCATCATAAAGCATGATTTGGTTATGAGCTTGTTATGAGCACGTGCTTAGCAAAGGGCTTGCTTGGTATATTTTTGTGTTTACAGTTTTTGGTTTCCGAGGGACTAAAAACCTTGTTTTGTAAATGATTTCTTCTTGTTTTTGGTTTCTTGTTTTCAGTTTCACTTACTCCGGGAGGAAAGTTAAAACAAAAAACCAAAAACAAGAAAAAATCTCTTTCAAAATATGGTTTTAGTTTCAAAGAGGCTACTCGGTATCATTTTGTATTTGCGGTTTTTGGGTTTTTGGAAACTAAAGATTATTTGTTGGAAACAATTTCCTGTGGGTTTGGCTTCTTATTTTCTTTTCCTTTTCCCATTAGTTTGACGGGAAAGTGGAAACTAAAAGCTGAAACTAAAAACCAAAAAATATAATTTTCATAAACCAAGTTTTAGTTTCTCAGAGAAAACGACACCAATAGGCCCTGAAAAACCAAAAAAAAAAAAAAAAAAGAACTACAAAGAGAAAACAATGCCCAAAGACCCTAATTAACTCGTAACAATGTGTATTTGGCAGGAAGAGACTAGGCAAAAGCTGGTTATCTCAGACAATAAAGTTCGTCAGCTCGAAACGCAAGTTTCTGAAGAACAGCAGGCTTCTGCTTCCAGAAAAAGAGTAAATTTTTTTCAGGCTCTTATTTTTACCTATTGCTTTTAGTTGGGATCAATATTTTCAAGCTAATTTGTGTTGCTACTATGCATCTTAAATAGAGAGCGGAAGAACTAGAGCTCGAGGTGAAAAGAATGAGGAAAGAGCTTGAAAATGAAAAGGTACAGATTAAATTTTTACCCTTTCAACTTACCCATCAATTTTTCTGAAGAAAAAAGTTGTTTTTTAGTGTTCTTTTTGTTTTCGGTGGATTCGAGAGAAATTCTGCATATGATGAACAGCCTGGTCTAGGCTTTGTTTGATTCAAAGGAAGATTTTTTTTTCATACACTATATTTCAATTTTAAAAATATTTTTTAAGAAATTTTGACTTTGTAGCTAATAAAAGTGGTTTAATTCCACAAGTTTCTATGAGATTCTCATTTAATTAAAGGAAGATTTCCTCTTTGTGAAGGAAAATGTTTTAGCCTTTCGGTCGGAGAAGTCAATTTCCCCTCATTGGAGGAGAACCTTTTTTGTATTTGTGGTGGTGATTATGAAGTTATGTAAATAAGTAATAGAATTGAAACGGAAAATGTTTTATGTTAAAACAAAAGGAGCGTTGCGTGGATTTTGATGGAATGCTTGTGAGAAGCTTGGAATTTCTTTATTATTAGTGGACGAATTTCTTGATAGCAGGCAGCACGGGAGGAGGCGTGGGCCAAAGTGTCAGAACTCGAGCTTGAGATTAATTCTGCAATGCGTGATCTCGATTTCGAGAGGCGGAAGTTAAGAGCAGCCAGAGAGAGAATCATGCTTAGGTAAGATTTATAAAGCTGTTGATATTTTCGCCCGTCTTATTTTTATGATTTGATCCTCTTAAATCGAGTATGATGCTCTTGGTTTTGGTGAGTTGGGTAGCTCTTGTGTTATCTGTAGATACAGTAGTAGCAATACACAACTCGAATGATTCGTATAGACAAGTAGTTTGAATGGGTGAACAGGTCCAACCTTCCATTTAATACTGCATTCAAATGTGTTCGGATCCAAATTTAACCCAAATACATAAGTGGGTTGAATGTGGCAACCCAAATTTAAGCGGACACCTAAAACCCTTGAACCGAAGTCTATTTTTGTGTTGTGTCTAGGGGGTGCAAATGAGTCGAGCTAGCTTGCAAGCCCGAGCGAGCGAGCTTATTGTAAAGCTTGAGAGGTTTGGCGCGTTTCAAAGTCGAGCGGCTGCGTTTCTTTTTTTTTTTTTTTTTAGCTTACTGAGCCTAAACAAGCCTAAGTCGATCTTAACACAATTTATGAGGGTAAATATGTTCAATTGAGCCGAGCTTGAGTGGACATGAATTGAGCTCGAGCTTAAACAAGTTCAAAGGAGCCTAAATTAAGCTTAAATGAGCCTTAATAAGCTTAGCCTGCTAGGTTCAAGCTCAACCGAGCCTAGCCGAGCTCGAACCTATGGCAAGCTGAGTTTGAGCTTGAAGATTCAAAACTTGGCAGGTTTCAAGTTGAGCCGGAGGCAAGCCTTGAGCCTCACGAGCTTGGGCTCGGCTTGGTTCATATACACGCTTAGTAGTATCATGTTAGATTTTGCAAGCCTTACTGACTGTTGTTTCCCCAGGCCTTCGGCCATGGTTGGGACACCAAATGCACTTACAAATCGGCCTCAACTTCAAGCCTGTCATATCCCAAACTCCTTATTTATTTTCTCTATTTTAGTAAATAAAATACAATATATATTTATTATGAATATTATTACAGAAGTACAATTACGTAACAACTTTCTTCTGATTTCCGTGATCCCATCACAGGGAGACTCAATTAAGGGCATTTTATTCCACAACTGAGGAGATCAAAACCCTCTTCACAAAGCAGCAGGAACAACTAAAAGCAATGCAGAGAACTCTGGAAGACGAAGAGAATTACGAAAATGCGTCTCTAGACTTGGATCTCAACGCCGCTTCCGGAAACCGAGAACTTGAACGAACGAATTACAGGAATAATGGTACAGTAAAAGCGAGCTCGAATAGAGAACAAGTTGAGACTTCCAGTGACGATGCAAGTGTTACTGAGAAGCACGAATGTAATAACGGAAGCCAAGACGATGTTGAAAATACACAAGAGGCCGAGTTCCCGAACAATGATCATCTGGGTAAGTCGGGTTTCGGTTCTGACATTGATGGTGTTGGGACGGGTCCGATTTTTGGTGGGACCGAGCAAGTTCCGGAGACTGAGAGCCTGGGAATGGATGTTGATCAGAATATAGATTTAAACAAGCGAACCGCTGTAGCTGGGGATACAATGCAGCTTGATGATGACCCGAACGTGCAAGAAACTGAAGAGGCTCAGTTTCGAAGCGAAGAGAGTCCCCATCACGAACCCGAACCCGCGAATGCCGTGGATGATACTGAGCCAGGTGGCACAATCAGAACCGCTGATCTTTTGGCATCCGAGCCCGTGGGGAGCTGGGCTAATAGCACGGCTCCTTCCGTTCATGGTGAGAACGACGAGGAAACTCAGGCGGCCATGGGAGATTCTGATGCCCGGGTGGCTGAAACTCAGAGTAGTCTTCCAGGTAGTGCCACCACTTCTGTTAGTAAAATACATGTATATTACGCATATTATATGCATATCTGCATTTTCTCGTTTTAAACCGGTTTTATAATCAGCAATACTATGGTAAAGTATGCATTTTCTTGATGATATCTGTATAATATACATCCGTATTTTTCTCATTTAAAAATCAAATGATTGATTGAAAATAATTAATAATTACGTTCAAGTATACATATTCTATACTGTGTTTGTCATTCAACTCTTAAATTATTAATCATACCCTATCTTTTACTATGTGTTATACTTCTTTCTTGCGCTATTTTTTCTGACATTATCAAACAAAAATGAAATTGATAAAATTATTCTCCCTCCCTCCCTAAATGTTATAGTAGAATGGGTTATTGTAAGTGTTAAAAGTCAATGAACTTGCGTACAAACTTTCCGTGTATAAAGCTGAGTAATAATTGTACGTATTAAATTTCCTTTAATTCTTGTATTGTATTTTTCTAACAGGGCCAATAGCCACCAGGCCAGAATGTCGAGCGCTAAGCAACATGATAGGAATCATGGCGCCCGAGGTGAAGGACCGGTTTGGTAGCGCAGTTGGGAGTTGTTCTCGAGATAGTGAAATTGGGGAGTCAGAGTCTGACTCTGATACCGAGGATTGTTCCGGAAATAACGGTATTGGCAAGGAAGAAGAATCTGCTGTGGATGCCGAGACACAAGGTAATGATGATCAAAATGATGGAAATGAAATGGATGAAGATGAAGATGATGATGATGATGATGCTACTCAAGCAGATTCTGTGGGATGACAATTTTTTACAGGGCTTCTTGTATTATTTTCTTAGGGCCAATTCGATTCTATTTGCAATTTTTAGTTTTTGAAAAACTGAAAATCAGGTTTTGAAAATAGTTCTCCTAGTTTTCGGTTTACTGTTTTAAGTTTCCTCTCGAACTTGGAAAAAACCGATAACTAAAATCAATAATCAGATAACGTTGTTTTTAAAACCTAGTTTTTTTTTTTTTTTAATAAGAACAAAAGACTTCAAACAAAAATCTGTTTTAAATCAGCCCTTATTGGAAATGACTTTCACATGTTTCCGATCTTCTGTTTTCAGTTTTTTCCTTGCTTTTCAGAAACTAAAAGTAGAAGATCGGAAACAATAGAAGTGACTTTCATTGCTCGGTTTTTGGTTTCTCAAAAACTGACAATTAAAAACGGAAAGTAATATCAAACAAAATGTTGTTAGTGTAGATAGATTAGATATTCCTTTGCATAGTTGCCTGGATTGATACTTTGTAAATATTTTCCCCATTTGTATGAGCATTTATTTCTTTTTCTTTACAAGAATGTTGTATGTGCTCTGTTTCGTGTCTCTGCTTTCTTGCTTTTTGGCTCTCTTGCTTTCATGCTCGTTTGCTCTTAAGTTTAGATTCCCACATGTTTTTATGTTATGTTTCTATGATTTTCAGGTCGGGGGTTCCTGGAAATAGCTTCTCTTTAGAGTAACACCTTAAAGGGCTAAGCCTGCATATATCCACCCCTAACCCTGTTCAGACGGAAGCCCTTGAGGCACTGAATTTTGTTATTTTCGTACAAGATTGTTGTACATTTCGTTCACTTGACCTAGTTATGTGTATTTGATACAAGGGTTTGTTCACAACATTATCTGTTCGTAGATTTTTGGTTTTTTTAAAACCTAAAACTTCAAAAAAAATGACTCTTTTTTTCTAGTTTAAAGTCTTCTAATCTTTTTAGGGTTGGAGGTCCTTCGAAAAGGGTCTCAATGGGATAGCATTTTATAGAGGTAATACTGGGTATATCTTGTCTATTTTAGATTCTACCTTGTTCGGAGCCCTTTTGAGACACTGGATGGTTATCGTTATCGTCTAGATTTAAAGTACAACAACAATAACCCAATGTTTAAAAGGCTCCTGTGGAGGCATGGTTTGGAAAAGGTAAAATGTACGATACCTTACCCCTTAGGTTAAATGAGGTAATTTATTACTCAAGTACTTGTTACCATTTTCGATTAAATATACATCAAGTCCAATGCCTCAAAGAAACTCTCGTCAAAGTAGGGTCTAAAAAGGGTGAATTATATGCTACCTTAACCAAAGGCTGTTCTGAAACACCCCTAACCCTAACGGTGTTGATTAAATATATATAACAGAATATTCTAATGTCTAAAAACTTTATTACTCAGTTATCCTCTATTGAATGAATTTTCCTTAGAAACTGCTAATATGAAATACGATTCTATCAATATTTCTGTACCCTTAGTAGGAACCGAGTGAATTATGCAGAAAAATGCTAATATGAAACAAGATTCTAACAATAATATATAAGCAAGTTCTAGAAAAATCATATATATTGTAAAATATTAAAATACCGTAATAATAAAAGAGTAAACTTTAAGATATATAAGTGATAAATTCGCTATACCAACAATGGTCACAAATCGGCAGACAAAAAATTTACATATAATACCACAAATTACAAAAAAAATCAACAAAATATAATAGAAATACAAAATCAAAAGCACATTAGGCGCGTATCGTTTCTATTTATAGTTTTTTTTATTTTTAAGAAATTAAAAACTAGGTTTTGAAAAAAAAAAATTCATATTTTTGGCTATATAGTTTTCAATTTTCACTCAAACTAGAAAAAACATTGAAAATAAAAAATCAAAAACCAAAAAAAAAAAAAAAGAAAAAAACTTTTCCAAAACCTAATTTTTAATTTGGAGAAAGTCAAAAACTGCAAATAGAAAACAATATCAAACACGGCTTAGGTAAACTGAAGTACCTAGCTGGCCAAATGGATCAACATATCCAAAAGACCAAAAACACAACGGCAGAACTCCCGTCTTGCTTTCTCCAGAGACCATGAAATCAAATAAAGGTTGGCGTGACAAAATAAATATGGCGTAGCGAAAATTAGTCTAGTCGTTACATTACAACTATCCCACGACCGTATAATGTTTACATCCGTGACACCTTGTTTAGAACAAGTCCTCACACTTTGGTTGCGGTTTACATGTACTATAATTTTAAAACCGGAGTCATCCTTTAAGTTTGATACCCGTTACAAACACGAGCACAACTTCGCAACACTATAGCCTATTTGGGCAAGCTTCTTTACTGGGGAAAAAAAAAAGAGTTCGTTTTTCTAAAGGAACATTTTTATCAGATTTTAAAAGTACTTGACCTGGAAAGAAAATACTTCTAAATAGAAGCAAAAACAGAGAACAAATCTTTTCACACAAAAATATAGCACCTTTTATAAAATTGATTCTATAAAAAATGCTTCTGAAAAAGCAGTTTTTTTTTACAGCTTGCCCAAACCGACCCCAAATCGGCTGTTTCCTACATGATACACCAGCATTTGAGGCATTTCCTGCAATAGCCAATACCACAACGGACCCTCAAGATATATGATTGGACCCATAGCTAATAGCCTGAAGGCTAGTATCCGACATGTTCGATACCCACCTCTGAGGACCGCCCAAGTCTCCCTCGATATTATAAGCATACGAACCCCATCTGACATCATTTCCACACGAACTCGAACCCCCCGAACTAATCCTCTTCTGCGTCCTCTCAAGAGCTATGAGGCTCGAAAACGTCGAAAAACTATTTCCCACAAAAATATCAGCTCTTAGACAAACTTCATAGTCTATAGCAGACTTTATCAGATACGGGTACTTTTCGTAAATTTCACTGACACCCAACTTTTTCTTCTCAAATGGGATCAAACCCTCGTCCCAACCGCTCAAAACCAAGCCATTTTCGAGTAAACTATCAGCCACAGCGACATAGACGATCATTGGTTTACTCAAACCCGGGATATTTTTTACTCTTTTGACAATTTCTTCTTGACTACTACAAATTTGTGTTATGTTATATCTTTGTTCCAGCTTCTTACAATGAATCATCCAGTCTTTCTCTATCCTCATATGGACTGCCACATACGGTATACGTTCTAACATCGCGGTATTTTTATATGGTATTTTTTGTTTTCCGACTTCTTGAATCCTAGATATTACTTTATCTGCTTCTTTTGCGAATTTGTCTACCAAAACCAAGCACTCGAAAAGCCGAGCATAGTCCTTAACGGGCCAATGATCGTGCCATAGAAACGGGTTTTTCCCTATAACCCGTATAACCTCATACTTATCATACGGGTCTTTCATAAACTCTCTCAACTGATCAAAATCTCTCCCTATAGTCCACCTTCTTCCACTCCCTTTCCGAAGCTCGAACGAACCAGTTCGGTTCGAAATTTCAGAGTAATGGCCTAACCGGACAAAACCGTTACAAAGCGAATTAAACTTGTTTAATTCGAATACTTTGTCGAATGAAATTGGCTTCAATTGGTCGAGTTCTTTGTAAAAGAGCGAAGCGCTTAAGCTTGGCATTAGAAGAGTTCGGTTTAGCATTCTTGCGGTTAGGCATGCTCTTGCGAATGCTATTTTTTGATTGTTTAAACCCCATATAATTTGAGGGACCTCGAGAAACTTATCTTTTCGGGTACCGTAATTTGAATCTTTCTTTGATAAGAACGAAAGATTGCTGATTGATTCAGAATTTTTCTTCGAATCTATCAATCCGTTGAAAGAGAGAGTGGGAAGTAGAATAGCTCGAATAACGAAGGCGAGAAGGATAACTGAAGCAAGAAATTTGCAGAACGGTGAAGAGAAATTGCAGCCTGAAAATCTTCCCTTCTTGTAGTTCCGCGGATCCATGTCATGAACTTCATACCCGCAAAACTAGCAAGCTGCATTACGTCAATGTAATTTCGTAGTCAGAATCGTACCAAATCTTTGATGAGATAGATTATCAACCCCTATTTCTGGTTCCATTTGTTTTAGTCTCGGTTCTATGATTTTTTGCATTATTTCATATGGACAACCATAACTATGAAAAATATTTTCCTCCACTTAATGGATTTTGACTTCCCCTCGACGAAAGGGAAAAACATTTTCCTGCGCATCCCACGCCCTATGTTTCACTTCAATCTTAACTTGGTCAAGTGTGAACCTCATACAAATTTATAGAATGAAACCATGTTCTTTAACTGGGAAGACAAAACTTTTAAGAAAAAGGAAATATTAATCAAAAGTATTAATTGCCCGTTGAGCCAAACGGAGCCTAAGTAATGCAAAATCCGAATGCAATCTAGGGAAATTGTTAGGACCATCTAGGTCCATCACAAATTAGCAATAAACCTAAATCAATTCTGCCCCTATTGAACAAAACCAAGCAACACCCACAAGAACCCAAATCCTGTTCGAAAATAGATTAAAACAGCGCTAAAACTGGTCAATCGTGAAATTGAACAATCTTTCCTTAGTTCTCAACCGATTCTAAAAATTATTGGCAAGATTTAAACAAAGAAGAGACAAAAAAGGGGATCACCACAGTGCACAGATTGAGATCTGATGGCATCATACCACCAGAAATACCAACAAATACAGCAATAAGAGATTTATAAACATGCAAATTCAACAATTTTCCAAAACAAGTAACGATCACAAACCCTAACCATAGCAATCAAAAAGGAAAGGAAACTATTTAACATTCTATTGAGATAATTAAGCAGCAAATTCGAAATATTCAAAGCAAATACAGTGTTTAACTTACAGATTTGATGCAGATCAAACGAGATTGATCAGCACAAGCAGAAAGAGATAGAAAAGAGAAGCAGAGAGAACATGGAGAAAGAATTGGCATAAAAAACATAGGGGGAAAATGGAGGGCTTACACTCTTTAAAGATCTGCTCGTTCTTGGGATTAGTTTGCCTAAATGCTATGTATGATTGTCATAATGCTCGCTCGTCGTCGTTATTTAGCTCGAAAGGCTCGATTCAGTGAGTTATGATCATAGGAGAAGCGGGCCCTATTCACAAGCACAAAGCCATAGTCCTCATCTAACTCAAAGTCTCTGCTCTAGTAGACAAGTTCTATATCCAATTCCGCACAGAGGTATCCCATAAACTTTGTGCTTACATTTACTTATATTTCTCTATAGACCCAATTTAAACCCACTCATGATCCAACCACTAGAAATTCCTCATCAATTACACTCTGGGACCAAGTCGAGGCAATGTAAATTGTACAGGACATAGTTAAAAGTAAAAACGTAAATCAACCTAGAAAATACACCAAGATAATATTACATAATCAATTTTCCGTGATATAGCACACTCAATTCACACAGCCAAATCCACATAACCGAACATCTCAACCTAGGCCCAACTGATGAAATAGACATATATGAGGTCCATGTATAAGCTCAAGTAGGGTTCCATTCTAAAATCAATTAGCATTAGGTAGAGTAACCCACTAGACTTATATACTGATTTTTTCTCTGTCACAACTTGAACGTAGAATTTTGACTAAACTGACATGTGGAGTCTTTACCAGACTCCATGTCCCATTATTCTAGAACCAGTCCTCCTTACTTTTCACCAACCGCACAGTTTTATCTTCTCTCGTACTATGAAATTGTAATTAGGAAGAAATTTTTTTCAATGCAATTACAACAGGAGATGATTACACGTCTTACAATCGAGATCAAGAGAGAAAAGATGATACCTTCAATAGAATTCCGTTGCGATCAAGAAGCACGGATCAAAATTCCATAGAAATTTCCCTAATTGCTCAAATCGGTGCACTTTGTGGTGAAATTCCAGCAGAAAAGTCTCAAAATCCATCAAATCGGTGCAATTTCTGAAGAAAATCCAATAGAATTGCTCCGAATAGCTTAAATCCCTGCAATCTGCGGTGAAATTCCAGCAGCAATGCCTCAAAATGGCTCAAATCGGTGCAATTTCTGAAGAAAATCCAATAGAATTGCTCCGAAACGCTCAAATCGCTGCAATTTGTGGTGTAATTCTAGCAGAAATGTCTCAAAATTGCTCGAATCGATGCAATTTCTAATGAAATTCCAGCATATATGTCCAAAATCACTCAAATCGGTGCAATTTCTGGTCAAAATCCAGTAGAATTGCTCCAATAGCTCAAATCGGCGCAATTTCTGGTGAAATTCAAGTAGAAATGCCCTAACAAGCTCACATCGGTGCAATTTCTGGTGAAATTCAAGTACAAAATCCAGTGAACGAGAGAAAAGCCAAAGAAATTGTGGAAAAAATTGATGCCCTAAAGAGGAGTAAGAAATCACATGATCCTATAAGCGGCATGTTGGTTTCTTGCATTTGTGGCCTTCGACAATTGATCTATATAATTATAATAACTAATTAATTAATTTTAATTTAAAAATTAATTATTTTTTAATTATAGCATATATGTTATATTTATTTATCCAAGTTATTTAAAGTTGGACAAGTTAGTCACCCAACTCAAATTTTAGAAGATTTGATCACTCAACTTTTAATTAAAATCTCATTTACTCACCCAAATAGTTTAAAATGGACAAGTTAGTTACCCAAATTAAATTTTGAAAAACTCTATTATCCAACTTTAAAAAATCTATTTTGATCATTTATGTGATTTTAAACACTAATAGGACACAATAAATCACAAATATATGAATTTTTTGAGCAGCTATGGCTATTTTAAATAATTTTTTGACAATATATATTGATATTGCAATTTTTATAATCTTTTGCTAATTATATTTTTTTGGTATGAAGAGCATAAATACCCATATTTCTAACAATATCAAAATATTAAAGAAATGTCAATTATAAACTATTAAGCAATATCAATAAAAATTATTTTCACTAATTAATATTTTTTAAATAAAGTGGTTCCTTTTTTAAATAAAAGATTTATGTGCAAAAGATATTATAAAATTGGTGAAAGAGTGTTTTTGGTGGGGGTTCGTAGAAAAATAGATTAATTTGGGGGGTTAATAATGTATTTAATTTAGATAAATATTTTTATTTTTTATTTTTTATTTTTTGATAATTATAAATATATTTAAATTATTTATTTTTTAAAATAGTTTTTATATTTTATTTAATGACATAATTAATTATTTATTTTTTAGCTTTTATCTAATTTTAAAGATCAAATAAGCACTAGTTTGATTACAAAATAAAAGACAAACGACTATTTTGAAGAAAAAATGATGCATAAATTTCAATAAAGTTACAAATTTAGAGATCAAAGAAATAAGTAATTCAAAAAATATAATTAAATTTATTATTTTTTATTAAAGCAGTGAATTTAATTAATTTTCAATTATTTGGGTGACTAAATGTGCTTTTAATGAGGAGTTAGATGACCAAATCTTTTAAAATTTGAGTTGGGTGACTGACTTATCAAATTTTAAATGACTTTGGTGATCAAATGGAATAATTTTTAAGAATTGGGTGACTAAAAATCTTCTAAATTTTAAATTAAGTGACTATGTTATCCATTTTTTGTTATTTTGATGACCAAAATAGAACTTTAGTCGTAGAAAAAACTCTCATTCTTTTCCTAACAATTAATCTAAAACTAACCTAACTATATGTTAATATGCCAAAAAATAACTTAACTTTGATTTTTCTACAAAAAAATAACTAAACTTTATAATTAATCTAAAAATAACCCAACTCTAAAAATTTTATTAAAAAATACTGAATTGTGATGCTTTGACAGTATATTTTTTTTCTACGTATTTTTTGTTTGGCTTGTTCACTATAGGACTGCAGATGAGCCAGGCAAGGCTCCCGAGCTGGTTTGACTCGGCTCGTTAAAGGCTCGGCTTGGATTCGTCTAAGCCGACTCGACTTGTTTAAGGGGCAGCTCATTTAAATAAATGAGTCAAATCGAATCGAGGCCAACTCAGCTCAAAAGGCTCACGAGCCAGCTCATTTATGGGCTCATGAGTCAGCTCGATTATTGGCTTGTATGTCTATATTGCATAATTGAGTTACATGTTTTTTTTATAAAATTTAATTTTTATACATGATTTATTTTATTTCTTGTAATAATAATCATAAATGAGTTCAACAAACCTAATAAATGAGCTTAACGAGCCTAGTAATGAGTGCAATGAGCCGGCAAAACACAACGAGCTAGCTCTCCAAATAATCAAAGCCTAAATGATACCGATACCAAACCGGTCTCATTTAGTAAACGAGCTGAGCAGAGCACAAATACGCAGCTTGGTTAGATAAATGATACCGATACGGAGCTTCTCTCATTTAGTTAACAAGTTGAGCCGAGCAAGTTGTGGCTGGGCTCATTTGCAGTCTTAGTTTGCTGGTTGTATTCCTCGATTGTTTTACTTGTTCTTTGCCCGGGAATTGCCTTTTTGGGGTTGTATTCAATTATTGAAAAAAATAAATTTTTAATTTGGTTAGGGAGGAAAAAGAAATCAAACCAAATTAAAAAAATAAAGAAGAAATATATTATTAGAGTTTCATACCACACGTCATGTTTAGCCATTAATTCAGTATTTTTTAAATTAATTTTAGAGTTTGGGGTTTTTAAAAAAAAATGAGAATTGGGTTATTTTTTGGTAAAAAAATTAAAATTTGACTATTTTTTAATTAGAAAATAAAGTTGAGTTATTTTTTGTAAAAAAAATTAAAATTGAGTTATCTTTTAATTAAAAAATAAAGTTAAATTACTTTTTATATATTAACATATAATTAAATTATTTTTAAATTAATTTTTTTACCCCTACTTGCCCCTCTCTCATTTGAAGAGAAGAAGAGAGGAACAAGAGAAGAAACACTCTGACAAATCTCTCTCTCTCTCACTCTCTCTCTTCCCAATCTCAAAATCAACCATGAACCCTAGCAAATCCGAACAAGATCACTCCTTTTTCCACCACCACTTCCACCACCACCACCACCACCGTCGCCGCCGTCTCCGCCGTCCGATCCTCCACCCTCCCGACCAATTCCCGCCGTCGATTGACCCTCCCTTCTCTCTCCTCTTCGACGACGACAACGACTCCTCAAGCCACTCCGATGATGATCCTCAAAACGTCGTCATTCCGCCTGAGAAAACCCTAACCCTAAAAAATCCCACCTTTAACGAAGGCGCTTCCAATTCGGCTTATATAAACCCTAAGCCTCACATTTCATCGCAATTCTACACTTTCAATTGCGAATCGCATGCCCTAATGATAAAATGTTTGATTGAGGGACGCGTGGCGGCGCCAGTGGAGATCAAGGCGGTGACATCACCGGAGGTGCTTCGATCGTGGCGCAGCGTATGGCGGGACCGGAACGAGGATACGGCGTACGTGACCGCGTGGAAGCGGATCCAAGACAAGCTTCAGCAACGTTTCGAGCCGGGATCTGGTAACTATTATCTTTGCTTTAAGAATAATTCAAGTCAATTCGTTTCATATGTCGAACAATGGCAAGATATTGTGATGAAATTTCATGGAGATAGTGATTTGAAGCATCTAGGATTGAAGGAAACTATAGAGAGGATTAAGCAAGTATGGACGGTCGGGGCGAAGTTTTATGGGATTCCGGAGAGTTTTATTAGGGTTTGTATTGCAAGTTGTTCGATTTGTTCGGGGAATGCGGATGGAAATGGTGGTGGGGTTGGTGGGGGGAGGCCGAAACGAAGGCGATTTGAGTATACCGAGTCATTTGATGTGCCCGCCAGGGAGGTTCCGAATAGGTTGCTTCAGTTGGCTAAGAAGCATAAAGTCGTGCTTTGTATCAGACAAAAGTATATTAGGTATAAGCCCTTTATGGCAGAGGTGAAGGACTATGCTTGTCACAGGGCAGGAGAGCCGGTATCGAAGAAATCTAAGGTTTTGAAGAGGGAGCCATATGCGTCGAAGAGGTGTGGCTGTGGTTTTCGGATTAGGGCGATTGTTCCCATTGCTAATTACAATGAGAAGGACAAGACGTTCGTGTACCAAGAAGAGGGTATGGCGGTGTTTAAGTTGTATGCGGTTCATACGGGTCATGAACCGGGGCCGTTGGATGGAAATGCGAGGATTATGCATCGTGTTGTTGGGCACAAGGGTGCGTTTTTTACAGACCTGGAGGATGAGTATGGGGTGAACGAGGAGATGGAAAGTGATGCATTTGTGGGGTTAGGGAGTGACGAGAGGGATTTGCGTCATCGGGTGCTACAGCAGGTGCAAGAGTTGAAATCTGAAGCGGGGTTGCTCGAAAGTAGGATTAGTAAGATCCCACTTGAGCTTCTAGAACCAGTGTCTCAAGAATTGTATGACCTAGCGAATAAAGTTAGGATTTTGGGAGAAGAAGCTTCAAAGGCAGTTGGATTACTCTCTGAAAAGCCTCATACAGATGATATACTTGTTGGAAACGGTGAAATGGCGCATTGGACAGACTCCCAAAGGCTGTATGTGGATGGTAAAGAAACGGACTTAATCGAGGAAGACGAAGATAGGTTTGCTGGTACGTTTGGGGATGTCGCGCCATGGCACCAAATGAGGGAAGAATGTAGGAGTCAGAAGGATATGTTAAGCGATTTTGACGAGAAGAGCATCCTCGAATGTGAGGATTCTAAGCTTACGAAATCCATAAGGCACGATGACCATATAGACACAGATGTAGGTCTTGTCGGTATTCAAGTAGACGGTTTCTATTCGGAGAATCCTAAATGGTACGATTCTCCTTGTGGTTTAGACTCCAGTACAGATTGTGGAGATAGCGGATTCTAACACAGAAAGATTGTGTAGAGTTTATACAGATATCTTGCCCACTCTAGGTGTAGCTTCGATTTACGGAGACCTGCTCTCTAGAAGTTGGAGGTGGGTTGTAATTTATGTACACAGAGAAGGAAATGGAGCCTCTGACTTGCTCATAGTTGCCTTCATAGTCGGTAGGTAATATATGTAAGCTTGTTCAAATTAGTCCCAAATGTGTGGAAGTTTGTTCAAATTAGTCCCAAATGCGTGGAAGTTTGTTCAAATTGGTCATTTATCTTTTCTTGTGGTCAAAATAGTCCCTAATGTTTCCTTCTGTGATAAGATTGATCCCCTGTCTAGTGACAGAAGTTATGTACATGTTAAATAGATGAAAGGTCAATTTTTTCATAAAATAGAATGTGAAGACTATTTTAAACAAAAAAAAAAGGCACGAGTGACCAATTTAAACAAACTTACAAACATTAGAGACCAAGGGAGTAAATTAACTCTTATAGTTTTGTAAATTATACCTGCTGGGGTTTACTGCAGGATACCTTGTTACAATACTCTTTACTTAACCCTGTTGTAATTTCTCAAGATTGTATTTGTAGCTCTATTTGTAATGATTGTTACTGACCCATTTCCTTCTTAATTTAATATCTCAAGTTTTTTACCTCTTTGTTGAGTATTAATTTTAGGGAAATTATCGCTTAGATACCCTCAAGTTTAAGTATTAACACCTAGTTATACGGACATTTCAATATATGCAACGAGGTACCCTAAGGTTTGAATTTTTATATACAAGTTATATCAATATTTTCGGTAAAAATTCAATGAATTACGACAAGAAGTTTGTCGATTTTTGATGTAAACTGCTTATATATTGTCAAATTCGTGTGTCTTGTCAATATTCTTTGGTAAAAAATCATCACATTCTAATGAAGATACTTATATATTGTCCGAATCATGTTCCAATGAAAATCTATCGAATTTCGATAGAAGGGTACCTAATTGATAACATTTTAGAACTTTCTAAGTGATAAAAGTTTTAAACCTTAAGGTATCCCAATGTATACATTGAAACGTTACGGTACCTAGGTGATAAAGGGCCGAACCTCAGGGTAAGTGATAATTTTCCTTGATTTTATGACTCCATCCTTATTTTGCGCTTTGTGGAATGATTTTTGCGTCATGTGTAAATATCATCCGAGTGCATGTCTGTATATGAAAGTCGACTTGAAGGTCTCCGCCTTTAAAAGGTCTTGGAAAAAAGCTTGAGGACTGTTATAGCACATCGTCTGAAGGATGCGCGGGTTCTCTGCCAATGGTCAACATATTTTCGAACAAGGTACTCAATTTTCCTTGACCTTATCCTTTCTCTTACATTGCTCTGCTTGTATATTCTGACCTTAAGGCTCCGTTTGGTGGAGAGGAAAATATGATTTTGGGAAGTTGTTTTCCTTTTTTCCTATATTTGGCACAAAGTAGTGCTTTAGGGTTGGGGGATCACTGACACAGCCTCTATTTAGGATAACACATTGAAGGGGTAAGGCTGCGTACATCCACCCCCCCCAAAAAAAAAGACCTTTCTTAGGCGGGACCCTTTTTTTATTTTGGTAACGAGGGATTGGGTTACCCCAACCAACCCTGGCTCATGAGAACAGCCCACGAGCCCCCATGAGCAGGTAAGTCATAAGTATATCCTCAGCGAGAATCGAACTCCTGACTCTTGGGCAATGACCGCATGGTTAGGAGACGCCACCAACTAAGACACCCCCATGATGGGCCTTAGGCGGGACTCTTGAGGCACTTGGTTTGTTGTTGTTGGCACAAAGTAGTTCACGGAAAATTGTTTTTGAAGGGAAAGTTTTTACCCATTGAGAGGAACGTGACTTCCTTTGTAAAAGAGGACAAGTCAACGTTTGATGAGAGATAAATTTGGCTCAACACAGATGTTCTCTGTAAAATTCCCATTTTTGTTCAGGCTTTGAAAGTCAATGCTCAAATTTGGACATGGAGTTAAGACCGGTAAATGTCCAAAATATTGAACCAAAGATTGATTTACTAATACCAATCTGGTTTGGTCATGTGATAAAGTAGTCGGTCACGACTGGATTTTGGTCCAGACAGTGTTAATAGTTTACAAATGTTTATTAATCTAAATTTAAACGGAGCCAAATAAAGAAAAATGAAACTAGATTCTACCTATCTTGGAAAATGTTCTCCGAAGGGAAAGTATTTTCCTCGGAAATAAGTTTTTCCATTTGCCAAACAGAGCCCAAGTTTTTCGACGTAACGTTCTGATTGCAGCTATATTCTGAAGTGTTTTTGTTATCAATCTCTACTGCTATGTTCTCCCCTGATTTTAAGTAAATATGTCATGAGGATGCCATCATGGATACAATATTGTGGTTTATCAATTTATGCAATATTATCATGCAGCCAACAACAACAACAATAACGACCCAGTTCCTCAATTTCCAAGTATGTCCTGTTTGGCGCAAGGAATTAGAGCTTGAAATTGAGGTTGAAACTAGAATTGGGGTCCAAAATTTCAATTATGTTGTTTGGTTCACCTGTTAAAATTGGAATTACAAGTCCTCTAGAAAATGAGGTTTATCTGACCAAAGCCTGGTGGGTCATTTAGCAAAGTTCGGTCTTGTCCTATTTGACGCATGGAATTGGAGCTTGGTATTGATGCTGAAACTAGAATTGGGGTCTAGAATTCCAGTTGTATTGTTTGATTCACTTGTTGGAATTAGAATTACTATCCAAATTGGATCAGTGATTGATTTCTAGGTTTTGTAGTCCACTGTAAAACGAGGTTCCTTTGATCAAAACCTGGTGAATCATTTACCAAAAAGATCTGATACAATTTTCTGAGTGTTTCGTTTAAGACAGATAAAATGAGGTCAATATCCTTGCATTGACCTTCCCCATTATTTTATAGAATTGATATCGTTTTCTATTTACAGTTTCGGGTTTCGTAAAAGCTAAAAACTATATTTTGGGAATGGTTTTCTCTAGCTTTGGTTCCTTGTTTTGAACTTTTTCTTAGCTGGAATGAAAACTGAAAATAGAATATAAAATTACAAAGAAAGCTATTTCCAATTCCGATTAGTTTCTCAAAAATCAAAACTGCAAACAGAAAACGATATTATCTGGCTAACTCCACTCAATTTTGCTTTCGGATTTTGTTTGTCTTGAGTTCAGATAATCCTTCTCGCAAAACGATTGTTTTTTGCTTCCGAATGCGTGTTTGATGAGGTCTTTTTTGGCTCCTGTTTGATTGTTTTTAGATTTTTGTTGTTGATTCTTGTTTTTTTTTTTTTTTTTTGGGTTTTATTGTGCAGCTGTTTCTGCCCGTTTTGAGTCCGTATCCAATTATCAAGAAAGAATCATTCTTTCAAAACGAATATTACTGTAATGATACTAATGTACTAAACTCTACTGATTTTGTTGTGCCTTGAGTTTGCAACTGTATAATTGTTTCACATTTGTGTCTTTTGCTGGCATCTGATTTGTGTGTTTATTCAAATCAGTCTCTCATCTTTTCTTTTATTTAAAATAATTTTTAAGGTTCGTATGCTTTTTTATATTAATCTATTAGCTCTTTTTTTTTTTTTTTTCAAAACAATACCTAATATTTGTAAGTTTGTTCTAATTGGTCCTTAATTTTTTTTTCTTTGTTCAAAATAGCTCCTAGTGTTTGTAAAACAACAACAAACCCAGTTTTTGGAAGGTTCCGGCCAAGATAGGCTCGTGTTTGTTGTTTGTTCTTGGGGGGAATGAGAATGCTACCTGGAAGAGAGGCTGTTTTCGAGGGCTCTCAACCCGGAAAGGCAAAAATGGAACCATATTTATAAAATCAAGTCAAATAAAGCGGTATTAAATTTGAAAACATGCAAGCAATAATAAAGCAGTAATAATAGCGACTATAAAAGCCTAGAGACACACTGAACTAATATCATTGTGCTACCCTTAACTAATAGCTATGTTAGCCACACGTGTTTTGAGCCACCACTTGTTTAAATTCGTCCTTCATCTGCTTCCGATGGATGTCTCTTAGCTTAGAAGGAAGTTAACTCTCATTGGGCTTGTGAAGCAGATACTGTATAGATATCACTACAAGAGGGAACTAGTTATAACGAAAGAGTAAGGGGGAGACCCGAAAACATATGGTGAAGTTGTATTTAGAAAGAGATTAACAAAGATATGATTTATATGACCAAGGATATCGAAGACCTTTTGTTGATGTAACCACTTCGTCTAAATGCTTGGATTGTTATTTTTTTGTGACATAAAGTTATCTCTGTGATCAATTTTTACTTAACTGTTGGAGTTATTATAACTGTAGAAAACTTTTATTCATGTCTTTTATTTTTCAATCAACCATCTTAACCACTATCATGTTCTTCAAAATCACGTGCTATAAAGCCAAAATTCGAGTTGGATGAAAATATGTTCAAAAATAATTGAGAAATGGGGGATAAGTGGATTCCAGCTTAAGCCATGAAAAATAATCTTCATTTAAATTACCTTGATAACTGCAATTGATCAAAATACTAAGGTCGTTTTATATAAATAATCCTTCTATAGATGAACCTGTGGAATTGAAGAATAATATTTTTTTACTATGAAGAAACGATTAATTGAAAAAATTAACGTATCTTTTTATCATTGCAAAGGACCATCAAACTTATCCGAAAAGCCATCCGGAGACACTAGAAGCCTCGCGATGGTTACTAATTTTTTTTTTTTTTTTTGGTAACAAGGGACTGGGTTGCCCCAACCAACCCCGACTCATGAGGAGGCCCATAATCCGCATGAGTAAGTAAGTCATGAGTATATCCTCGGCAATAATTGAACTCCTGACCCTTGGGCGATGACCACATGGATAGGAGACGCCACCAATTGAGACGCCCTCATATTAGGCGACGGTTACAAGTTCCGTAGCGGTGGAAAAGAGCAATGGCATGGGCCACCGAATAACACCACCTAGGAGTCGAACAAAAGAGCAAGACAAAAACAGAAGTCCAGAGCGTTTCAGTATTTTGCACAAATAGCTCTAACTTCTCGATAAGGGTTTTCGTGTCCCTGAAAGCAACAAGTTAATAAATTACAACAACAAGGTATTTCGAGATTTGATCATTTATCCCTTAAGTAATCTTAACATTTCAATACATACAATAAGAAGTTCTAAGTTTTGAATATTTTATCACACATAAATTACAACAAAATATATTACTTTAAATTGGAAATTCTCGTCCCCAAAAAACACAAAAAAAAAAAAAAAAATGAAAATTTGAGTTTTTTTTGTATATTTATTAATAAAAAGCAAAAGCAACATTCTTAGTGCCTCAAGGGTTCCCGTCTAAGGAGGATCTAGGAGGGTAGATGTATACAGCATTTTCCCTTTAGGACACCCTAAAGGGAGGCTGTTTTCAAGAACTCTCAACCTGAGGGGTACAACACGAGGACTTTCCAAGAGGTCACCCAAACACACTTAACTTCGAGTTCTAATAAGAGGGAGAAAGGAATAAGAAAATAATATAAAATTGAGAAAGGCTTCCTTCACTCTTTTTTATTCCTTTTTTTTTTTTTACTATTTTTATATACTTTTTACAATTAAGTATATTTAATTATATTAAAATAAAGCCCGTCTAGCTCAGTCGATAGAGCGCAAGGCTCTTAACCTTGTGGTCGTGGGTTCGAGCCCCACGGTGGGCGCTTTTCTTTTTTCTTTGTTTTGCTTTTTTCAATGACTATTGGGCTCAGTTGCTTTCGTGACGCATTTTTATATAAGAGACATGATAATTTGATGGTATTTTAACCTACTGATATATCTTTAATTGTAGTTTATACAAAATAATAAGTAGGGTTATTTACGCTAAAAGTTCTTGTACTTTGTCCATTGTGTTAATTTAGTCCCTATACAATTCAAAATGTGTCAATTTGGTCCTTAGAGAAAAAATAAGTTAAGTTTTCAATAAAAATTTTAATGTTCGTTTATAAATTGGGTTAAATTGAGTAAACATATGAATTTATAATAAGTTATTTGCATCTAACATAATTTTACCGTTCAAAATTACGTCATTAACATAACTTAAATTTGACCAAATGACTAAATTGACACATTTTAAATTTTTCATTGACTAAATTGATATAATTAAAAGTACAAAAATCAAATTGACACAATAAAAAGACTACAGGGACTTTTAGTGTAAATAACCCTAAATATTTTTTGCCAGACAACAAGAACTGATATATTACTCTAAAATTGAAACTCAAGTACACGGAATCAAAGAGAACCAAAGAAAAACCCCCTTCCAAATACAACCACCATCAACTCCTGACCGACATTTTAATCCCTATACATGAAGTTAAACCGGCACCGAACCTGGAATACAATGGATCTACATAACTCATCCTCGCCTCTCTTACAATTTTGAAAAATCCTTCTATTTCGCTCAATCCCAATATTGTAAACAATAACAGCAATTACAATACGTTTCATAACACTGCATCTAAGTCTGTTACGCACTTGAGATCCAAACCAATCTAGAATTTGACGTAGCTCTTTTCTTGGAACAATCTAGAATTGGGCCGCCACTGTCTTCGGAATTTGAAATGAGAAATCACAATAAAAAAAAAAAATATGATCAATGGATTCACAAGCATTCTCACATAGAGCACATCGACTCGGGCACGACCCAACCAAACTTGTGGAGCCTATCATGCATTGCAAGCCCTGCAGAAAGCGCCTTCCATAAGTGAAAAGCATGTCTAGGAATAGCAGCCCCCCAACCCGAGCGTCACCAATGCCAAATACGACCTCGATCCCAAACCCGCTCATAAAAGCAGCTAACCTTGACCGAACTATCTAGGGGCCGAAACTAAAATTCCCGAATGGCCTTCTCAACATCCCCATTAATATTGATCCATCGATCTCTACATTTTAGAAGTACCTTCCAAAATGCCGAATTGTGAACCCGACTGTTAATCATCCATATACTCTCGCCCTTCATATATATATATATATATATATATAATGAGTATTATTCTTATACTTGAAAATATAATGCTTAGTATTAGTTTTTTTTAATTAGCGATAGAGTCACGGAACACAGCAGGCAACTCGACCAAATGAGTCCTGAGTCAACTCGAAAAAGAACGGGGACCAAAACAACAAAACAAAACAAACAGGAAGACAAGTAAAAATAGGCAAAATCCAACGAGCCTCTAACACCGCTAGACAAGAGACAAAAACATGACCAACAAAAAGGCAGGACAATGAAGCCATATGTCTACTGAAGCAAGGCACCCAGCGAAAGCGCATCAAAACCATCAAAATTCAGCCCTAGTCTTTTCCCCATTTTCATCATGCATTCCGCAGCACGGATCTTAACAGCATCTTTAGCGCTGTTGCCCTATTTCACCATAATCTTCTTTTTTTGTTGCCTGAGCCTTTCGCAGATCTCTTCGCACTGTTCCCAGGTGACATGTCTTTTAGGAAATCACCATATACTAAGCATTGATAATATAATAAATATATTAGTAAAAATATAAATTAGTTGGTATAATTTAAATTTTTGTAACTGTTTCGTACTACCAAAGTACTAAATAGTAGGATTATGAAGATCTAAAACTGGTACAACCTGACCCAAGATTGACCCGAACCCAAGATTACTCAAAATTAAAGTGACCCGATCCCGAAATAACTTGATCCAGACTTAACCCAACCCGAGTACTGGTAAAACCTGAAAGTGAACTGAGCCTGAATGGGTCGACCCAAGCCCGACCCGACCCGAGTTTATTATAAACCCGAAATAACCCAAACCCGACCCAAATGACCCAATTGCCACCTCTATACATAATATGTACTATAGTGCAGCCCAAAATTATAAATCGTTTAAGGTTAAAAATAAAAATAGATTTGGTGGGCTAAGTGCGTTTGGCCCATGTTTAATTAAGCTTTAGGGTTTTATATTATATAATAACTGTAAACCCCCTCAAAAGATCACGTAAAGTGTGGGTGCGGCTGCGGTGACCAAACACACGGTGAGATCGGGTTTTGATCTTGGAGCAATTTGGAGCGGGTTTTCTATACATTGATTGGAGTGAATTGATCAGGAGAGTTAATTGTTTTCGAGTCTAGAGCGGTAATCCTTGTATCCCTTAATTTTTATGCTGGGTTCATGTGGTATAAGATTTTGCAAGTTCTAGCCCAACCCAAATAACAAATTAAAAAGCCTTTAAAGTAAACCCCACTTGGGCCCAGCCCATAACTATAAAGGACTAAATACTAAAAAGCCCATTTTAATTGGACTAAAAACATAATTAACATAAAATTCAGGGACTTCCGTGCAAATTCCATTACTATATAAATACTCAGAAACCCCAATTTACACCTCTGTTTGTTTCAGGGTTTCCCTTACGAGAGAGACAGAGAGGAGAGAGAGAAGCACTGCAACTCGGTCACCATGGGTCGTATGCACAGTCGCGGGTACTTTTTCTCCTTTATAATCTTAATTATCGGTTTAAAATTATTATTATCAGTGTAAAAATTGTTATTATCGTATTAATCATGTGATTTGCGAAAGTAACGATTTGGATCTGGCTATAATAATTAGGAGTTGTTATTGCTAAATCAAAAATTGTTATTGACAGAGTAATAGTGTGATTTACAAAAAAAATGAGAGTTACAAAATTGCATTGGGAGTAACGATTTGGATCTGGCTATAATAATTAGGAGTTGTAATTGCTAAATCAAAAATTGTTACTGACAGAGTAATAGTGTGATTTACAAAAAAATGAGAGTTACAAAATTGCATTGGGAGTAACGATTTGGATCTGGCTATACTAATTAGGAGTTGTTATTGCTAAAGCAAAAATTGTTATTGACTGAGCAATGGTGTGATTTACAAAAAATGAGAGTTACAAAATTGCATTGGGAGTAACGATTTGGATGTGGCAATAACAATTTTGTAATGATAATAACATTAACTTATCGCTTTCTCTTTCTTTCTATTATCGATCAATTTATATATCTATGTGCAACGATGTGATTTACATAAAATGAGAGTCACAAAATTGCCTTAAAAATGATGTCTTGGCTCTGGCAATAATAATTTTGCCTTGACAACATCTATCAGTTTATATATCTATGCAATTTATGTGACTTAAAAATGAGAGTCACAAAATTGCTTTGGAAATAGCGATTGGGCTATGGCAATAACAACTTTGCACTGATAATAACATTAAATTATCGCTTTCTCTTTCTAGCGGTTATCGATCAATCTATACATGCAATGATGCGACTTACAAACAATGAGAGCCACGAAATTGGCTTAGAAATAGTGACCTCGCTTTGGCAATAGCAATTTTGTTCTGACAATAATATTAACCTATTGCTTTCTCTTTGTCTTTGTTATCGATCAATCTGTGATCTATGTGAAATTGTTTTATGGAGGAGTAATAGGATAGCTAGCTGTATTTCAAACATTGGATTTAGTTTGAGTTTATTTATTTGATTAGTTCATTCAAATTTATCCCTAATTTTTTGTTTAAATAAGTTATGTTTTATTTTCTAATCAAATTAGTCACTCATTCGGTGAACGACAGTAGTTAAAAGTTGCAAGATGACGGATCAATTTCATAATTAAATAAACTTTTTTTTTTTGGGAAAAAAGCATTAGGGACTAATTTTAACAAACTTAGGCCTCGTTTGGTTGCCGTATGAATTGAATTCCGGCGGGAAGTTGTAATTCTCGAGAATTCCATTCCTGTATCAACTTCCCAGGAAGTAGGCAAAACATGTTTGGTTGCCACGATAGGAAATAGAACTTCCTTCGAAAGGCTAGTTGAAAAACGAAGGAATTAAGGGGCGAGGTAAGTTACTTCATTTTGCCTACTTCCTGCATACTAAACGAGCCAAAATCTGCAATTCCCATGAATTTCTACTTGCCGCATCTACGTCCTGTGTACCAAACGAGGCCTTAGAAACACTAAGGATTAATGAAGTAAATAACTCGATTTTGTGATAAGTATGCATAGCCGTGTTTACTTTTGTCCTCCATAATATGAATATATCGAATTCTCTTTTTCTCTGTTATCAATCTATCTATATATATATGCAAAAATGTTTTATGGAGGATTAATCTTTAGTGTATGTTCACTGAATGACTATGAGATATGATAGATGGCTAGGAAAAAAATGCAAGAGCTAGTTATATTTCAAAGATTAGATTTAGTACGAGTTATTTAGTTCCTTAGTTTGTATAAATTAGTCCATAATTTCTCTTGTTCAAAACAAACCGTTAATGTTTTATTTTATCTTCAAATTAGCCTCCATCCGATGATCGATACTAGTTAAAAATCAAAGATGAGGGAATAATTTTACCATAAAATAGGACACTACCGATTTTTTTGAAAAAGGTTGAGGGATCAATTGGAACGAACATAACATTATGAACAGAGGAAGTAAATAACTTGATTTAGTGCTAGGTTATGTGGTGCATGTATGCTGAGGAAATTCATAGTTTATTGATTATAGTTCTTTTCGGAATGGAGATTTATTGCGACTGATTTTATATTTTGCTAAATTTGTTTGCAGAAAAGGTATTTCGGCTTCTGCTCTTCCGTACAAGAGAACTCCTCCAAGTTGGCTGAAGATCTCCTCCCAGGATGTAAGGACTCCATATATTATCTTTAGTAGTCTTTTTAAATTTTGAATCCTCAGGATATCTCAGTGCATATCTTGGAACGTCAAAGTATTTAGATGGTTCGGAAACAACCGCTTTACAGAGCAGCACATTTAGGGGTAAGGCTGCGTACATCTTACCCTCCCCTGACCGTGCATTGGTAGGAGTCTCTTTGAGGCACTGGGTTGTTGTTGTAAGGTACTTAGATGATAAAGGACAAAATCTCAGGTACCTAGTGATAACTTCCTTTTTACTGAATGAAACTTGCAGTATGTCCTATGATGGAAGTTATTTTGTATATTATACTCCTGCTAGTTGATTTTTAGTAACAATAAGCTGTACCTTGGAATTAAAGGATACTATGTAATTAAAGCAACATTCCAAGTGTCCCAAGGGCTCCCGCCTAAGCAAGGTCTGGGGGTTGGATGTACGCAGCCTCCCCCCTTCAAGGTACTACCCCGAAGAGAGACTGTTTCCGAGTACCCCCAACCTGAGGGGTGAGGACTTCCCAGGGGGTCCCCCATCCTGGTACTACTCTCGCCCAAGCACGCTTAACTTCGGAGTTCTAATAGGATACTATGTAATTGTGGACCAAAATTGTTGATAAAGTTTCTCTCTTTCAGGTGGATGACAATATTTGCAAGTTTGCTAAAAAGGGTCTGACACCATCTCAAATTGGTGTTATTCTTCGTGATTCACATGGTATTGCTCAAGTCAAAAGCGTAACCGGGAGCAAGATTTTGCGGATTCTGAAAGCACATGGTAATTTGAATTCAAAGTCTCGTTTGCGTGTTTTAAAGTTGATGCCCTTGGGCCTGTTTGGTACCATTTTTTGTTTGTAGTTTTTTGTTCTTGAGAAATTAAGAACCAAGTTCTAGAAACGGCTTTTTCTATTTCTTTATGTTTCTTATTTTATATTTTTATTCAAATTAGGGGGAAAGAAAAGAACAAAAGCCATGAAAGAGCCTTTTTGTCCAAATTGTGAAAAAAATACTAATTTTAGGAGCACTTTTTGCATAAACACTTTTGTAAAAAGTCATTTCAATAGGTTTTTTTTTGTTTTTTTGCTAACGAGGAACCCGATTACCCCGGTAAACCTCGGCCCATGCAGCGACCCATAAACCATATGAGCCAGTTAAGTCAGGGATTTCGTAGGGAGAGGTTCAAGGGGGGGATCAAACCCCAGACCCTTTGGCCTAAAGCAACATTCTATCCCCCTAATCGCCTCCTACCGCAAAGGCAAGGACCGTGGTGGGTATTTTTGTTTGAAATTTTTTTTAGTTTTTACTCCTATTTCTCCATTGAAGGTGAAGCACTAATTCGCTGCTACTACTTAAAACTAGAGAAACAACTTCTTTTTCTATTTAAAAACATTTTTCTTTCCAGGCCAGACACTCTCATATCTTGGAAAGACTGCTTTTTCACTTTTTTTTTTTTCCAGAAGCGAAGTTTGGAAAAACAAATTCAAGATCGTTTTGAGGTGGGGTTTTAGATCCTAGCTTGACTAAATGAATTGTTTCCCTTTGATAAATTAGGACTGGCACCTGAAATACCTGAGGACTTGTACCACCTTATCAAGAAAGCAGTGGCTATTAGGAAGCATTTGGAAAGGAACAGGAAGGACAAGGACTCCAAGTTTCGGTTGATTCTCGTCGAGAGCAGGATTCATCGCCTTGCACGCTACTACAAGAAGACGAAGAAGCTACCACCCGTGTGGAAATAGTAAGTCCTTCGTAAAACCGTCACAAGTATTGCAAGAGTACGGTGTAGACAAACCAAACGTTACATGATCTATTTTGTGCAGAATCAACAGTTGCTCATTCATATTCGTTTTGAGGGCTCGATAACTTGTTCAGCCGAGTTAACTAACTGAGTTTGACCTAGGTCTGTTTAACTAGTCGATGTTTGTGAATAGTTTGATAATGGCTTATTAAGAGCTCGTTAATGGGTTGGTATTAACTTGATAATTGATTGAGTAATGGCCCAATAAGAGCTTGCATGGTTTTGCTTGATAGCAGGTTGGACTTTATAGCGAGCTTGACTTGATAACGAGTTTGACTTAGCTCGATTAGACTAATGTGGGATAATTAAGCAATACTAATATCTTGTCAAACTGAGTTTAAACAAAGGTTTGAAAGTTCAATATGAGCTCTACTTGAACTCGAGTTATATTTATCAAATTTGAGTTTGAGCAAGGGAGTGTTAGGCTCGACTTGACTTGATTACAAAGAGTAGACCATGTCAGGAACCATACTAAGGTTGACGTATACACATGGTAGCAATGAACATGCGGGGACATGCCACAAAGAATAGTTTGTAGTTCCGAAATTTACCAATTAAGTATCTTTAGGTTTGAGTATTTATCGTTTAAACACCCTTACACTTTAAAATTTATAATAAGGTATTTTAAGATTTCAAAATTTTGTTAGAATTCGGCTAGTTTTCATCAGAAAATGGTGTTAATGGTATATGAGTACAGTTAATATGTTTGAGCCATATTATTGTTTTCAATGAAAGTTTAGCGGATTACAATTAGATTCTGATGGAACTGAGGATACATGATTGATAAAATTAGAGATTTTAAGGTATTTGAGAGAGAAAATTTTAAAAATTTAAAGTACCTTGTTGAAGTGATCAATTCCCCGTTAATTCTTTTCCATCTTCGAGGATGTCTTGTCCTTAACATATTTTACATTATTTCTCCCTTAATACGAGTTCTCTTACCATATAATTTGTTTTTTTTTTTTTTTATGTTGCAGCGAATCGACCACAGCAAGCACGCTCGTGGCGTAGGAAATCTACAAGATTTAAACAAGTTCTTATGGATTAATCAAAAACTTTTGTGTGTTTTAGTTTGGATTAGTGTTTTATGTGACCAGGCAAGATACAGTTTATGTTTTTTTTTTTTTTAATCTTCTTTGCATAATGTTTTTTTGATTTAATTTGCAATGAGAAACCCGATTATTTTAGGCTTCGTTTGGGTCTAAGGAATCGTTTCTAGCGGAAGAAAATGTTTCATTTTATAAATTTGTACAAGATTTACGTTTTGATCAACTCGAGTTTTTCATATTATAAATTTGTACGAGATTTACATTTTGATCAACTCGAGTTTTATTGAAGAAATTGTTTTTACTTTTGTTGAGGGAACTTTCAATTGGACACTTCCATTTGCATGATAAGTAACATTGTTCAATCTAACTTACGGTATTCTGTTCAAAAAAAATCTAACTCATGGTATAAACGTGCTAAGTCGAGCTGGAGTTTATCAAGCTCGAGGACTGCTCATCAATATTTAGCTCAATTCGGACTTAGTCAAAAATCATTGAGCCCGAAAACTTTAATCTCAAGCGAGACTTGTGATCGACTGAGGATTGCTTAGCTTGGTTAAGCTTGAACATAGCTCAAAAAACTCCGGGTTCAGCTTGGCATGTTTAGGTTCATGTGAGTTGGATGTCGAGTGCTTGGGCTTGGCTCATTTGTGGTTGAATTTGGCTCTCATTTAGGCTGATGAACTATTTCACAGTTGACTCTTATAAACTCTTCTCAGCTTTTGAGCCTACAAGCTTTGAGTTTCACTAGGCTCGGGCTTGATCCACTTAGCTAAACAGGCGAGATCTTTCCTCTTACTCGCATCCGATGTTTGGCAATACAAAAGAGACTGAAAAAGGCGAAATCGACTATGTTGGCTAATTTTCAAGTGGAAATGCAATCTCGATCAATAAGGTTGATAATTGTATAGCTAAATTACATGTTTATATCATCAGCCATATGCAGAGAGGTCTAAATTTCTTTGATGTTTTTGCTCATTAAGATATTATAAAATTTTATACGGTTATTTACATTAAAGGTCTCTGTACTTCGTTTATTGTGTTAATTTAGTTCCTGTACTTTTAACTGTCAATTTAGTCCAATATACAATTTAAAATGTGTTAATTTGATTTTTAAAGATAAACTGGTGTGAAGTTTTTAATGGTTCGGCCGCAAGTTGGGTTAAATTAAGTAAACGGGTGAATTTACAATAAGTTATTTATATTTAATATAAGTTTGTCGTTCAAAATTACGTTATTAACTTAAATTTGACTAAAGGACTAAATTGATGTAGTTTTAATTTTACAGTGCTGAAATTGACTCAATTAAAAATACAATAACTAAATTGACATGATGGACAAAGTACAGGGACCTTTGATATAAATAATCCTATTTTAAATTTTAGAATCTCTAATTATTATATATATATATATATAATGTTAGGTTATTTAGGTAATAAATGCTTAAATTATATATTTAAGTAATAAATTTCCTTATAAATTTAATCAATTGATATGTCTAATGTTTTTATTATTTTGCATTTCATAGTTCTCATCAATTTTCTTTTCAATAATATGTAAGTATTACTTGTCAAAATCTGATATTTTTTTCCCCAAAAAATGCTGACATGATAAATTATTTCGAAAATGTATATCTTTCATTATAATTAAGTGGATCTTATCCTAAGTCGTTAAATTTTTGCTACAAATGCTGATATAGCTAACGAACATTGTTATAATCATGTACACGGCAATATTCTTTTGGGAAAATTGGCTGACTTGTAACAAAATTCACTCGTTTTCGACATAGGATATTTAAATAACAAAACTTTTTAACTCAAGGTTACCTTACAGTACATATTAAAATGTCAAAGTAACTTATATGATAAATACTCAAATTTTGAGATATTTACGTGATAAATTGCCTACAACTGGAGTAGTCCAACATGATATAGTTACTTAAAACTCTACAACACCACCACCAGCAACAAACTAAACTAAATATTTATATTCCATATTCCCTGAGCTTATCATTTTAACTGTCAAATTATTAATTGTACCCTGTGGATCACTATTTGTTATGTTTTTGCTGCTGTGACTAATATTATTCTTTATTTTTACAAGTCAACAAACTTTTGACAAAATTTTCATATATATAGTTGAATAACACACGTATGTATTAGATCTCATATATTTAGCGTACTGTATTGACTAATAGACCTATAAGTACTGGTTGATATTGTTGTGAAAAAACCTATTTTTTAAGAAACATTTTTTGTAGAAGCACTTTTGTAAAAAATGTTGTTTCAAAAAAGTAGTTTGTGTTTGGTACAATCTATAAAGAAGCGCTTATAATATTATTGTTAATGTTTGGCCGATGTTTTACAAAAATGCTTTTTTTATCAAATTATCAGAAATCACATTAACAAAAGTCTTTGATAATTGAAAGAAGAAATCATGCAGAAATCATTTCTAATATATAATATATAATTTAAACATTTAGAATATTTTTCATCGTTTAAAATAATTTCTAAATATGTTAATGATACAGCGTGTAGATGGGAATTTTGGGATTAAGGGGCCTCTAATCAGTTAATCGTACCAAATGATGCTGGATTAGAAGGGATCGGTTAAAACTCGTTGATTCGGCGAATACCCGAGCAATAACCTAAAATTTTATTAAACTATTTCAAAATAAAAACTTTAAAGATCAGCTCAAACAAAACAAGTTATAAAATTATTCAATTCATCAAAAAGCTTACAGAAACTATAAATTAATGACCTGTGTATAGATATACAAAACCCTACTTATAATAATAATCTAATTATAAGAACTAATCCTACATTAAATCAAACTATGCTACTTCTAATAATAATATAACTCCAAAACGCTAAATCTAATTATATAATTACATAATTCAATAAAACTAAATACTACATATATAAAATTCTAATTATACCATAATTAAAACTCCTTTTGATGTCTCAATTAGGTTATTTCGATCCCTATTTGCATCAATTAAATATTATTTAAATATTTTAAAAATATTTATAGTAATTTATAAATATTTTAAAATATTTTTCAATAATCAAAACTCTTTAAATATATTAAATATATTATTAACTATTAAATATTTCATATTTAATATATTTTTTAATATATGAAATATTTTTAAATATGTAAAGTTTCTTAAGTATATAAAATGTTTTTTAAATATATGACCTAGTTTAAAAAATATATTACCAAGCGTCAGGTAAGTTTTTCCAATTGTTTAATTTTTATTTCTACTTTTGCTTAAAAAAGAAGCACCAAATTTATGTTTCTCTTTAAAAATAGAAAAATAGTTTATGCTTCTAATAGAAACATTTTTTTTTCACTTTTTCCAAACGCCTCAGACATTTAAAAAAAGTAATTTTTTTCTTTTTCAAAAAAATTACTTTTTTGCTTAGAAAAAACAAACCAGCTTCTCAGGTAGAGGGTCCTCGGAAACGGCCTCTCTTTAGGGTAGCCCCATGAAGGGGGAAGACTGCATACATTTACCCCCCAAACCCTGCTTTTTTGGGAGCCCTTACAGGTACTAGGTTTGTTATTATTGTTGTTGTAAAAAGTAATCCTAAACAGACTCTTAGTCTATTTTTAGAATAAATTACACTAGTTTTTTATTTTACAAAAAAACTTATTGGCCCAACCCAAATAACAAATTTAAAAGCCTTTTAAGGTAACCCCAGTTGGACCCAGCCCATAACTGTAAAGGACTAAATACTAAATAGCCCATTTTAACTGGACTAAAACAAAATTAACATAAAATCATGACATAGGACACTTACATTGTTATCTGTATTACATTACCATTTCTATCGAAAATCCATCGAATTTTATGTCAAAGGTTCCTATATTTTATCTATTATTTCAGTTTAGTCCTTATATTTTTAATTGTATCAATTTAGTCTTTACACAATTCAAAATGTGTCAATTTGATCATTAGAAAAAAAATTATGTCAAGTTTTTAATAAAATTTTTCATGGTTCGGCCATGAATTGGGTTAGATTGAGTGAACAAATGAATTTAAAACAATTACTTATATCTAACATAATTTTATCGTTCAAAATTAAATTATTAACACAGCTTAAATTTGATCAAAGGACTGAATTAACATATTTTGAATTGTTTAAGAACTAATTTACATAATTAAAAGTACAATGACCAAATTGACACTAGAGCACAGTACATGAACTTTTGGCCTAAATGAACCAATTCTTAAATATCAAGTGTCTGTGTTACAAAACTTTTAGACTTCAGGTATCTCATTATAGATAATTAAATGAAAAGGTACCTAGATGTTAAATACTAAAACTTAAAATATTTATGTGATAAATATTCTAAAATATATCACTTTTTTTTTTCTTTTCTTAAAAAATTAGGGTAATATTATTGTTAGAGCAAAATTGTTATTGTCAGAAGTAGATTATAATTTTTAAAGTAATCTTATGGCTCTCACTATTTATAAGTTAAATTATTACTTTGATAATAATAATTTTTACCCTAAAAATAATAACTCGGAAAACTTATTAACCCAAATAACAAACTAAATAGCCTTTAACGTAGCCCCAGTTGGGCCTAGCGGAGCCCATTTTTAACAGGGACTAAAAGCAAAATTAATATAAATTCAGGGACTTCCCGTCAAATTATGTTATACTTTATAATCACTCAGAAACCCTAATTTACTCCTCCCGTTTGCCCTAGGGTTTCTGCTTCTGATAGAGCGAGAGAGAGAAAAAGGAGAGAGAAAGGCACTGCAATTCGTTCACAATGGGTCGTATGCACAGTCGCGGGTACTTCTTCTCCTCAATAATCTTGAATTTATCGCTTTCTCTTTCTCTATGTTATCAATCGATCTATGTGAAAGTTGTTAAAATCGGGGATTCTACTTAGGATTGTTAGGAGCTTTCAGAATCGACAACGTAGAATGGAATCGGCAGTCGTAGAATTCTTCTAAGGTAAATTACATATTAGTATCTTGAGGTTTAGAGTATTACTTTTCTTAGTCGGCAAATTTTGAGAAATAATTTTTTAGTCCAAAAAGTTACGGGTATTTAGTAAAATAGTATAAACCACGATATGAAAGAGTGAAAGCGGGGCATATTTTGGACTAAAAAGTTATTTCGTAAAGTTTGTGGACAAAAAAATTACTATATGAAACCTTAGGGTACTAATATGTAATTTATGTAGAGTATAACTGTTTAAGGATTGAAATGAGTTATATAGTAAACGACATTATCGCATAAGACTTTAACTTACAAGGCTATATATAAGAAATGTAATCAAATAAGATATTGCATTATCACGTAGTGTAGATGTAAGTGCTTAATTTAATCTTCTTTTACTGCAGGGTAAGAAAATAAGTTCGTTTATAATATACGCTTGAATGTTTTACATTTTAACTCAAGATCTGTATTTGTTGATAAAATCGATAATTGTAGAATCGTATTGTAATCCTATCCATTAGTTTCATTTAATATCAATGGATTGTAAAATTCTATAAAATTAAGATTTTGCTTAGAATCAGGATTGATGGGCCATTGTGAGATTGTAGAATCGTAATATTTAAAGATCCAGAGTTTAATAACCATGATCTATCTATGTAGAATTTTTTTGGGGGATTAATACTTGGTATACGTTAACTGAATGATGAGACAATAGATGGTTGGTGAGGGAAAAATACAATTGCTTGCTGTATTTCAGGTAACTTTATTTACTTCATTAGTTTGTTCAAATTGATCCCTAATTTTTTTTTTAAATATTCATTTATATTTTATTTTGTAAGTTACAAGATGAGTTATTTGGTGTAAATAGCTCGATCAGGGACCAATTTTAACAAAGTTATAAGTACTAAGGACTAATGAAGTAAATAACTCGATTTAGTGACGTGTTATTTGGTGTTTATCTGCTAGGCATGCTATGTCGCAAGTATTTTCTCCTCTATAATATTAATTTAGCACTTTCTCTTTTTCTCTGTTATCGATCAATTTATGTTTTTATGCAAATGTGTTTTATGGGGGAGTAATCTTTAGTGTGTGTACACTGAATGATGGGGGGGAAATTCAACATCTAGTTGTATTTTACGGGTTAGATTTCGTCCGAGTTATTTAGTTACTCTTATTGAGCAAAGTTATTTAGTTACTTTCTTTGTTTAAATTTGTGCATACTTAATAGTCTTTCATGTTCTATTTATCGTCGAGTTAGCCTCCATTTGACCAATACTGGTTTAAGATCAAAAGATTCGGGGATGATTTTATCATAAAACACAACATTAGGGATTATTTTTAAAAAAACGTAGGAAGTAAATAACTTCATTTAGTGCGGGGTTTTTTTTTTTTTTTTTTTTTTTTTTTTTGGAACAAATAGTGCGGGGTTGTTTGGTGTATATATACTGAGGAAATTCATAGTTTATTGGATTTATTGCGAGTGATTTTATTTTTTGTACAATTTGTTTGCAGAAAAGGTATTTCAGCTTCTGCTCTTCCTTACAAGAGGACTCCTCCAAGTTGGTTGAAGATCTCCTCCCAGGATGTAAGGACTCTATATATTATCTTTACTACTACTATAATAACTAGCCCAGTGCCTCAAGGGTTTCCGCATATGTAGGGTTTTTTTTTTTTTTGGGGGGGGGGGGGTTGTACACAGTCTTACCCCTTCAGGATGCTACCCTAAAGGGAGGCCGTGTCCGAGGACCCCCAACCTGAAAAGCACGAAAGCAAATAGACAAGGCAATAAAAGCATCTAAGCGTAAGAGCATGGGAACATACAAACAACGGCGCAGAGCGAACAAATAGAAAGCATAAAGTAGCAATAGGCAATAAAATTATTTTACAGAATTGAACTTGTACTATGTCCTGTTTTCAAAGATATTTTACAGAGTATACTCCTGTTAGTTGATTTTTAGCAACCATGAGTTATACTTGGGAACTAAAGATTATTATATAATTTTTGAACAAAATTGTTGATAAAGTTCTTATCTTTCAGGTGGATGACAATATTTGCAAGTTCGCCAAAAAGGGTCTGACCCCTTCTCAAATCGGTGTTATCCTCCGTGATTCACATGGTATTGCTCAAGTCAAAAGCGTAACCGGGAGCAAGATTTTGCGGATTCTGAAGGCACATGGTAATTTGAATTTAAAGTCTGGTTCCCGTGTTTTAAACTTGATGCTTCTAGGCCTTTTTGGTGTTATTTTTTGTTTGTAGTTTTTTGTTTTTCAGAAATTAAGAAACAAGATCTAGAAATGGATTGTTCTGGTTCTTGTTGTTTCTTGTTTTTAGATTTCACTCTAATTATGAAAAAACCTAAAAACAAGAAAACAAAAATGAGAAAAAATCGGTTTCAAATCTAATTTTTAGTTTCTAGCATTGTTAGTAAAATATGCGTATAACTGGTATATTGAACACATTTGTATTTTTCCTTTCAAAAAGGCGTTCACATATCATTGCTAATAATATGCGGTTTTTTGGTGCTACTTGTACAATACACGCTTTATAATATATATTCGTATTTCTCCTTAATAAAAATAAATAATCAGGTGAAAATCATACCTGTACTTGGATCAAGTATCTATATTTTATCTTTTGCTACATTTTTCCCCTTAATTCCCAAACTGTTGACTTAGATTTATTATGTATTATGCTTCTTACTACTGTTATTATGGATAACATCATCAACCAAAAGTCAGTATTTTAAGAGTTGTTCTAGACTTAAAAGCAATCATGTATGGTTTTTTTAATAAGTCAAACGAACTTTGATTAAAATTTTTATACGTAGAGTCGAATTATACACGAACATATTGAATTTCGTTTAATTTCATGTTGTGTTTTACTATGGGTTGTAGCTTAACTAGATGAATTGTTTCACATTGATAATTAGGACTGGCACCTGAAATACCTGAGGACCTATACCACCTGATCAAGAAAGCAGTGGCTATTAGGAAGCATTTGGAAAGGAACAGGAAGGACAAGGACTCCAAGTTTCGGTTGATTCTCGTCGAGAGCAGGATTCATCGCCTTGCACGCTACTACAAGAAGACGAAGAAGCTTCCACCCGTGTGGAAATAGTAAGTCCCGTTATGTGTACTTTTATAATACGTATCTCCTTCGTAAAACAGTCACAAATATTGCAATAAGTGAACCAAATGCTCAATTAACTATTTTTGTGCAAAATTGATAGTGGCTTGTTCATATTTGTTTTGAAAGCTCGATAACTTGTTGAGCCATTGAGCCTAGTTAACCTTTTAAGTTTGAACAAAGGGGTGCTTGGCTAGTTAATGTCTACGAATAGTTTGATAATGGCTTGGCATTAACCCAATAATAGATTGAGAAATGGTTTGAAAATAGCTTGAATGGTTTTGCTTGATAGCAAGTTGGACTCTGTAGCAAGCTTGGCTTGATAATGAGTTTGATTTACCTTGATTAGACTAACATGGGACTGTTGAGCTTATTAATATCTTATCGAACTGAGTTTGAACAAATGTTGGAGAGCTCAATATAAGCTCTATCCTGGTGAAAAAAATAAAAAGTAGAAACTAGAAAGAGTTCGTCCCTTGTTTATGAATTGGTGGCAATTAACATTGCGGGGACATGCCGCAAGGAATAGTTTGTGGCTCCGAAATTTATCAAGTAAATATTTATCATTTAGACTTCCTTACATTTCAAAATATATAATGAGGTACCTTAACAGTTCAACATTTTGTTAGAATTTGGCTATATTTCATCAGAAAATGCTGTTATGGTATGTGATTACGATTAATATGTTTGACCCATATTGTTTCCAACAAAAATTCAGCAGATTACAATTAGATTCTGATGAAACTGAGGATACTTGATTGATAAAATTATAAATTTTTAGAACTCGGAGTACCTCATTGTATATATAAAGTGATAGGAGACCAAACCTGATCATTAATTCGTTCTCATCTTTGAGGATGTCTTGTCCTTAACTAATTGTACATTTCTCCCTTAATACAACTTCGCTTACTGAATAATTCGTTTTTCTATATTTTGCAGTGAGTCAACGACCGCAAGCACTCTTGTGGCGTAAGGTAATCTATATGATTTAAACAAGTTGTTTTGGATTAATCAAGAACTTTTGTTTTTTTTAGTTTGGATTAGTGTTCTATGTGACCAGGCAATATACTGCTGACGTTTTGGTTTTTTTTATCTTTTTTGCATAATGCTTTTTTGATTAAATTTGCAATGAGAAACCCGATTATTTTAGGCTTCGTTTGGCTCTAAGGAATTGTTTCTAGCTAAAGAAAATGGTCTTATCTTATAAATTTATATGAGGTTTATGCTTGGGCAAATTGAGATTGAAGTAAGACATATAACATGAGATTACTACGGAAAGCATTTTCCTCTGTAAGAAGAAGAATGTTTTCTGCTTTCGTTGAAGGAATCACTAGGCTTAGGCTCTGCTTGCTTAGATAAACAAGTCGGATCTGCCTTGAGGGGAGCGCAAAACGAGCTTCGTAACGAGTTTGCTCGTAGCCCTGAGAAGATAGCTCAACTTTGCCTCTACAGCTTTGTGTTTCAGTTTTATTATGGGATTAGATTTCGGTCTGACATGTGTTTACCGTTTAGCAATACAACAGATACTAAGGCTTCGTTTGGTTATGATAGGAATTGAATTCCTGAGGAAAATTGTATTTTTTGGGAATGCAAGTCCTTTGTCAACTTCTTGGGAAGTAGGTAAAAGACGTTTGACTGTCAGGATGGAAAATAGAACTTCATTAGAAAGGTTCGTTAAAAACGAATGAAATAAAACTTACCTAGAGGGGGTTAGGTAAGTTACTTTTCACGTTTTGAAGGAATTGGAAATTGCTTAGCAATATGTACTTCCTGCATATTGTCTATTTCCTGCCAACCAAATAAGAGCCCAAATCTATACTTCCCATAAATTTCTAATTCCCGCGGTTACTTCTTGCATATTAAACGAGGCCTAGGATCTGGAAAGGGATAATGCACTTTCTTTGCTCACTTATAGCAGCAACAACAAACCCACTGCTCAAGGGCTCCCGCAAAGGTAGGGTATGGAGAGGGTGAGATGTGCACAGCCTTACCTTTACTGTGTGCAATCTTGAAGAGAGGCTATTTTTAAAGAACTCATAGCCTTAAAAATGCTATCTCAATCAATGTTGCTGATAATTGTATAGCTAACTTACATGTCTTCATCAACCATATGTAGAGATTCTCATCTTTTTGATGTTCCTGTTCATCCACATACTTATACAACTCCTCAAGAGCTCTTGTATAAGCAGTGTTTGATTTTTTTTTTTTTTGGGGGGGGGGGGGGGGGGGGATGGGGGGGGGGGGGGGTGGGGGGGGGGGGGGGGGGGGGGGATGTGGGGGGGGGGGGGGGGGGGGGGGGGATCGGATATACGCATCCTTACCCCTTTCGGTGCTACCCTAAACGGAAGCTTTGTTCGAGGACTCTCAATCTGAAAAATCTACAAACTGTAATAAAGATTTTAAACCTTAGAATACTACATCCTTATATTACCTAAAAACCCTCACGTTCTAAATAATTTTACACTTTGATTGTTACGCTCGCTCCTGGTTCGATGCCAAAATACATATAGGTGTTGATACCTAAATGTAGTATGACTCCAAATATTTTGTGCTAAATGCAAAAATATTTGCAAATCATTGGAAGTAGTCGGATTAATTCGTAGACATATGTTGATATTCCATAGCTGGGCGTATGATTCTTACGAGAGGGTGAGAGTGAGAGGATGGATTCTTGATCATTTATTTGGTTGCTGATATCATCTTCATTCTATTGCCGAGTGATTGTATAATAAATTGGTGCTTCTGTGAAACAGAATTTTACTACTAAAGACTCTTCATTCGATAACGAAGTATCCATCTCGTTCAAGAAAGAAAAACACTTTCCCTTAATATATTTATCTTTAAACATTTTCAACTGAAATTATTTTTTGTTCATATCTCAATTTCATCTCAACTAGAAAATTAGTTTTGTTATATAAATTTACATAAAATTCATTTTTATCTCCTATTTAAATAGCTATCTATTCTCTAAAAAAAAAAAATTACGTACAAAAAGAGAAGTTATTATAAAATTATCCTTGGTTATGTGTGCCATAGAATAAATGTTAAACAAACTGATAAATGTAAAGTAGAATCGAAAAGACACATCTTATTGAATAAAGCAACGTTCCCAATACTTTAAGGGCTCATGCTTAAGCAGGGTCGGGGGGTGGATGTACGCAGCTTTTGCCCTTTAGGGTCTTTTCGAGAATCGCCAACCTGAGGGGTGCAGCACCAGGATTTTTTAAGAGGTCACCCATTTTGGTACTACTTTCGTCTAAGCACGTTTAACTTCGGATTTCTAATGGAATTCGGTACTTGCGTGTTGGTAACCTCTTAAGTGCACATCTTATTGAATATCATTTTGAATAAGTTACATAATAGTACCCTGATTTTGATATATTAATTTTTTTAATCCATTTCTTTTGTGAAAGGATATTTTAATTCAAAACTTACATGTATTTAATAAAATAGTACAAAAGGCGGCATGGAAGTGTGTAAATAAGCTTCGCATCTTACTCTTTTTCATTAGTTGTGTCAATACTATAGTTCGTACTTGAAATGAGGGGAATAGCAAATGATGGTAGGTTTACCTATTAATGACAAAAAGTTCTACACCCTTTCACACTGTGATTTAGATTATTTATTAAATGCAAATAATTTATAGGTTAAAAAATTATTTTACAAAGTTTATAGCCTAAAATATTCATACAATAAACTTCAAAATACTAATATGAAATTTATCGAGAATATACTATAATCATAAGAGACATTTGCAAGTTTAAGAGCAGTCGTCACGTCATATTGTGTCAATTATGGGCTTGTTTGGTATTATTTTATGTCTGTAGCTTTTAATTTTTGTGAAAACGAAATCGGGCTTTAAAAATAGTTTTTCCTGATTTTTGGTTTCAACTTACTATAAGAAAGCCGAAAACAAGAAACCAAAAATTTAGGAAAAAATCCACTTTTAAAATATAGATTAAAAAAAAAAAACCTACAAGTTGCAAAAAAAAAATGAAACCAAACCGACTCTTAGTCAATGTTGAATTTGTGTTTCCTTAAAATATGAAAAAAACACAGTACACATGATAGTTCAGCTTTCCAATGTTAGAATATTAAGTTCGATCTAGGATTTTTACTTATCAGCTAAAGCTTTTAGAAAAATTGATTCCTTTAAATAGTATCAGAGCGTCCTTGACCAAATGGTCACGAGTTCAAATCTCAACAACCCCCACTTTCACTATAAAAAATAATTTAAGCACAAGGTATAAGGTGAGCCTTTGTATTATCCATACTTCTAGCCCAATGGACATTCCTGTATTAGGGGTAAGTTAGAATATAAGTCCAATCTAGGACCTTCATTCATCAGCTTAAACTTTTAGAAAAGTTGGTTCGTTTATATCCAAAAATGATGCATCAATTCAAAGTAATTGCGTCATATTTGTTGACTTGAAAATTTTATCATGCATCAATTCAAAGTAATTGCGTCATATTTGTTGACTTGAAAATTTTTATCACTCATGTATTATGAAATTTAAGCACTTACTGCCTGGAAACCCATAATGTTGCAGCATATACCGTGAAATACCATGAGATTTCAAATATTTTATCACTAAAGTATTATAAAGTTTTAAATTTTATCAATCCAACATCTTCTATGCATATCATAGAGATTTTCGTTGGCAAAAATGTTTACATGAAACATAATTCCAGTAATATATAAGTATTCTTTGTTAAATTTGATGATTTTTTTCCCCAAAAAAATATTAACATGACACATTATTTCGACAATATATAGGTTTCTTTCGTTATAATTCGGTAAATTTTACCGTAAACACCACTGAATTTTTGCTAAAACTGTTGATACAACTAAAACTATATTATCCTAATCATGTACACAACATCAATTTTCAGTGAAAATTGCCCGTATTTTAACAAAAATTCACTCAATTCCAACACAAAGTATCTAAATGACAATTTTCAAACCCGAGAATACCTTGGTCTGTAATATTGGGTATCTATTATTCTAAGTCATAAATTTTCCACAACTTGAATAGCAACACAAAACATAATTACTTCGACTCTGCATTCAATGCTAAATTCTAAATTTTGTAAATGCAATAAAGGTACTCGAAAAATAAGATCAAATACAAGGAACTCTTAGAAAATATCCGAGTGTTTCTAACTCTCATACCCGAGTCTGAGTAACATAGCACAAAAACTTTCTTTTGCATGACAACACAAAAATCAAAAGCATAAGTTGCACAAAAACCCACCCGTTACGTTCATGGGACATTATGTTTGAGAATGGGAGTAAGAAGGGCGTAATATTTATTATACGCACAACAACAATAACATGTTTCGGAGAAAATTAAGGATAAAGAAGTTTTCAAAAAGGAACATAGAGGGCATCGACTTCATCACAAGTGACTGAAATGATAATGTGGAACCCGGAAAAGGACATGACATAAGATAGGGCAATATTTAAAAAAAAAAAATGATTTTAAGCCCCTTCTTATCAATGATCTTTTAGAAATAGGGAGTTGTTATTATCTGAGTAATAGTTGTTACCGTCAGGGTAATAATGCTGACTTATAGAGAGTGATAACAACAAAATTATACTGGCATTGCCATTGCGCTAAAAGTAATCATATTATATGCCACGTTATCACGTTGGTCACCTCTCGTCAGTGATGAAACCGATGCCCTCGTTCATTTTTCCAGAACATATTGTTCCTTTTAATTCTTTTCATGAAAAAGTATACCTTTTGTGAATATAACAAACACTACTACGTCAACATTATTCCTTTTCTCAAACATAAAGTTCTTTTTACTGTATTTGTGTCGATTTAGCGAACGAAAGAAAGGAAGAGAGGAAATTACTTGGATATTTTAGCAGTCAATTCTCTCACCAACTTAGCAGCAACCATGGCGGTCATTCCATCTACCGTGTCACGTTGTGGGTTGAATTCGACCACGTCAGCTCCAACGATATCGCCTTGAAGATTGTGAAGAATGTTAAGAACGTCCCGGAAAGAGAGACCTCCGGGCTCGATGTGGGAAACACCGGGCGCAAATGCAGGATCGAGGCTATCCACGTCTATTGATATGTAAACGCCCTTTACGCCTTCGCCTAGTTTCTGTTACAAATGGCCAAGAGTAAGTCAAAATCACAGCTTGGACGTAAATCGCACGCCTACTCTATCATGTAGTACAGAAAAAGAGGTTTAATAATTGTAAAAGAGATGATATTTTATTAGATTTTGTTAAGACAGTGTGATAGAATTAGACTAAAAATCTCTCCTTTTTTAGTCAATTCAATAGTATAAACGTAGTTGTTTTTGTTTTAGAAAAGTAGTTTACTAATTAGTTTTCTATTTCTCTCTCTAACTATCCACTACAGATTAGTTTTTGCCTATGTAGCTGTGAAAAAATAGATTTTTCAAAAGCATTTTTTTGCATAAACTATTTCGTAGAAAGTGTTTTTAATAGAAATAGTTTTGTCTGAAAATTTCTTAGTTTTTTGCTCTGCTTCTACTCTAAAGGAGAAACTATTTTTCTACATCTACTTAAACTTTAAAAAAATCAGCTTCTACTTCTATTCTAGAAGTACTTTTTTTCAAGCCAAATGCCCTCAAATCTTGGAAAAAGTACTTTTTTTTTTCCAGAAAAGGGCGCTTTTTTCCAAAAAAGAAAACTTGGCTAAATAAGTCCTAAGCGTTATACATGTATATATACACATACAACTACGTACGACAAGAGAGAGGCGGGAAGAGGGAGAAATGTACCAGGTTTTCGAGGAAGTGTTGATCATTTGAAAACGTACGCATTTCAAATTGCTCGACGCCCAAATCTTTTCCCTTGCTCACGGGCCTTCAGTTGTTATAGATCTTATACCAACCTGTAGAATTACAACATTTTTGCTTAGTGTAGTGGCACCCATGAGTACATTACCATTCGTTGTCCCGAACATGGCATGAGAGAATTGGTAATCGAATTCTTCACAAGAATATGACCGTGTCGCATGTTTGAACAAGTCTTAGCCTTAAACGAGTGGTATCAGTTTACGTGTCAGCATTTTGGAGTTTGTTACGGTTTAAATTTCTTACAGGTTTGAGAAAAGGACAAGAAGGTAACAATGTAAGAGCGACACGTTTAAGAAAACAATGTTTTTAGCATCATGAGAAAGAATGTACAAAGAGTTAAGGATAAGGAATCCTCGAACATTGAAACAACTAAAAAAACTAATAAAACAAGACCCTCCAATCCCTCTACAAAACGGTCAAGGATTTGTTAGGGAAGCTTCCGAAATTCTTTGTCCAAATATGCTCTTAAAAGACCACCTTATTCTACATGAAATTTGCCAGTGTAAACTGATCTTTCTAAATTATAACAATTTTTTTTAGCTAAGTACATCAAAGAATCGCAATCTTGGCAACAAAGAACAACACTAAGACGTTCTTCCACCTTTTTTTAAGGACATATAATACACTTATTCTTTTTCCAGAGCATATTACCCTGCTTATATATCATGGTAAAAATTTTGCTGATCTTGTTCCTTTCAACAACAATAACAACAACAAACTTAGTGCCTAAAAGGGCTCCTGCCGTGGCAGGGGTCTTGAGGAGGGTGCTAACCTGGGAGATATTGCTATTTCTGAGGGCCCCAACCCGAAAAGCAAAAAAGGAAATAGACTTTTTGCAATTTTTAACATAAGAGCCATACATACTTACATAGGCTTACAAGCATTGTGCAGACAGGAAATAGTAACACAGTTTGGAGAGGATGCACAAGACATAATGGAGAAAAAGTATAGGGAACTTAAATCAAAACCATCAAGTTAGAGCAGAGGAAGGAGCAAACCACTATATCAACTTTTCATAAAATTACAAAAATAAACAAAGATTCAGCCTATAGAAATGTGAAGCCCTGAAACAATTTATGAGAATTACCATAATGGTACATCCCTAGGCTTCATTACCAGGCACTAATATACCCGGATCCCATTAGAACTCCGAAGTTAAGCGTGCTTGGGCGAGAGCAGTACCAAGACGGGCTACCTCCTGGGAAGTCCTCGTGTTGCTAACCCTATAAGGTCGGGGGTCCTCAGAAATAGCCTCTCGGCAGGGTTACACCCTGAAGGGGTAAGGTTGCGTAACCCCCCCCCCCCCACCCCCCCCCAAAAAAAAAAAGACCCCGCTTAGGCAGGAGCCCTTAAGCCACTGGGTCTGTTGTTGTTGTTGTACTATAATGGTACATCCATTACAGCACATATATGTTACCTAGACTCACACATATGAGAGTCAAAGCATAAGTGCGTCCAGAGGTCATACTCGATTGTTTTATAAGATTTTTCTGTATTTTTGGTATAGTATGAAGTGTCCAAGTGTCATATCAACAGCCAAGCACATTTATTCGATGCAAGAACTTCAGAACAAGTTAAAAGGTCAATATAACTATGCAGCCATTGAGGCCTTGATCTAGGGTAAAAACATTATCCATGCTGAGAAAAGGGGCTCGGGTTCAAATCCCCTCTTCCCAAGGCCGCTTATTTACGAAAAATAGAAGAATTTCCACTACAGCTACTTGGAAAGATGAACTTCTTCAACTAGTCATACAAAAATAGTGTAAGAGTAAAAGCATGTCTAACCTGCAAAAGCCTTCGAGCATAGCCACCCTCCATGATACGGGCAAAAGAAGATGCATGTGAGTACTTGTTTCCTTCAAAAGCATCATAAATATCAGGATGTGCATCAAGATGAAGAATATCGATTGGACCTCCAAGCTTTTCTGACACTGCTCTAATGACTGGGAATGATATCGAATGATCCCCTCCTAAAACTAACGGGCGCAAGGGATCCTGAAAGCAATCAGAAAAATACGAGTATAAATTCAATTATCCAACAAAAGACACCATCAATATCTTTTTACACAGAACTTACAAGAAGAACTTGTCAAGATGTCTTACAAATATATTTCCTATGTATTCAAGATTTCCCGTAAACTTACAAGAAAGAAAGAAACATTGAAACATACTAAAGAGAGAGATACATCAACAGTGTAGTAACGATTTCAGGTTGGTTATAAATATATAAGGGTATCACTTAGGTGCACTGAGGTATGGGTATTTATTACCTAAGCACCCTAAAACATTTCAGTATATACAATGAGAGGGTTTCAAAATTTTATCATTTAGATATCCTATGCCAAAACTTGGTGAATTTTTGTCCCCTCATAATAAAAAAAAATGAGCGCAAAGGATCCTGAAAGCAGTTGGAGAAATAGAAGTATAAATTCAAACAGAACATATACCATTAAAATAGTTCCTATTATTCAAGATTCCCCGTAAATTAACAAGTACGAAAATAAGAAATGAACATAGAAACATATTAAAGAAGAGAGACATTTCAGTAAAGGTCGAAGTTAATACTGATTTCTGCTTGGGTATAAATATATAATATGTCAAGATTATATACGGTTGTTACTTCTTCTGCTCTCCTGTTTTAAACTCTTTTACTTGCAATTTACTCATTTTTAATGATACGCCTGCAATGCCATTGACTGATAAAAAGGTAACACTGATGTATTAAAGCTAAAAGATTACTTTTATGTAAAATAGTTTTCAAGAGAAAAGTGGAGAACGGAGGATATTTTCAGAACAAAGATTCATCCACACACTCCCTTAAAACCGAGGAAGCAAGAGGAGGGTGCGCAAGATAAAGATGAAATCAATGAAAGTGAAGCTAAAAGCAAAAATAAAAAGAATAATAATTGATCCAATTATGCTTTTCCATCATGATCATCAATACTAAATGAATCAACTTTCATATGCTCTAGAGTCTACTATAATTTCCTAACATACTTTCTATCTTCTCCTGTCTACTAATCATGGATGCAAATCCATGACCTTGCATAAGTTTCTAAGTAAAAACTTGTTATAATAAGGGTCCATTTGGCTCAATGGAAAATTTTTCTTCACAAAATATTTTCAATTAAAAATATTTTCTTCTCAAAAATGTTTGTCTTTCTAGCTAAAGAAAATGGTTACATTCTATAAGTATGAAGTACAAGTTTGGTCAACTTGAGGTTAGAAAAAGGTACAAGACATAAGATTACCACAGAAAAAGTCTTTCCCCCTATAGAGGAAGATGTTTTCTCCGTTCCTTGAGGGGAAGTCAATTTTCCTTCAATGAAGGAAACCATTCTACATATTCGTGGTCGTTGCTATGAGGTTACGCAAAGAAACAATAGAGTTAAGATGGAAAAGATTTTCCGTCGAAACAAACAAAGCCTAGTTAAGAAATAGGATCCCATGTTCACTTGACAATAAGACAAAATTATGCATCAAGCTCAGAATGAATAAGGCAGCAAAAGATGGCATACTTCTTCCATAACTAGCTTGACAGACTGACTGATAATGTTCATCAACCTGTCATCATCTACACCACAATCTCTAATCTCTTGTACTGGAACATCTCCCACATCTGTTAAAACTCGGGGATCATTGAGTTCTTTCCCTGTATTAAGATACAGTTGTTTGGTAGTGAGCAATTACAGTCGGACTGTAGAACAGATGCATAAAGTAAATCATTTCCATGATGCCCCTGTGGCAGTGTTAAGGCAAACATGCAAGAAATATATTCAATTAGCTGCAAAAGAACATATCTAAAAGGAACTCAGAAGAGAAGAGAAGCGACGAAAAGAAAATAACATAAAGATTTACATAGAAAGTCCTCAAATTAGGGAAAAACCATGGGTGGATGAGAAAACAATCCACTAAATGATCTGAGTGATAATACAACTGAGGCACACATGAATATATATAGATGCCCAGTAAAAAACCCTAATTTCCATATCAAGCATGCTGGGCTGAGGCTAGTAAGAGAACAAGTCCATATTGCCGAAGGCTACCACCACAAATCTCGGTTTCAGAATTAAGACATAATTCGAGACATGACACAAGATATTATCACTCATATAGTTTGTTATTGCTATCCAGTTGAAACAGGAACCAAACTGGAAGCGAAATTCACTAGATGCTCACGAATGATGGTATAACTTGCTACACTAAACTGTGAATTAAGCTTTCTTATACAAGATTCCACAGCATAACAAGAAATTATTTGAGGTTTGGGCTAAGAACTTTGGACATGACGCTGGCAGACTCTACAAAGGGATTGGAGGGTTTTGTGTTACTAGTTATTGGGTTTTTTGTTTGATAACTAAGAACATCTTGTTCTTAACTTTTTGTACATTCCTTTTCTTTTAATGAAACTTCTTTTTTTCAATAAAAAAGGAAATTATTTTCCATATGACTTAGACTAGAACAGAAAGGAGATTAAACCATTACCTTCTTCAGTTGTTGAGTTTGTGCTGCCACACCAGATTGCCTCCCTAATACGAGGAGGAGCAAATGCTGGTCCTTGAAGGAATGATGAATTATGCCCTAGAGGAACTCCAAGGAGAGATGCTGACGCTTTGGCGCCTCCAAGAGCCCGTACAAGCTCCCCCTGAAACAGCATAGACTAGCTGTTAAAAGTTAAAAATGAGCAGAGAAAAACTAATTACAATCATTATAAATCCGGACATTAATAAATCCGGACATAATCTTCAGGGTCGGGGGCCCTTTGGGCACGGCCTCCCTTTAGGATAGCAATCAGAAGGGGGCGGCACCGGGCTTGCTGCTGTTGTTGTATAAATCTAGACAACATCATAACCATCAAAGCTACATGATCAACCATATGAATCAACTTCGTTCCCTGGGCTCTTAGGCAACTGCTAGCGTGATTCGGCATCCATTAGATCATTCACTATTACTGGAGTATTTTTCCATACCACTAAAACAACTTAACACCAGTATCAAATCTCTCCTGCTCACAACACAACATACTTTCTTCCTTAATTTATCATGCACAGCAGCAGCAGTGCACCCAAAAGTCCATGCAAGAAAATAAAGACTTCAGCTGGAGGATCCCATTACTACACCAACAATAACAACAAACCCAGTGCCTCGAGGGGCTCCCACCTACGCAGGGTAGGATGTATGCAACCTTACCCCTTGGGGTGTTACCTTAAAGGGAGGCTGTGTTCCGGGACCCCTAACCTAAGATTGGAGGTTCCCATTACTACCACTAGAAATATGAGACACATATGAGATCAGGCCTCATTTATGAGTTAAACATAAAAGAGTATGTGTTCTAATACATCTATCACTTTCCGTCAGAAACTTTCCAAAAAGACGCATTTTCTCCCCATAAGGGGGAATTATAAAAAAAAAAAAAAAAAAAAAAAAAGGGCAAATTCTGTTTTGTTAGTGAGAAATCCCAAAGGCAAATGCTGTTCTGTTAGGGGGAAGTCCCCATCACTGGTGTCTGCTATAATGTTAATTTTGACTTCATTTTTATATATTTTCATTCATTTTTGACATTGGGTACAAATAACCTAGTCACCTTTTACACGGTTTTAGATGCCTTTTAAGTCATGTTAGCCAGTATTTTTCTCCTTTGCATTCCAGTTGGTTTTTTGAAAACATACTTTGCTTGAATTTCTTCTATTTCAATGACAGGGGTTTTATGGAAACTGTTCGATTTTTTCACTGGGTATGTTTCCACTATTCCACTAAAGCTAGGATCATAATCTTTACAAGCTTCGGATTATTCGAAGACTAGCCAAGAAACATAAAAAATTAGTCAGCAGGTGTTGAAAATCAAGACAAATCAAGAAAATCCCAAGGGATTGGTTCAAGTGGTAAGACATACGTTTGGAGTGCTTGGATTTGCTCTATCTACTTGGAGGTCTTTTCGTCAGTGTAGGAATAGCATAAGGAACAGGTTCGGATTACACTTTGGCGTTGCAGAGGTTTTACAGTCATTTTGTAAATTTGGTTGTGATTACTTAACATTAATTCAGATGCATAATTTGAAGGTTAAAAACAAGTGGTCCTTCGTGTGACAAAAAGTTTAGACCTAGAAATGTAAAGCTTCCTAGATTGGAACTGAAATATATTGTCGATGACATCCTCAGAAATTTCAACTGATTGCAATCTCAACAACTATAACAAAGCAACAGGTGGTTTTCCGACACTCTCTTAACAGATCAAGTGAAAACATGTTTCCACAGGCATAATAACACCAGTCAAGTGAAACAAGTGATCATAATACTTCAACAAAATGGAAAGCACTTGGTTCAAAATGGTTCTTATTTGAACAAGTACCTTTAGCTTAGCCCTTTCACGAATGAGAGTGAGAGAAGCATCAATTACTCGATTTTGGCCCTTTTCTATCAAATCAGCTGGCACATTTGCAGCGCTCTGCTTTTGTAGGTAATGTATCCCCTTCCTTGCAAATTTCTGCATGTCTACACAAGAGCTTTTATAATAGTAAGGGATCCCAAAGTATGTCAACACAGAATTTAGTTTTTTCGATACAATTTCTTTCCTCAAACACCCCCGCGCCAAGAAAAATTATCCACCAATATGCGATTGAAAGGAAACACTCTCAAAACCCCATGCCTGATAACTTCTACATCAATGATTTCCCAAAAATGACATTCAAGTACCTCTGAAAACTAATCAATTACCTCCAGAGCTAGTCAAGATCCCCACGCAACCTAAGCAATAGCTAGGGGCACCACATTTGTTGAGGGTCTCTTTTGAAAATTAGTTATATTATTAGTTTGCTTCTACTGCTGCATATCAGCATAGGATAAATGGCGAACTACAAATAATGTATTATAAATGCATATGCGAACATATATAAAGGACCCACATATTAATGGGTAAAGGGGCGGTAAAACTTCAACCCCAAAATTGGGGGGGGGGAGAAGAGGGAGGGAGAGAGAGAGAGAGAGAGAGAGAGAGGGGGGGGGGGGGGGGGGTGTGAAGGGGGGAATAAGGTAACTTTGTTTAAAAAATTTAGACAATTTTACACTTATTTTAACTATAACTCTCTTGACCCTTACTCCTTTACCTAATAGCCAAACAAGAGTAACTCGTTTACCTCTCTTTACCCTTACCCCTCCTTATTAATTATATGCAAACAAAGATAGGACAATACCTTACATTTCCCCTCTTTACCCGGTTTTCAAATAAGGCAGTTGTATTAGAATATAAAGTGAATTGTACTTTGGATCTCTGAAATCTCAGGACAAACCCTGATTAGAACTAATGTTCCTCTTTGCTATTTATTCTTTATTTCTTGGCAAAAATCACAGGGGGTTAATTTATCTCTCCATTTTTCTTGTGCTCATGTATGCAACCTTGGTCTATATTCGTAACAACAACAACAACAGACCTAGTGCCTCAAGGGCTCCCGCATAACCGGGATCTGAGAGGGGTGAATGTACGCAGCCCTACCCCTTTAGGGTGTAACCCTGCCGAGAGACTGTTTCCGAGGACCCCCAATCTTATAAGGTTGCCAACACGAGGACTTCCCAGGAGGTCACCCATCCTGGTAGTACTCTCGCCCAAGCATGCTTAACTTCAGAGTTCTAATGGGATCCGGTTGCATTAGTGCCTGGTAAATGAACCCTTGGTCTATATTCGAAAAATGCTAGCAAAGTTGAAGTCCTACCTAAAAACCTCACACCCTGCTTAACTATTATAAAAATGAGCACATGCATGTAGTAATGCAGAAATTTGATATTCTTCTAAAATTAACAACAAATTCAGTAATATACTGGCCAGGTTTTCAATTTGCATCCAGAAACTTCTGAAACCACTGTCAGATGTCTGCGAAAATTCTGCTATCCACCCCAGCAAGCATAGCTAAAGGAACATACTACTAAATAGGGGTGTATTTGAGCCGATCCAAGCCTGAGCTCGTCAGGCACGCAGCTTGGCTTGGCTTAGCTTGTAGCTCATCAAGCTTAAAAACTTCAAGCTCGAGCTTGGCTCCGGCTTAGCTCAGACAAGGCCCAGCGAGCTTCGAACTAAGCTTGCAACTTCTACGCTTGATGCAGCTCAACCTAGGTTCGTTTAGGCTTGGGCCTGGAGCATTTAGGCTCAGACTTGGCTCATTTGAACATATATATGCTAATAAATTATATTAAAATAGGCTCTTTTAGGCTCGCAAGCCTACAAGCTCGAGCTTCACTAGGCTCGATCTTGGCTCAATAAACTAAATGAGCCAACTCGCGAGCCAACTTGGCTCATTTACATCCCGACTACTAAAGCAAGTATTATTGCTGACAGCAAAGCCACTGGTAGTGAATAGTGAGTATTAAAGACTCTACACTAAGTCTAATAATAAATCTCACACCAAAACTGTGAAAAGATTAAAAAAAAATCGGGATTTAAGTTATTCTACCTAATGACAAATAGTAGTAAGATGGAATTAAATCAAGGGGTGTATTTAAGCAGAGCCCGATGAGCTCTCGAGCTCGGGCTCGTCTTAGCTCAGTTGAGCTCGAATCCAACTCGATAAGCTCCGAACTAAGGTTGTAATTTTTAGGCTCACTTAAGCTCAATCAGGCTTGTTTAAGCTCGGGCTCGATTCATTTCAGCTCAAACTTGGATTGGTAGAACATATTTAAGCTAACAAATTTTATTAAAAAAGACGTGCTTAGGCTCGCAAGCCCACAAGCCCGAGCTTCATTAGGCCCAGGCTCGGCTCAATAAGCTAAACGAGCCAACTTGGCTCATTTACACCTCTAATTACATGATGACTCCGTGAGTTTGAACAAAGACCAACGAAATTTCACAAATACCACCAACAAACACAGTAATTTCACCAAAAAAGGGGGGAAAAAAGCTCTTTGATCAAGCACAAACGTAAATCAATAACCATAAGAACCAAATTGAAAAGCTAATCGTGCAATCAAGAGAGTTCGGATCCTGCGCGCCGCTCATAAACCTCTAAATTCATTAAAAAAGGAAACAAAATCACAGGAGATTTTCATGTCAGATAATGTTATTGCCAAACAAGATCATAGTTTTCAAGATAATTTTGTAACTCTCGTTATTTATAAGTCATATCGTTGCGCTACCAATAATAATTTTTGTCTCCTTGATTAACGGAAGCACAAATCATTCAACTAGGACTAATCAAGAACATCCATAACCGTATAAGAAAAGCAAAATCTGAGAGGAACTGAAGTACAATCGAGATCGTTAATCAGCTAATTGTTACCTGTCGGGCGGCAACAACGAAGTGAGAGGGAGAGAGAGAAGTGAAGATTGGAGAAAGAGAAGAACAGTGATGGCTGCTGCTGGTATACTCCTTTTAAGGAAAAGGACCCTTTTTTATTCGATAATATTTAAAAAATAAAACCTTCTAAACTATTGATTAAAAAGACATTCCTGGACTATAAATTATTGGTCAAAATTAATATAGACTCCAGTTGTAATTCATAACGAATCAATACATAGAAGAAGATTGGGGGGAGAGAGAGAAAGCTACACATCACAAAATATCCCAACATACTCACTATTCTACTCTAACCCTTATTTATACTAATTAATTAGGGTTTAAGTTGATGATGTGGTACTGCTGATGTGACATTACTGACATAGCAACGGGTGACGTGGCAGTTGGAAAGACTCGAGCCTCAATAATAATCATATCGCCCTCTAGCTACTAGTTTCATTAAAGATGCCCCTTACATTATTGACCAAAATCAATGTGACCCCCTGACTTCTAATTTTATCAAAAATGCCTCTAGAACTATTGACCAAAATCAATGTGACTCCTCTCAATTTCTAATTTTATCACAGGTATCCCTGAATTATTAATAAAAATTAATTTAATTCCCCAACTTCAAAAATTATATTAAAGATATTTGAAGTAATTAATCAAAATAGTTTAATTCAGAGTTCCTAAAATTTGATAATATACTTTTAGATGTCATGAGTTTTTAAAATATTATTTATGACAACCGAAATTTTGATAACTTTTTTCCATATACTATTTTTGTAATTCCGTTAAATTAAAATAATTTGGCACTTAAAAAATAATATAGCTAAGTAAAAAAAATGTCATTTATACTCAAAAACAATCATAAGTATAAAAAAGTTACTTAAAATAATTTTAAAAATAAAAAATATAATTTTTATTTATTTATTTTTAAAATTATTTATTGATACGGTTAGCAAGTTCTATATTTTTAAAAATTTTAAAATCATTTTAAATATTTAAATTTATTTTAAATATAAATAATATTTAAAATATTTCCTTTTTATTTTATTTGTCATAATCATCATCATATCCAGTGCCTCAAGGGCTCCTGTTTGTGCAGGATCTGGGAGGGGTAGGATGTACGCAGCCTTACTCCATCAGGGTGGAACCCTGACAAGAGACTGTTTCTAAGGACCCTTAACCTGTTAGTTGATAATTATTAAGGGTCCATATAAAGAGTATGTAAAACATAGAGAGCATGGGTAGCATAAAGGAGCATACCCAGTGCCTCAAGGGCTCCCGCCTACACGCAGGGTCTGGGGGGCGCTGATGTACGCAGCCTTCCTCTTTCAAGGTGTTAACCTGAAGAGAGGTTGTTTTCCTATGCACCCAACCTAAGGGTGAGGACTTCCCAGGAGGTCACTCATCCTGGTACTACTCTCCCCCAAGCACGCTTAACTTCGGAGTTCTAATGGGATCTGGTGACAGCGTGTTGGTGCCCTCTTTGGTGTAATATATGCATGTAATCATGCCGGCACAAAATCAAATAATCAGATAATCACGTAAGCATGTAATTAAGTGTGTATGTATGAGAGCCTAGGAGCATAGGAACATAGCAGTCAAGGCAAAAGGTAAAAGCAAACAAGCATGCAGGTGGGAATATCATACCTGCAACACAAGCATACATATGGAGAAAATAAAGCATCTAGAGAGGCGAGAGAGAGAGAAAGAGAGAGAGAGATAAGGTACATAAGAGAGAGAGAAAGAGAGAGAAATACTAATAAAATACTAACAAAGAGAAGAGGTAGACACAAGCACACTAATCGGCCAATATCATCCCATACTGTGTGTGTGCAAACGAGCATATAAGCGTGCATTGAGTTCTAAATTAGGACCATATCTTCGTTTAGCAAAATTTAGCAAAATACTAATAAAATTATGGAGAGAATATTTGAAAAAGAAGTAAGAAAGTTTAGAATAACTTAAAAATATTTTTAAATCCTAGGGCATCTATAAAATATATTGACAACCGTCAAGGTATCGAAACTAATTAAAAAAATATTGACTTTCACCAATAGTTTTGGGGTGTATTTCTTGAAATTAGAAGTTGGGGGGTCATATTGATTTTAACCAGTAGTTCAAAGGTTGACTTTGATAAAATTGAAAATTCGAGAGGTCACTTTGATTTTGACCAATAATTCAGGAGTTTTTATGAATATTATCTCTTTTTTTTTTAAATTTAATTTGATGTTGCTTTTGGACAAGGCTTTTTAACATATTAAAGTTGTAAAAAACATTTAGCTGATTTTAAGGCTTGTGTTGTTCAACACTTTTATCCTATAATAGTTGGGATGCTTTATACCATCTTGGGATCTTGAGCAGGGATGGTAATAAGGCAGGTAAAATTCGTTATTCTTAAGTACCAGTGCTATTTGGCTTGGGTATGGGTACAAGTGAGACGAATAGCAGGTGCGGGTCGAGTATATAAAACAATACCCAACAAGGGTACGGGGCAGTACAATTAGAGTAAATTACAATTAGACTTCAACAAAACATTAAGGTGTGACTTTGAAAAATTAGAAAATCTAGATGATTTTCAGTTAAAAAATCCAAAAATTTTTGTAAGTTAATAATTATATAAGCATCTTTCGTTCAATATATTATAACAAAGCCGCCCTCCTTCAAAATGCACCAAAACTCCATTCAAGGCGCTTCCTCTACATACTTGTTTGCTTCTACTTTTTGCCCTGACAGCTATGATCCTAGGCTCCAATGCGTACATACATAATAACGTGATTACATGCTTATCTGATGATTTCATTTCATTATATGCCTACACACTTACACGTAGACATGCCTTGCTTGATTTCTATGCTTTACATGCTCTACATACTCCTCTTACAGGCTCTTCATAATTATCAACTACAAGTTTGGAGGTCCTCGGAAACAGTCTCTCGTTACGGTTTCATCCTGATGGGGTAAGGCTGCGTATATCCTACCCCTCCTAGACCCTACGCAAGCGAGAGCTCTTGAGGCACTGGGACTGTTGTTGTTGTTATTCTTGCATTTTGTCTATTGTGTTAATTTGGTCCTTGTACTTTTAATTGTGTCAATTTAGTCCCTGAACAATTCAAAATGTGTCAATTTAGTCCTTGGTCAAATTTAAGTTAAGTTAATGTCGTAATTTTGAATGGAAAAATCATGTTAGATGCAAGAAACTTATTATAAATTTATACATTTACTCAATTTAATCAAATTCGTGACCGAACCATTAAAAATTTCATTAAAAACTTAACATAAAATTTTCTCTAAAAAGTAAATTGATATATTTTGAATTATATAGGGACTAAATGAATACAATTAAAAGTAAAAAGACTAAATTGAAATAATAGATAAAATAAAGAGACCTTTAACGTAAATAACCCAATATCTTATATTGGCTTATTATGGTCACCGTTTAGAAAAATTGCTATTGGGCCAATACTTTATAATTTGAGAGGTAAAAGACTCCAACGTTATTTGAAAATCAATAAAAGGATAGACTACGTATTAGTACCTTAAGGGTTGGTATAATAATATTTTAGTCTAGAAACTTTATGAAATAATTTATTAATCCATACTTTTTAGTGTAATTATTTTTTAGTTCAATTTTAGGTAAAACAAAGTAATAGAAAGACAAAAAGAAAATTATACCCTTATTCAAAATGTTGTCGTTTTCAAATTTAGTACTTTTCTTTAATTTTTTTAACTTTACATGCCAGCTTTTGGTCCTAATGCAACCTGTAACATTTTAGAGTTTTATTTTTCAAACATAGAAACTAAATCCGTTCTTAGATGCGATGATTTTTTCAAAAAGAAAAGTTGTATAGATTATTGTATACATATCAAAACATAGAGATATAAACTTTCGAAACTGACACAACATGCCTTCAAACTAACTTTGTGTTAAGTATGGAGACTGTTCATTTTAGGTAATCATCATGATTATTGGCAGGATTGATTAAGGCTAGTGTTTATGACATAACTCTTGAGCTTCCAGCGGTTTGGATTGTAGGAGATCTATATATAGATGCACTTTGGCTGGTGTAAGGTGAGCATAGCAAAAGTGAGGAAGAGTGAAAAACATTGTAATCCTCGATTAAAAAGCAACAATTGTTGCTCCTCCTCCGTGGATGTGGACTTCGGTTGAACTACATAAATTCCGGTGTCTAATATTTTCCCCCATTCCTTTCAATTCCAAATTGCTATTTTGATTTAAGGTTTGGTAAATTCGTGGGTAGTCCTAACATTTTGGACATATACAGCTTATCTATTCTCCAAAATTTTTTCAAACAACTTGATTATAAAATTTATAAGTTCATAATGAACCCAAATATTTTAGTTGAAGGTACTTAGGTGTTGTCTTATTGTATATATCAAGTGACAAGAGACCAAACCTGATCATTAATTCTTTTTCATCTTTGAGGATGTCTTTGTTGGAAAAAAAATAACTCTAATGTTGATTGCTAGGTTCATAGTTCTTAACTATGGTCACAATAAAAGGCACTTATTAGAGCACTTAGAGTAAGAGATTCTTCTCTCTACCTAAACCCCGGGTCGGAGAGTCACGCTTCGTGACACATCACGCGCGAGAGCTCCCAAAAATAGGGATATCTCTATAAATTCCTTTACTCTAATACCGGTTGTTGGGACAAATTTCAAAAATCTCCCTAATTTTATAAAGTTTACGCAGCGAAAGCGGTTTAGAATTCATAATTCTAAACCTAGGGTTGATTTAAAATTTTTAATTTTAAATCTATAGATTTAAATTCATAATTTAACTCTACATATCTAAATTCTTAATTTAGATCTATAGGCCTTTTACTCTAATACATTCATAATAATACATAAACTTAAACAAGTATAATAACGAATACTATAAATAAATAGAAAAGCGAAAACTAAAAGTGAAGGAAAGAAATCGTACCTGGAATTGCTCCAACGATAAGAAACCAGAAAGAAATAATAATCTTTGAAACCGAGACCCTGCGATCTTCTACGCAATAACCTTGAGCTGTCCAAAGGGAGGGCTCCGAAAAATATTAAACTAAGAAAGAAAAATTTTAATAGAAATTTTTCTCTCCAATTAAGTCTCAGAAACAGCTTCAGAAACCCTAAAAAATTTGTTTCAATTGAATGCCAAACCTCTGAAATAGATATTTCTATTTATAGTAGTGTACCGGAGCAAAAAATAGGCTGATTTTTGGATGTGGGATTCGCCCAGTTAAAATCAAAACGCATCGCTTAACATTAAAAAAAGATCAAAATGCTGCGTTTTCGTGCACAGTGCATGCGTCCTTCTGGCTTATCATCATGTGCCACGTGGCGAATGGTCCGCGAGAGCGGACACGGATGGCCAGGACTCACGTTGGTTCATCCGATATAGATCACACGGATTTTGACCTGTTAAGTGCAATTTTTCCCCCTTTTTATATATTTTGCTTTATTTTTCACATGCAAAATTCATTTTATGAATTTTAATTTTTTTAAATCATATTATTTTATAATTTTTAATTTTTATTCATCTCATAAATAATGCTTGGCAAAATTATATTTACTTATCTCATGAATTCTTTAATATTTTTTCGATGGCAATAAATACAAAGTCTTGCGCAGAAACCTCAGGAACAATTTAAATCTAGCTTCAAATGGGTTAAATTAATCATCTTATGAAATAATTTAATTATCATTTAATAAGACTTAATTCCACTAAATAATCTCACTGTACTCCGGACTTAAACTATTTATTCGATATTTTTCTAATAGACTGTATTGATGATAACAAACCCTCCACTAGATGTCCACGACGAAGAATAAGTATAACTACTATCATTATCCTTCTCACAGCTTCTCCATTAGTTACCGACTCGCCCTTCACTGAATAATTCATTTATATTTGAATATATTCACAGTATAAATTTCAAATGTCAAACACTTGGAATACTTTGGCCAAAGATTCCAAACTATTCAAATATTTACGAATCAACTAAGGGGACGTCTGTGTCTAAGAAGAGATTGTAGATTCTCTATTGAATACCTGATCCTTGTTACACTTCACACCGCTACTCAGTGTATATGGGAATTCAGTCAGACGTTTAGACCTTACTTTTGGTACACCAAAGTAACTAACGCTCCATGCATAAGTCCAGAATACCCTCAAAATTTGGAGTTGTCATTCAAACAGTACAACATGAATAACTCATCTCTAATAGTAGTATAGAAACTGTGCGAAAATAAACAATATACTCGGATCTAAATCGAAGCAAATACCACGACAATAACGAGAAACAATCGGACTAAAAGAGAAACGAAACAATAGACACAGCGATTTACGTGGAAACCCCTTTACAATCGAAAGGGGAGAAAACCACGGGCAAAGATCGGAGCTTTTATTATTGAACAAAAGAAGAAGACGAATTACAATAATTCTCTCTCACACTCAATTTTCTTTGGTTGTGGCACCGCAATAGGGAAAGCCTCTCTTTTTGACTTGGATCTCTAAATGACGTACCCTACGTCCGTTTATATAGAAGCGCGTAAACCCTGATTCCCGATCGATCGGCTGCCTCTTTGCAGGCGTCCTTTGTTTACGTAACATTCCCGATCAATCGAGCTCCACCCGATCGATCGGGGTCTTCACGGCCCTTCTTCTTAATGCGCCAAGTAGTTTTGAGACATATTCCTAACAGAAACAAATAATCTACATGGTTCAACTCAGTGTGTCAATCTTATTAAACACACCAACCTAACACTTTTGAATCACCATCCACATGACCAAGACAAGTCATCTAAAGTGTCACGTTATAGTATTAGCATACAAGTGGTCCAAACTTGTCTTCGACTACATGTCTTTTAAACAATAATCCATATCATTTGTTCTAAGTTCATCTATGGGTTAATCTCATAAGCCACTCAAAACAAACATGTAAATTATCGTCTGAGGACTACACCCATCTCATGGATGCTTTCAAAAAGAAAATCATATGCAGTATAAATGTTCGCTTACACAAATTTAACAAGAAAACGACTGAAACTTCAATTTTAATCTTTAGTAAATAATATTACAAAATAAATCTGAATTTCAGGATACTATTCCTTACAATGTTGTCCTTAATTGATTGTACATTATTTCTCCCTTAATACAACTTCGCTTACTGAATAATTTATTTTTCTATATTTTGCGGCGAGTCAACGACCGCAAGCACTCTCATGTAGGTAATCTATATGATTTCAACAAGTTGTTTTGGATTAATCAAAAACTTTTTTTTATTTTAGTTTGGATTAGTGTTTTTATGTGAGCAAGAGATAGCTGATATTTTGGTTTTTATCTTCTTTGCGTGATGCTCTTTTTATTTAATTTGGAATGAGAAACCGATTATTTTTGGCTCCGTTTGGCTCTTAGGAAACATTTCTAACTAAAGAAAATGGTTTCATTTTAAAAATTTATACGAGGTCTATGTTTAGGCAAATTGAGATTGAAGACAGACATATAACGTGAGATTACTGCAGAAAGCATTTTCCTCTGTACCAAGAAGAATGTTTTCCGCTTTCGTTGAAGGTATTAGGGATAATATCTGTATTGATTTTATACTGAGAATATTCTGTTATTATTCTTTCTCTTTTCTATTATAAATATATGCCTCAGCAGCCCAATTGGGTATGCTCCACAATATCCATCTCACATGGTATCAGAGCAATACCTATCCTTAAACAACCCTCTCTTCTAGAAACCCTAACCCTAACTCTAAACCCAAAGCAGCCACCGCCCACCACAGCCGGCAACCACCAGTTCGCCGCCTCGTCTGCGCCGGCCCAAATCCTCCGTCGCCCGTCGTACCTCCGGCAGCCCCTGCTTCCTCGGTCCGAGGCCGCATCATCGGGTCTCTCTCTCTCTCTTCGCACCCACTCGCCCCTCCCCGAGGCCCCGCTCCGGCGTCTCTCTCTCTTCACATTATTAAACATAGTTTAAATTATCTTATGTGGGATAGACTATTAAAAATCTATATATAATAATAGTAGTATACCACTCCAATACCTAACATGTCTATATAAACAAGTTAAGCGTGTTGGAAATAGGTTAAATAGGTCAAGCCCAAATCCAACCCAAATATCTAAGCAGGTTAACCCAAATTCAACCCAGCGTCAAACACCCCGCCCTGACCCGTTATCTTCGTGACATGTTCGTGTCATGTTTTCATGTCGTGTCAAATTTTTTTAGGTCTAGTCGACACATATGGTGCGGACAGAGATGAACGGATTTGGGGGCTTTGGATGAGAGAAGGAGAGAGAGAAAAATATCAAATGTGTTTGACTTGCTTAGAAAAATTAAGATTTGATTAAAAAATTATGTTTTTTTATTCAAAAATGTTTGAGGTAGTTAAAAGTTATATATTATAAAATATAGGTAGTTATTGGCAAACAACACTAAAATTAGGAATAAACATGAAATATTTCAAAACTGGATGAAATATTTTGTTTTTTCTAACGGTATATTCCATTCGGTGGTCATTTGTAACCAAAAAAAATTTTTAGGCAGTTAAAAGCCAATAAAAAAAAATAAATTTGGTGGTTAAAAGCTAGATATTATAAAACCTAGGTAATAAAATATAAATTATAATTTAAAACATACATTTACAGGACTAAATTTAATTACGCTTAACTTCAGAGTTCTAATGGGATCTGCCTACTCAGGACTAAATTTACCTTAACTTTAATGAATTGTAATTTAAAACATACACTTACAGGACTAAATTGCCTTAACTTTAATCTCATTGCGGAGCATAAGAGTAAACATGAGGCTCTACAGCCACTGCTATTGTGATGAAATTGATAGATTTTTTTTAATTGTGTTCTTTCTAGACAATATAAAATTGCCGTGGAAATGCAAATTTCGGTTTAATCTCATGCAAATATAGCAGGTGCGGTTGTCACCACAAGGTCTGTCGGCCCACTGTCGGATGGCACTAGACCCGAGGCAGGGGGAGGCCGGGGTCCGGGCTGGACCCGGTGGCGCAGAGACAGTGCCCGGTGTAGGGGAAATGTAGATGACCAAAGGTGCATTATGGGAGGCATCAGCTGTTGGAGCATTAGAACTGACGAGCTCAAGGTAGGGAAATCTAGATTCATCGAAAACTACAAGCTACTGACATACATTCATTTATTTAAAACATCAAACACCGGTAACCTTTATATTGAGCCGCATACCCGAGAAAAATGCAAGGAGTGAAGCTAGGGGCTAATTTATGAGGGGCACATGATGTGATGTTGGGATAACAAACACATCCAAAGACTCGAAAACAGTTATAATCAGGGTTTATACGAAAAAGCTTTTGAAAGGGAGAAAAATTAGCAAGATTGGGCGTGGGGAGACGGTTTATTGTAAAACATGCCGTGCAAAAAGCGTCATCCCAAAATTCGTAGGGAAGCTTTGAATGAATTAAAAGAGGCTGTGCCATCTCAGATAAATGTCAATGCTTGAGTTAGCCACACCATTTTGTTCGGGGGTATTAGGACACGATAAGCGAAAGCGAATTCCAGCCTAGCGCATTCATGTGCCTATGATCGAATTCACCCCCACCATTGCTTTGGAAAACTTTAATTTTCAGATTAAATTGATTTTTGACTAAATTTTTGGAACTGGTGAAAATGTCATAAACTTCAAATATGCGTTGCATCGGGTAGAGCCATGTAAATCGGGAAGAATCATCAACAAATAAAACATAATATTTCAGGTTGTGGGTCCCCGGAAACAGTCTCCTTAGGGGTAAGGCTGCGTATATCAACCCCCCCAGACCCTGCTTTATGCGAGAGCCGAGAGGCACTGGGACTATTGTTGTTGTTGTTGGAATTGAAAGAGACAGGCGATTGCCAAATATCAGAATGTATAAGTTGTAAGGGCATAGTAGTATTGTGCAACACACGGTCAAATGATAATTTTCTAGATTTACCCAAACAACAGGAAGAACATTTATCTAAAAACTTGACAGATGGAGTAATCCCGAAAACGCTTAGCCAAGGCATCCCACTTGGCTTTTGAAGTTGGATAACGAACAATATCATTAATAAGGGAGAGGGAGAGTGTGGCAGCTATGCAAGATCGGAGACTCTGATATGTGCGTAGCCATGTAATATAATCCGGGTTAGAGTAGGTCGATCCTATGGGGTAAGTTATTTGGGCAGGGGGACAGGGGTAAGAGCCGTCAATAAACCCTAGTAGTTGATGAGCAAGTGATAACATATTGAATTGTTCCCTCCAGGGGGATAGTCAGAGGTTGATTAAAGTTTTATTGTGACTGTGCTAGTAATATTAGAAAGAAGTATGACAATTGGGGAAGAGGGATGACTATAATTATTAGGGTTTAAATAATTAGGGTTTGGGAAGGTGTAGGGAAGAGAGGAGAGGGGCGCCGCAGCCGACTTCCCACCGACATAAGGGAGAGTCGGGGAGAAAGCTGGGGCGGCGTCACTGCCGGTCGATCGAGGTCCACCCGACAGGGTGGGACCCGCAAGGTTGGGACCAGCCGAAGGGAGGGAAAGCAAGGGGAAGAGGGATGACGAAAATGGGATGCCCGGGTTAAGTACTGGGTTCAATGTTGACCTCCCAAGTGGTGGTAGAATACCGGAGATGGCGACACCTGCATCCACCGACCGAGGGAAAGGAACACCGGAGGTGATGGGTCTGACAACAGGGGTGTCGGTCACCGCCACCGGTGATGCGCTGGCCAAGGTGGCAAGCGGATGGCTGGCATGAATAGGGCCAGTCTCCGCTGCTGATCAGGCGGCGCTGGGAGAGGGAGGAGGATAGGGCACTTGCGTAGGATCGATTCGGATTAGAAGCCATTACCCAAAAAAAGTGACAAAATCAAATTGCTAGAGAATTTGAACACTTCTAACTTGCAAACAAAATTAAAAGAAAAGAAATAAAATCAGAGAAATTGCTCTGATACCATGTGAATGATTATAATTGAATGAATAAAGAGTACATAGGAGGCCTCTATGTATAGGCAAAACACAAGAAGACAGAAGACTATAATACCCCTAATGGCTACATAAGTCGAAGGGCATAAAAGAGAATAGGAAAACCCTAGGAATATTCTAGAATATATTCTAATAATAACTTCTATCTTTTTCCGTTTAATTTGTTCTTATGTTTTGTAGAATATGAAACTAATGTTTAAAAATGTAGAAATCAAAAAGGAAGGCTGCTTTAGGAAAAGAAGAAATCCTACTTAATATAATAAGATGTAAACTAATTAAGTAAATTAGAAATAGATATGTTATTACATGTCAATTATAGTTACTAATAGGGTTAAATGTGGGCCGCGTAAGAAGTGGAAGATAGCTAGTGGGATTAACGGTTTGTTTTTGTTTTTTAAATTTGGATAATTGGAGAATGGAGGATTTTAAAGTGGGGTAAAGTGGTTACCAACTTTAAAATTAATATATAGATAGATGTTTTTTTATTCAAAAAAGTTTGAGGTGGTTAAAAGTTATATATTATAAAATACTAGTAGTTATTTGCAAACAATACTAAAATTGGAAATAAACATGAAATATTTCAAAATTAGATGAAATATTATATTTTTTCTAACGGTATATTCTATCCAGTGGTCATTTGCAGCTAAAAAAGGTTTTAGGTGGTTAAAAGCAAAAAATAAATAAATAAATAAATAAAATTGGGTGGTTAAAAACTAGATAGTATATAAAACCTAGGTGGTAAAATGTAAAAAAAATCTTTTTTTTTTTTTATGTTCCTGTTCATCCACATAATCTGAATAATAAAAATTTTAAACCTTAGAATACTACAATCCTTCTATTTCAAAAAACCCTCGCGCTCTAAATAATTTTACACTCAATAGATTGTTACTTACACTCTTTGTTCGATGTCAAAATACATATAGGTGTTCATACCTAAATGTAGCACAACTCTGAAAATTCTATAAAAAGGAACACACCCAGTGCCTTAAGGGCTCCCGCCTACCTAGGGTCTGGGGAGGGCGGATTTACGCAGCCTTCCCCCTTCAGGGTGTTAACCTGAAGAGAGACTGTTTCCGAGTGCCCCCCAACCTAGGGGTGAGGACTTCCCCGGAGGTCACCCATCCTGGTACTGCTCTCGCCCAAACACGCTTAACTTCGGAAGTCTAATGGGATCCGCCTATTCAGGGTGTGAATATTCTATGCAAAATGTAAAAATATATGAAAGTTATTGTAAGTAGTTGGATTAATTCTTAGACATATGTTCATGTTCCAGAGGGTAATAACACGTCGTTACCGGATCCCATTAGAGCTCCGAAGTTAAGCATGCTTGGGCGAGAGCAGTACCAGAATAGGTGACCTCCTGGGAAGTCTTCACCCTCAGGTTGAAAGCACTCGGAAACAACCTCTCTTCAGGGATAATACCCTGAAGGGGGAAGGCTGCGTACATTGACCTCCTGGACCCTGCTTAGGCGGGAACCCTTTGAGCAGTGGGTATGTTGCATTTTGATGTTCATGTTCCAGAGCAAGGCGTATGATTCTTACGAGAGAGTGAGAGTAAGATGATGGACTCTCGACCACTCATTTGATTGTTGGTATCATCTCCATTGTATTGTTGAGTGATTGTATAATAAATTAGTGCGTCTATGAAATAGTATTTTACTACTGAAGACTTTTCATTCGACGACGAAGTATCCATCCATCTAGTTTAAGAAAGAAAAACTTTTTTTTTAAACAATTCAACTGAAATTATTTTTTGTGCCTATCTCAATTTCATCTCAACTAGAAAATTAGTTTTATAATATAAATTTGCATAAAATTTATTTTTATCTCCTATTTAAATAACCATCTTTTTTCAACAAAAAAAAAAAGTACAAAAGAGTAGTTGTAATAAAATACACCACGAAAAAAGGCGCACAAAAATGGCACGAGTGATGCTATCATAAGCAAGAAGCACAAAGGGGACTACAGCTCAAATGGTAGCGAGTTTGCACATTAGGCGTGAGGGGCGAGGTTCACTTTTCACTCGTTTTATTTTCGTGTTCTTTTTTATGGTATATAGAATTATTGTAAAATTATCCTTTGTTAACATTGCGTGCCACAGAAAAAAAGTTAAAAAACCAATAAATATAAAGTAAAACCGAAACGACACATCTTATTGAGTATCATTTTGAATAAATTATAGAGTAAGTTACATATTAGTACCTTAATTTCGATATATTAATTTTTTTTAATTCACATTTTTTATGAAATAATATTTTAATTTAAAAGTTATATGTATTTAATAAAATAGCATAAAAGGCGGCATATAAGTGTGTAAATAAGCCTATATATATATATATATATATATATATATATATCTATATTAGTTCTGTCAATACTGTAGTTCATACTTGAAATGAGAAGAATATTCATCCATCAAACTTCAAAATACTAATATATACTTTATCAAGAATATACTATAATCATGAGACATCTACAAGTTAAAGAAGTAGTCCCGTCATATTCTGTCAATTATGGGCTTATTTGGTATTGTTTTATGTTTGTAATTTTTAGGTTTTGCGAAAACAAAATCAAGTTTTGAAAATAGTTTTTCTATCTCTTAACCAATGTTGAATTCCCGTTTGCTTTGAAATATGAGAAAACACAGTATACACATGATAGTTCAACTTTCCAATTATTTTTTTTTAACACGAAAATTGTATCACTCTTGTATTTTAAAATTTAAGCACTTACTGCATAAATACTATAACGTTTCAACATATACCGTAAAAATACCCTGAGATATAAATATTTTATTACTAAAGGTACCGTAAAGTTTAAAAAGTTTATAAATAAAAATTTTTCTATGCATATTATGGAGATTTTCGTTGGAAAAATATTTACATTGGACGTAATTCCAATAATATATAGGCGTTCTTTCTTAAAATCTGATGATTTTTTTCCCAAATAATGTTCAATGACATTATTTCCGGAATATATATATTTTTTTGTTATAATCCGGTAAATTTTACAACAAAACCACTAAATTTGTGCTAAAACTGCTGATAAAACTAACATATATTATCCTAATTACATACACATTGACATTTTTCAGTGAAAATTGGCTACATTCTAACACAAATTCACTCAATTCCAATGCAAAGTATATAAATGACAGTTTTCAAACCCGAGGATATCTTAGCCTATATATTAGGTATCTATTATCTAAGTCATAAATTTCCAACAACTTGAATAGCAACACAAAATACAGTTACTTCGACTCTACGTTCAACGCTAACTTTTGCAAATGAAATAAAGATACTCGAAAAATAAGATCAAATACAGGAAACTCTTAGAAAATAGTCAAGTATTTCTAACTCTCATACTCGAGTCTGAGTAACATAGCACACAACTTACTTTGCATACAACAACAGTCCCAGTGCCACAAGGGCTCCGGCTTGCACCGGGTCTGCGAGGGGTAGGATGTACGCAACCTTATCCCATCAGGGTGGCCTCTAACGAAAGAATGTTTTCGAGGACCCCCAAACCTGATAGTAGATATTTATAGAGAGCCTGTAAGAAAAGCATGTAAAGCCTAAAAATCATGTGAAGCATGTATGCAAGAGAGCTTGTAAACACACAATCAAATCCAATAATCCGATAAGCATGTACTTATGTATGAATGCATGGGAGCCTAAGATCATAGCATTCAAGGTAAAAGGTAGAAGCAAGGAAGCAAGAACGAGGGAGATCCTACATGCGATGCAACTCACACATATAGTGCAAACATATGGAGACGTAGATCATCTATAGAGTAGAGAGAGAGAGAGAGGTAGAGAGAGAGAAGGTAGAGAGAGAGAGTGAGAGAGAGAGAGATAAAGGGAGATAGAGGAATACGAGAGAATACAGAATGTAAGTAAGTACATACAGAAAGTACAGAGAGTATCAACAGCTCGCTGCCCTAATTGACCAACTACCATCCGTACTGAGTGGCTTCACCCGGTCATGCCCGCTGCTTACGGGTGCTCGAACGTCCTACATCGCAAAATTGGTTACCCTTATCCTAAACCTGCATTGAGCTCTAAATTAGGGCTATCTTTTCATTTACGTTGGAGTCGGCGAGGTCCCATTAAATCAAATTATCTCTACCTAATTTTACTTTTATTCTTATTTTTAATTTTATTTCTATTTGCATGAAAACACAAAATCAAAGCATAAGTTGCCAAAAAAAACCACTCGTAATGCTCATGATATGAAAGCATAATACTTACGTATTTGAGCAAATAAAGATGAGTACAAGAATGCCTATTTATTGGCAGGATAGCTAGTACAAGGCATCTAGAATATTCTTACAATATAAGGCATATTCCTCTAGTTTACATAACTAGAGAGATCCTCTAGAATAGTCTTCTAATACATGGGACATTATGTTTGAGAAAGGGAGTAAGAAGAGCGTAATGTTTGTTATATTCACAACAACAATAACATGTTTCGGAGAAAAATAAGGATAACGAAGTTTTCAAAAAGGAACATAGAGGGTATGACTTCATCGTAAAAGACTGAAATGATAATGTGTAACTCGGAAAAGGACACGACATAAGATAGGGCAATATTTAAAAAAAAAAAAAAATTGATTTTAAGCCCCATTTTATCAATTATCTTTTAGAAATAGGGAGTTGTTATTATCTAAGCAATAGTTGTTATTGTCAAGGTAATAATGCTGACTTATAGAGAATAATAGCAACAAAATTACACTAGCGTTTGAAATTGCCCTAAAAATAGTCATATTATATACCACGTTATCACGTTGGTCACCTCTCGTTGGTGATGAAACCGATGCCCTCGTTCATTTTTTCAAAACATGTTCTTTTAATTCTTTTCCCAAAAAATTATACCTCTTATGAATATAACAAACACTATGCGAACATTATTCCTTTTCTCAGACATAATGGAAGAGAGGAAATTACTTGGACATTTTAGCAGCCACTTCTCTCACCAACTTAGCAGCAACCATGGCGGTCATTCCGTCTGCCGTGTCACGTTGTGGGTTGAACTCGACCACATCAGCTCCAACGATATCGCCTTGAAGATTCTGAAGAATGTTAAGAACGTCCCGGAAAGAGAGACCGCCAGACTCGAAATGAGAAACACCATGCGCAAATGCAGGATCGAGGCAATCCACGTCTATTGATATGTAAACGCCCTTTACGCCTTCGCCTAGTTTCTGTTACAAATAGTCAAGAGTAAGTCGAGATTATAGCTAGGACGTAAATTGCACGCCTACGCTGTCATGCCGTACATAAGAGGTTTAATTATTGTAAAAGACATGATATTTTATTAGATTTGTTAGACTGTTTGATAGAATTAAAATATCTCCTTTTTTAGTCAATAGTATAACGGAGTTGTGTTTGATTTATAAACATAGTTTACTAATTAGTTTTCTATTTATCTCTCTAAAGCGACATTTCCAGTGCCTCAAGGGCTCCCGCCTAAGTAGAGTCTGGGGGGGTAGATATACGTAGCCTCCCGTGGGTGCTACCCTGAAGAGAGGTTGTTTCCTAAAACCTCCAACCTGAGGGGTACAACACAAGGACTTCCCAAGAGACCACCCATCTTGGTACTACTTTCTCGTAAGCACGCTTAACTTCTGAGTTCTAATGGGATCCGGTACTTGCGTGGTGTTACCCTCTTAAGTTTTCTATTTATCTCTCTAACTATCCAATATAGATCAGTTTTTGCCGACATAGCTGTGAAAAAATAGGTTTTCAAAAGTGTTTTTAATAGAAGTAATTTTGTCTGAAAATTTTTTAGCTTTTGCTCTACTTCTACTCTAAAAGGAAAACACTATTTTTCTGCGTCTGCTTAAAACCAAAACATAGCTTCTACTTCTATTTTAAAAGTACCTTTTTCAAGTCAAACACTCTCAAATCTTAGAAAAGTACTTTTTTCTAGAAAAGGGCAATTTTTTTTTTTTTTTTTTTCTAGAAAAGAAACTTGGCTAAATAAGCCCTAAGCGTTATACATGCATATATACACATACAACTACATACGACGAGAGAGAGGAGGGAAGAGGGAGAAAAGTACCAGGTTTTCGAGGAAGTGTCGATCCTTTGAAAACGTACGCATTTCATATTGCTCGACGCCAAATCTTTTCCCTTGCTCACGGCCTTCAATATTTATAGATCTTATACCAACCTGTAAGATTACAAAATTTTTGCTCAGTGCAATCGCACCATGCGCACATTATGATTCGTGTCCGAAACATGGCATAAGAAATTTGGTATCAAATTCTTCACAAGAAAGAATATGATGGCGTCGCATGGTTGAACAAGTCTTAGCCTTAAACGAGTCATGGTATCAGTTTACGTGTCAGCATTTTGAAGTTTGTTATGGTTTAAATTTCTTACAGGATGGAGAAAAGGAACAAGAAGGTAACAATGTAAGAGCGACACGTTTAAGAAACATGTTTTTAGCATCATGGGACCCCTTTTTTGGATTGGAAAAAGAAATATTATTAAGAGAGAAAAAATGTACAAAGTGTTAAGGATAAGGAATCCTCGAACACTGAAACAACTAAAAAACTACTAACAGAAGACCCTCCAATGCCTCTACAAAACAGTCAAGGATTTGTTTGGGAAGCCTCCAAACTTCTTTGTCCAAATAGCTCCTAAAAGACCACCTTACTCTACATAAAATTTGCCGGTGTATACTGATCTTTGAATATCACAACAATTTTTTTTAGCCAAATACACCAAAGAATCACAATTTTGGCAACAAAGAACAACATTAAGACGTCCTTCCACCTTTTTTTAAGATATATAATGCACTTCTTATTCTTTTCCCAGAGCATATTACCCCGCTTATATATCATAGTAAAAATTTGGGTTATTTACATTTTACTATCCTGACCATTTTGGTAATTATAAAAAGGAGCCTGATGTTTTGGAATTATTAAAAAGGACCCCGAGATTTATCGTATTAATAAAAAGGACTCTTTCCGGCCATCTGACGTCATTTTAAAAGGTTTTTGGGCCATCTGGTTTATTTTGATTCAATCTGGATTTGCATGATAATTACCGTAAAGGTTTTTGGGCTATTCAAAATCATGATTTTGTTCGTTTTGAAAGGGAAGTCATTTTTCCTTATTTGCCGGAGAGTCCATTTTATTAATACGATAAAACCTCGAGGTCTTTTTTAATAATTCCAAAATGTTAGGGTTCTTTTTAGAATTACCAAAAAGGTTAGGGTAGTAAAATGTAAATAACCCTAAAAATTTTGCCAATCTTGTTCCTTTCAACAACAATAACAACAACAACAAACTCAATGCCTAAAAAGGAGACAAAGGGTCTTGAGGAGGGTGCTAACTAGAGGTGGCCAGTGGGCCAGGTCCGGCCGGCCAGGTCCTATACCCAAAAAAATGTGTGCTTTACATGCTAGAGGAATGGGGTTCAAATCCCACAAATGCCAAATTTATATTCAATTTTTTGTAAATTATTTAAGAAAAAAAAAAAGTAGCCCGGCCTGTGGCCACCTCTAGTGCTAACTTGGAGATAGGCTGCTTTTGAAGGTCCCAACCAGAAAAACAAAAACAGAAATAGGCTTTTTGCTATTTTAACATACAAGCCATGACTTAGGAACATAGGGGGGAAAACAGATAGGTTACCGATTGTAGCGAGGTTAAAAACCCTACTACGGTAATTGATAGGTTGCTGATCTTCGTGAGTAGGGGTGTAAATGAGCCGAGCCGAGCCGAGCCGAGCCCGAGCCCATTAGGCTCGAGGCTCGGTCGAAATTTCGGGCTCGAGCTCGACTCGTTGTGGGCTCGGGCTCGGCTCGTCATAGGCTCGAGATTCTCACCATTTCAACCCATTTTTCCAACATTTACAACAAACCTAGAAGATCGATTCTCCTCCATCACTCAAAACTCATTCAAAACCACAAAAATTCAACACAAAACTCGAGATCTATTTCCTTGACACTCGAAGAGCAATTTAAAACCCTAAAAATGAAACCCAATCACCATCACATCTCAAAAAAGATACAACAAAAGAGAATAAAACTGGCCTGGTTGAATGTGGACACGCAAAATTGGAGGAATAAACATGAAAATAAACAAAAAATAAGAAATTAAAGCAAATTTCATCAAAGAGAGAGATTTAATACCGGTAGAGAGAGAAAACAGAGAGAAAGAGCGGCCAGAGAGACGGGAGTGCGGTGGAGAGGAGAGTCGTCGTCGCCGTCGCCGTCGAAGTAGGGGAGGAGAGGAGAGTGTCGTTTCGTTTGGGTGAGCAATTTTGAAAGAGAGAGAGAGGAGAGGAGGAAGGGCTAGGTGGTTGTGCCTGCTGCGGCTGCGGGTGAGAGCAGAGAAGAGGAGAGGATATAAATGTGAAATAAGTATATTATTTTAATTAATATAAATTATAATTAATATAAAATAATTATATTATTATTTTATATCAGGCTCGTTTAGGCTCGCGAGCTTACGAGCTCAAACTTTATCCGGCTCGGGCTCGGCTAGTTTATCTTAACAAGCCGGCTCAGCTCGGCTCGAGCTCGTAACGAGCCGAGCCATACGAGCTTTGTATCGAGCCGGCTCGCAAGGGCTCGTGAGCCGGCTCAGCTTATTTACACCCTTATTCGTGAGGTTAAAAACCCCATTACAGTGTAGCCAAATTCACCACCTTGGTAGACTAGGCCAACGATATAGTTAGCCAGTTTCACCACCTTGGTTGGCTAATCCAAGGATACAGATAAATTCTCTAATCTCACACAGAGAATTAAAAGAGAAACACTCAATTTGATTAAGAAACTTCAATTGAAAATATTACTAATGAATTGAATATAAGACTCACCCCCAAAGGGTATTTATAGACTCAAGAAACACTAAAAAGATAAATATAAAGATAATTAAACCCTAATTGATAAACATAAAATATGAGCTAAATCCTAATGGATAAATATAGAGATAAACTAATTCTAATTGGTAAATATAAAGATAATTTAGATCCTAATTGGTAAATATAATGATAAATCTAAACATACTAAATTAATTAAACTAGATTTAAATCTAACTAACTAAATCCTAAATAATCTATGACAACCGTGTCATATTCCTTAGGTTGGAGAAGACTCGCCATCGAGTCTTAAACATCTTCATCTGGCGCATCTTCATCTTGACCTTCCTTGTGATCAAAATATTGCTTGGCTTCTTCAAACGATCTCTAGGCTTCGTAGGGGCTAACTTGATCTTCAATCCATCCTTCACAAAAGAATAAAAATTATTATAACCATCATGGATAGCTTGACGATCATATTTCCAAGGTCGACTGAGAAGTAAGTGGCAAGCATCCATTGGAATAAAATCACAGCAAACTTCCTTTTTATACTTATCTCCAATTGCAAATTGTACAAGGTATCTCTTCGTAACACGAACTGCATTCTCGTTCCTTAGCCACAGTAGCTTGTACAGATATGGATGAGGTTCAGTAGGAAGATCCAATTTCTCCACCATGTTAGCAGCATCAATGTTTTCACAACTTCCTTTATCAATGATAACATCACAAACTTTGTTCTTCGTCGTACAGCTAGTGTGGAAGATGTTATGGCAGAGCCAACTTTCGTCTTTACTTTGAACATCGACATTTAGGACTCGTTGCACGACAAGCATTTCTCTATGGTCGGCATAGATGGTTTCTTTGTCATCTTCATTGAATTTTGGCAACGGCTCCTCCTTCATCTTCTTCATTCTCTCCTTCTTCGACAAGAGTGACAATTCGGCGGTTAGGACATTCAGAAACAACATGCCTCACTCCTTGACATTTGAAGCACCCTTTTGGTGTAGTTGGATAACTTGAATGAACTTCTTTGCCTTTGTCAGTGTTAGAAGGTGTAGACGAGGTTGCTTTTGAAAGAGTTATCTCAGATTGTTGTGGTCCTTGGTTGGATGTGATCTCCTTAAACTTTGATGAACTGACAACACTCTTCTTAGATCTTTGCCTCTCGACTTTAAGTGCGAGACGAATGACATCATTAAGGGACCAATAATATTGCAGTTGCACAATATTTTCGATCTCAGAGTTCATTCCTCCTAGATAGCGTGCAATAGTTTGTTCTTCACGCTCCCTCACATGACACTTCATCATGAGTTGTTCGAATTCCATAGTATATTCTCCAATAGACATCAATCTCTGCTTTAAGTTATGGAACTTGGCGATAATCCCGAGAAGATATTTTCGAGTCAATTCTCGACGCATTTTACTCCAGGATTTGATCTTACGACGACCTTCACTTTCATGTTGTCTCTTAAGATTCTCCCACCAAATGGATGCATGCTTCTTCAGCTTGATGGCAACAAGTTGAACTTGACGTCCATCAGGGATATCTTTGAGTTCCAAAACTCTCTCTACAGTGTGAATCCAATCATTGAAGTCATCAGGGTGTAGGCGTAGTCAACTTTGATATTCCAACTAGAGGATTTGTTGGTCAGAGATTGATGGCGACGGCAACGAGGTGCCTCTTCTTCAGGTGATGAGTCGTCGGTGTGGAATGGATTAGATTTGTAACTCTCATCACTTGAACTTTGACTTTCAGAATTGATATCTCCACCTTGACCTCGGTTTCTCGTTGAGCGGCCAATTGTTCTTGCAACACTTGAACTTGGCGACGCAAATCTGCCAATTCAATGTCAACAAGATCTCGTAGTTCAGTCGCATTACGTCTTGGAGGCATGTCGGTACTGTATTAATCCCAAGTCGGAGCAGAATTTAGAAAAACAGAGGTCAAAATTGGAATCAGCACGGTAAAATTAGCAGATAAGGATTTGCTGACGTGGCAGTGTTGACTACAGAAACGGGCTAAACAAAGCCTAGCCGCGCAGGTGGCGCATGGACGCTTGTGCAGCCTGGACCCGTGGACTACGGCGGTTATGATTCCGGATTCCGGTAGATCGGAGGGTGATGGCTTTGTTGGTGGTGGTTTTGTTGTCCGACAGAAGGCGAAGAGTTGTAGATCTTGTGGTCGGTCTCCGTGGCCCAGTGGTGGCGCGTGAGAAGTTTAACAGCAGTCTTCGGCGGTGATTTTGATGGGAATCGGTTCGACTTGGGCCGAGAAGGGCGTGGACGGTTTTTTTGTTATGTAAAAATCGTCGGGTGAAGGAAAACGAACGTCGGTGTGTGGGACTTCGGATGGCGCGTGCGGTTGTCCTCCGATATTGTTTTGACGGTGACTCTTTCTCTTTGGGTTAGATTTTCTTTTTTCTTTTTTTTATTTGCTTGGGAAAAAAAATTACAAAAAAAGGACTATTTGTTTTTGATTGGATTTTTTTTTTGTTTTTTTTAACGGGGATGATGAATGTCAATAGTAATTGACGGCGAAAATGGAACAAAATTAAGCTTTGATACCAATTGACGCAGAAACATAAGGAGTAAAGTAGATAGGTTATTGATTATAGTGAGGTTAAAAATTCCACTATGATAATTGAAAGGTTGCTGATCTAGGCGAGGTTAAAAACCCCGCTACAGTGTAGCCAAATTTACCACCTTGGTAGGCTATGCCAAGGATACAGTTAGCCGGTTTTATCACCTTGGTTGGCTAATCCAAGTATACAGATAAATTATCTAATTTCACACAGAGAATTAAAAGAGAAATACTCAATTTGATTCAATTGAAAATATCGTGTAGACAATTAAATTTTATCTCTTATAAATTTTATTTGAGTCAATAAATTAAATTAAATTGAGTTGATTATATTCAATTTGACCCTGAAAATAAAATACTATAATTAATAATTAATAATAATAATAATAATAATAATAATAATAATAATAATAATAAAATACAATACTTAGGGAATACCTAAAAAGCCCCTTTAGCTTTATGATGAGTTTTTCTAAAAATAAAGCAAGCCTCCTTCAGTTGAGGGGATCCGAAATTAAAGAGAGAAAAGGCAAAACTTCAAAGTTTCGTAAATTCTCTCAACCAAAATCTCAAAAACCTAAAAGTAAACCTTTCTTCATCTTAGAGATCAAGCTCCGGCCCTTTACATTGAAGAAGAAATCTCTTGTTTAAGATTAAGCCTCATGCCCTCGTTAAGAAATCAAGTTCATCATCGGTGTTCAACGAAGCCAAGTTCAAGGAGATCGAATCAGAGGATTTGTCGTATATTTGTAATTGATATATATATATATACAGAGATTGTACCCATATTTTCTGAAAAAATACAAAGAAGTTTATTTTGTAGTTGCAATTTTCGCTTTATTAGAAATTGTTAGGAAAATGTCTCAAATTTAATACCTTGGAATTGTGAGTAGAGCCGTGAGGGTGCCGATCGATCAAGGGAAGCACCGATCGGTCGGGAAAAATAGCAGTTTTTGACATATGGAGCCGCAGCGTTCCCGATCGATCGAGAATGGCTGATTCGCGTGCCTATATATATTTAGGCTTTAGGGTTCCAATTTTTTAATCCAACATAATTCTTGAGTGTTTCCCTTGCGACGCCGCATCCAATAAAGAGAGAAAGAGAAAATAAGTGATTGTAATTCTTCTTTTCGATTCAATAATAAAAGCTCCAATCTTCGCCGGTGGTTTTTCACCCTCTTGATTGTAGAGGGTTTTCCACGTAAATCTGTGTATCACTTGTTTCTTTTTTCTTTTAGTCCATTACTTCTCGTATTATCGTGGTATTTGATTCAAATTAAGTACTTGGGATTCTTGTTTTCCGCACAAATTTGTATCAGAGCCCTAGTTGTTCGAGTTGGTACAACGGCATCAGGTATTAAGACCGAGGTAGAGAAGTTCGGAGGTCAAGGAAGCTTTAGCTTATGGCAGGTCCGTGTGAAAAGACTCTTGACTCAGAATGGCTTGAAGAAAGCACTGGAGGGGAAAGAGAAGAAACCCGAGAATATGACCGAGGCACAGTGGGAAGAGATGGATGATAAGGTTCTCACGGCGATACAGATGTGTTTAGCAGATGATGTTCCGACAGAGGTCTTGGAGATGAAACCGCAAAGGACTTATGGGAGAAATTACAAGACATGTTTTGCCACAAGTCAATCTCCAACAAACTCGCAGTGAAGCGTCGGTTACTCACTTTCCGTATATCAGAAGGTATATATCTTGAAAACCATCTTAGCGAGTTTAATTCTATCATATAAGAATTAAAAGAATTGGATGATGTCCCTAAGGACGAGGACCAAGCTATTTTGTTATTGTGTTCACTCTCTAATTCGTATAAGGGCATTGTAGAAAGCATGATATACGGGGGTAGGCCGACCATTACTATTGATGAGGTGAAAAGAAACCTTGTGAGTAAAGAACGGGTAGATAAGGAGTTATCTGACTCGGTGAATGACTCAGGTAGTGATTTGCATATGAGGGGTAGAACATAACATGGGGGATCCGATGGTAAGAAGAAGTCTAGGTCTAAATTTAGACATAAGAACATGTCGTGCCATTATTGTCACAAGAAAGGGCAAATAAAGAAGAACTGTTATAAATATAAAAATAAATTGAAAGAAAATAACAGGAGTGACCAGGATAAAGATAAGTCCGCTGAGGCTAGTGTTGTAGAAGATGATAGTGATGGGGAGTTTCTTTTAGTTGCTGATTCTCAATCCAGGTCCCAGGATAAGTGGGTCTTGGATCGGGTTGTTCATATCACATTAGTCCAAATAAAGACTGGTTTTCCACGTATAAGTCTATACAGGGTGGAGTTGTCTTGATGGGTAACAATACTGCTTGTAAGGTAGTGGGGATTGGGATAATTCGTGTGAGGATGTTTGATGGGACTATTAGAACTTTGAGTGATGTACGTCATGCCCCGGAGTTGAAAAAGAACTTGATCTCTCTAGGTACCTTTGAGTCTAATGGGTACAAGTACACTGCTGAAGGTGGAGTCATGCAGGTCAATAAGGGTGCCTTAGTTGTGATGAAAGGGAAAATGGTAGGTACTTTGTATGAGCTTGCATGTACTACCGTGACAGGTTCAATTGCTGTTTCCACGTCTACTATGACAGATGCAAAGATCACAAGACTGTGGCACATGAGATTGGGTCACATTGGTGATAAGACGTTGTCTGAGTTGAGTAAAAGGGGACTGCTTTGTGGTCAGTTAACAGGACTGATGGATTTCTGTGAGCACTGTGTGTATGGGAAGCAGAAGAGAGCCAGCTTCAAGACAGCAGTGCATCAGACAAAGGGAACGTTAGATTATATACATTCTGATCTGTGGGGACTCTTCAGAGTGGCTTCTAAAGGTGGGTCCAAGTATCTTCTAACGTTTATTGATGATTTTTCACGTAAAGTTTGGGTTTATTTTCTGAAGCAGAAAAACGATGTGTATGATGTCTTCAAGAAGTGGAAGATTCTGCTTGAAAAACAGACAGGGAAGCCGATAAAGAGGTTGAGGACTGATATGGTCTTGAGTTTGTTGAAGGTGACTTCACTCGATTTTGTGAAGATCAGGGCATAGTCAGACACATGACATGTACAAGTCGACCTCAGCAAAATGGAGTAGCTAAAAGATTAAACAGGACATTACTTGAGAAGGCTCGATGTATGCTTTCAAATGCAGGCTTGAAAAGAGAATGGTAGGCATAAGCAGTTAGCATAGCTTGCTATCTTGTGAACAAGACACCGCATTCTTCATTGCATATGGTCTAGTTGTACTTCTAATTATTCTCAATTGAAAGTATTTGGTTGTCCTGCATATACTTATGTTAATGATGGAAAGTTGGAGCCTAAGGCCAAGAAGTGCATATTTCTTGGTTATACGTCAGGTGTGAAGAGATATAGGTTGCGGGATCCCAGTGCTCAGAAGTTTCTGACTAGTAGAGATGTTACCTTTGATGAGTGTGCTCTACTACATCGGCCACACACCCCCTCCATTGACAGTGATTCGGTTCAGGTTGAGACACCTGATGTTGCACAGATACAGTCAGATCAACAGGCAGTTCAGCTAGAGAGTATACCGGCACCTCAGGTACGAGTTTCTGATGTTGTTGATAAAGCAGAAATAGGTCAGCAGGTGCAAAATACTACTATACCTGGTGGTAGGCAGAGGCGACAGATCAAGCCTCCAGAGAGATATGGGTATGACGAGATGATAGCTTATGCCCTTACTACTGCTGAGTCTTTAGATGACAGTGAGCCGATTTCGTATTCAGAGGCTGTATCGAGATCAGCTGCTGAGAAGTGGCTCGTTGCTATGAATGAAGAGATGTAGTCTCTTCATAAGAACCAGACATAGGAATTGGTGAAGCCTTAAACAGGAAAAAAGACTGATTGGTTGCAAATGAGTCTTCAAAAGAAAGGAGGGCATTCCTGGAGTTGAAGGTGCAAGATACAAGGCACGTTTGGTAGCTAAAGGCTACAGTCAGCTACAGGGTGTAGATTTTCATGATATATTTTCACCTGTAGCTAGACATACTTCGATTCGTGCGCTTTTATCTTTAGTAGCCATGCATGACTTAGAGCTTGAGCGTTTAGATGTAAAGACTGCATTTTTATATGGTGAGCTAGAGGAGAGTATCTTTATGCATCAGCCCGAGGGATTCATTGTAGAAGGAAAGGAAGATCATGTATGTTTGCTTAAGAAGTCTTTATATGGTTTGAAGCAGTCTCCTAGGCAGTGGTACAGGAGATTTGATCAGTTCATGACAGGTCATGGGTTCATCAGGAGCAAGTACGACAGTTGTGTGTACTTCAAAAAGACTGATACAGGCTCTTTTGTTTATTTGCTTTTGTATGTTGATGATATGTTGATTGCAGCTCGAGACATGAAAGATGTTGATGACTTGAAATCTATGTTGAAGAGTGAGTTTGAGATGAAAGATCTCGGAGCAGCTAAGAAAATTTTTGGCATGGAGATTCGTAGAGACCAAAAAGCCGGAAAATTATACTTGTTGCAGGAAAAGTATATTGGGAAGGTGTTAGACAGGTTTCATATGAAGGATGCTAATCCAATTAGCACGCCCTTAGCAGCTCACTTCAGACTTTCAGCATTAGATTCGCCTTAGACTGAGAAGGATGTCAGGTACATGTCTCATATTTCCGATTCTAGTACAGTGGGCAGTATTATGTATGCGATAGTTTGCACGCGTCCAGATATTGCTTTTGCAGTGAGCAGAGTCAGTAAGTACATGGCGAATCCAAGTAGAGAGCATTGGCATGCGGTGAAATGGATTCTCAGGTATCTTCGTGGAACTCTTGATGTTTGTTTGGAATATGGGAAAAGTAAGTGTTGCTTGGTTGGGTATGTAGATTCTGATTATGGTGGAGACCTCGATCAGACGAAGTCCATATCAGGGTATGTGTTTTGTTTGGGTGACACAGCTATCAGTTGGAGAGCGTGTTCACAATCTGTTACAGCACAGTCTATTACCGAGGCCAAGTATATGGTAGTCACAGAAGCATTCAAAGAAGTCGTCTAGTTGAAGGGTTTGATTAGTGAGATCAGTGTTGAGCAAGGCATTGTTAAGGTCTACTGTGATAGCCAATAGGCCATTCACCTAGCGAAAGATCAGATGACTCATCACGACAGAACGAAGCATATTGATGTCAAGCATTATTTTATCAGAGATCTGATTGACGAGCGGGAGGTGGAGTTGAAAAAGATTGGGACTGAGGACAATCCAGCTAACATGTTCACTAAAGTGCTACCAGGGAGAAAATTCAAGCACTGCTCGAATTTGGTGGGTCTTTCTATTGATGTGTGTTAGCCCCGGATGAGGGGGCGTTTGTGGAAAAGGTGAGTCTTTTATGTGTTGATGAAATTTGAGCCAAGGTGGAGATTTGTTAGGAAAATGTCTCAAATTTAATACCTTGGAATTGTGAGGAGAGCCGTGAGGGTGTCGATCGATCGAGGGAAGCGCCGATCGATCGGGCAAAATAGCATTTTTTTACATTTGGAGCCGTAGCGTTCCCGATCGATCGGGACCTCCTCGATTGATCGGGGATGGCTGATTCACACGGCTATATATATTTAGGCTTTAGGGTTCCGGTTTTTTAATCCAACATAATTCTTGAGTGTTTCCCTTGCGATGCCGCATCCAATAAAGAAAGAGAGAGAGAGAGAGAAAAAAAAAGGAGTGATTGTAATTCTTCTTTTCGATTCAATAATAAAAGCTCCAATCTTGGCCAGTGGTTTTTCACCCTCTCGATTGTAGAGGGTTTTCCACGTAAATCTGTGTGTCACTTGTTTCTTTGTCTTTTAATCCATTACTTCTCGTATTGTCGTGATATTTGATTCGAATTAAGTACTTGGGATTCTTGTTTTCCGCACAGAAATTTGTGTTTACAAACATGCTCGGTGGGACCTTCTCTGCCTTTCGTCTCTTTCTCCCAGAATCTGAATGTCATCTAAGAACACATCTCAAAATTCGCCAAAAACTGAAAAATTGATAGCTTGCAAGTCCGCCTCGACCGCGCCTGAAGCTAGCAACCTTTCAATTGGAGTCACAACAAGGAGTAAGTCAAAATTTATTAAAGCTTTCCTCTCTTCCAAGACACCTTTTGGTGGTTCAAGTGCCCGTCAGGAGTCACCCATCTTTGGATCTCGTCAAGACCCAGAAATTCATAGTATTGGCAGTGGCGGATCCAGAATTTTAATTGAGGGTGGGCTTCAATTATAAATTATTTTCACATTTAGTTGTATATTTGTTATATATCTTCATCTGAAGTCAAAATTTAGCTCTTAGTCACTCCTAAATATAAGAAAATTTTAAGACAATTTATTTAAGGAATCCAACCATACAAAAACACGTATATACCGAAAAATAATAAATTTTGAAACTCAATTCACAGTGAAGTTAAGATCTTATCTTCATTTAGAATATTTTTATACAATTTTTCACCGAATAACATATTTTTTTGATACTCATAATGAAAGAAAGATAATTTGAAATGAAAATTCAAAAATTTGTGACTCACGAGAGTTCAATAAACAATTTTAGAATTATTTAAGAACTTTATATTTAGTTTTCAACTATTGTTATCAGATATTACACATTTTTCCTACAAGTAAAATGTTACAAATAAACTTGAAAAAAAATCAATATATAAATATATAATTATAAATATACAAATACATGATCCAAGTATAGAGTTGAAAAGGTTAAAAATAATTTGAAGTAATTTGCATACAAATTAAAAATTTTGAACAGTATATATCGGTAAATTATGTGTATAAGTATACCTAAGCATATAAGTATACCTAAGCATAAATTAGTAAGACCATTGACATCTAATAGATTAGTTATTTTTAATTTTCTCCTAAAATATATAATATTTATATTATATATATAAAAATTAGTGAGAAAAATCTCCCTAAATTAAAGTTGATTCAAGCATTGATAAAAATAAAAAGAAAAATAAAACAAAAACCAAAAAAAAAAGGAAAAAGGCATGCAGGTTGCTTCTCGCAGGAATCGAACCCACACCAAATCTTTGGCAACCAACATAAAGGACCACTTAGCCAAGGGTCCTCAACCAATTATAATTCCTTCATATAAACTTATCTAAGAAAGTCGGGGGGGCTTGAGCCCACCCTAGCCCCAACGTAGATCCGCCACTGAGTGTTGGTGCGAGAAGTATGTCCGCTCGTATCAATCCGACATTCCAACCACTCGTCGAGCCGATGGATGGAGAAGATAGTGGTACTTCGTCGCCCGTTTTGCTGCAAAGAAGAACCATTGAATTTGCTGGGTCAGCTGGAGTGCCCGTAATGGTAACTAGCGTTGTGCCTATGGAAGAGCAGCTCGCCAAGTTGCAAGAAATGGTGGAAAATCTCGGTAAATTTGTAAGTGAGAAAGATGCACAACTCCATGAATAAAGCCTCCAAATTGCTGCTTTGCACAATAAAATTTCTGAGAATGAATCTGAGAAGAACATCACGAAAACTGTTGTTGATAATGACAGTTTAGATTCTGGTGACAAGGAAGCATCGGCAAATCCTCCAAAGTTTACTGTCGCCGCAAAACCCTCATCAACTCTAGAGTCTACATCGCTCGCCGCCTTATCAATCCAACATATTCAAGAATTGATTGCCAACACTGTCAAAGCTCAGATGGGTGGTACTTCTTATGGCAACCACCGCTACCAAAAGCCATACACTCGAAGGATTGACTGCCTCAGGATGCCTACTAGTTATCAACCACCGAAATTCCAGCAGTTTGACGGGAAGGGTAACCCTCGCCAACACATTACTCATTTGGTGGAGACGTGCAGCAACGCCGGCAATGACGGTGACCTGTTGGTGAAGCAATTTGTGCGTTCCCTCAAAAGTACCGCTTTTGATTGGCATGCAGATCTTGAGTCAGAATCCATCGATAGCTGGGAGCAGATGGAAAGTGAGTTCCTCAACAGGTTATACAGTACTCGTTGCACTGTCTCTATGGTTGAACTCACGAACACGAAGCAGTGGAAGGATGAACCAATAATTGACTACATTCAGCGCTAGCATGCTCAGAGCTTGGATCGTAGGGACCATCTTTCAGAAAATTCAGCGATGGGGATGTGCACCCAAGGTATGAAGTTGGAATAGTCCTAAGTCTTGCAAGCGCTGAAGCCAAGGACTTTTGAGGAGTTAGCAACTTGTGCGCATGATACCGAGGTGAACTTGGCTAATCATGGTGGCAAGGCCTCTTGGATCCCTGATGTAAAAAGGGACGACAAAGAAGGAAAGAAGATTGAAAAGCCAGCCAAGCCTACTGTTAAAGAGACTATGGCTGTGAACACAACACCGGTGAAAATCTATACCAAGCCAAAGTTGAAGAGAAGAAGGTCTCCTTGCCAAGAGAAACAGAGAGGAGGCGGCCAACTTTGAAAGATTTGCAGCAGAAGGTGTATCCTTTTCCTGATTCTAATCTTCCCGGCATGTTTGATGATCTCCTGGAGAAGAATCTCATCACCCTTATAGAACCAAAGCGTCCTGTTGAAATAGGATGCACCTCCGACCCAAAATAATGCAAGTACCATTGGGTGGTCAGTCACTCTATCGAAAAATGTATCACCTTGAGAGAACGAATCATGCAATTGGTAAATGATGGGAAGATCGTCCTCGAGCCTGAGGATGTAGCTGAAGCCAATCAAGCTACCGCATTTTGGGACTTTTCTATGCTCGATGTCGTTACCACCTTCAGTACTCTCAACCTACCTTAAGCCCCAACTGAAGCAAAGTTTTCACGCCATTCAGTTTCGAAGGCTAGAGCCTGTGATGATTCTGGTTCGGGAAGAATTTCTGTGTTCAGAGCAATTGGATAAGGCTAAAGGACAAATTGAAGATGACGGGGAAGGTTGGACCCTTGTCACACCTAAGAAGTCCAGGAGGTATTCTCGCCTTCCTCAGCCGCGTCGAAAAGGGAAGCAGGTCAGGAGGAAGCCTCAGCAAAAGAGAAAAGTAAGGAACCAAAAGCCAAAGGCTAAGAAGGAAGAGGTAATGCCCATTGACCTCTTGAAGCAGAAGCCACGTAGCCCAATTACCCTGGAGGAGTTCTTTCCAAAAGATTACTTTAAGGCGGTCACAGTCAATGAGATGACTATTTTAGAACTCCATGAGATAGAGGAAACACCAGTCCATGAGGTAGAAACCTTCAGTGACACACCAATATGCCTCTCACCTGTAGAGAAAGAGCCAAAAATTCTTGCCACTCTTCAGGCATTGCCAGCACGTCCGAGTTGGGACCAAATCCTACAACTGCCAAACGAACTACGCACAAACCTCAAAAACCTAAAAGAAAACCTTTCTTCATATTAAAGATCAAGCTCCAGTCCTCTACATTGAAGAAGAAATCTCTTGATTGAGATTAAGCCTCATACTCTCGTCAAGAAATCAAGTTCATCATCGGTGTTCAACAAAGCCAAGTTCAAGGAGATGGAATCAGAAGATTTGTCGTATATTTGTAATTGATATACATATACAGAGATTGTACCCATATTTTCTATAGAAATACAAAGAAGTTTATTTTGTAGTCGCAATTCTCGCTTTATTCGAATTTTGTGTTTACATATCACTAATGAATTGAATATAAGACTCACCCGTAAAGGGTATTTATAGAATCAAGAAACACTAAAAAGATAAACATAAAAATAATTAAACCTTAACTGATAAATATAGAACATTAGAGATCAAAACCATCAGGTTAACGCAGAGGAAGGAGCAAACACATATCAACTTTTCGTAAAGTTATGAAAATAAACAAAGATTCAGCCTAGAGAAATTTGAAGCCCTGAAACAATTTATCAGAATTACTATAGTGGTACGTCCACCAAAGAGGGTACCAACATGCAAACAACGGACCTCCATAGTTAAGCGCGCTTGGACGAAAGAGGTACAAGGATAGGTGACCTCCTAGAAAGTCCTCACCACTCAGGTTGGGGTTACTCGGAAACATCCTCTCATCAGGGTAGCACCCCGAAGGGGGAAGGCTGCACACATCCACCTCCCTCCCCCAGACCCTGCTTAGGTGGAAGCCCTTGGGGCACTAGGAATGTCGGAATGTTTACTATAATGGTACATCTATTACAGCAAATATATGTTACCCATATGAGAGTCAAAGCATACGTGCATCCAGAGGTCATTCTCAATTGTTTTATAAGATTTTTCTGTATTTTTGGTCTCGTGAAGTGTCCAAGTGTCATATCAACATCCAAGCACACTTGTTCGACGCAAGAACTTCAGGATGAGTTAAAAGGTCAATATAACTACAACTACTTGGAAAGATGATCTTCTTCAACTAGTCAGACAAAAATAGAGTAAGAGCAAAAGCATGTGTAACCTGCAAAAGCCTTCGAGCATAGCCGCCCTCCATGATACGGGCAAAAGAAGATGCATGTGAGTACTTGTTTCCTTCAAAAGCATCATAAATATCAGGATGTGCATCAAGATGAAGAATATCGATTGGACCTCCAAGCTTTTCTGACACTGCTCTAACGACTGGGAACGATATTGAATGATCCCCTCCTAAAACTAACGGGCGCAAGGGATCCTGAAAGCAATCAGAAAAATACGAGTATAAATTCAATTATCCAACAAAAGACACCATCAATATCTGTTTACACAGAACTTACAAGAAGAACTTGTCAAGATGTCTTACATATATATTTCCTATGTATTCAAGATTTCCCGTAAACTTACAAGAAAGAAGAAAGAAACATCGAAATATATTAAAGAAAGAGATACATCAACAGTTTAATACCTATTTCAGGTTGGTTATAAATATATAAGGGTATAACTTAGGTGCTCTGAGGTACGGTATGGGTATTTATTATCTAAGCATCCTAACATATTTTAGTATAAACAATAAGAGGGTTTTAAAACTTTATCATTTAGGTATCCTATGCCGGAACTTGGTGAATTTTAGTCCCCTCCTAATAAAAAAAACAAAATGTGCGCAAAGGATCTTGAAAGCAGTTGGAGAACTAGAAGTATAAATTCAAACAGAACATATCCTATTCAAGATTCCCTGCACATTAACAAGTACGAAAATATGAAAGAAACATAGAAATATATTAAAGAAGAGAGAAACATTTCAGTCAAGGCCGAAGTTAATACTAATTTTTGCTTGGGTATAAATATATAATATGTCAAGATTATATACAGTTGTTCCTTCTTCTGCTCTCCTATTTTAAACTCTTTTACTTGCAATTTCCTCATTTTTAATGATACGCCTGCAATGTCACTGACAGATAAAAAGGTGACACTGATGTATCAAAGCTAAAAGATTGATTTTATGTAAATTAGTTTTCAAGAGAAAAGTGGAGAATGGAGGATAGTTTCAGAACAAAGATTCAACCATACACTCCCTTATAACCGAGGGTGCGCAAGATAGAGATGAAATCAATGAAAGTGAAGCTAAAAGCAAAAATAAAAAGAACAATAATTGATCCGATTACTCTTTTCCATCATGATCATCAATACTAAGGCTCCGTTTGTTTAGGGAGAAAACCACATTCTAGGAAGTAGTTTTCCCCTTTTCTGTTGTTTGGCGCGTCTTTGGCATTAGGAAAAGGTTTTCCGATGGAAAATGACTTCCCTTTCAAAACGAGGGAAGTCATGATTCTAAGTGGCGTAAAAACCTTGGCGGTAATTATCATTGCGAATGTAGATCGAATCGAAATAAACCAGACTGAACTATAGACACTTAACGTTACAACATCGGACAAGAATTGGACTGAATAATTAAAAGCAGCTTGGATGCTACCTTGTTATAGTTGCAACAGAATAATTTTAATTAAGTTGAATTGTTATATAATATTATATAAGAAAATTATCTACGTGCCCTAATATTTAGCATTTATTACATAGGTACTATGATGTTTCAGTAATATACAATAATGTACCCTGAAGTTTAAAAATTTTCTCATGAATCAGGTATCTTTTGCCAAAATTAGTAAATTTTGAATGAAAACAACAATATATATATATCCTCTATCGTAATGCGGAAATTTTTGTTCGAAAATACTAACATGACACATTTTTTTTATAATATATAAGTAATTTTTGTTAGAAAGTGAACAACATTTTGGTAATATGGTCATAGTTTATATCACATCAATTTTTTAGCAAAAAATTAGCCAAGTTTTTAATAAAAATTCTTTAGATTTTAACACAGTATATACAAAAGTGATAAAATTTTTTATCCCAGGGCACATTATTATATATGTTAAAATGACAGATTATTTAGATAATAAATGCTCAAATTTTAAAATACCTAAGAGATAATTTTCCTAATTTATACAGCTTTGATAGTTAACTTATTTTTTGTTTTTGTTACTTTTCATATATGTTGTATTGTTACTTATGTTGTCCTATAACAAGATATAAAATAATTGGTGAAAAATATTTTTTTTAAACATACAAGAAGATATCACAATGCGGAATTAACTTTTCCTTTGAAACAAACAACGGAAAACCCCACTCAGAGTTTATATTTCCTTGGAAAACCTTTTCCGAAAAAAAATCAATTCCTAGATTCTACTTTTCTATCAAAACAAATGGAGCCCAAATGAATCAACTTTCATATGCTCTAGGGTCTAATATAATTTCCTAACATACTTTCTAGCATCTCCTGTCTACTAATCATGGATTCAAATCCATGACCTTGCATAAGTTTGTAAGGAAAAACCCGTTATAATAAGGCTGTATTTTGATTCAACGGAAAATTTTTCTTTACAAAATATTTTCAATAAAAAATATTTTCTTCTTAAAAAAGTTTGCCTTTCTAACTAAAGAAAATGGTTATATTCTATAAGTATAAAGTTCATGCTAAGCCAACTTGATGTTAGAAAACGGTACAAGACATAAGATTACCATAGAACAAGTCATTCCCCCCATACAGGAAGATGTTTTCTCACTTCCTTGAGGGGAAGTCAATTTCCCCTCAATAAAGGAAACCATTCTCCGTATTCGTGGCTGTGGCAATGAGGTTACACAACGAAATAAGAGAGTTATGATGGAAAAGGTTTTCCATCGAAACAAACAAAGTCTTCAAAGTCTAATTAAGAAATAGAATCCCGTGTTCACTTGACATTAAAACAAAATTGTGCATCAAGCTCAGAACGAATAAGGGAGCAAAAGATGGCATACCTCTTCCATAACTAGCTTGACAGACTGACTGATAATGTTCATCAACCTGTCATCATCTACACCGCAATCTCTAATCTCTTGTATTGGAACATCTCCCACATCTGTTAATACTCGGGGATCTTTGAGTTCTTTCCCTGCATTAAGATACAGTTGTTTGGTAGTGAGCAATTACAGTAAGACTGTAGAACAGATGCATAAAGTAAATCACTTCCATGATGCCCCCGTCGCAGTGTTAGGGCAAACGTACAAGAAATAGATTCAATTCAGATGCAACAGAACATATCTAAAAGAAACTGAGAAGAGAAGAGAAGCGACAAAAAGAAAACAATACAAAGATTTACATGGAAAGTCCTCAAATTAGGGAAAAACCATGGGTGGATGGAGAAAACAATGCACTAAATGATCTTAGTGATGATACAACTAAGGCACACATGAGTATAATATAGACGAGCGAAAAAACCCCTAATTTCCATACGAGGCATGTTAGGCTGAGGCTAGTAAGAGAACAAATCCATATTGCCGAAGGGCCAAGACCCTCCGCAACTACCACAAACCTCAGTTTCATAATTAAGTCATAAATTCGAGACATGACACAAGATATTATCACTCATACAGTTCGTTATTGCTATCTACTTGAAACAGAAACCAAACTGGAAGCGGAATTCACTAGATGCTCACAAATGATGGTATAACTTGCTACATTAAACTGTGAATTAAGCTTTCTTATACAAGATTCTACAGCATAACAAGAAATTATTTAAGCTTTGGGCTAAGAACTCTTGACATGACGCTAGCAGACTTTACATAGGGATTAGACAGTTTTGTGTTACTAGTTTTTGGGTTTTTTTTTATTTGATAACTGAGAACATCTTGTTGTTAACTTTTTGTACATTCTTTTTCTCTTAATGAAACTTCTTTTTTCAATTAAAAAAAGAAATTATTTTCCATATGACTTAGACTAGAACAGAAAGGAGATTAAACCATTACCTTCTTCAGTTGTTGAGTTTGCGCTGGCACACCAGATTGACTCCCTAATAAAAGGAGGAGCAAATGCTGGTCCTTGAAGGAATGATGAATTATGCCCTAGAGGAACTCCAAGGAGAGATGTTGACGCTTTGGCTCCTCCATGAGCCCGTACGAGCTCCCCCTGAAACAACATAGACTAGCTGTTAAAAATTAAACATGAGCAGAGAAAAACTAATTATGATCATTATAAATCTGGACAACATCTTTAGGGTTGGAGGCCCTTCGGACACGGCCTCCCATAGGGACTAGAAGGGGTAAGGTTGCGTACATTTTACCCTTTTCAAAGTTAAGAGTACTTAGACGAGAGTAATACCAAAATGGGTGGCCTCCTGGGAAATCCTCACCCCTAAAGTTGGGGATACTCGGGAATAGCCTCTCTTCAGGATAGCATCCTGAAGGAGGAAGGCTTCTTACATTCCAACTCCCCTCCCCACCCCAAAAGACCCTGCTAGAAATATATAAGATCAGGTGTCTGCTATAGTGTTAATTTTGACTTCAATTTCATATATTTTCATTCATTTTTGACACTGGGTACAAATAAGCTAGTCACCTCTCACGGCTGGATTTGGTTTAATTTTTTAACAGTTTAAAGCTGTGAAAAAGATCTCGCTGACTGTAAAGCTTACGTTTGGTTGACAAAACAAATCTTTTTACATCTTTTTCACAACTTAAATAGAAAGATGAAAAAACTATTTTATAATTAGGCAGAAAAAGATACAAAATTGGATCTTTTTCACAGCTTATTTAAAAATATGTTTTAAAAATAATATATTAACATTAAATCTTCATCACCATGACCTAGTTCTACTTGTTATCACCACCCCTTTTACGCCCATGGGTCGCTATACTTACCACTTTCCACTACCATGTCCAACTATTACCAAGATTTTCTCTTCCCTATTATTATTAATTAATTAATATTATTAGGTCATTTTTGTGATTATAATAGATAAATTTCTTTTTTAAACTTATATCTAAACACTTTATTATGTAAAAAAGATCTTTCTGCACTACATAACCAAACACTTCACTGTAAAAAGATACAAATCTTAAATGGACAGATTTTATTGAAACAGATAAGCTGAAAAAAATATAAGCTGAACCAAGCGCACCCTACTAGTGTCACAAACCCAAGGGTTTGGGACGGTAAAATACGACTAGAGGTTCGTAAATTGGGAATTAGGGTTTAGATGAGAGAAAGAAAGAGAGTTTAGACGAGAAAAGAAATAGAATTAAGATGAGAATTGAGAGAAAATAGACGAGAGAGAGTAATTGTCGATAATTTTATTGAATGAGAAAAATAATAACTAGTACATCCTATTTATAGGCGCGCCTCCTTGGCCACGTCCCACTCCTAATCTAACAAGGAATCCTAATCCTTGTATAACAAGGAATCCTAGTTATACAAGGATTTCACGAAAATTAATAAACTAGATAAGGAAAACATCCTAATGACATCTAAATTATATAAAATATAATATCTAAAATAAATATAAAGTAATCCTAATTAATTGAGACAATCGGGTGACTCGCAGCGCTGGACGCCCCTCGGCACGGGACTTGACAGTGTCCTTGATGATGCCTTGACAATGTCACGATAGCCTCTGGCGCGGTCCCTGGCGATGTCACAGTTCTTGACAACCAACATCTCACGGCCTTGCGTTCCCCCGGGTGACTCGTGCGTATCCCTACGCATCTCATGCGCACCCTTGCGCACTCTATGCGCAACCTTGTGCACACCATGCGCACCCTTACGCACCCCTTGCATGGCCTTGCGCAGCACTTACACATCTCTGCGTAACCTCCGCGCAGCCTTGCACACCAAGTATAGGTCATGCGCATACCATGCACATGACATTCCCTTCCCCTTCAATTCATCCTTGTCCTCAAGAATGGGATGTAGGTACAAACTTAGGCTCTTGGTTCTAGGCAGTGTTGGGATGATGCAGGCCTGTGCGTGCGCTGAAGGAAGTGTGTTGGTGATGTTAGGAGCGCTTTGATGCTGGAGCAACAATTGTGCTGCATCACAAGGGTCCTGTGCCTCGGTTTCTTCTACTGTCGTGGCCATGAATAAGTGACCCATGACGCACTTGACTTTCTTCTTCAAGAACCTTCTGATCCCCTTCCTCGAGATGGATTGCAATAAAGCCTGCTCAGCCGTGCCTTGAAGATGCACCGCTCTTCCGTCCTTGAAGCAAGAAAACTTTAGGCTTGTGAAATCAAAGGTTACCGGGCCATATCGTTGTAACCGGTCCACCCCTGTCGTTACTACGCAGAACTAGGACTCTGAGTTCATCTGTGAAGACCGTGCCTTGGACCTTCCATGTCATCTTCGAGCACTCTTGATAACTCACCATGCTTTCTCCGTTTGCCATAGTGACTGTCATGACAGCGGTGGGAACGATCTCCAGCTTGAGTTCCCGGACTATTCTTGCATCCAAGAAGCTATTAGTGCTCCCACTATCCACCAGAATTGTCACAACTCTTTTCTTGATTGACCCTTTCAAATGCAAGGTGTTATGTGTTATGCGTCCTGACAACACATTTAAGGATATCTCCATTTCTTCTTCTTCCTCTTCGGGAACCTCTTCTTCCTTTTCTTCCAATCCTCCCACTATTTCCTCTTGTCCTTCCATGCTTTGCAATTGTCGGTTCTTGCAAACGTGACCTGGAAAATAGTGTTCATGGCATTTGTAGCACTGCCCGGCTCATGCCTAGGTGCGTTGGACCCAAGTGACGAGTTTGTTCCGGTTTTGGCTGCGCCGGGTCTGGGCAGGGGTGCCTGCGGGTGCACACTGCCTTGGGATGACATGGTAGGACATGATTTCAGCGAAGATCCCGCTTGGCCACGAGGCTCTGCTTGTCAAGGATCGGCTTGCCCTCGGTGGCATTCTTGATTTCAGCGATAGCAATTTCTTATAACTTGGCTTGCTCCAATGCTAAAGTCACGTCCGTGGGACGGTTGGCTTTAACAGCCGCGCGCACCGCGGGTTTCAACCCGCTAACGAAGCTTGACACAAAATAGGCCTCACTCAGCGTAGGATGATAAATCAACATCTAGCTCTTAAGTTCTTCGAAACGTATCCCATATTCTTCGACGGTTTCGGTTTGGGAAATCTTGTTGAATTCCTCAACCACATCCTGAAGAGATCGGTCCCCGAACCTCTTGCACAACTCATCAACGAAAAATTGCCAAGTCATGTTCGGATGTCTTACCTGTAAGGCATGATACCATGTGTCCCCATAGTCATGCATATGACTAGAGGCATAATCCACCCACTCCTCCGTGGGCACTTGATGCCACCTAAAGTATTTGAGGTACTTACGAATCCATGCGCGTAGGTTGGTACCGTCAAACCTCTGAAAATCCAGTTTCGTGTTGTGGTGCACCGATCCAGATCGCGTGCTTCCATCGTGCCTGCTCGGGTTGCTTCTATCCTAGTATCGGCCCGGAACCCTGGATCCTCTCGGCTCAGGAATGCGCTGCGGTGGGAGAACTCCTTACCCACCAACCTTCACATAACTTCCCGATTCCTCGACTTCGTTTTGGGCTTCAATTTCAGGCATCTTGTCCATCTTATGTAACATCTTTTGGACGGAATCGTTGAGGGTTGTCAAGGTGATTTTCATCCCCTTTTGTTCCTCGGCTAAATTGTCCATGGTGGTCCTCAAGTGCTCGGAGGCCACTTGCAATCCCTCCGTTGTCAATCTCAAGCATTCCGTGATCTTTTGTTGTGCCCGAGTCCAATCATCAATTTTACCCAATCTTTTCTCAAGGGCCGAGACTCGTCCTTGGCTCTCGGAAGTCTCCTCGGATGAAGACATATTGGCAGTGGATCGGTTCCTTGTAACGGCCAGCTTCTTGATCGAAAAATGGCTCTGATACCACTTTGTCACAAATCCAAGGGTTTGGGAAGGTAAAAATACAAAGAGAGGTTCGTAAATTGGGAATTAGGGTTCAGATGAGAGAAAGAAAGAGAGTTTAGATGAGAAGAGAAATAGAATTAAGATGAGAATTGAGAGAAAATAGACAAGAGAAAGAGTAATTGTTGATAATTTTATTGAATGAGGAAAATAATAACTAGTACATCCTATTTATAAGCATGCCTCCTTGGCCACGTCCCACTCCTAATCTAACAAGGAATCCTAGTTATACAAGGATTTCACGAAAATTAATAAACCAAATAAGGAAAACATCCTAACGACATCTAAATTATATAAAATATAATATCTAAAATAAATATAAAGTAATCCTAATTAATTGAGACAATCGGGTGACTCGCAGCGCTGGATGCCGGTCGGCACGGGCCTTGACAGTGTCCTTGACGATGTCTTGACAATGTCACCGTAGCCTCTGGCGCGGTCCCTGGCGATGTCACGGTCCTTGACACTATCACGGTTCTTGACAACCAACATCTCACAGCCTTGCTTTCCCCTACGCATCTCATGCGCACCCTTACGCACCCCTTGCGTGGCCTTGCGCAGCACTCGCACATCCACGCGTAACCTCTGCACAGCCCTTGCACACCAAGTATAGGTCATGCGCATACCATGCCGTGACAACTAGGTTTTAGATCCCTTTTAAATCATGTTAGCCAGTATTTTTCCCCTTTGCATTCCAGTTGGTTTTTCGAAAACATACTTTGTTGGAATTTCTTCTGTTTCAATGACAGGGGTTTTATGGAAATTGTTTGGTTTTTCATTGGGTAGGTTTCCACTATTCCACTAAAGCTAGGATCATAACCTTTACAAGCTTCGGATTATTCGAAGAGTAACCAAGAAACGTAAAAAATTAGTCAGCACGTGTTGAAAGTAAAGACAAATCAAGAAAATCCCAAGGGATTGGTTCAAATGGTAAGACATATGGTTGGAGTGCTTGGAGTTGCTCTATCTACTTGGAGGCCTTTTCATCAGTGTAAGAACAGCATAAGGAACAAGTTCGGGTCACACTTTGGCGTTGCAGAGGTTTTACGGTCATTTTGTGAATTTGGTCGTGATTAGTTAATATTAATTTAGAAGCATATTTCAAAGGTTAAAAACAAGCGGTCCCTCGTGCGACAAAAAAGTTTAGACCTAGAAATGCAAAGCCTTCCTAGACTGGAACTGGAATATATTGTTGACGATATCCTCAGTACTTTCAGCTGATTATAATCTCAAAAGCAACAGGTGGTTTTACTATGCTCTTTTAACAGATGAAGTGAAAACATGTTTCCACAGGCATCATAATACTACTTCATCAAAACCGAAAGCACTTGGTTGAAAATGGTTCTTATTTGAACAAGTACCTTCAGCTTAGCCCTTTCACGAATGAGAGTGAGAGAAGCATCTATTACTCGATTTTGGCCCTTTTCTATCAAATCAGCTGGCACATTTGCAACGCTCCGCTTTTGTAGGCAATGTATCCCCTTCCTTGCAAATTTCTGCATGTCTGCACAAGAGCTTTTCATAATAGTAAGGGATCCCAAAGTATGTCACTACAGAATTTAGCTTTTTCAATACAATTTCTTTCCCCAAACACCCCCAAGCAAAGAAAAATTATCCACCAATATGTGATATAAAAGGAAACACTCTCAAAACCCCATGCCTGATAACTTCTGCATCAATGATTTCCCAAAAATGACATCCAAATACCTCTAAAATTAATCACTTACATCCAGAGCTAGTCAAGATCCCCCAAGCAACCTAAGCAATAGATAGGGGCACCCTATTTGTTAAGGATCTCTTTCGAAAATTAGTTATATAATCAATTTGCTTCCACTGCTGCATATCAACATTCGTGATAGGATAAATGGTGAGCTACGTATGATGTATTATAAATGCATATGCGAACATATATAAAGGACCCACATATTAATGGGGTAAAGGGAACCCCCAAAGGGTAACTTTTTTTTAAAAAAAATTTAGACAATTTTGCACTTATTTTAACTATAACTCTCTTTACCCTTACCCCTTTACCTAATAGTCAAACAAGGGAAACTTGTTTACCTCTCTTTACCCATACCCCTACTAATTAAACATATTCAAACAAAAGTAAGATAATACCTTACATTTCCCTTCTTTACCCAGTTTCCAAACAAGGCAGTTGTATTAGAACATAAAGTAAATTATACTTTGAATCTCTGAAATCTCAGGACAGACCCTGATTAGAACTAATGTTCCTCTTTGCTTCTTATTCTTTATTCTTCGCAAGAATCACAGGCGGTTAATTTATCTTTCCAATTTTTTTTTTTTTTTTTTTTTTTTGGCGCTCATGTATGCAGCCTTGGTTATATTCGTAAAATGCTAGCTAAAAACCTCACACCCTGCTTAACTACCATAAAAATGAGCACATGTACGTAGTAATGCAGAAATTTTATATTCTTCTAAATATACTGGCCACGTTTTCAATTTGGATCCAGAGACTTCTGAAACTACTGTCGGATGTCTGCGAAAATTCTGCTATCCACCCAGACCTGGCAATTGGGTCGAGTCGGGTCGGGTTCGGGTCGGGTTTATGTCAGGTCGGGTCTATCTCGGTTCGAGTCAAAATCGGGTTGGGTCAAGCTCGGGTCAGGTTATCTTCTGGTATACGGGTCAACCTCGGGTTGGGTCAGTCTCAGGTTAGGTCGACAATGGGTCGGGTCAAGCTCGGGTCAGGTTAACCTTAGGCCGGGACATCCTTGGGTCGAGTCCGATTTCAGGTTGATTTATTACGTTATTTGATAATAGATATATTCAATCTTGAAAATTATAACTAAAAATAATAAGTTAGACTTCTATTTGGGCCATTTTGGGTTATAGGACATGTTTGGTTCAGGTCTTGGGTCATCAAATGTCGGGTCAAACTTGGGTCGGGTCTCATTTGGGTCAGGTCATTTCAGGTTCTGGGTCAGCTTGGGTCGGTTCAAGTTCAGGTCGGGTCAAATTCGGGTCAGTTCATTTTCGGGTTCGGGTCCCAATAAATTTAAATTTTTTTGGGTTAGGGTCGGGTCGGGTGGCGGGTCAAATAGGTCGAGTCATCGTGTCGGGTCATATTTTGCCAGCTCTATATCCACCCAGCATAGCAAAAGGAGCATACTACTAAATATGGGTGCATTTGAGCCGATCCAAGCCCGAGCTTGTCAGGTGAGCAGCTCAGCTTGGCTTAGCTTGTAGCTCGCCGGGCTCAAAAACTTTAAGCTCGAACTTGGCTCTGGCTCAGCTCAGACACAGCCCGGTGAGCTTCGAACTAAGCTTGCAACTTTTACGCTCGATGAAGCTCAACCTAGGTTCGTTTAGGCTTGGGCTTGTAACATTTAGGCTTAGACTTGGCTCATTTGAACAAATATATGCTAATAAGCTATATATTAAGATACACTCGCAAGCTTACAAGCTCAAGCTTCACTAGGCTCAATCTTGGCTCAATAAACTAATCGAGCCAACTCACAAACCAGCTTGGATCATTTACACCCCAAGTACTAAAGCGAGTATTATTGCTGACAACAAAACCACTGGTAGTGAATAGTGAGTGTTAAAGACTCTATACTAAGTCTAATAATAAATCTCACACCAAAACCGTGAAAAGATTAAAAAAAATCGGGATTTAAGTTATTTACCTAATGACAAATAGTAGTAAGATGGAATTACATTAAGGGTTATATTTGAGCCGAGCCTGACGAACTCTCGAGCTCGAATCCAGCTCGATAAACTCCGAACTAAGATTGCATTTTTTAGGCTCACTTAAGCTCAATCAGGCTTGTTTAAGCTTGGCCTTGATTCATTACAGTTCAAACTTGGATTGGTAGAACATATTTAAGCTAACAAATTATGTTTAAGCTAACAGGTAGATCGTTAATTAGCTAACTGTTACCTGTGGCGCGGAAACAACAAAAAAGAGAGAGAGAGAGAGGGAGTCGAGATTGGATAAGTTGAAGAATAGTAATGTCTGTGACAGGTACTCCTTTTATAGAGAAAATGAACATATTGAGTGTCTCAGGGGCTTCTGTCTGTGCAAGGTCTGAGGGTTAGATGTACTTAGCCTTTTTTTTTTTAGGGTATCCGAGTGTTTCTAACTTGATGGTAAGAACTTTCCAAAAGGTTATCTGTCCTAGTATTGCTCTCGCCCAATCATGCTTAGCTTCAGAGTTCTAACTACTTTTAAGGAAAACGAGGTTTTTTTTATTGTATAGTTAAATTATATTTAAGATATTTTCTTTTTATTTTATATATCATATTAGCATAATTTAGTAAAATGCTAATAAAGTTATGGAGAAAATATTTGAAAAAGAAGTAAGAAAGTTTAGAATAACTTAAAAATATTTTAAAATCGTGATGTACCTATAAAATATACAATAATTAACCTAAAAATAGCTCAATTATATGTTAATATACCAAAAAATAACTCAACTCTATTCTCTAACTAAAAAATAACACAACTCTAATTTTTCTATCAAAAAATAACCAAACTCTAATTTTTCTATCAAAAAATAACCCAACTCTTAACTTTTCTATTAAAAAATAACTCAACTCTATTTTCTAATTAAAAAATAACCTAACTCTAACTTTTCTACCAAAAATAACCCAACTCTAACTTTTATACCAAAAAATATCCAAACTTTAAAATTAATTTAAAAAATACGAAATTGGTGGCTAAGCATGGCGTGTGATATGACGCTCCGATAACAAATTTTTCTTCTATGTATTTTTTATTTGGTTTGATTTCTTTCCCCACTTAACGAAACTAAAAGTACTTTTTTCGATGATTATGCGATCCCACAAAAAATAATATCCCCGAGGCACAGAACAAGCAAAACAACAGAGCAATATAACCAGAGAACTAGAGCTGCAAATGAGCCAAGCCGATCCAAGCTAAGCCGAACCATAGCTTGCTTGGCTCGACTCGTTACCTAAATGAGACCAGCTTGATATCGGTATCATTTATCTAACCAAGCTGCATATCTGTGGTCGGCTCAGCTCGTTTACTAAATGAGACTAGCTTGGTATTGGTATCATTTAGGCTTGATTATTTGGCGACCTGGCTCGTTGAGTTTTGCCTACTCATTATGTTGATTTACCAGGCTCGTTAAACTCATTTATTAGGCTTGTTATACTCATTTATGATTATTTTTATTTGAATTTCTAGAAAATGGTGATAAAATAACATGTATGGAAATTAGAAATAAAAAATACGTACATGTAACTCAATTCCGCAATATAGAGATGCAAGCCAATAATCGAGCTGACTCATGAGCCCATAAACAAGCCAGCTCGTGAGTCTTTCGAGCCGAATCCGACTCGATTTGATATAGCTCGTTTATTTAAACGAGTCGAGCAAGCTCTCGAGTCGGCTTAAATGAACCCAAACCAAGTCCTTAAAAAAGTGAGTCGAGCAAGCTCTCGAGTCAGTTCACGAGCCGACTTGGTTCATTTGCAGCCCTACAGAGAACAAGCCAAACCAAAAATACGTAGAAGAATAATATATTGTCGGAGCATCATACCACGTGCCACAATTTAGTATTTTTTAAATCAAATTTTAAGAGTTAGGTTATTTTTAAATTAATTTCAAAGTTTGGTTTTTTTTTTGGTAGAAAAGTTAGAGTTTATTTATTTTTTGTTAGAAAATAGAGTTGCGTTATTTTTTGGTATATTGACATATAGTTAGGTTATTTTTAATTATTGTAAAATATATTGACAACTAGTAGGTTTTCCAAACTAATTAAAAAAATATTGACTTTCACCAATAATCTGGGCGTGTATTTGATGAAATTAGAAGTTAGGGGAAGGCATTGATTTTGACTCCACAAGTATTTGCACTATTTGAGGCGGGTATGGGTACAAGTGAAACGAATAGCATGTACAAGTCGAGTTTCAAATTCATGGCTTTTTCGTCAACAAAACTCCACATACCATGTCAGGAACCAGTTATTTAAAAAACTTGTGTTTATAGAAATGAAGATCTAAGAATGAGTTTATAGTCATACTATCAAAAAAACAAACTTTTTCCAAAAGTTTAAACTCATGAGTGAAGGTCTAAAATTGGTTTTATACTTCAACCAGGCCCCACACAAATGCCCATTGGGCTTAACACGTGAATATTGCACAATCTACCCTCATACTATGCTTAAATTTTATTCATATTGAACGGGAGGACTGATGGGATTCGAACTCATGACCTCTTGGTCAAAAAAGCTCTGATATTGTATCAAAGAACCAACTTTCTCAAAAGTTTAAGCTTATAGTGAAGGCCCAAGATTCATTTTATACTCTAATACTAACCTCTAACATCATAATGAGTTTCGCAATTATATTAAACAAACCCCGCTTATTTAGCAGACTTAGTTTGTATTACAAATCCCACTTTGTATTAATACCGAGTATCAATGACCAATTATTAAAAGAAAGAAATCCAATTCAAGGTTAGCATACTTGATAGCAAGGTGAGCCACGAGCTCTGATTGCTAGAATATAAAACTATTATTGGACCTTCACCCGCCAGCTTAAACTTTTGGGAAAGATGGTTCCTTGATATAGTATCAGAACCTTGATAACCTAGAGGTCACGAGTTCGAATCTCAGCAGCTCCCAATTTTAATATTAAAAAAAATTTAAGCACAGGGTATGAGGTAGGCCTGTGCATTATCTATGCTTCAAGCCCAATTGGTATTCACGTGAGGGGGGCAAGTTAGAGTATAAAACAATTATTGGGCCTTCACCCACCAACTTAAACTTTTGGAAAAGATAGTTCCTTAACGCTGATAATTCATAGAGAGGTCCCTTAGTGAAAATGCAAATGCAAATGAACAAGGATTGTTCTCCATCAGATCTGTTGACGTGGCTGAATCAACGGATGTGGATAAAAAGCAATCATCATCGTCATCAGCAACATACTAAGTGCCCTAAGGGCTCTCGCCTAAGCAAGGTTTGGGGGCGGATGTACACAGCCTTCCCCCTTCAGGGTATTACCCCTGAAGAGAAGTTGTTTCCGGGTACTTCCAACTTGAAGGTGAGGACTTTCCAGGAGGTCACCCATCCTGGTACTGCTCTCGCACAAGCACGTTTAATTTTAAAATTCTAATGAGATCCAATAATGATGTGCTGGTACCCTCTTTGGTAATCATCATCATCATCCCCTTCAATTATCTCTTCTTGCATTAGGGTTTGAACTTTTTGGTTTATTTTCTTTCCCTTTTCAAATTTTTTGACACAGATAGAAATTAGCTACCAAATTTGTCTAAATTTGTCATTTTAACTACCAAATTATTAATTATACTCTATCATTTACTATTCGTTATGCTTCTGCTAGCATCTATGACAAATGTTATCCTTTTATTTTTATAAGCCAACGAACTTTTAATTAAAAATTTCAATGTATACACCCAAAGAATGCATTTTCATAAACCCCATTTAAACAAAAGGTTGCGTACATTCCATCCCTCCCAGACCTTGCTTATGTGGGAGTCTTTGAGGTACTGGGTCTGTTGTTATTGTACACATTAAACCCCATTTAATTCCTGTACCATAATATAGATTTATCGTCTTGGCACCAACTAACCCTTCTTAGATGGATAAATACTACCATGGAGCTAAAACTCTCATAATAATAGACCCCCTTTTATTCCAACAATTAGTGATAGTCGTAATATACAACAAACAACCCATATAAACAAGAATTGGGTCAACCTGTACAAAAATAAGGAGCAAAAGATTAAAATAATACATCCCAATCCGAAAAAACAGAATTACAAGTGGAGGGGGAAAAAAAAAAAAACCCAAAGCGAAAGTACACTAAACGTGGAAGATGTGTAGTGCATTTTTTTCGATAAGTGACACCGGAGTGCCGATACAAGACAGGCAAACTCGAAAAAAGAGGCCTGAAGATAGCCGAAAGACGACTAGAAGACAAGAATGACAAAAGAAAAAGAAAAAAACAGGACCTCAAGCGAAGCAAAAAGGAACACGGAGAGGCAAAGACCCGACAGGAGACCAATACAGCCAAAACAAACGGCGCAAGCGGACCCAAAGAAGACAAGACTCAGACAAACAACCGAAACGGTAAACCTGGAGAACACACAGAAAAACGGCCAAACAAAACACAAAAACCACAAAGGAGCCAGAGCTAAGCCAACAAACCCGGAAACCCCAGCAATAACCAGAAACAACCGCTTGAAACAAGCCCAACCGCACAAGCCAAATCAATGAGCAAGGATGGCTGCCATCTTAACCGGGTCGAAATCATCAAAGTTGATGCTCACCCTTTGCCCTATCTCTATAACCCACTCCGCAGTCAGGATCCTCTCATCATAATCTTCTTCCGTAATTTTCTGGATTCGATTACCCCTATTTCGATTTTTCTTCTTCTTCTTCGCTGACTTACGAGATTTTCCAGCATTACTAGTAGGAGACATATCCTTGAAGAAGTCTTGCAGCTCCCGCTTCTCTCTATCCTTCATCTTGCGCTTAATCGCTTTTCTCTGTTTTCTTGTTGTGCGCACTTTTTTCTTTTGTTCTCCAGCCCAGGCTAGGCCCTCCCATGGAAGGAGCTGCATCTTGCTGACACGACAACATACTATCCTCAGCTTTAGAGTTACCCATTGCTGCTATGGGCTCGAATCCTGGAGGGAACTCAGGCCCAGATGTTGTAGACTCATTATCACTGTTACTTTCTCGAGTATCGGTAACAGGCGCGGTTTTCTGGGCATGATGTTGAATCTCTGGATCTTCACCATTCTCAGCCAATGGCAGTTGCAGAGGGGGATGCACCACCCGTTGTGAAGCACAAGGCCTGGCATGCATGATCAGTGGCTGCGAGGCTCATCTTCCAATGAGTTGGCCGTTGCGGTGGAGGGAAACATGGCCAGACGGCTGCCAAGTAACTTCCGCCCCTTCATTTGTCAACAGCAGGGCAGGAGTTCTAAACTCCTCACTAATAACAGAGCGCTCAGGCATCAGATGCGGAGAAGGTTGAATCTGTAATGAATGTCTTATCACGGTCGTGCACTCGTTCCCTTGAGGGGAATATGATGTAGAATAGGCTTGCTCCCTTGCCAATCTAGCAGATGCGACACAACGCTTGAAGAGTAGTCCGGTAACAATATGCAGAGCTTCCTTCTTTAACGAAGATCAAACGGGTTTCCCTGCTGTGTGTAGTGCATGTCATCACAAGTTTCACATGGTTTGAGTTCATAAACGACAAAATTGATGGGGCTCTCTCTTTAATGAGGAAAGTGAAATTTATTGGATAGAGTAATGAGCCTGTCTCTGTGGTTGTCATTTTTTGTCATAATTTAGGACCTGGTATCGTTTTTTTTTTGCGGTTTGATTTTTGAGTAACTATTTTTTTCGATAATTAGCGAAGAAAATTTGTAATATAAAAGTTGGGATCTCACAGAAAGACCCAAGATACACGCACATAGTTTGGGGAAAGGAAAGTAACAAGAAACACCTAAAAGATTTTAAGATACCGACTCGATACACTTAGAGTCAAAAATCACTAGGTTTTTGAGTAATTATTATCAGGTTTTGAAAGTTTTTTTTTTTTTTTTTTTCTATTTTTGATTTTTTTATTTTAGTTTTCACTCAAATTAGGGAAAAATTAAAAATATAATGCCATAAATTAGAAAAAAATTATTTTCAAAACCTTGTCTTTTAATTTGTAAAAGCCCACGAACTACAAACGTCAAATGATACAAACAAGTCTAAGTTGAGGTTCTGCATTAATAGAAAGGAGGGCAGCTGGACGGAGTCTTCACGACCCACCCACAAAATCTTAAGGAAAGTACCGAAAACATGTATAATAGAAGCTCGAGGCATGAACAGAGAGCATTTGGGTCACTGGCTAGAGTATATATCAATATTGAAGTATTATGAAGTTATATGAACTTGTGGTTGCACTTACTTAGACTTGTTACCAAATTTGGATGACTTTCAAATACCGTCAAAGGATAAATAAATTTGAAGATCTCGATGATATTGTCAAATCTAACATGGATTTGTAACAAAAAGTACTGTAAAGGGAAATGGAACCAACCAAATCAAAATAAAAAACAACTACAGAGAATACAGGACTCCGAAATAGAACAAGGACAGAACCTAAACCAATCCTAGTAGAAGAAACAGCTACAACCATACAATAATTGCTTATTTTTGACTTTTTTGATGTACATTTGGAAGGAACTAGCTTTTCCCGGTCCTTAAACAGAAGGGTGAAAGCTCAATATTAGTATTATACTTTAACAATGTCTTACTTTTATTTGCTTTTATTTTAACACATTATTATCATAACTAACTATTTAAATGTTTAACTTTATCTGAGATGACGATCCAATAATAGGAGAGAAGGGAGCATTTTTAGGTACTTTAATGGGGAAAGAGACTTAACTCGAGAATAATAAAAAGAAAAAAATATAATTGTTTTTTTAAAAAACAAAATTTAAAACCTGATTAAAAATTTAAAATTAAAAAAATATATGAAATTAAGAATTTGAAAATAAATATTCAAAAACAATTTTTTTAAAAACATTGAAAAATAAAATCTAAAATTATTATTATATTTTTTATACTTTTTCCAAAAAATATCTTTTATAATTTATCCAAATGTTTAATTTCATACTTTTTTTTTATTTTCAAATTTATAAATGTCTAAGGGGTGTGTTATATTTAGTAACAAAGTTCGAGGGATGAGTTGTGTATAATAATAAAGTTTAGGGAGCCATTTTATAAAATTGAAAGTGGAGGGGGTGTGTTGTGGTTAATTATAAAGTTTAAGAAGTTTTACTATATTTTGCTTTAAAAATAATTATAAATATAAAAAATATTTAAAATAAATTTAAAAATAAAAAACATAATTTTTATTTATTTATTTTCAAAATTATATATTGATATGTTTAGCTAGTGTTTATAATACTATCCCGGTATTTACTAGCCCAGACATAGCTGCCTAGCTCAAAGATGGTCGACCAGCGAATGGCTCCCAGTGAGTACCAATCTGCGAGTATCGGCCAGGGAGTTCCGACCAAAGAAGGCTGACCAGAGGTGACCCACCGACCTAGAATCCTATGTAAAGGGGGGAGGGACCTTCCATCCTCTCCTCACTCCCATCCTACTAGAGACCGCTCTCTCTCCTCCGAAGGCAAGCTTTGTCTTCCGTTCACCCTTCACAACCTCTCTCAAGGGCAATAAACGCTCAAACCTCTCCACCTCTCTCGAGCCAAGAAATATCATGTCGAGCGTTTAGCTAAAGTTTGAGTTCGGCTTGTCCTTACATACCCCACCTCATACCGGACTCTCATACAACGAGTAGCCACACTGGACAAATTCGTTGCAAATAGCTAGTCCTATATTTTGAAAAAATTTTAAATCATTTTAAGTATTTAAATTTATTTTAAATATAAATGATTGTTAAATTATATTTAAGATATTTTCTTTTTATTTTATTTGTTATATCAGCATAATTTAGCAAAATACTAATAAAGTTATGAAGAGAATATTTGAAAAAGAAGAGCGTTTAGAATAACTTAAAAATAATTTTAAATCCTGGGGCACCTATAAAATATATTGACGACCATCAGGGTATCCAAACTAATAAAAAATATTGACTTTCACCGATAGTTTGAAGGTACATTTGATGAAATTAGAAGTTGAGGGGTCATATTAACTTTGACCGATTATTCAGAGGGTGTCTTTGATAAAATTAAAAATTCGAGGGGTTATTTTAATTTTCACCAGTAGTTTGGAGGTCTCTATAAATATTATATTTTTTTATTTAATTTGATGTTGCTTTTGGACAAGGCTTTTTAACATATTAAAGTTGCAAAAATATTTAGTTCACTTTAACGCTTGTGTTGTTCAATACTTTTATGATATAATAGTTGGGATGTTGTAGATTGTCTCACTATCTTGAGCAGGGATGATAATGAAGCATGTAAAATTTGTTATCTGCAAGTACCCGCGCAATTTGGGGCAGGTATGGGTACAAGTGAGACAGATAGCATGTTGGAGAATTTTCCAATAAACCAGGAACCGAGTAACCAAAGATCTCAGGTGTTAAGGCCATGTAATCACTTTCTTTAAGATTTATTTCTGCGTACGAAATAGTCTCATGGATACAACGACAACGAAATAAAATGTAGTTAGAATGTCTAAGAGGATGGATAGAAGAGATACCAATGAGAATGAAGTTTTCAAGTACTTTTCACAACACTTTCTTATAAATACACACAAGTGTTTCTTGCAATCTTTTTCATAAATTCATCATAACTTAAACATGAGAGTGAAGGGGTTATTTATAGTTTTCAAGTATTTCTTCATAAACGGACACGTCCCTTCACGAAGTGACACTTCCCCTTTTAATATTTCACAATACTTTGCAAGCAAAGATTTTTCATGTGTGTTATTCAAAGAACCAGGGGGAAAATATATAAGGAATTATAGTTTAGATGACATCCCAAGCCTCTCAAAACCCAACCACCAAATACCAAAAAGAGCACGGTATTTTAATTTTGTAAGATCTGTGTGTCGACACACGAGTCCTGTGCGGAGACACACAGACACTTTAAGTTAGTTCTGTTAGGCTGTATGTCGACACACAGCACCCTCTAACTTCTAATTTATCAAACATATTTCTGAATTATTAATTAAAATCAATTTTATCCTCCAACTTTAAAAATTATACTAAAGACATTTGAAATAATTAAAAAAGTTCAAAATATTTTGATTTAGGGTTCCTAAAATTTAATAACATACTTTTCAGATGTCATGAGTCTTTAAAATATTCCATTAAATTAAAATAATTTGGCAGTTAAAAATAATATAACAAGAGAAAAATATGTCATTTATACTTAAAAACAGTCATAAATATAAAAAAATTATTTAAAATAATTTTAAAAATAAAAACAATAATTTTATTTATTTTTAAATTATTTATTGATATATTTAGCAAGTTCTGTATTTTAAAAATTTTTAAATTATTTTAAATATAAATGATAGTTAAATTATATTTATGATATTTTCTTTTTGTTTTATTTGTCATATCAGCATAATTAGCAAAATACTAATAAAGTTACGGAGAGAATATTTAATATATTGACAACCAACAGGTTTTCCAAACTAATTAAAAAAATATTGAATTTCACCAATAATTTGGGGGTGTATTTGATGAAATTAGAAGTTGGGGAGTCATATTGATTTTAATCAATAGTTCAGGGGGTATCCTTGATAAAATTGAAAGTTCGGAGAGTCACTTTGAATTTGATCAATAGTTCGGGTGTCACTATAAATATTACCTTTTTTTTTTTAATTTGATGTTGCTTTTGGACAAGGTTTTTTAACATATTAAAGTTGTAAAAAACATTTAACTGACTCTAAGGCTTGTATTGTTCAATACTTTTATACTATAATAGTTGGGATGCTTTAGATCATATCGGGATCTTGAGCTGGGATGATAATGAGGTGGGTAAAATTCGTTATTTGCAAGTATTTGCGCTATTTGAGACGGGCATGGGTACAAGTGAGACGGATAGCAGGTGCAGGTCAAGTTTCAAATTCATAGCTTTTTCATCAACAAAACTCCACATACCATGTCAGGAACCAGTTATTTAAAAAACTTGAGTTTATAGATATGAAGGTTTAAGAATGACTTTATACTCTAATTATAAAAAAAACTAACTTTCCCAAACGTTTAAACTCATAGGTGAAGGTCTAAAAATTGGTTTTATACTTCAACATGTCCCCACACAAATGCCTATTGGGCTTAACGCGTGCACAGTCTACCCTCATACTATGCTTAAATTTTATTCATATTAAAAGTGAGGACTGATGAGAATCGAACTCATGAACTCCTTGGTCAATAAGGCTCTGATATGATATCAAAGAACCACCTTTACCAAAAGTTTAAACTTATAGTGAAAACCCAAGATTGATTTTATACTCTAATACTAACTTTTAACATCACAATGAGTTTTGTGATTATATTAAACAAACCCCGCTTATTTAGCAGACATAGTTTGTATTACAAATCCCACTTTGTATTAATACTGAGTATCAATGACTAATTATTAAAAGAAAGAAATCCAATTCAAGATTAGCATACTTGATAGGAAGGCGTGCCATCAGCTCTTATTACTAGAATATAAAACTATCATTGGACTTTCACCCACCAGCTTAAACTTTTAGGAAAGATGGTTCCTTGATATGGTATCAGAACCTTGATGATCTAGAGGTCACGAGTTCGAATCTCAGCAGCTCCCACTTTTAATATTAAAAAAATTTAAGCACAAGGTATGAAGTGGGCCTGTGCATTATCCATGCTTCAAGCCCAATTGGCATTCGCGTGAGGGGGCAAATTAGAGCATAAAACAATTATTGGGCCTTCACTCACCACCTTAAACTTTTGGAAAATATGGTTCCTTGACACTGATAATTCATAGAGAGGTCCACTTAGTGAAAATGTAGATGTAAATGAACAAGGATCCTTCTCCATCAGATCTGTTGCCATGGCTGAATCAACAGATATGGATAAAGAGCAATCATCATCGTCATTAGCAACATACTCTGTGCCCCAAAGGCTCTTGCATAAGCAAGGTCTAGGGGCGGATGCACACAGCCTTCCCCTTTCAGGGCATTACCCCTGAAGAGAGGCTGTTTCCGAGTGCCCCCAACCTGAAGGTGAGGACTTCCCAGGAAATCACCCATCCTGGTTTAATTTTAAAATTCTAATGTGATCCAGTAACAGCGTGTTGGTACCCCCTTTGATAATCATCATCATCATCCCCTTCAATTCTCTCTTCTTGCATTAGGGTTTGAACTTTTTGGTTGATTTTCTTTCCCATTTTATTGAGGTATTTGGTCTGTTGTTATTGTACACATTAAACCCCATTTAATTTCTATACCATAACATAGATTTATCACCAACTAACCCTTCTTAGATGGATAAATACTACCACGGAGCAAAAACTCTCACAATAGTAGACCCATTTTTTTCCCAACAATTAGTGACAGTCGTGGTATACAACGAACAGCCCATACAAACAAGTATTGGATCAACCCGTATGAAAATGAGGAACAAAAGATAATAAATAATATATCCCAACCCAAGAAAACACAATTACAAGAGGGAAAAAAAAAAAAGAAAAAGCAAAGCCAAAATATACTAAATGTTTTTTTTTTTTTTATTATCAGAAAAATACACTAAATGTTGGAGATGTGGAGTCAACATCATCACAAGTTTCACATGGTTTGAGTTCATAAACAACAAAATTGATGGGGTCTCTCTCTTTAATGAGGAAAGTGACATTTATTGGATAGAGTCATGAGCCTATTTTTGTGGTTGTCATTTTTGTAATAATTTATGACCTGTTTTGGTATTTTTTTCTTACAGTTTGGTTTTTGAGTAACTTTTTTTTTTCAATAATTAGCGAAAAAAACTTATGATACAAAAGTTAGGATCTTGCAGAGAGACCCAAGATACACACGCATATTGTGGGATAGGGAAGTAACACAAAACACCTAAAGAATTCTAAAATACCAACTTGATCCACTTAGATCAAAAATCACTAGGTTTTTGAGAAATTATAAATCAGGTTTTGAAATTTTTTTTTCCTGCTTTTAGTTTTTTTTATTTTAGTTTTCACTCAAATTAGGAAAGAACTGAAAATAAAATGCCGTAAATTCGAAACAAATTATTTTCGAAACCTAGTCTTTTAATTTGTAAAAGCCCAAGAACTACAAACGTCAAATGATACAAGCAAGTCTAAGTTAAGGTTCTGCAATAATACAAAAGGTAAACTAGAGAGCAGTTGGACGGAGTCTACTCGACCCTCCCACAAAATCTTAAGGAAAGTAGCAAAAACTATTGATATATTTTTAAAATAGATGTATTTAATAAAATGTTTGAAGTTTGTCTCATACTTGATTATGAAATGTATTGGCTTAAATAAGGTGTATCGACACACAGATACTATGTGTCAACACATAGCACAACATAACTAACTTGAAGTGTCTGTGCTGTGTGTCGACACAGAGATCTTACAGAATTACAGTAACGTTATTTTTTTGGTATTTGGTGGTTGGATTTTGATAAGTTTGGGACGTCTTCTAAGCATTATTTTCTTATATATTTTCCCTTTGTTCTTTGAAGAACACACATGAAATATCTTTGCTTGCAAGTATTGATTTTTTTTACTAAATTGGCACTATTGGCAAAAAATTTTACCAAAATGGCATACTTGCAAAAATATTTACGAAAATGGCACACTTTACTGTAGGATTATCATCAAACGCCATCGGAAACGGCGTTCGGTGGGTGGGTGAAGTTGATCCCTTTCGGACGCCATTTGTAACGGCGTACGGACGCCGTTACAAATGGCGTCCGAAAGCAATGTTAAAAAAAAAAAAAAAGATTATGGGTATTCTTGCTCTAGAACAAAACACATACCCGCTCAATGCAGTTTACTCAAGGAAAGAGAGAGAGAGTGTGGAGAGAGAGAAAGAGAACCGCAAGAATACCCAACGCAGTTTGCTCAGCGGTGATATGCAGTGTGCTCCTCAACGTCCCCCGCCATGACTTTACTGTTAGATCTCTCTCTATCCCTATCTTCCTTTCTCCAATTTGACACGCATTAAGAGAAATCGTGCAGCTCAATTTAAGCCACAAACTCTAAGAAAAGAATCAAAATCAAAATCTTCATCTCAATAGATCTCTTTCTCTCTCTTCACACTCTCTCTCTCTTTCCCTGAGTAAACTGTATTGAGGAGTGTACTGAGTGGGTATGTGTTTTATTCTAAAGCAAGAATATCCATAATCTTTTTTTTTTTTTTTTTTTTAACATTGCTTTCGGACGCCATTTGTAACGGCGTCCGTACGCTGTTACAAATGGCGTCCGAAAGGGATCAACTTCACCCACCCAGCGAACGCCGTTTGCGATGGCGTTTGATGATAATGATACAGTAAAGTGTGCCATTTTCGTAAATATTTTTGCAAGTATGCCATTTTGGTAAAATTTTTTGCCAATAGTGCCAATTTGGTAAATTAATCGCAAGTATTGTAAAATATTAAAAAGAAAAAGTGTCACTTCATGAAGGGACGGGTCCCTTCATAAAAAGACACTTGAAAACTATAAATAAATCCTTCATTCTCATGTTTAAGATATGATGAATTTATGAAAAATATTGCAAGAAACACCTGTGTGTATTTATAAGAAAGTGTTGTGAAAAGTACTTGAAAACTTCATTCTCATTGATATCTCTTTTGTCCCTCTTCTTACATTCTTATTGAGATCTTTGGTTACCTGGTTCCCAGTTCATTGGGAAATTTTCCAACAATCTTAAGACTTAATTTTGTTAATTGAAATGGCTTCTTCACTTGGTGTGTTTTGATGGTGAATCTTGTGAGATTGGAGAATGTGATGAATGGAGAGGATTCTGATCTTTTCTTCGATCTTTCTTTTATATGAATTGCTATGGATCAAAATATGTCTTTTTGATTCAAATATGAGTAAGGATCATCACGTTTGATTAAGTATTTTTCAATCATACAAGAATGTTGATTCATGATGAGTATACATGTAATAACAAAACTAATATTGAATAGGCATTGATTATTTGGATCATGGATATATGATCAAATGCCTTTGAATGAATGGTGGGTGTGAACTATGAATCTTCGAATCAAATAATATTAAATCATGTTAATCTTGCATTTGGTGTCACTAACAAAATCAAAACCCAATGATTTTCCATTTGGCTATCATATTTTTTCTTACTTTTTTTAAAAATATATCTTTATAATTTATTTAAATTTTTTAATTTCATACTTTTCTATTTTCAAATTTATAGATGTTAAAAGGTGTGTTATATTTAGTAACAAAGTTTGAATGATGGATTGTTGGTAATAATAAAGTTCAAGGAGCCATTTTATGAAATCGAAAGTGCAGGATATGTGTTGTGTTAATTTACAAAATTGAGGGGACTATTTTTTAAAATTGAAAGTGCAGGAGTGTGTTATGTTTAATTACAAAGTTCAGGGGGGCCATTTTTCAAAATTAAAGTGCAAGAAGGTGTGTTGTGATTAATTGCAAAGTTCAAGAGGTCTTATTGTATTTTTCCCTAAAGAATTATAAATATAAAAAATAATATTTAAAAATAAAAAAATATAATTTTTATTTGTTTATGTTCCAAATTATTTATTGATATGTTTATCTATTGTTTATAATACTATCCTGGTATTTACTAGCCGATACACGATTACATAGCCCAGACACAGGCTGACCAGCAAAGAGCGGCAAGTGAGTATCACCAGCTAGTACCGGCCAGCGAATACCGACCAACAAGTATCAGCAAGTACTGACCAGAGAAGGCTGACTAGAGGGGGGCGCCTAGTGTCGGGTGTCCAAACCAACCGACCTAGAATCCTATAAAAGCGGGGGAGGGACCTTTCATCCTCTCCTCATCCCCATCCCACGAGAGACCGTTCTCTCTCCTCTAAAGGCAAGCCTCATCTAAGGTAGACCACTCCACTCTTCGTCCTCCCGTCCTCCATCCTTCACGACCCTTTGTTAAGGGCAATGAACACTCAAACCTCTCCACCTCTCTCAAGCCAAGAAATATCAAGTCGAGCGTTTAGCTAAAGTTTGAGTTTGGCTCATCCTTACATATCCCACCTCATATCGGACTCTCATACGGCGAGTAAGCACACGAGACAAATTTGTCAACAGTTAGTTCTATATTTTTAAAAAATTTAAATTTATTTTAAATATAAATGATTATTAAATTATATTTAAGATATTTTCTTTTTATTTTATTTTTTATATCAATATAATTTAGCGAAATACTAATAAAGTTATGAAGAGAATATTTGAAAACGAAGTAAGAAAGTTTAGAATAACTTTAAAATAATTTTAAATCCTGGGACACCTATAAAATATATTGACAACCATCAGGGTATCCAAACTAACTAAAAAAATATTGAATTTCACCAATAGTTTGGGGGTATATTTGTTAAAATTAGAAGTTGGAGGTCATATTAATTTTTACCAATAATTTAGAGGGTGTCTTTAATAAAATTAAAAATTCAGGGGGTCGCTTTAATTTTGACCAGTTGTTGGAGATTCTCTATGAATATTATATTTTTTTTATTTAATTTGATGTTGCTTTTGGACAAGGCTTTTAACATATTAAAGTTGCAAAAATATTTAGTTCACTCTAACGCTTGTGTTGTTCAATACTTATTATGCTATAACAGTTGGGATGCTGTAGACCATCTCGGGATCTTGAGTAGGGATGGTAATGAAATAGGTAAAATTCGTTATCTGCAAGTACCCGTGCTATTTGGGGCAGATATGGGTACAAGTGAGACAGATAATAGGTGTGGATTGAGTATAAATTATAATACCCAACATAGGTACAGGTCAGTGCAATTAGAATAAATTAAATTAGAAAATCGAGGTGGTTTTCATTAAACGAAATCATAAAATTTTTGTAAGTTAATAATTTTATAAACATCTTTCGTTCAATATATTATAGCAAAGTTGTCCTCCTTCAAAATGCACCAAAACTTCAATCAAGGCACATCCAAAAATGAGAGGCCTAAGTGTACACGCAGAAAAGCGTTCAGCAAAAAAGACCATCTAAAGTACAATAAGTGAAGTATATATTTTGGACAATCAATTCAAAAGATTTATGGAATCTATATATAATGATAATACGTGAACTAAAATTACTTCAAGTGTAAACATCACCCAGACATCGTACGGGAAAACAACTAGTTAATAATTATATCTTAGGGTTATTTAAGTCAAAGGTCCATTTACTTTGTCCATTGTATCAATATGGTTCTTGTACTTTTAATTGTGTTAATTTAGTCTGGAGACCAATTCAAAATGTGTTAATTTAGTCATTTGGTCAAATTTAAGTTAAGTTAATATCATAATTTTGAATGATAAAATTATGTTAAATACAAGCAACTTATTATAAATTCATCCATTTACTCAGTTTAACCAAATTCGTGGCCGAACTATTAAAAATTTTATTAAAAACTTGACATAAAATTTTCTCTAAGGAACAAATTAACACATTTTGAATTACACAGGGACTAAATTGATACAATTAAAAGTAGGACTAAACTAATATAATGGACAAAGTATAGAGACCTTTAGCGTAAATAACTCAATATCTTGTATTGGCTTATTATGGTCACCGTTTAGAAAAGTTGCTATTGGGCTTTACTTTTAGAGTTTAGCACATTACTATTGGACCTATACTTTATAATTTGAGAGGTAAAAGATCAACGTAATTTGAAAATCAATAAAAGGATAAACTACATATTAGTACCATAAGATTTGATGTAATAATATTTTAATCTAAAAGCTTTATAAAATAATTTATTAGTCCACACTTTTTAGTGTAGTTATTTTTTAGTTCAATTTTAGGTAAAACAAAGTGTTTGAAAGACAAAACGACAATTACACCCTTATTTAAAATGTCGTCGTTTTTCAAATTTAGTATTTTCATGAATTTTTTTTCAACTTTACACGTTAGCTTTTGACCCTAATGCAACCTAAATGCAACCTGTAACATTTTAGAGTTTTATTTTTCAAACATCGAAACTGAATCTGTTCTTAGGCGCGATGATTTTTGGAAAATCGTACGGAAAAGACCCCCTAAGTTTAATATTTTTCTAACCCCTCTCTCCCTAAACCAACCTTTTTGGAAAATTTTGCCCCTTTCACTTCCCCCCCTCCCCCCCAAAAAAAAACATCCACTCTCTCTCTCCCCTTCTCTCCCCTCATTTAATGCAAAAGGACCAAAATCAACTTGCTCTCTATCCCTTCTCTTCCCTCCCATCCATTCTCTCTCTCCTGCAAAACTTGTTCTGCAAGACTCTCTCTCTCTCCTCTGACTTCAATCCCGTTCATTCTCTCTCTCCTCTAACTTCATCTGCGAGACTCCTTCCCTTCCGTTGTGACCCTCTAGCTGCTCTATCTTCCGCAAGACGCGTTCGTCCGGCAATTTCGTCTGTTTGCTCACTTCGTCCTTGCTCTCTTTGTCGATCTAGGTTTTAATCACCATTGATGAAGGTAAGCACCGATTTCCAAACTTATTTTTTTAGGAAAATGTATATGCGTTTGTTTCGTGTGTTGCATGGGCATAGTATTGGTTAGGGTTTTTTTTTTGGGTTTACGGCTTTGCTGTTAGTGGCTTTGTGAGTAAGGGTTAGTGTATTTTATCCTGGTTTGGTCGTTTGATTCAGTGGCTGATTTACTTTATTGTTCGTCATTATACTTGCGTATTTCGTATTTTATGTGTGTGGTGGTTGAATTGGTTTTTATTGATATTTCCCTATACGCTGTGTGGATTTTGGTGGTGGAGAGCAGATATTGACGATGAAGCATAAATGGTGTATGACTGATGATACACGGCGTGTGAGTGTTGAAAATGGATCACTATCATATGGCATTGATGTGTTACTAGTCATTAATGGTGTATGATTGGTTTAAATAGTGTATTACCATTTTATTTTTTGGGGTGTTTCAACTCATTAATGGTGTATGATAGGTTTTAATGGTGTATGATCATCTTGTGTTGGCGTGTTTCAAGTCATTAATGGTGTATGATTAAACATACACTGTCTATGATCAGTTTAAATGGTATGAAATCATTTTCTCTTGGTGTTTCAGGTCACTAACGGTGTATAATGGGTTTAAATGGTGTGAAATCATTTTGTGTTGTGGTATTTTAAGTAATTAGTGGTATATGATTAATCATACACCGTATATGAAAGGTTTAAATCGGGTAAAATCAACTTGTGTTTAGTGTGTTTTAAGTAAACAATAGTGTATGATTAATCATACACTATATAAGATAGGTTTTAATTGTGTGAAATCAAGTTGTCTAGGTGTGTTTTAAGTCAACAGTGGTATATGATTAATTATACACCGTGTGTGATAGGTTTTAATGTTGTAAAATCAACCTGTCTAGATGTGTTTCAAGTAACCAGTGGTATATCATTAGTCATACAGCGTGTATGATTGCTTTTAATGGTGTAAAGCCAACTTGTCTAGGTGTGTTTTAAGTCATTAGTGGTGTATGATCAATCATACACCGTGTATGACAGGTTTTATGATAGTGTGTTTTAAGGTGTATGATTAGTCATACACCGTGTATGATAGGTTTTAATAGTGTAAAATCAACTTGTGTTAGTGTGTGTTAAGTAAATAGTGGTGCATGATTAATTATACACCGTGTATGATAAGTTTTAATGATGTAAAACCAACTTGTCTAGGTGTGCTTTAAGTCATTAGTGGTATATGATCAAACATACACCGTATATGATAGGTTTTAATGGTGTAAAATCAACCTGTGTTAGTATGTTTCAAGTAAACAGTGGTGTATGATTAGTCATACACCGTGTATGATTGGTTTTAATGGTGTAAAATCAATTTGTGTTAGTGTGTGTTAAGTAAACAGTGGTGTATGATTAATCATACACCGTGTATGATAGGTTTTAATGGTGTAAAACCAACTTGTCTAGGTTTGTTTTAAGTAAATGGTGGTGTATGATTAATCATACATCGTGTATGATTGGTTTTAATTGGTGTAAAATCAACTTGTGTTAGTATGTTTTAAGTAAACATTGGCGTATGATCAGTCATACACCATGTATGATAGGTTTTAATGGTGTAAAATAACCTTGTGTTAGTGTGTGTTAAGTAAACAGTGGTGTATGATTAATCATACATCGTGTAATAGGTTTTAATGGTAAAAACTAACATGTCTAGGTGTGTTTCAAGTCATTAGTGGTGTATGATCAATCATACACCGTATATGATAGGTTTTAATGGTGTAAAATCAACTTGTGTTAGTGTGTTTTAAGTAAACAGTGATGTATGATTAGTCATACTTCATATATGATTGGTTTTAATGGTGTAAAATCAATTCGTGTTAGTGTGCGTTAAGTAAACAGTGGTGTATGATTAATCATACGCCGTGTATGATAAGTTTTAATGGTGTAAAACCAACTTGTCTAGGTGTATTTTAAGTAAACAGTGGTGTGTGATTAATCATACACCGTGTATGATAGGTCTTTATGGTGTAAATTCAACTTGTGTTAGTGTGTTTTAAGTAAACAGTGGTGTATAATTACTCATACACTGTGTATGATAGGTTTTAATGGTGTAAAATCAACTTGTGTTAGTGTATGTTAAGTAAACAGTGGTGTATGATTAATTATACACCGTGTATGATAGGTTTTAATGGTGTGAAACCAACTTGTCTAGGTGTATTTCAAGTCATTAGCTATGTATGATCAATCATACACCGTGTATGAAAGGTTTTAATGGTGTAGAATTAACTTGTCTTAGTGTGTTTTAAGTAAACCGTGGTGTATGATTAGTCATACACCGTGTATGATTGGTTTTAATAGTATAAAATCAATTTGTTTTAGTGTGTGTTAAGTAAATAGTGGTATATGATTAATCATGCACCGTGTATGATAGGTTTTAATCGCGTAAAACCAACTTGTCTAGGTGAGTTTTAAGTAAACAATGGTGCATGATTAATCATACACCGTGTATGATTGGTTTTAATGTTGTAAAACCAACTTGTCTAGATGTGTTTCAAGTCATTAGTGGTGTATGATTAATCATACACAGTGTATGATAGGTTTTAATGATGTAAAATCAACTTGTCTAAGTGATCTATGATTAATCACACACCGTGTATGATAGGTTTTTAATGTTGTAAAATTAATTTGTCTAGGCGTGCTTCAACCAATCAGTGGTGTATGATTAGTCATACACCGTGCATGATTGCTTTTAATGCTGTAAAACCAACTTGTCTAGGTGTGTTTCAAGCAAACAGTGGTGTATGATCAATCATACAACGTGTGTGATTGGTTTTAATGGTGTAAAATCAACCTATGTTAGTGATGTATGATTAATCATACACCGTGTATGATAAGTTTTAATGGTGTAAAATCAACTTGCTTAGGTGTGTTTTAAGTAAACAGTGGTGTATGATTAAGCATACACCGTGTATGATAGGTTTTAATGGCGTAAAATTAAATCAACTCGTGTTAGTGTGTGTTAAGTAAACAGTGGTTTATGATTAATCATACACCATGTATTATAGATTTTAATGGTGTAAACCAACTTGTCTAGGTGTATTTCAAGTCATTAGTGGTGTATGATCAATCCGTGTATGATAGGTTTTAATGGCGCAAAATCAACTTGTGTTAGTGTGTTTTAAGTAAATAGTGGTGTATGATTAGTCATACACCGTGTACGATTGGTTTTAATAGTGTAAAATCAATTTGTGTTAGTGTGTGTTAAGTAAACAGTGGTATATGATTAATCTTACACCGTATATGATAGGTTTTAATAGTGTAAAACCAACTTTTCTAGATGTGTTTCAAGTTATTAGTGGTTTATGATCAATCATACACCGTGTATGATAGGTTTTAATGGTGTAAAATCAACTTGTGTTAGTGTGTTTTAAGTAAACAATGGTATATGATTAGTCATACACCGTGCATGATTGGTTTTAATGGTGTAAAATCAATTTGTGTTAGTGTGTTTTAAGTAAACAGTGGTGTATGATTAATTATACACTGTGTATGATAGGTTTTAATGGTGTAAAACTAACTTGTCTAGATGTGTTTCAAGTCATTAGTGGTATATAATTAATTATACACCGTGTATGAGTGCTTTTAATGGTGTAAAATCAACTTGTGTTGGTGTGTTTTAAGTAAACAGTGGTGTATAATTAGTCATACACCGTGTCTGATAGGTTTTAATTGTATAAAATCAACTTGTGTTAGTGTGTTTTAAGTAAACAATGGTGTATGATTAGTCATACACTGTTTATGATAGGTTTTAATGGTATAAAATCAACTTGTGTTAGTATGTATTAAGGAAACAGTGGTGTATGATTAATCATACACCGTCTATGATACGTTTTAATAGTGAAAAACCAACTGGTCTGGGTGTGTATCAAGTCATTAGTAGTGTATGATCAATCATACATCATGTATGATAGGTTTTAATGGTGTGAAATCTACTTGTGTTAGTGTGTTTTAAGTAAACAGTGGTATATGATTAGTCATATACCGTGTATGATTGGTTTTAATGGTGTGAAATCAATTTGTGTTAGTGTGTATTAAGTAAACAACGGTGTATGATAGGTTTTAATGGTGTAAAACCTACTTGTGTTTAGTGTGTTTAAGTAAACAATAGTGTATGATTAATCATACACCGTTTATGATAGGTTTTAATGGTATAAAATCAACTTGTGTTAGTGTGTTTTAAGTTAACAGTGGTGTATGATTTGTCATGCACCGTGTATGATAGGTTTTAATGGTGTAAAATCAACTTAGATTAGTGTGTGTTAACAAGCAGTGGTGTATCATTAATCATTCACCATTTATGATAGATTTTAATAGTGTAAAACAAACTTGTCTTGGTGTGTTTCAAGTCATCAGTGGTGTATGATCAATCATACATCGTGTATGATAGGTTTTAATGATGTAAAATCAACTTTTGTTAGTGTGTTTTAAGTAAAACGTGGTGAATGATTGGTCATGCACCGTGTATTATTGGTTTTAATGGTGTAAAATCAATTTGTGTTAGTGTATGTTAAGTAAACAGTGATGTATGATTAATTATACACTGTGTAAGATAGGTTTTAATGGTGTAAAGCCAACTTGTATAGATATGTTTCAAGTCATTAGTGGTGTATGATTAATTATATACCGTATATGATTGCTTCTAATGGTGTAAAATCCACTTGTGTTGGTGTGTTTTAAGTAAACAGTGGTGTATAATTAGTCATACACCGTGTATGATAGGTTTTAATTGTGTGAAATCAACTTGTCTAGGTGTGTTTAAAGTCAACGGTGGTGTATGATTAATCATACACCGTGTATGATTAGTTTTAATAGTGTATCACAGGTTTAATCTTGGGTTTTGTGGTTGTTGTTTTTCTTTTATTTCAGATGGCATAGGAGACACGCAAAAGGAGCCGAGAAGAAGTAGAGGTTGATTATATTTTCCCTCGAGGTTGCTGGAAATTCCTTTAGGCTAACCAAATGGGTATATCAACCAACGCTGTATCGGAGATTAGGAAAATCTTGAAGGACGTAGAATCCAAAGTTTGACACAGTATCTATATGAATTATGTTGACTTTTTACTACTACATTTATGATCCCTTATTAACTAAAAGTGTTTTGCATTATATCTTGCCCTTTTTTCAAAATACAAGGTCGGGCATCTGCTTGAGCTGCGTGAGACTAATGTCGACTTCTTGCATAGTCTGATTCGCGCTTTCCTTCTCCACCAGGTGGCCAACCCAAAACCCGAGGAGTTATCATTCTTGTTTGTTGGGAAGATGGTGCGACTCGGGAGGCGGGAATTTTTTATTATAACTGGCTTGAAATATGCCGGTACGCAAGATGTAAGCTGTGGTTCCAACAGGATGATTGCCAAGTACGGCATGAAAGGGAGGATGAGTAGGCAGCAACTACTTGAAGCATGTAGTACCTGCCCCATTATGGAGGACCAGGTTAAGCTTATTGTTGCTTACTTGGTCGAAGGGTCTATTTTTCGCCAAACATAAAAGAACGGTCATGGACCCGAACATCCTGACCTTCGTGGATGATGTTGACGCTTTTAACAGAGCTGCTTGGGGATCCTTGAGCTGGAAATTCTTAGTGTAGAAACTCAAGGACTTCGTAGCAAAAAAGCAACACGGTTTGGAAAAGACCTACTTCGTCCACGGATTCTACAATGTGGTTTCCATATTTGCCATGGAAACCATTCCGAAATTGGCTAAGGTTGAGGTGGTGAGGATTGGCAATTAGTCTCTTGGGCAGATCCTTAACTGGAAAATGGGCAAAAAGGGTTCATACACCGCTCTACTGTCAACGGTATTTGATCGGGTAATAATACATTATTTTGTTACTATTTTACTATTATTCGTCTGATATCAGTTGCATTAGAATTATTATTTGTACTTTTACTAACGTTCATATGATGTATCTTCCTTTGATCAGCAATTGAATGCCGAACCGATTAGAATGACGAGTGCGGAAGCTAGTCAGCCTAATCTACAAGGCATTCCCATTGTTGAGGATGGTGAAGTGGGAGTTCAAACTCCTGATGAGGCAATGCCAGCATATGCTGACTTCAAGCCAGAACCGTTGGCAATATCTCCTCCTGCATTGCACACATCGCACGATGTACCATCAACCAGGACATCAGATTTGGCGTTTCAATCGGTATTCACAATTTGTTTTGTGTTTATATAATTGTATTTGTTCTTATAAGTACCATATTATTTAAATTCGGGTTTATGACGATTTGAAGGACATACTGGAGGTTATGGAGAGATTCAAAGCGATAGAGAAAGAAATGCAAAGCATGTGGGAAACAAATATGCAAGGTGATTGCAGACTAGAAGCACAACAGCTTCAGTTGCAAACATATGAAAAAAGGTTTGAAGCTCTGGAGGTAAAGATTAAAGAGCTTTCAGACCTATTGCTGCATGTCATGACTCCCCATCATGATCCATTGACTTCAGCTCCTCCATCTCCTATTGAGACTTCACAACAAGCAATTATTATTGCTACTCCACGTACTGGATAAGACACTACGGATCCTTATTATTGTCCCAATTTAGTATGTTTTCATGCATGTTGAAGTTCATTCACTTTGATATTTGCTCTGCCAACCCAGGGACGAGGAAAATGTCTTCAAGCAACCATTGTCAACACATACGGATGACGTTGAAAACTTGATGACATTGTCCCAGACAATTTTGGAATTGAGACAAGAGAGGAGGGACCCCAAGCCAAATCCCAAGTACAAAGGTGAAGAATGGACCGCGGAGGGTAAGAGCGAACGGCCAAGAAAGACGCCTTCTGTACCAGTTCTGCCCTTTGATCCATTCCAACCTCCATCCAATGAACAAAAAAAGGGGTTCCTAGATTTTTACAAAACTTTACACCCAAGGGTAAAGAAGTGAGTGTGTAATACCACTATGATTTTTGATAATTAGTAGGGAACTGTTTTCATATTAAAATTTTCATGTGGGATGCCTATATGACATGCTTCCTCTTGTCTGCTATAGAAACATGAAGACTCCCATGTTGTTACCTGATGATCAACAGATGGATTTCGGTGTTCTGACTGCGGGTACGGGTCAATTTTGGTATCGGTTGAAGGAAAATGGCATCTGGCTAACTGATGAGGTACTCTTTATACACAACTATTCGATGTGTGCTTGCTGCAAATGGATCCCCATTACTTTTTTTGGTGTTTAATTTCATTAATGCTGTATGATTGGTTTAATGTTGTTAAATCAACTTGCGTTGGTGTGTTTCAATTAATTAGTGGTGTATGTTTAACCATACATCGTGTATGATAGGTTTTAACGGTGTGAAATCAACTCATTCAGGTGGGTTTCAAGTGATTAATGGTGTATGTTTAACCATACACCGTGTATGATAGGTTTTAACGGTATAAAATCAATTCGTTTAGGTGTGTTTCAAGTGACTAGTGGTACATGGTTAATCACACCCCGTGTATGATAGGTTTTACTTGTCTAAAAACAACTTGTGTTGGGGTGTTTCAACTAATTAGCGGTGTATGGTTAACCATACACCGTGTATGATAGGTTTTAAACGTGCGAAATCATGTCATCTTGGTGTGTTTCAAGTGATTAGCGGTGTATGGTTAATCATACACCATGTATGATAGGTTTTAAATGTCTTAAATCATCTTGTGTTGATATGTTTTAAGTGATTAGTGGTTGTGTTTAAGTAATTTGTCTCATATTGCAGGAAATGGATGTCATTCTGTATTACATTATGCAGGAGAAACACAAGTGGCCAGAACATTTCGACCCGAGGGCAACATGTGCATCTACAATGGTTGCTTCTCTATTTGGACCCCTATTCACCCGCGTTCAGAACAAAGAAATCCCAATCAAATCAGCTTTTGACGATTGGGATTCGTTGATCATCAAGTTTCTTACCGGGGATGTCAAATATGGGGTCCGATGCTACGACGTGGATCGGATATACATGCCCATCAATCCACCTAATCAATATTGGTTCCTTGCTGCCATCAATTTTAAATATTGGCGGATAGAGGTATTTGATTCCTTATGCTCCGCCGCAGCCAAGGAATCAAAACTAGAACAAGTGGAGCCAATTGCAAAATTGCTTCCACATGCTCTAGAGATGGTTGATTTTTAGGACATCCGAACGGATCTCATACACTTCAGAGGCAAACCCTTCAATATCACTTACGACCGGGATTCATGTCCGCAGCAGATGGGGTATGACATCTACTTCCCTTTTTTTTTTTGGTTATTCAGTGGAAAAAATAGTAATTACTTACAATGATGCCTAATTTCTTATTGTGTCATCTGTATTATATTTAACTGCAGGTCTGATTGTGGCATGTTCGTTGTAAAGTTTATAGAATTTTTCCTTACAAGTGGCCTCAGCATCTCCCAATGCACGCAAGGGCAGATGGAGACATTGCGGACCAATACCTGTATATACTTGTACAGTCATGGTAGAAAGAAACCCATGAAAATGTATACAAGTGAATAGAAGTATGTGATGTGTACATGTTCTTGTATATTTTCATGTTCTTGTATATTTCCATATGATTTATATTGTATTCATTGTACTCTAGAAAATAATCATTTTCATTTGATAGGTTAGTGAATTGGTTAAGATTGTTATGGGTTTGTACTAAATTTATGATTGATTGAGTGTTGGACGTATGGATTTAGCCAATAAAATATAAAACTGGTTTTATGTTCCCAACTTTCATTCTTTCCCAACTTGTTTATGAGTTGAAGTGTATAATGTTGATGTCCAAAATAATTCTAATCTTATGTTCTTGTTGTTTGAGAAGTAAACACCAATCTCTCTTACATCTTTCATTTCTCTCCCTTTACATACTCTCTTCCTCATATTTGATTCGTTGGTTGACTTGAATATAAAAATAAACCTATTCACATATTTCTGATGCCCGTTCCAAACCAACCAACCTATTAATAATGGTAATTCAAAAAAAATGAACAAAACTAGCAATTATCATGTCTAAAAGTGCAGGGATTATTAATGATTAATCATACACCATAATGTACTTGAAACACAGTACACCAAGTTGATTTTAAACCATTAAAATCTATCAAACACGGTGTATGATTGACTATACACCACTAATTACTTAATACACACAAAAACAAGTTGATTTTACACCCTTAAGACCTATCATACACAGTGTGAGGTTAACCATATACCACTAATTAGTTGCAACACACTAAAACAAGTTGATTTTACACCCTTAAAATCTATCATACACGGTATATGATTAATCATGCACCACTAATTGCTTAAAACACACTAAAACAAGTTGATTTTACACCATTAAAACCTATCATACACGGTGTACGATTGATCATACACCACTAATTACTTAAAACATATTAAAACAAGTTCATTTTACACCCTTAAAACCTATCATACACGGTATATGATTGATCATACACCGCTATTTACTTAAAACACACTAAAAGAAGTTGATTTTACACTATTAAAACCTATCATACACGGTGTACGATTGATCATATACCACTAATTACTTAAAACACATTAAAACAAGTTGATTTCACACCATTAAAACCTATCATACACAGTGTATGATTGATCATACACCACTAATGACTTAAAACACACCAACAGAGAAAGATTTTACACCATTAAAACCTATCATGTACGCTGTATGATTAAGAAACTATTTAAGTGAAAACTCAAAGTAGGTAATCAAGAAACTATTTGTTTTCAAAACTTGGTACTTTACTTCTCAAAACCCATAAACCACAAAAAGAAAACACCAAACAAACTTGTATTTTCTGATCTTTCGAGCCCCTGTCACTCAAAAAAACTAATGATACTTGCTTGGAATCACAGTGCCACATATCAAGGAGAATGTCAAGGACGTGATGTTTTACTGTGGTGTGAAATCGGTTCCTCAGCCAATTTACTGTTACTTGGGGACACGCTAATTACCTATGCTTAGCTTCACTGACTGATGATGATTCATTAAGGGTTTTGCTTTAGATAATATGAACAACATTTTGAACACCTACTTCCTTTAAAACACGATTAAGCAAAACCCTTGATGAATCATCATCAGTCAGTGAAGCTGAGCATAGGTAATTAGTGTGTCTCCACTCAGCAGTAAAATGGCTAAGGAACCGATTATATTCAGCAGTAAAACATTACATCCTTGACATTCTCCTTGATCTGTGGAAGTGCCCGCACCTTTTGCTGCCTCTCAGCTGTCACTGGCCCACCACCGCCACTGCTAGAACCACTTTCATTTGCATTCCCTTCAATGACTGAGATGTAGTACAGAACTGAGGAACCCACCCGCGCGGCACAGACAACACAACGTTGAGACCGAGAAGTGGATGTTTGGCTTCATGGCCAATTCCTCCATTTATAAGCAAAAGCATACAGGGTACAAATACATGGGGAAAACCGTGGGAGAGGGGTAGGATAAAGTAGGTGGTAGCTGAGGTTATTAAATGTCTTACTTAAGTGCCAATTATCAACCCTGAACTTTCAGTATTCAACCCCCAACTACCCCAACCGGTTCTCCTCTATTTAAAACAATTTCATTGATAATACACAACCTTACACCAGTCAATGTGTTATGGATAATACACAACTGTCATTAATGATGCACGTCTATTAATAGTACACAATTGCATTGATATTAATAGCAATTACACTGTAAAAAACATAAAGAATAACATAAGTTAATTCGGAGGAGGGACATGATAAGAATGACCGCTGGTGTTTGTAGACGTGCCTTCACCACTCGAGAGTGGAGCAATTGGATTTTTACACATTGCTCGATTGTGCCCGTGTTCCTTGCATCGACTGCACCTTTGCGGACTAAAGGAATCCTCCTCTTCCTCCTCCTCCCAGAAGAGGTTCGAACATCGGGTGGAAGAAGATTGATTTCTGATATATGATGCGGGATAGACCACTCACTTATGTGCGGCATCAGGTACACGACTCCTCTGTACGACTCATACCAATAATCTCTAGAATAATATGGCGAGCATAAATCGTACAGACCATAAGGATCGTGTCTTACTACCGCCAACACATGCTCACATGAAAGCTACTCCAGCTGAAACTTGTGACAGGTACATGTCCAAAGTGACATATCAATACAAAAATTCTTATCTCCATCAATGACATCGAAGTTATACTCATCTGCTCACAAAATCTGCATTACATAAAAGATAGACACACACGATTAATAATGATAATGCAAAAAAAAATGAACAAAACCAGCAATTATCATGTCTAACATTGCAGGGATTATTACTGATTAATCATACACCACAATGTACTTGAAACACAGCACCAAGTTGATTTTAAACCATTAAAACCTATCAAACACGGTGTATGATTGACCATACACCACTAATTACTTGAAACACGCAAAAATAAGCTGATTTTACACCCTTATGACCTATCATACATGGTGTGAGGTTAACCATATGCCACTAATCACTTGAAACCTACCTAAACAAGTTGATTTTAAACTATTAAAACCTATCATACACCGTGTGTGATTGATCATACACCACTAATCACTTGAAACACATCTATACAAGTTGATTTCAAACCATTAAAACCGATTATACATGGTGTATGATTAATTATACACCACTAGTTACTTGAAACACACCTATACAAGTTGATTTCATACCAGTAAAACCTATCATACACGGTGTATGATTGATCATACACCACTGTATACTTAAAACACACTAAAACAAGTTGATTTTTACACCCTTTAAACTCATCATACAAGGTGTATGATTAACCAAACACCACTAATTACTTAAAACGCACTCAAACAAGTTGATTTCATACCATTTAGACCTATCATACATGGTGTATGATTGACTATACACCACTAATCACTTGAAACCCACCTAAACAAGTTGATTTTACACCATTAAAACCTATCATACATGGTGTATGGTTAACCATACACCACTAATTAGTTGTAACACACTCAAACAAGTTGATTTCACACCATTTTGACCAATCATACACGGTGTATGATTGATCATATACCACTAATGACTTAAAAGACACTAAAACAAGTTGATTTCACACCATTAAGACCAATCATATACGGTGTATAATTAATCATACACCACTAATTATTTGAAACACATTAAAACAAGTTGATTTTACACCATATAAACCAATCATACACGGTGTATGATTGATCATATACCGCTAATCACTTGAAACCCACCTAAACAAGTTGATTTTACACCCTTAAAACCTATCATACACGGTGTATGATTAACCATACACAACTACTTAGTTGTAATACACTAAAACAAGTTGAATTTACACCCTTTACACACATCATACATGGTGTATGGTTGACTATACACCACTAATGACTTAAAACACACTAAAATAAGTTGATTTTACACCACTAAAACCTATCATACACGGTGTATGATTGATCATACACCACTACTTACATAAAGCACACTAACACAAGTTGATTTCACACGCCATCACAATATGATATTACACCATTTAAACTCATCATACATGCCGTATGGTTAATCATACACCACTAATTACATAACAAACAACAAGAGATAATGATTTTACACCATCATAATCAATCATACACGGTGTATGACTAAACATACACCACCGGTTACTTCAAGCAATCATACACAAGTTGATTTCACACAATCAAAAACAATCATATATGATGTATGATTAATCATACAACATTATCCTTAATATTGCACCATGTACATTTAATAACACACGGACATAATAACCCTATAAACATGCATTGCAATCGGGATTGAACATGACGAATAGAACAAAACTTACTGTCATCATTTGTGATAGTTTCAATCTGTCTTGTAATTTTTTATCGATGGCGGGGGACATTGTACCGGTGCAAGCTTCAGCCTTGGTTCTTCTATCATGAAACCACTTCTGCAACAATAGCCGAATCTCGTCAATGAAGGCAGTAATGGGATAATAATGCACCTTAACCAAAACAGCATTCATCGATTCCGATATGTTTGTTGTCATTATGTTGTACCGACGACAAGGGGAGTGGGAACGAGTCCACTTTTCCAATCCCACGGTCTCCAAGTACTCTTGAGCTCCGGGTACGGCACAACATAAACTGAAGAACAAAGTATGGAACTCTTGAAGGTTATATGCTTTAGCTATTTGATAGTAGTGCTGATCCAACTGCTTTGTTTCACTTTTGAATTTGGACTTCGTGTTATTCAGCAAGTGGTACATGCACAAACCATGGAATGCGTTAGGGAAAACTTCTTCCACCGCTCTTTGGATACTTCAATGTCGATCAAATACAATAACATGGCCGATAGGCTACCCAATAACTTCCTTCAACCTGCTGAGGAACCAATGCCACGATGCATCATTCTCTGAATCACCAATACCGAAAGCAATAGGGAAAATTTGTTGATTGGCATCGTGACAAACGACCATGAATATAACACCTTGGTATTTTCCCTTCAGATGCTTTGCATCAATGCTCACAACAGGACGGAAAAACTGGAATCCTTTAAGTGAAGCATCAAACGTAATGAAAAGGTACTGAAATCTGCTTCCATCATCTGTCTGTAAATAAAACACGGTACTGGGGTTGGTCTGTTGGAGAGCAAGCAAATGTGCAAGCAGGTTTGCATAAGATTGGTCGGGGAAACCGAATATGACATTGTCATATGCAAACTCTCTACCCCTCCAAGCAATACTGTAGTTGATCTCAACATCGTAGCGACTACGAATGTCATCTATGACATCCTATGGCTTGAACACTACTTAGGCTGCGTACATTTCTGTCCCTCGAAGCAACCCTGAAGGGGGAAGGCTGCGTACATCGGCCCTCTAGGCCCTGCTTAGGCGGGAGCCCTTGGAGCATTGGGTATGTTGCATTTTGATGTTCACGTTCCAGAGCAAGGCGTATGATTCTTATGAGAGAGCGAGAGTAAGATGATGGATTCTCGACCACTCATTTGATTACTGGTATCATCTCCATTCTATTGTTGATTGATTGTATAGTAAATTAGTGCGTCTATGAAATTGTATTTTACTACTAAAGACTTTTCATTCGATAACAAAGTATCCATCCATCTAGTTTAAGAAAGAAAAACTTTTTTTTTAAACAATTCAATTGAAATTATTTTTTGTGCCCATCTCAATTTCATCTCAACTAGAAAATCAGTTTTATAATATAAATTTGCATAAAATTTATTTTTATCTCCTATTTAAATAACCATCTTTTTTTATAAAAAAAAAAGTACAAAAGAGTAGTTGTAATAAAATACACCACGAAAAAAGGCGCACAAAAATGGCACGAGTGATGCTATCATAAGCAAGAAGCACAAAGGGGGCTATAGCTCAAATGGTAGCGAGTTTGCACATTAGGGGTGAGGGGCGAGGTTCACTTTTCACTCGTTGTATTTTCGTGTTCTTTTTTATGGTATATAGAATTATTGCAAAATTATCCTTTGTTAACGTTGTATGCCATAGAAAAAACATTAAAAAACCGATAAATATAAAGTAAAACTGAAACGACACATCTTATTGAGTATCATTTTGAATAAATTATACAGTAAGTTAATTATTAGTACCTTGATTTTGATATATTAATTTTTTTTAATTCACATTTTTTATGAAAGAATATTTTAATTTAAAAGTTATATGTATTTAATAAAATAGTACAAAAGGCGGCATATAAGTGTGTAAATAAGCTTTTCATCTAACTCTTTTTCATTAGTTCTGTCAATACTGTAGTTCGTATTTGAAATGAGAAGAATAGTCATATTTCAAACTTCAAAATACTACAACAACAACAGTCCCAGTGCCTCTCGGCTCCCGCATAAAGCAGGGTCTGGGGGGGGTGATGTACGCAGCCTTACCCTTAAGGAGACTGTTTCTGGGGACCCCCAACCTGAAACTTCAAAATACTAATATATAATTTGTCGAGAATATACTATAATCACGAGACATCGACAAGTTAAAGAAGTAGTCCAGTCATATTCTGTCAATTATGGGCTTATTTGGTATTGTTTTATGTTTGTAGTTTTTAGGTTTTGCGAAAACGTAATCAGGTTTTGAAAATAGTTTTTCCTATCTCTTAACCAATGTTGAATTCCCGTTTGCTTTGAAATATGAGAAAACACAGTATACACATGATAGTTCAACTTTCCAATTTTTTTTTTTTAACATGGAAATTGTATCACTCGTGTATTTTAAAATTTAAGCACTTACTGCCTAGAAACTATAACGTTTCAACATATACCGTAAAAATACCCTAAGATATAAATATTTTATTACTAAACGTACCGTAAAGTTTAAAAAGTTTATCAATAAAAAATTTTCTATGCATATTATGGAGATTTTCGTTGGAAAAATATTTACATTGGACGTAATTCCAATAATATATAGGCGTTCTTTCTTAAAATCTGATGATTTTTTTCCCAAATAATGTTCAATGACATTATTTCCAGAATATATATGTTTCTTTCGTTATAATCCGGAAAATTTTACAACAAAACCACTAAATTTGTGCTAAAACTGCTGATAAAACTAACATATATTATCCTAATTACGTACACATTGACATTTTTCAGTGAAAATTGGCTAAATTCTAACACAAATTCACTCAATTCCAATGCAAAGTATATAAATGACAGTTTTCAAACCCGAGGATATCTTAGCCTATATATTAGGTATCTATTATCTAAGTCATAAATTTCCAACAACTTGAATAGCAACACAAAACATAGTTACTTCGACTCTACATTCAACGCTAAATTTTGCAAATGAAATAAAGATACTCGAAAAATAAGATCAAATACAGGAAACCCTTAGAAAATAGCTGAGTATTTCTAACTCTCATACTCAAGTCTGAGTAACATAGCACAAAACTTACTTTGCATACAACAATAACAATCCCAGTGCCAAGGGCTCCTGCTTGCGCGTGGTCTGGGAGGGGTAGGATGGACGCAGCCTTAGCTCATCAGGGTGGGCCTCTGACAAGAGACTGTTTCTAAGGACCTCCCAGCCTGATAGTAGATATTTATAAAGAGCCTATAAGGAGAGCATGTAAAGCCTAAAAATCATGTGAAGCATGCATGCAAAAGAGCGTGTAGACACACAATCAAATCCAATAATCCGATAAGCATGTACTTATGTTTGAAGGCATGGGAGCCTAGGATCATAGCATTCAAGGTAAAATATAGAAGCAAGGAAGCAAGTACGAGGGAGATCCTACATGTGATACAACTCACACATATAGCGCAAACACATGAAGAAGTAGATCATCTATAGAGTAGAGAGAGAGAGAGGTAGAGAGAGAAGGTAGAGGAAGAGAGAGAGAGAGAGAGAGAGAGAGAGAGAGAGAGAAAGAGATAAAGGGAGATGGAGAAATGAGAAAGATAATACAGGATGTAAGTAAGTACGTACAGAATGTAAGTAAGTACAGAGAATATCAGCAACTTGAAGCCCTAATTGACTCACTACCATCCGTACTGCGTGGATGCACCGGGTCATACCCGTAGCTTACGGGTGCTCAAATGTCCTACATCGCTAAATCGGTTACCCCTATCCTAAACTTGCACTGAGCTCTAAGCTAGGGCATCTTTTCATTTAGGTTGGCGTCGGGGAGGTCCCGTTAAATCAAATTCTCTCTAACTTATTTTGACTTTTATTTTAATTTTATTCTTATTTTTTATTTTATTTCTATTTGCATGACAACACAAAATCAAAGCGTAAGTTACAAAAAAGCCCACTCGTTACGTTCATGTTATGAAAGCATAATACTTATGTATTTGAGCAAATAAAGATGAGTACAAGAGCGCCTATTTATAGGCAGGATACCTAGTACAAGGCATCTAAAATATTCCTACAATACAAGGCATATTTCGTTAGTTTACATAAATAGAGAGATCCTCTAGAATATTCTTCTAGTACATGGGACATTATGTTTGGGAAAGGGAGTAAGAAGAGTGCAATATTTCTTATATTCACAACAACAATTAACATATTTCAGAGAAAAATAAGGATAGCGAAGTTTTCAAAAGGAACGTAGAGGGTATCGACTTCATCATAAAAGACTGAAATGATATTGTGGAACCCGAAAAAGGACATGACATAAGATAGGGCAACATTTTAAAAAAAAAAAATAATTTTAAGCCCCTCTTTATCAATTATCTTTTAGAAATAGGGAGTTATTATCTGAGCAATAGTTGTTATTGTTAAGGTAATAATGCTGACTTACAGAGAATGATAGCAAGAAAATTACATTGGCATTGAAATTGCCCTAAAAATAATCATATTATATGCCACATTATCATGTTGGTCACCTCTCATTAGTGATGAAACTGATGCCCTCGTCCATTTTTCCAAAACATGTTCTTTTAATTCTTTTCCCAAAAAATTATACCTTTTATAAATATGACAAACACTATGTCAACATTATTCCTTTTCTCAAACATAATGGAAGAGAGGAAATTACTTGGATATTTTAGCAGTCACTTCTCTCACCAACTTAGCAGCAACCATGGCGGTCATTCCATCTACTGAGTCGCGTTGTGGGTTGAACTCGACCACGTCAGCTCCAACGATGTCACCTTGAAGATTGTGAAGAATGTTAAGAACGTCCCGGAAAGAGAGACCTCCGGGCTCGATGTGAGAAACACCGGGTGCAAATGCTGGGTCGAGACTATCGACGTCTATTGATATCTAAACGCCCTTTACGCCTTCGCCTACTTTCTGTTACAAATAGCCAAGAGTAAGTCAAAATCACAGCTTGGACGTAAATCGCACACCTACTCTGAGGCCCAAAAGAGGTCAAATGATTGTAAAAGACATGATGCTTTATTAGATTTGTTAGACTATTTGATAGAATTAGAATAAAATCTCCCAATAGCATAACGTAGTTGTTTTTGTTTTAGTAAACAAAAATAGTTTACTAATTAGTTTTCTATTTATCTCTCTAGCTATCCAATATAGATTAGTTTTTGCCTACATAGCTGTGAAAAAATAGGTTTTTCAAAAGCATTTTTTGCATAAACTATTTTGTAAAAAGTGTTTTTAATAGCAGCTTGTCTGAAAAGTTTTTTGTTTTTGCTTTGCTTCTACTTTCAAGGAGAAACACTAGTTTTTCTACATCTGCTTAAAACCAAAAAAAGCTTCTACTTCTATTTTAAAAGTACTTTTTTCAAGACAAACACACTCAAATCTGGGAGAAAGTACTTTTTCCCCATGGAAGGATACTTTTTTCTAAAAAAGAAACTTGGCCAAACATTTCTTAAGTCTTATACAGGTATATATACACATACAACTACATACGACGAGAGAGAGGAGGGAAGAAAAGTACCGGGTTTTCGAGGAAGTGTCGACCCTTTGAAAAAGTACGCATTTCAAATTGCTCGACGCCATAACTTTTCCCTTGCTCACGCCCTTCACTTGTTATAGATCTTATACCAACCTGTAAGATTTCAACATTTTTGCTCAGTGCAATTGCACCATGCGCACAATATGATTCGTGTCCGAAACATGGCATAAGAAAATTGGCATCAAATTCTTCACAAGAATATGATGGCGTCGTATAGTTGAACAAGTCTTAGCCTTAAAAGAGTCATAGTATCAGTTTATGTGTTAGCATTTTGGAGTTTGTTATGGTTTAAATTTCTCACAGGTCTGAGAAAAGGAACAAGAAAGTAACAATGTAAGAGCGACATGTTTAAGAAAACATGTTTTTAGCATCATGTGCTCCTCTTTTGGATTGGAAAAAGAAATATTATTAAGCGAGAAAGAATGTACAAAGAGTTAAGGACAACGAATCCTGGAACATCAAAACAATAAAAAAAACTAATAACACAAGACCCTCCAATCCCTATATAAAACGGTCAAGAATATGTAAGGGAAGCCTTCGAAATTCTTTGTCCAAAAAGCTTCTAAAAAACCACATTATTCTACATGAAATTTGCCGGTATACTGATCTTTGAAAATCATAACAATTTTTTTAGCCAAATACACTAAAGAATCACAATTTTGGCAATGAAGAACAACATTAAGACGTCCTTCCATCTTTTATTTAGACATAAAATGCACTTCTTAAGGCTCCCACCAAGGCAGGGGTCTTGAGGGTAAAATATACGCAGTCTTATCCCTATAGGGTGCTAAACAGGAGATAGGCTGTTTTTGAAGGCCCCCAACCCGAAAAGCAAAAACGGAAATAGGCTTTTCGCAATTTTAACATAAGAGCCATATAGACTTACATAGGCTTACAAGCATTGTGTAGAAAAGAAATAGTGACAGTTTAGAGAGGATGCACAAGACATAATGGAGAAAAAGGACAGAGAACTTAAATCAAAACCATCAAGTTAGAGCAAAGGGAGGAGCAAACACATATCAACTTTCGTAAATTTATGAAAATAAACAAAGATTCAGCCTATAGAAATGTTAAGCCATGAAACAATTTATGAAAAATTACTATAATGGTACATCCATTACAACAAATATATGTCACCCAGACTCACACATATGACAGTCAGAGCGTAAGTGCGTCCAGAGGTCATACTCGATTGGTTTAGAAGATTTTTCTATATTTTTGGTCTATTTTGAAGAGTCCAAGTGTCATATCAATGTCCAAGCACACTTATTCGATGCAAGAACTTCAGGACAAGTTAAAAGGTGAATATAACTATGCAGCCATTGAAGCCTTGATCTAGTGGTAAAAACATTAGCAATGCTGAGAAGAGGGGCTCGGGTTCAAATCCCCTCATCCCAAGGCCGCTTATTTACAAAAAAATAAAGGAATTTCCACTGCAGCTACTTAGTCATACAAAAATACAGTAAGGGTAAAAGCATGTGTAACCTGCAAAAGCCTTCGAGCATAGCCGCCCTCCATGATACGGGCAAAAGAAGATGCATGTGAGTACTTGTTTCCTTCAAAAGCATCATAAATATCAGGATGTGCATCAAGATGAAGAATATCGATTGGACCTCCCAGCTTTTCGGACACTGCTCTAACGACTGGGAACGATATAGAATGATCCCCTCCTAAAACTAACGGGCACAAGGGATCCTGAAAGCAATCAGAAAAATACGAGTATAAATTCAATTATCACACAAAAAACATCATCAATATCTCTGTACATATAACTTACAAGAAGAACTTGTCAAGATGTCTTACAGATATATTTCCTATGTATTCAAGATTTCCCGTAAACTTACGAGAAAGAAGAAGAAACATCGAAATATATTAAAGAGCGCGATACATCAACAGTGTAGTACCGATTTCAGGTTGGGCATAAATATATAAGGGTATCACTTAGGTGCAATGAGGTATGGGTATTTATTACCTAAGCACTCTTAACACATTTCAGTATATACAATGAGAGGGTTCCAAAATTTTATCATTTAGATATCCTATGCTAGGACTTGGTGAATTTTTGTCCCCTCCTAAAAAAAAGGGATCCTGAAAGCAGTTGGCGAAATAGAAGTATAAATTCAAACAGAACATATCCCATTAAAATAGTTCCTATTCTTCAAGATTCCCCGTAAGTTAATAAGTACGAAAATAAGAAAGAAACATAGAAATATATTAACAAAGAGAGATACATTTCAATAAAGGTCGAAGTTAATACTGATTTCTGCTTGGGTACAAATATATAATATGTCAAGATTATATACGATTGTTACTTCTTCTGCTCTCCTCTTTCGAACTCTTTCACTTGCAATTTACTCATTTTTGATGATACGCCTGCAATGTCATTGACTGATAAAAAGTTAACACTGATGTATTAAAGCTAAAAGATTAATTTTATGTAAAATAGTTTTCAAGAGAAAAGTGGAGAATGGAGGATATTTTCAGAACAAAGATTCATCCACACACTCCCTTAAAACCGAGGAAGCAAGAGGAGGGCGCGCAAGATAAAGATGAAATCAATGAAAGTGAAGCTAAAAGCAAAAATAAAAAGAATAATAATTGATCCAATTACGCTTTTCCATCATGATCATCAATACTAAATGAATCAACTTTCATATGCTCTAGCGTCTAATATAATTTCCTAACATACTTTCTATCTTCTCCTGTCTACTAATCATGGATGCAAATCCATGACCTTGCATAAGTTTCTAAGTAAAAACTTGTTATAATAAGGGTCCATTTGGTTCAATGGAAAATTTTTCTTTTCAAAATATTTTCAATAAAAAATATTTTCTTCTCAAAAAAGTTTTGTCTTTCTAGCTAAAGAAAATGGTTACATTCTATAAGTATGAAGTTCACGTTTGGTCAAATTGAGGTTAGAAAAAGGTACAAGACATAAGATTATCACAGAAAAAGTCTTTCCCCCCATAGAGGAAGATGTTTTCTCCATTCCTTGAGGGGAAGTCAATTTTCCTTCAATGAAGGAAACCATTCTCCATATTCGTGGTCGTTGCTATGAGGTTACGCAAAGAAACAATAGAGTTAAGATGGAAAAGATTTTCCGTTGAAACAAACAAAGCCTAGTTAAGAAATAGGATCCCATGTTCACTCGACATTAAGACAAAATTATGCATCAAGCTCAGAATGAATAAGGCAGCAAAAGATGGCATACCTCTCCATAACTAGCTTGACAGACAGACTGATAATGTTCATCAACCTGTCAACATCTACACCGCAATCTCTAATCTCTTGTACTGGAACATCTCCCACATTTGTTAATACTCGGGGATCATTGAGTTCTTTCCCTGTATTAAGATACAGTTGTTTGGTACTGAGCAATTACAGTAGGACTGTAGAACAGGTGCATAAAGTAAATCACTTCCATGATGCCCCTGTGGCAGTGTTAAGGCAAACATGCAAGAAATATATTCAATTAGATGCAAAAGAACATATCTAAAAGGATCTCATAAGAGAAGAGAAGCGACAAAAAGAAAATAACATAAAGATTTACATGGAAAGTCCTCAAATTAGGGAAAAACCATGGGTGGATGAGAAAACAATCCACTAAATGATCTGAGTGATGATACAATTGAGGCACACATGAGTATAATATAGATGCCAAGAAAAAACCCTAATTTCCATATCAAGCATGCTCGGCTGAGGCTAGTAAGAGAACAAGTCCATATTGCCGAAGGGCCAAGACCCTCAGCTACCACCACAAATCTCAGTTTCAGAATTAAGACATAATTCCAGACACGACACAAGATATTATCACTCATATAGTTTGTTATTGCTATCTACTTGAAACAGGAACCAAACTGGAAGCGAAATTCACTAGATGCTCACGAATGATGGTATAACTTGCTACATTAAACAGTGAATTAAGCTTTCTTGTACAAGATTCTACAGCATAACAAGAAATTATTTGAGCTTCGGGCTAAGAACTTTGGACATGATGCAGGCAGACGTTACATAGGGATTGAAGGGTTTTGTGTTACTAGTTTTTGGGTTTTTTATTTGATAACTAAGATCATCTTGTTCTTAACTCTTTGTACATTCTTTTTCTCTTAATGAAACTTATTTTTTCATAAAAAAAGAAATTATTTTCCACATGACTTAGACTAGAACAGAAAGGAGATTAAACCATTACCTTCTTCAGTTGTTGAGTTTGTGCTGCCACACCAGATTGCCTCCCTAATACGAGGAGGAGCAAAGGCTGGTCCTTGAAGGAATGATGAATTATGCCCTAGAGGAACTCCAAGGAGAGATGCTGACGCTTTGGCGCCTCCAAGAGCCCGTACAAGCTCCCCCTGAAACAGCATAGACTAGCTGTTAAAAGTTAAACACGAGCAGAGAAAAACTAATTACGATCATTATAAATTTGGAAATCAGCCTCCCTTTAAGATAGCCACCAGAAGGGGTAAGGCGGCGTACATTTTACCCCCCGAGACCCTGCTGTTGGCAGGAGCCCTTTGTGGCACTGGGCTTCTGTTGTTGTATAATCATCATAACCATTAAAGCTACATGATCAACCATATGAATCAACTTCGTTCACTGGGCTCTCAGGCAACTGCTAGCGTGATTTGGCATCCATTAGATCATTCACTACTACTGGAGTATTTTTCCATACCACTGAAACAACCTAACACCCGGCATCAAATCTCCCCTTCTCACAGCACAACATATTTTCTTCCTTAATTTATCGTGCACAGCAGCAGCAGTGCACCCAAAAGTCCATGCAAGAAAATAAAGACTAAAGCTGGAGGATTCCGTTATAACAGCAGCAGCAAAAAACCCAATGCTTGAAGCACTCCCACCTAAGCAGGGTCTGGAGGAAGATGGGATGTACGCAACTTTACCCCTTTGGGGTGTTACCCTAAAGGAAGGCTGTGTTCGGGGACCCCTAACCTAAGACTGGAGGTTCCCATTACTACAACTAGAAATATGAGACGCATATGAGATCAGGCCTCATTTATGAGTTAAGCATAAAAGAGTATGTGTTCTAATACATCTATCATTTTCCGTCAGAAACTTTCCAAAAAGATGCATTCTCCCCACATAAGGGGAAATTTTTTTTTAAAAAAAAAACAGGGAAGGCAAATTCTGTTTTGTTAGTGAGAAACCCCCAAAGGCAAATGCTGTTCTGTTAGGGGGAAATCCCCATCACTGGTGTCCGCTATAGTGTTAATTTTGATTTCATTTTCATATATTTTCAAGCATTTTTGACATTTGGTACAAATAAGCTAGTTACCTTTTACTAGGTTTTAGATGCCTTTTAAATCATGTTAGCCTGTATTTTTCTCCTTTGCATTCCAGTTGGTTTTTTGAAAACATACTTTGCTGGAATTTCTTCTGTTTCAATGGTGGGGTTTTATGGAAATTGTTCGGTTTTTCACTGGGTATGTTCCACTATTCCACTAAAGCCAGGATCATAATCTTTACAAGCTTCAGATTATTTGAAGAGTAGCCAAGAAACGTAAAAAAATTAGTCAACAAGTGTTGAAAGTAAAGACAAATCAAGAAAATCCCAAGGGATTGGTCCAAGTGGTAAGACATACGGTTGGAGTGCTTGGAGTTGCTCTATCTACTTGGAGGCCTTTTCATCAGTGTAAGAATGGCGTAAGGAACAGGCTCGGCTTACACTTTGGCGTTGCGAAGGTTTTACAGTCATTTTGTGAATTAGGTTGTGATTAGTTAACATTAATTCAGAAGCATATCTCAAAGGTTAAAAACAAGCAGTCCCTCATGTGACAAAAAGTTTAGACCTAGAAATGCAAAGCCTTCCTAGATTGGAACTGGAACATATTTTTGATGACATCCTCAGTAATTTCAGCTGATTATAATCTCAACAACCATAACAAAACAACAGGTGGTTTTATGACGCTCTCTTACCTGATAAAGTGCAAACATGTTCCCACTGGCATACAGTCAAATGAAACACGCAATCATAATACTTCATCAAAACGGAAAGCACTTGGTTGAAAATGGTTCTCCATGAATAAGTACCTTTAGCTTAGCCCTTTCACGAATGAGAGTGAGAGAAGCTTCTATTACTTGATTTTGGCCCTTTTCTATCTGTTAGGCTCTATCTCAAATTACTTGTTTTATTTTATATGGGGCTACCGTGTGGTCATCGATCGATCGGGAGGGACTGCCGATCAATCGGGTGATTTAAGGAAAGATTCGGAGTGGTTTTGGAAGTTTTGAGCGCCGATCGATCGGTGGGTTCCGGATCGATCGGGAGCCTGTTGCGCCGGCCCTAATTATTTTCTATAAATAAGGGTTTAGGGTTTCGGTATTCGGTGAGAGGTTTCTCCAATACGTATCCAATCAAAGTGTGGTGAGGCGCCATTAAGAAAAAGTGGTGATTTGTAATTCCTCCAAGTTTTGAGTGCTACGAGAGTTCAGAGGGAGTGATTGTAATTCTTCCATATATCTCGTTTGGGAAATGTCGTTGTAATTCTTCCGTTCAGTTAATAAAGAATCTCCATCTCCGCCCGTGGTTTTCTCCCCTCTCGATTGTAGAGGGGTTTCCACGTAAATATTGTGTGTTCTTGTTTTTGTTCTTTCTTTCTCCATATTTGTTTACTTCTCGTTTTGCGTGAGTCATATTATTTGAATCGAATCAAGTTTTCTGGGTTTACGCTTCCGCATTAGGATTTATTCCTAACAAATTGGTATCAGAGCCCTGTTTATTTCGATTTGATAATATGACGTCCGCAATCAGATTCGAAATTGAAAAGTTTGGTGGTCAAGGGAGCTTCAGCGTATGGCAGGTTCGCGTTAAGGGCCTCTTGACTCCGAATGGCTTGAAGAAAGCTTTGGATGGAAAAGAGAAGAAATCAGAGAATCTTACAGAAGCACAATGGGAGGAGTTGGAGGAGAAGGCACTCATAGCAATTCAGATGTGTCTTACTGATGACGTTTTGACAGAAGTTATGGAAGTGAAGACCGCTAAGGAGTTGTGGGAGAAATTGCAGGATATGTTATGTTTCAAGTCTGTCTCCAATAAACTCGCAGTTAAGCGCCGGTTGTTCAAGTTTCGTATGTCAGAAGGTATGTCACTTAAGAACCACGTCAGTGAATTTAATTCAATTATTCAAGATTTGAAAGAATTGGATGATGTTCCTAAGGATGAAGATCAGGCAATGTTGTTGTTATGTTCTCTCTCTACTTCATATAAGGGTTTTGTCGAAAGCATGATTTATGGGGGTAGACAAACCATATCTGTTGATGAAGTTAAGAGAAACCTACTGAGTAAAGAACGAGTAGATAGGGAATTATCTGACTCTGCGTATAACTCAGGTAGTGGTTTATTTGTGAGGGGGAGAACCGAGTATGATCATAGTGGAAACAAGTCTAAGTCTAGGTATCAAAACCTAACCTGTAACTACTATCATAAGAAAGGGCACATTAAGAAGGACTGTTATAAGCTTAAGAGAAAATTAGAAGCAGATAACAGGTCTGACCAGAGATCCATAGCAGCTAGTGTTGTTGGTGGTGAGAATGAAGATCTTCTTTTGTCTGTGTCTGAACCTCAGTTCAACTTGAAAGATAGTTGGTTTTTGGATTCGGGTTGCTCCTATCATGTCTGTCCCAATCGGGATTGGTTTTCCACATACGAGTCTGTTCGAGGTGGAGTTGCTTTGATGGGTAATGATAACCCATGCAAATTTCTGGGTATATGATCAATTCGTTTGAGGATGTTCGATGGCACTATCAGGGTTTTGGGCGATGTTTGTCATGTTCCTGATTTGAAGAAAAATCTCATCTCTTTGGGTACTCTTGAATCTGAAGGGTACAGGTACACAGCTGAAGGTGGTGTTTTGAAGGTCGTTAAGGGTGCATTGACAGTTATGAAGGGCAGAAGGTCAGGTACGTTGTATGAACTTGTCGGTTCCACATTAGTTAGATCTGTTGCAGTATCTTCATCATCCTTGTTGTTGACAGAACCACAGATCACAAATTTAGGACGTTTGAGATTGGATCGTTCAGGTGATAGGTGTCTGTCTGAGCACAGTGTAAGGTGCTCTTTGTGTGGTCAGTCCAGAGGACTGCTGGTATGTGAACAAGGGCTTTATGTGAAGCAGAAAGGTTTTCTCTTCAAACGATTCCTGACGAGACGTGTCACGTTTGGTGAGTCTTCATTATTGTTATCTCCACAGAAGATGTCATCAGTTGGTTGTGATTTAGGTCAGGTGAGTAAGCCAGAGGGAGTTCGGTTCAGTAACACAGTTCAGCAGCGGGTGGCTGTTTCAGATGATGTGTCAAGAGCCAATTCAGAGAAGAAGATTGGCATTGCTGATAACCTCTCAGATATGTTCACTCAGTTTCTACCTAACAGGAAGTTCAAGCTTCGCACGGTTAGGTTTCGTACTTCGTTATGTTAACCCCGTGTGTGGGGGTTTTGTGGAGAAGGTGGAGATAATTCTTTTATGTATGTAATTTGAGCCAAGGTGGAGATTTGTTAGGTTATGTCTCAAATTACTTGTTTTATTTTATATGGGGCTGCCGTGTGGTCACAGATCGATCGGGAGGGACTGCCGATCGATCGGGTGATTTAAGGAAAGATTCGGAGTGGTTTTGGAAGTTTTGAGCGCCGATCGATCGGGTGTTCCTGATCGATCGGGAGCCTGTTGCGCCGGCCCTAATTATTTTCTATAAATAAGGGTTTAGGGTTTCTGTATTCGGTGAGAGGTTTCTCCAATACGTATCCAATCAAAGTGTGGTGAGCCGCCATTAAAAAAAAGAGGTGATTCGTAATTCCTCCAAGTTTTGAGTGCTACGAGAGTTCAGAGGGAGTGATTGTAATTCTTCCAAATATCTCGTTTGGGAAGTGTCGTTGTAATTCTTCTGTTCAGTTAATAAAAAATCTCCATCTCCGCCTGTGGTTTTCTCCCCTCTCGATTGTAGAGGAGTTTCCACGTAAATATTGCGTGTTCTTGTTTTTGTTCTTTCTTTCTCCATATTTGTTTACTTCTCGTTTTGCGTGAGTCATATTATTTGAATCGAATCAAGTTTTCTAGGTTTACGCTTCTGCATTGGGATTTATTCCTAACACTATCAAATCAGCTGGCACATTTGCAGTGCTCCGCTTTTGTAGGTAATGTATCCCCTTCCTTGCAAATTTCTGCATGTCTGCACAAGAGCTTTTATAATAGTAAGGGATCCCAAAGTATGACAACACAGAATTTAGTTTTTTTTATGCAATTTCTTTCCTCACACACTCCCGGGCCAAGAATTATATACCAATATGCAATTAAAAGGAAACGCTCTCCAAACCCCATGCCTGATAACTTCCACATCAATGATTTCCCAAAAATGACATCCAAATACCTCTAGAAATTAATCAATTACATCCAAAGCTAGTCAAGACCCCCAAGCAACTTAAGCAATAGCTAGGAGCACCCTATTTGTTAAGGGTCTCTTTTGAAAATTAGTTATATTATCAGTTTGCTTCTATTGCTGCATATCAACAACAACAACAACAACAACAAAGGACCCGCATATTAATGGGGTCAAGGGGCGGTAAAACTTCAACCCCCAAATTTTTTTTTGGGGGGGGGGGGGGGGTAACTTTTTTTAAAAATTTTAGACTATTTTGCGCTTATTTTAAATATAAATCTCTTTATCCTTACTCTTTTACCTAATAGCCAAACAAGGGTAACTCGTTTACCCTTCTTTAACCTTATTCCTCCTTATTAAACATATCCAAATAAAGGTAAGATAATACCTTACATTTCCCCTCTTTACTTGGTTTCCAAACAAGGCAGTTGTATTAGAATATAAAGTGAATTGTACTTTGGATCTCTGAAATCTAAAGATAGTCCCCAATTAGAACTAATGTTCCTCTTTGCTTCTTATTCTTTATTTCTTGGCAAAAATCACAGGCGGTTAATTTATCTCTCCATCTTTTTCGCGCTCATGTATGCAGCCTTGGTCTATATTCATAAAATGCTAGCAAAGTTGAGGTCCTAGCTAAAAACCTCACGCCCTGCTTAACTACCATAAAAATGAGCACATGTATGTAGTAATGCAGAAATTTGATATTGTTCTAAAATTAACAACAAATTCACTAATTTACTGGCCAAGTTTTCAATTTGCATCCAGAAACTTCGAAGTTAAGCGTGCTTGGACGAGAGTAGTACCAAGATGGGTGACCTCCTAAGAAGTCCTCATGTTGCACCCCTCAAGTTGGAGATATTTGGAAACAACCTCTTTTTAGGGTAGCACCCTGAAGGGAGAAGGCTGCGTACATCCCCCCCTCGAGACCCTGCTTAGGCGGGAGCCCTTGGGGCACTAGAAACTTCTGAAACCACCGTCATATGTCTGCGAAAATTCTGCTATCCACCCCAGCAAGCATAGCGAAAGAAACATACTACTATATAGGGGTATATTTGAGCCGATTCAAGCCCGAGCTCGTCAGGCATCAGCTTGGCCTAGCTTGTAGCTAGCCGAGCTCAAAAACTTCAAGCTCGAGCTTGGCTTGTCATAGGCTCAAGCTCAGCTTGGACATGGCTCGGTGAACTTCAAACTAAGCTTGCAACTTTTAGGCTCAATGAAGCTCAACCTAGGTTTGTTTAGGCTTGGGCTCAACGCATTTAGGCTTAGACTTGGCTCATTTGAACAGATATATGCTAATAAATCATATTAAGATAGGTCTTTTAGGCTCGCAAGCCCACAAGTCCGAGCTTCACTAAGCTCGATCTCGGCTCAATAAACTAAACTAGCCAACCGCAAGACAACTTGGCTCATTTACACCCCTACTACTAAAGCGAGTATTATTGCAGACAACAAAGCCACTGGTAGTGAATAGTTAGTGTTATACTCTACACCACGTCTAATAATAAATCTCACACCAAAATTGTGAAAAGATTCTTAAAATAAAATCGGGATTTAATTTATTGTAACTAATGACAAATAGTAGTAAGATGGAATTAAATCAAGGGGGTGCAATTAAGCCGAGCCTGATGAGCTCTCGAGCTCGGGCTCATCGTAGCTTGGTTAGCTCGGGTGAGCTGAAATTCAGCTCGAAAAGCTCTGAACTAAGGTTGCAGTTTTTAGACTCACTTAAGATCAATCAGGCTCGTTTAAGCTCAGGCTCGATTCATTTCAGCTCAAACTTGGCTTGGTAGAACATATTTAAGCGAACAAATTATATTAAAATAGGCTTGTTAATGCTCGCAAGCTCATGAGCTCGAGCTCAAACGAACTAAGCTTTTTAAATTTTATGAAAAGCCCTTGCGAGCCGGCTTGGCTCGTTTACACCCATAGTTGCATGATAAGTCCTTGAGTTTGAACAAAGACCAACGAGATTTCACAAATACCACCAACAAAACACAGTAATTTCACCAAAATGACAAAAAAAAAAAAAAAAAAAAACAAATTCGATGTGGAAGTACAAAATGTAAATCAATAACCACAAGAACCAAGTTGAAAACCTAATCGTAGAATTGAGAGCGCTTGGATCATCAATCCTGCGCGCTGCTCATAAACCTCTAAATTCATTAAAAAAAGAAAACAAAATCAAAGGAGATTTCCATGTCATTAATGTTATTGCCAAGCCACATCATAGTTTTCAAGACAATTTTACAACTTCGTAGAATCATTGCTTTAACTATAATAATTTTTGTCTCAGCTGATTAACGCAAGCATAAATCATTCAACTAGGACTAATCAAGAACATCCATAACCGTATAGGAAAAGCAAAATCTCAGAGGAATTGAAGTACAATGGAGATCGTTACCTATGGGGCCGAAACAACGGAGAGAGAGAGAGAGAGAGAGAGGGAGTGGAGATCGCAGAAAGGAAAGAAGAGTAATGATTGCTGCTGGTACTCCTTTTAAGGAAAAGGAGCCTTCTTTTATTGAATGACATTCAAAAACAATAACAACAATAGCAGACCATACACATGGACTCCTATATAAGTAAAATCTGAAAGAAGTGAATGTACATATCTTTTATTTTTAAGGATCTCTAATCTTATAAGATTTGCAACACGATGACTTCTAGGATATCGTCCATCTTGGTACTACTTTCATCTAAGTACGCTTAATTTTGGAGTTTTAATGGGATCCAGTGTTTGGTAAATAAACCCTATTGAATAATATTCAAAAAGACCTCCCTAATTATTGGTCAAAATTAAAGTAAACCCCCAAATTTTTAATTTCATTAAAGATACACTTAAACTATTGATCAAGATTAATGTGGGACCATGTTACGATTCATAATTAGATAGTAAAGAAAGGGAGAGATAACTAGAAGAAAGGGGAGAGACATAGAAGAAGATCGGAGGGGAGAGAGAGCGTTGCACTTTACAAAATTATCTCAATATACTCCCTACCCTACGCTAACCTTTATTTATACTAATTAATTAGGGTTTAGGTTGATGATGTGGAACTATTTAGGTTGATGATGTGGAACTGCTAATGTGACACGGGTAATGTGGTAGTCGGGAAGGCTCGAGACTAATTCAGACGTGACGCTCGATAATAATTGTGTCACCCCCAAAATTCTAGTTTCATTATAAGACACCCCTTATATTATTGGCCAAAATCTATATAACCCTCGCGTTATGCGGGAGCCGCAAGGCACTGGGACTTGTTGTTGTTGTTGTTGTATATAACCCTTCAACTTTTAATTTTATCAAAATACCTTTTGAACTATTGGTCGAAATTAATGTGACCTCCCAACTTCTAATTTCATCAAAGATATCCTGAATTATTAACTGAATTCAATTTAATACTCAACTTTAAATATTAAAGACTTTTGAAATGATTAAAAAAATTCAAAATAGTTTTATCCAGAGTTTCTAAAACTTGATAATGTACTTTTCAGGTGTCATGAATTTTTAAAATATTTTTATGACTACCTAAGTTTTGATAACTTTTTCTCATATACTATTCCTATAATTTCATTAAATTAAACTAACTTGGCACTTGAAAAATAATTTAACTAAGAAATGTCATTTATACTTAAAAACAATCGTAAATATTAAAAAAACTATTTAAATATTTTTAAGAATAAAAAATATAATTTTTATTTGTTTATTTTGAAAATTATTTATTGATATGTTTAGCGTGTTTTATATTTATAAAATCATTTTAAATATTTAAATTTATTTTAAATATAAATAATAGTTAAATTATATTTATTATAATTTCTTTTTATTTTATTTGTTATATCATCATAATATAGCAAAACACTAATAAAATTATAGAGATAATATTTGAAAAAGAAGTAAGAAAAGTTTAGAATAACTTAAAAATATTTTTAAATTCTAAGGCACCTATAAAATACATTGACAACCATCAAAATATCCAAACTAATTAAAAAAATATTAACTTTTACCAATAGTTTGGGAGTGTATTTGATGAAATTAGAAGTTAGGAGGTTACATTAATTTTGACCAATAGATCAAAGGGTGTCTTTGATAAAATTAAAAAATCGGTGATTTACTTTGATGTTGCTTTTGGCCATGGCTTTTTAACGTATTAAAGTTGTAAAAAACATTTAGTTGACTTTAAGGCATGTTTTGTTCAACACTTTTATACTATAATAGCTGGGATGCTTTAGACCATCTCGAGATCTTGAGCAGGCATGATAATGAGGCAGGTAAAATTCGTTATTTGCAAGTACCCGTGCTATTTGGGGCCGGTATGGGCACAAGTGAGACGGATAGCAGGTGCGGGTCGAGTATAAATTACAATACCCAGCACATGTACGGGGCAGTACAATTAGAATAAATTACAATTAGACTTCAACGAAACATTAAGGTGTGACTTTGAAAAATAAGAAAATCTAGGTGGTTTTCTATTAAGAAAATCATAAATTTTTTTGTAAATCAATAATTATACAAGCATATTTCGTTCTATAAATTATAGCAAAGTTGTCCTTCAAAATGCACCAAAACTCCATTCAAGGCGCATTCACAGGTGAGAGGCCTAAGCGTACACACAGAAAAGCGTTCGACAGAAAAGACTCTTTAAAGTACAATTAATAAAGTACATATATTGGACAATCAATTCAAAATATACAGTATATAATCATAATACGTGAACTAAAATTACTTCAAGTGTAAACACCATTTAGACATCGCAGAGGAAAAAAACTAATTAATAATTGGAGTTATTTACAGCAAAGGTTCCCGTACTTTGTTCATTATGTCAATTTAATCCTTGTATTTTTAATTGTGTTAAGTTAGTCCCTGTACAATTCAAAATGTGTCAATTTAGTCCTTTAGTCAAATTTAGGATAAGTTTATGGTGCAATTTTGAACAGCAAAATTATATTAGATGCAAGTAACTTATTATAAATTCATCTGTTTACTTAATTTAATCCAACTTGCAGCTGAACCATTGGAAATTTCATTAAAAACTTAACTTAAATTTTCTAAGGAATAAATTGACATATTTTAAATTATATAGGACTAAATTAATACAATAGATAAAATACAGGGACCTTCGGCTTAAATAAACCTAAATAATTATAACTTATATTACGGTCACCGTTTAGAAAAATTGCTATTGGGCTTTACTTTTACAGTTTAGCCCATTGTTATTGGGCCCATTCATTTTTTTTTTTTTTTTTTGCGGTAATTAGCGGTAGAGTCATGATATATAGCAAGCAAATCAAACAAGTGAGCCCATACTTTATAGTTTGAGAAGTAAAAGACTCCAAAGTAATTTGAATATCAATAAAAGGATAAACTACATATTAGTACACTATGGACGAGCATAATAATATTTTAGTCCAAAAACTTTGCGAAATAATTTATAGTCCAATATTTTAGTATAATTATTTTTTAGTCCAATTTTAGGTAAATCAAAGTGCCGGAAAGACAAAGGACAAATATATCCTTTTTCAAAATGTTGTCTTTTTTTAAAATTTGGTATTTTTTTTGAATTTGTTTAACTTTAGACGTTAGTTTTTAGTCCTAGCGCAACATAAACTCAACCTATAATATTTTAGAGTTCTATTTTTCAAACATCCAAACTGAATCCGTTCTCAAGCCGGATGAATTTTTCCGAAAAGAAAAGCTGTATAGATTATTGTAAACATATCAAAACATAGAGATATAAACTTTCGGAATAGACCCAACATTCAAACTAACTTTGGACATATACAACTTTTTTTAGTAACAAGAGATTGGGTTGCCCGAGCCAACTACGGTCCATGAGGAGGCCCACAATCCACACGAGCAGGTAAGCCATGAGTATATTTTTTTCAAGAATCAAACTCCTGACCTTAGGCAATGACCACATGGGTAAGAGACACCACCAACTGAGATGCCTTCATGATAAGCAACTCATTTATTCTCCAAAATTTTTTCAAACGACTTGATTATAAAATTTATATGTTCGTAGTAAACCCAAATATTTTATTTGAAAATACTTAGGTGTCGTCTCTTTTAAATGTCTTGAGCTTTCAATCCACTTATAGAGATCGAAAGTCACACCCCAACATTTTACGTCACGATTGACAAAACTTATCTTAAACAGAGAACCCAATCGTGCAAAATTTTAGGGAAATTCGTTAAAATAGTTTTCCCTTTTTTTTGTTTCAAAATAAAACGGCCCAGGGTCCCTAACAGCAGTCAGATATGTTTTTCGATATTTGTACATATTTTGGCATGTAGATATTTCTTTTTATTTATTTTTTGAATATTTAATCCTTTTATTTTCGCCACCAAAACTTCCGCATGGAAAATTGCGTATTACATCCAACATCCCATATTAATCTCGTATGCAAAGGGCCTAAGTTTCAACTTCTCAAACACGCATTTAATCATGCAAATCGACTCTAATACGTGCATTGATATTGCTGGAGTAGCTATCTATTTTCTTTCTTTTTACAAAGAGTCATTGCTCAAAATGGCCTAAAATATAGAACTATTAACCAAAATGGTACATTTTAAAAAATATTTCTCCAAATAGCCTCCACGTCATCAATTTAAAATTTTTTTTTTTTGGTGTTTTGGGGTACTTGATACTTTAAACATTTTAAAATTTTTTTATTTAAATTTTTAATAAATTATTAATTAACATGCGTTTTTATAAATTATATATGTAATTTATAACAAAAAAATTTAAATTAATTTATTTGTTAAATATTAAATAATATTATCTATACATAATTTTTTTAATTTACTCACTATTACAATTATATAATAATAATTGTTTGCTTATATAACATTTAACATAAATTATTATCTTTAAAATTGTTATCATAGGAAGGGAGGTATCCAAAAAAAAAAAATTTTAAATTTGCTAATGTAGAGATTATTTGGGTTAATATTTTTTAAAATAGACTATTTTAAGTAATATATTTTTATTTTGAGTTGATTTGGGCAATGACTCTTTTACAAAATACATACAAAATGTTTTTTTTTTTTTTTAACCAAATAAAATTTGCACGTGTATTGGTTTCACTACCCCCATAGTACGGGGATTCAGACGCATAGTATGTATTAGTTAAAATGAAGAATCCCTCCATTTAAAAATAAATAGTATTTAATCAAAAAATAAAGAGTTGATTATAAGTTCGTTTTATGAATGTAAATAATCTATGTTATTGAATGAATTATTAGAGGGGCCTTTATATAAGCATATAACAAGAACAAAATGACCATCATACCCTTGCAAAATACATAAGTCAAGGGGTAGGATGGTGATATAGCTAAACTCTATAATAGGAAAATATCCTAGAGAATATTTTTATAGATCCTCTTAATCTAAGCGTGGCAACAACACTTGAAGATTGGATTCGTGTTCTTGGAACCAATCAACAGGTAGACTCTTTGTGAGAGTATCAGCAACTTGTTTAGCCGTGGGAGTGTAGCGAACTTAAAGATCTCCTTTGAGCACTTTTTCTCGGACGTAGTGGAAATCAACGTCGACGTGCTTGCTGCGATAATTGGAAATGGGATTGGCTGCGAGGTAGGAGGCAGAGACATTGTCACAGTAAACAGTTATCGGTCCTGGGTGACAAAGGCCTAGGTCCTGCATCAGGTACCGAATCCAGTCACTTTCAGTAATAGATTAAGCGGCAACCCTTTACTCGGATTCAGTGGTTGATTTCAAAATCGTTGCTTGTTTCTTGACTCTCCATGAAATGAGGCTGGGACCTAAGTAGACAGCATATCCCGTGGTAGAGCGGTGTGTGTCAGGACACCCACCCTGATGTGTAGCAACTTACCGATTTAGTAAAATAAAGCGATGTATTCAGATTTAGTGATTGATTTTTGTATAAATTGCGTCCTTGGCCCTCATTTGCTGGTAATGAACAAAAATCATTCTTTCTCATCTCTCTCTCTCTCTCTCCTCATCTCCTTCTTCAAGTTCTCTTCTCACCTCACTCTAAGTCACCTAACTTGCCCTAAGTAGGTTACAATCAACTTGAATGTCACATTTGGTATGAGATTCAGGACCGAGCTGCGTATTGGCTTTAATGGCGGACGGTACTCGCAGTGTATCGGACGTGCGCCGCCTTGAGAGCCTCCTGGACGACTCGGAGAGTCAGAACGACGGCCAATTTCAGGAAATTGACGCTCGATTTGATTCGATTCAGACACAGATATCCTTCATGATGGCGATCTTGCGGGAGTTACAACAGAACCAGCGCCTCGGCCAACCGCTCCTCCCTCGCCCGGCTGAGTCGGCTCCGCAACCGCCACCACCACCACCGCCTGTAACGAATTTCGCTCCGACCTCTGGTATGGATTCCTCGCCCTCTTCTCCGTATCAGATTAATAGAAGATTGTCCAAAATCGATTTTCCTTGTTTCTCCGGTGGTTTACACATCAAGAATTGGATTTGGAAGGTTGAGCAATTTTTCGAAATTGATTGTACTCCTTCATCCTCACAGGTTCGAATTGCTTCTATGCACTTAGAGGACAATGCCCTAGAATGGCATCGTGCCTATGTAAAAACCCTAACTCGACCGATTGCCGATGTATCTTGGTCGGAATACTCGACCTTATTGATTGACCGATTTGGTCGTAGTTATGAGGATCCAATGGCCGATCTTATGAACTTGCGACAAACAGGCTCGGTTTCGTCTTATCAAACTCAATTCGAACGTTTAATGTCGCGCCTCCCTTTGAATGAAGAGCAACTGGTTTCTTGTTATGTTACCGGACTTAGTGATTCCCTTCGTTACACGGTTTTGATGTTACAACCGTGTACTATACAGCATGCTATGCTTTTATCGCGATTACGGGAAGACAATTTGCTGTCCGGGGCTCGATATCCATTCGCTGGCACTTCTAAGCCTCACTCTTCACGGTCTGGGGCTCCCTCTTTCACCCCATCTTCGGGCTCTGCCGTTCGTTCTTCGTCCAAGCCGAGCTATAATTCTCGACCATTGAAACGTGAAGGCCGTACAATTTTCACAGCAGAAATAGAGGACCGTAGAGAACGTGCTCTCTATTTCTTCTGTAGTGAACCTTTTGTGCCAGGACATATGAAATTATGCAAGGTTAAAAATCCTCAATTACGTTTGCTGTTTGGGGATTTGGATGACACGTCTGAGGACATGCTCGAGGGTGGTCCGTGGGATCAACCCGCACCCGACTTTAGTGAGGTGCCTCAGATTTCGTGTAATGCTTTAGCGGGCCTTTCATCTTACAGTACCATGAGTATCACAGGCTTCCGTCAACGTAGGGTTATTCATATCCTCATCGACAGTGGTAGCATGCACAATTTTCTTGACAGTGCAAAGGCTCGCTGGTTAGATTGTGTGATAGAGCCGATTACTTCTACTCCGCTGGTTGTGGCTTACGGCCGCCGTTTGCTTTGCCATGACATTTACCGCGCTTTTCAGTGGAAAGCCCAGGGCTATGAGTTTGCTTGTGATGTGCTTCTTCTTGACTAAGAGGGTTGTGACATGGTCCTCAATTACATTTGTTGTCTCGTCCCTACCATTATCCGTTACTTCAGAAGGATGCCATTGAAACCATGATCCAAGAAATGCTTGATTCCGGCATCATTCGTCACAGCAATAGCCCGTTTGCTTCTCCCGTCATCTTGGTAAAAAAAAAGGATGGCTCGTGGCGTATGTGTGTAGACTACCGCAAATTGAACCGTTGTACGATCAAAGATAAATTTCCGATTCCGATAGTAGAGGAATTGCTTGACGAGTTGAATGGGTTGGTGGTTTTCTCCAAACTAGATCTTCGAAGTGGGTATCATCAAGTTCGCGTTTGTGATAACGATGTTTATAAGACCGCTTTCCGCACCCATCAGGGCCATTATGAATTTCGCGTCATGCCTTTTGGTCTTACAAATGCTCCCGCGACATTCCAAGGGCTGATGAATTCGGTATTTCATCCCTTTCTTCGTAAATTTGTCCTCGTTTTCTTTGACGACATTTTAATTTATAGCCCGGATGTCGCTTCTCATTTGTACCACCTCCGGTTGGTATTTGAGGTAATGCGTACTCATCAATTGTACGCCAAGGGGTCTAAATGTGAATTTTTATTGGAAGAGATCGGTTATTTGGGGCACCGTATATCGGCTCAGGGAGTTTCTACAGATCAATCCAAGATTGAGGCTGTTCGGGATTGGCCGCTGCCTGCGTCCCTCAAACAATTGCGTGGGTTTCTTGGCTTGGCGGGGTATCATCGCCGTTTTATCCGTGATTACGGTAAGATTAGTAAACCACTTACGGATCTTCTCAAACGCGATGCGTTTAGCTGGAACTTCGCAGCTGAACAGGCTTTTCTTCACTTAAAACAGGCTCTTATCAATGCCCCGGTCTTAGCTCTTCCCGATTTTTCTCGCCCTTTTGTAGTTGAGACGGATGCCTCGGGAGTTGGTTTAGGGGCGGTTTTAATGCAGGATGGTCACCCAATTGCTTACCTAAGCAAAGCCCTTGCTCCCGCTCACCTCGGATTATCCATTTACGAGCGCGAACTTATGGCTGTGGTTTTGGCAGTGCGGAAATGGGAGCACTATCTCTCTAATCGACACTTCGTACTTCGAATTGATCAAAAAAGCCTCAAATTTCTTCTTAATCAGAAAATCAACACCCCTTTACAACGGGCTTGGTTGTCAAAACTTATGGGTTTTTCCTATTAGATTGAATACAAGAAGGGTGCCGAGAATTTCTCCGCAGATGCTCTTTCCCGGCTTCCTACATCGGGCATCAAGCTGCGTACACTGCTGACACACATACAATCACCCTTACTGGATGACATACGCGAGTCCTGGGTGCTGGACCCCTCGATGCAGAGGCTGATTCAAGAGCAGTAGCACGATCCTAAGTCGCATCCTATGTTAGTCTGGTGCAGCAATGAGCTGCGCAGATTTGGCCATTTGGTTGTGGGGCCGAATGTCACACTTTGTCGTCATATTTTCGAGTTCTATCATTTATCAGTCGTTGGCGACCATTCCGGTGTTGACGTCACCTTTCGAAAGTTAAGTAGTTTTTTCTATTGGAAAGGCATGCGTCGGGATGTTCATAAGTTCATCTCGGAGTGTACCGTATGTCAGCGTTGCAAGGCGGATAACGCTCCTTACCCGAGGTTACTTCAGCCACTACCGATTCCAGTTACTGTTTGGAGCTCTATTTCGATGGACTTTATCGATGGGCTTCCTCGGTCTCATGGTCGCGATTCTTTGTTCGTGGTGGTTGATCGCTTGAGCAAATATGCTCATTTTATGACACTTATGCATCCTTATTCCGCGGAGGCTGTGGCTCGGGTATTTCTGGATTTTGTTTTTCGTTTACATGGGTTACCGCGCGATATCATATCCGACCACGATTCTGTTTTCCTTAGCCTTTTTTGGAAGGAATTATTTCGCGTTTTGGGCGTTGACTTAAATATGTCCTCGGACTACCACCCCCAAATAGAAGGTCAGACGGAGGTTGTAAATCGCAGTCTCGAGACATATTTGCGATGTTTTTGTTGTGATATGCCTTCTTCTTGGTCCTTGTATGTGCCAATGGCTGAATGGTGGTACAACACGTCCTTTCACTCCGATATTCAATCAACCCCATATGAGATTCTGTGCGGGCAACACCCCCCCCCCCCCCCCCCCATTCCGTATATTTCAGGTGACACCGAGGTCCAACCGGTGGACCGCACCCTTGCTGCACGGGAGGAGGCAATCCAACTCCTCAAGCATCACCTTGCTCGGGCTCAGGTCCCGATGAAGCATCTCATTGACACACATCGCTTGGAGAGCCAGTTTGCCATGGGTGACTGGGTGTTTCTGAAATTAGAGCCTTATCATCAGTCTTCGGTTCAGCATCGCTCGAATCACAAATTGGCTGCCAAGTTTTTTGGTCCATACCGTGTGATAGCACATGTGGGCCCAGTTGCATATACACTTGATTTTCTTTCTACTTTTCATGTTTCACAGTTGCGAAGGCATGTGGGCATGGTCTCGGATGGGCACTTGAGCGTTCTTCCGCACTTACCACGTCATCCATGGACTCCTGAGGCTGTTTTGGATTGTTGCCTGGTGAAACGTAGGAATAAAGCAGTTACACAATTTCTCGTCAAGTGGAAGGATCATGGAGTTGAAGACGCTACTTGGGAGGATAGCTATGAGTTTCGCCTTCGCTATCCCGCTTTCCTTCCTTGAGGACAAGGAAGCTCTCGTGGGGGGGTAATGATGCGTAGCATCTTACCGATTTAGTAAAATAAAGTGATGTATTCAGATTTAGTGATTGATTTTTGTATAAATTGGGTCCTTGGCCCACATTTGCTGGTAATGAACAAAAATCATTCTTTCTTATCTCTCTCCTCATCTCCTTCTTCAAGTTCTCTTCTCACCTCACTCTAAGTCACCTAACTTGCCCTAATTAGGTTACAATCAACTTGACTGTAACACACCCCAATCGGCGTTAGCAAAGGTAGTAACAGAGAGCGTGCAAGTAGGGGCAATGAGAAGGCCATAGTTAGCTATGGATTTAAGGTACCGAAGGATGCGTTTAACAGCCTGCTAGTGCAGGGTGCGAGGGGCATGCATGAATTGACAGACGAGGTTAACTGTTGGAAATATTTTATAATATTCATCAAATAATACATTATTAACATGAAATATATATCAACTTACATCAACTAAGAAATAGTACCAATACATCGATAGTAGTAGAACCAAAAAATACAATATAGCATCATCCAAATTTCATGAGATCATGAATCGACAACTCAATACAAATAACAATTATATATACAGAAAACAAAGCAAACAGAGGAAGGGTTTAGAAAAACATATCTTTGGGTTGAGGCACGTGAGAACACTATCCTTAGAAAGGAAATACCCCTACTGCACGAGCATTGCTTTTAGGCTTAAACGCGCTCCTTTCCCAGGATTCAACAACCCGTCGGACCCTTATTAATAAGCAATAAAAGATCCCCGAACTACAACTACCAAGCTTACTATTTTTGCAAGAATATGGGAAACTGAAAGAGTAAAACATTTGATCTCGTACATATACTTTTTCGACCAAATTCATGCTTATATATACACAAAACCGTATATTTAATTTCTTTATTAAAGCACGCACAAATTTGGTCTAGAAATAAATTTCCTGTTCAATGTCTGAATTCCAATAGTGAGAAATACTCAAGCTTTTAAGTCCATGATTAAATTCATAAATGACTATGTTAATTTCTTCTTCAATGCCAAGCAACAGCTAGTACCAGCCATATTATTATTGAAAGATTTTAATAACCTATAATTTATGACAATTAGTAATTATAGTAAATTTTTTTTTTTATAAAAATTTACTTCACAATAAATAATTTTTTAAATCATTAAAATGCATAATTTTTCCAACAATCCCCCACATGATTTAAAAATTTAAAACTTAGTGAGCATTGTACTCTGTTAATACATGTAGGTGCATTTCAGGTTTGAACCAACACTTAGTGTAAACGAGCTTCAACTTGAAGAAACTATAGTAGCATAAGAGCTTTGAACTAGGCCCTTTGTAGTCAGGTTTAGACCCATCACACACACAAAATACTGGTAGTTGTAAAGTTCTATCAGCGGGGCGTGTTACGGTCATACGCACGAAATCCTGTCTCATGAGTGTCATTAGGGAATAGCCCATTTCCCACAGTGGCGACCCCACCACCACACTCACGTAGGTGAACCCTCCAAGGGTGATCTGTGATCAACACCCCGCTAATAATATGCCTTCAGATTCATTTAGAGTTTTAAAAAACTCTGCCTTAAATATCACAGTAAAGAGCACCTCACCTTAGGAATGGGACCCGGGAATACCCCACTATAATTAAAATAATTTGTGTTCTTTCAACCACCCATCAGTTTTGTTTGTACCCGTTGAACCTCATTCATAGGATCGCCATACCTCTGAGGAAGGGTTTCCACTGTGGTGATTAATTTATGGGCTTCGGTCCCACTCCCCTCGATGATTAACAACACATAGGGACGCCTGCCCTTTCGTAAGCGGATCCGCGATTCTTGCTTTTCTTCTTCTTCTAGTATCAAATGCTCATCATCGTTGCTTGTTCCTTTCAACTCAATTAATCTTGACTTTATAATGGAGCAAGCTTTTCATCTTTTCACTCACTGGAATTCTATTGCATAGCACATCCAATGTGAATATAATCTTCTTAATTCACCTGGATCAAAAATCAATTAGAATGCTATGCTTTTCTCAACATAATGAACACCAAGTATACGTCATTCATAATGTCTTTCAAATATTCAAACAATCATAGGCAATTCTCATAAACTAGTAAAGAATGACTTTACGTAAAACTGTTGAAGAAATACCAATTTGCATTTCTTAAAGGCACTTCATTATTGTAATGCAGAGTTTTAATTTTTGCGAAGCACTAACATATGAAGTGTTTTTCCTTCTCTAATTGCTTTCTATTATTGCCCATCAATTCATCTTTCAAAACAACCAATGTATTCATTTAAGTAATGACTTTGTACAAAAATCACGGAAACGTAAAAAAACCAAAATTTAGAAAATTGTCTTGATTTGAACTTTTAAGTTCAATTCTTAAAGTCAACTTCTTTACAAAATTTCACCAAAAAATTTCTAATAAATTGGTTGAGTTGGACGTCAAGAGAGGAGTATAATGGTTAAGTTTTTACCTTAACCAAAATTCTCACATTTTAGAACTTCATGTTCATGATTCTTTTACATCAAGTATCTCTTAATCACTATGGCTAAAATTGCTTGAGCATGCATTTGTCATGGTGTGAAGATATTATCAACAACAATGCCAACTCTGCGGCCTAACAAGCACAATATGGTCTGAACAACCATTATATAATTACCAAGTGTGGAACATGTAACAAATAGCAAATTCAAGTTAAATTGTTGGGTTTAATTGTACTACTTCTCAAAGTACTCATAATCAATACAAACAGACATAATCCCATAAGTTGCAACATAAGTCATATAACTTTTTTTTTTTTTTTTTTTTTGAGAGATAAACTACCCCCACATTTTAAGAGTCATACAAAGATTGAAATGCAGATCTTATTGACTCGGATTGACCCACAAATGAGTGCAGTTAGTTGACTTACATATTTCTCTCAGCATATCAAATATTTGATCAATCCCCTTTTTTTTTACCTCGTATATAAGATGCACATAATTACACTAGTGAGAGAATACCAATTTATTTCTAGATATTGAGTCCAATCATAAAAGCATTACATATCTATATTGTATTAGGCCATAGCCATCCTCAAATACCTACAATGAAGCATTAATATATAAATTGTTAAAAGAATTGCTCATAGTATACCTCATGCATCTTTGATTCAACCACACCATCATTAACTGTAATCAAAATGTGACTTTATTTATTTATCTTAGAATCATAAATATTTTAAATACCTATTTTTATACGCATACATGCTTCATTAGGTCTTCTCTTTAAGCTCAAATGGAGCTCCACTTTTTTTCCGAGAATCTTACTTCTAAAAACTAGCTAAACATTTACTCTCAAAGTACTGTAGGACTTATAAAGATGGAATATAAATTTTCACATAAAGTTCACTTTAGCAGTCTCATAAAAGTAATGTAGAAGATTAAATCATGTTGGAAACTGATATAAGAATCATTTTATTCATTCATACTACTCCATCCATTGTGTATTTAACCATAGCCATCAAGTATAAGTCAAAATAAACACCAGTCCCGAAATTATGTTTTATTTTGCACCAAATCAAAAGAAAATACTACCATATTAAATAACCCACACAAAGAACTAGCCTTAGCTTAGACTTTTATGCAACCTCTTAAGATCCTTAATGCTTATGATATTGTTGAGGTCCCAAACAAACACTAATATTCAACCAATTCACTTGAATTTTTATTTAGATCTACTTTAGTGTCCGTTATCCATTCTTTTGGATATTTTGCTCATTAGTTCTTTTCCATTTCATTTAATCGTTATCTTTCTTTACTCACGTGTTTGTAAGTTTCTACAACAACTTTAGCAACATCTGTTTTTTTTGTTTTTTTTTTTAATGTTACTAACATATAAGATCTTTATATATCTACCTTACTTAATAAGTTGCTACACATAGTATGCAACATTTATATAGAAAAGGCTAGTAATCATTTCACAATTCCATACAATGAGATTCAAATTATTTGATACAAGACAATAAAGTATAGAATGATCATTATAATGATTATGACTTTATCTAAATTGTCCATAAACCAAGGAAGATCACATTTTTCATATACATAACTCGTGAATTATAAATCAACATTTAGTGAAGAAATTGATTCAAAGCAAACACAAAACAATTACATACTTCAATTTCTCATATAGAGATGAAGTACAAAAGAAATTAATGAAATAATTAGGTATAATTCTACCAATAGTAATTTCTTTTGAAAATAGTATATTTTCATCCAAAAAAAAAAAAACTATATAATTACAACAAGAGTGATCATATTAATCTCTTTTAATTTAACACTATAGCAACACATGCAAATACACATTGAGAGAAACTCAAGTTCAAATATACGAAATCTCAACCATCACAAATCATCAAAGTGTCAATTTGACTTAGTCAACCATCCAAGTTTCTCAATTAGTAAGGATAGTAAATTAATAAGTAAAGTTTTCTTAAAGTGATGCATACTCACAACAATTGATAATATCAGTATCGAATGAAACCGAAACGATCATCCAAAACAACAGAAGAAAAACATTTTAACAGTAATATGGCACATTTTGTCTTTCACTACAATATTCACATGATATAAAACTTTGCAACCAAAGTCCAACATTATTATTAAGTCGACATTATATTTCTTTTCATATATTAATTAAATAATTATATTACAAATCACAAATTTTCTCAATGGAAATTAACAAGAAATGGGAAATACCCTGATAATTCTTCATTTATTTAATATTTTCTTTGAATTTCCTCCCTAGCCACTATTTTTTTTCATGTACCAATATAATTAATTGGCAAACGAGATAGGGTAATATAGTTTTTCATATGATAAAAATTAAAGTATATTGAATAATATTTAAAATTTTCAAATATTTTAATAAGGCAAAACTTTCCTTTCTAAGACTGTTGAAAATATTTTATAATATTCATCAAATAATACATTATTAACATGAAATATATATCAACTTACATCAACTAAGAAATAGTACCAATACATCGATAGTTGTAGAACCAAAAAATACAATATAGCATCATCCAAATTTCATGAGATCATGAATCGACAACTCAATACAAACAACAATTATAAATACAGAAAACAAAGTAAACAGAGGAAGGGTTTAGAAAAACATATCTTTGGGTTGAGGCACGTGAGAACGCTATCCTTAGAAAGGAAACGCCCCTCCTGCACAAGTATTGCTTTTAGGCTTAAACGCGGTCCTTTCCCAGGATTCAACAACCGTCGGACCCTTATCAGTGCAGCAATGTAAGATCTCCGAACTACAACTACCAAGCTCACTATTTTTGCAAGAATATGGGAAACTGAAAGAGTAAAACATTTGATCTTGTACATATACTTTTTCTGCCAAATTCATGCTTATATATACACAAAACCATATATTTAATTTCTTTATTAAAGCACGCACAAATTTGGTCTAGAAATAAATTTCATGTTCAATGTCTGAATTCCAATAGTGAGAAATACTCAAGCTTTTAAGTCCATGATTAAATTCATAAATGACTATGTTAATTTCTTCTTCAATGCCAAGCAACGGCTAGTAACAGCCATATTATTATTGAAAGATTTTAATAACCTATAATTTATGACAATTAGTAATTATAGTAAATTTTTATTTTTATAAAAATTTACTTCACAATAAATAATTTTTTAAATCATTAAAATGCATAATTTTTCCAACATTAACAGCGTAGCATATGTCAGGGCGAGTCATGGTGTGGTACTGAAGGGCTCCTACAACACTCCTATACGCATTGGGATCCTCAAGAGGCTCGCCATCACTCATAGAGAAGTGTACTTGTTGAGGAAGAGACAGGTTTTGGTGCGTTGGGCTGCAATCCCACGGAAGAAATGCAAAGGTCCAAGATCTTTCATAGCAAACTAGATTGACAGAGAGTTAACAAGGTTGTTAAGGTGGTTAGAGTCAGTGCCGATTGTAACGCCCCCAAACGTTATACCGAATAGGCTTAAGTTAAAAGGGCACTACATGACCGTACTATGATGTAGTCCCACATCATAGTACGAAGCCCAAAAACTTACAAACTAAAACATTCTCAAAAATTCATAATAAATAGCAGCTCGTCTACACTACATCAAAAGTAATCAAATATAGAAGAGTCCAATAGCGCGGAAGCTCAAATTACAATGTCTCATATATTCTATAGTATTCTACTACAAATTTCATTTACTACTTAAACTACGCAAGATAACTAATTCTCGAGGTTGGGAGCTGCTCCGTCTTTTCTTCCTTCAGGAATGTGCCATGACTTACTAATCTGGAAAATAAATTAATTGGGTGAGCAAACAACGAGCTCAGCAAGTATACCGTACACCCTACCCGGATCAGGCATATTATTTAAAACAAATAGAATTCCAATCGAAGCCAGTTAAAATCATTTTATCAGAAAAATTCACATTTTGGTAGCACATATCTCTTGTTTACAAGAGCTCTTTTGATAAAACTTATAGATGAAACGAAAACTACGGCCGGTATTATTCCCGCGACAGGGTCACAGATCGACTTTCACCTTTCACATTTCGCATTTTATCGTCGATAGACCCCGGAGGGTCAACGTAGTTATTTGTAAGCTCTTCCCATAAAATCTTTTAATTCAAATAGCAAGTTCGCAATAGTTCATTTCGCATACTCACAAGTACAATTTCTTTCAAGATTCACATGTTTAAACATCAATTCAATGTATAAATCAGTACAATTTAAATCGCATATTAACACATCAAACAATAGTAGAAATCACATATTTAAACAACAAATCAACGTATAAATCAGTATGTATTAAATCAAAAAAGTATAAATCACACAATTAGCCAAATATATATGCCTGAACCTATTTTAACAAAATAATAAACTATTCAATATAAGTCTCACATGTAAACCCTTAAGAATCAGATTTTTTGTATATAAACAAGTAGGGGGAGTGGTATACTTACCTTTACTAGCGTTAATCCAAAAGTCGAACTCCTATTATGGGTTAGCGTCGGATCCTATCAAGCGAGAACCGGAATTTAGGATTTGACGAAAAAAGAGAGAGAGAGAACGAGAGAGAGAGAGACGAAAGCGAGAGGGAGAGAGGCGCAGGGGAGAGGGAGAGATAGAGAGTTTTGGGGTTTTGGGGGGAGTCTTCCCGGCCCCCTTTCCCTTCCTTTTCTTTTTATTTTTTATTTTTTTTCTTTCTTTTATTTATATATATATATATATACCTTTACCTATTTTAATTACTTTAATATTACTAATGGACCCCTTTCTGATAATTAATTCATTAATTCATTTATAATCCGATCGAAATAATAGCGAATTTTAATCGTATTATAATACCTAGCCTAATTTAATTAGACTGGATATTACACCGATGGTTAGGGAGTGCCGATGGCACGGGGCAACACGCCACTGCTGGCTAGCGGTGAGCCAGTGAGACCGGCACCGGTCGAGAATAGGGAGAGAAAAGAGGAGGGAGAGGGATGCCCAAGTTAAATGCCGGGTTTTACTATTGGGGTCCCGGTTGGTGGTGGAGTACCGGATATGGCGACATCGGTATCCCCCGACTGAGGGAGTGGGGCACCGGTACAAATGGATCTGACATTGTAGTTGTTGGTCATTATTCCCGATGGGACACCAGCCATAGAACGAGGTGGGGTATCGGTATGGGAGACACCGATCTCAACCCCAGCTGTGGCGGCGCCGGTAGTGAGAGGAGGGGAGGGGGAGAGGGCACTTGCATAAGAACGATTAGGGTTAGTTGCCATTGCTCATAAAAGAAAAAAATTCAGGAAAAAAAAAAAAGGTAACGAATAAATAATTCAACACGGCAAAAACAATAACAACAAAAGAGAAAAGAAAACAAAATAAATGACTAAATCAGAGTTTGTTCTGATACCATATGAATATAAATAATCTATGTTGTTGAATGAATTTTGAGTGATACAACAGGGCCTTAATATAAATACATAACAAGAACACAATGACCATTATACTCTTACAAAATACATAAGTCAAAGGGTAGGACGGTAATATAGCTCAACTTTAGAATAGGAAAATGTCCTAGAGAATATTGTAATACTTTTAACATTTAGTTTATTCCCACTAAATGACACAACCATGTCTTACTTCCATAATTATAATATTTCGAGTAAAAGAATTTTGCCCATTCTTTTTATATTCTAAAATGAAAATTTAATGAAAATTTTACGTTTCCTAAATCAATGGTCGCTTAGTGGAGTTTTAAAAGCATGTCTATCAATATTCTTTGGACACAGCCTCCCTTAAGGGTAACATCTTAAAGGGATAAGGCCGCGTACATCTTTCCCCCGACCCTACATATACGAGAGCCTTGAGACACTGGGCCGGTTGTTATTGGTTGTTGTTGTCTATCAATATTCTAGCCATAGCAGGAGCTCTTTCATAATGGAACAAAACTTTATTATAGTTTTATTTTTGACTTTAGCATAAAATTTATTAGAGATATTGTTTTGATATTATTCAGATATTATTCCGATATTATTCTGATATTGCTCTGCGAATATTCTGTAATTATTCATGTTCTCATTACTATAAATATATGTCCCAGCAACCTTATTAGGTATGCTCCACAACTCCTATTCTCACATGATATCAGAGCATACCAAACCCTAAAAATTAATCCCTTCTTCTAAATAAAAAAAAAAGGAAAAGGGGGGCTGCGGTAACGAAACCCTAACCCTAACCCCACCTTCCCAGCGCAGCCACCTTGGGCCACCGCCTGCTCGGCCGCCGCTCCCTTACTGGTCGGAACCCGCATGGCCCGCCGTTGCTGCCGCAGACCCAGCCGCCGCTGTAGTCAGGCGCTTCGACAACGCTACTATCGCTCCCTCCTCTTCTCCTCCTACCCCGACCCTGCTGCCGCCGCCGCCGCCGCCCTGCTGTGGTGTTTTCGCCATTATCGGTCGGAACCTGCACGGCCCGCCGTTGCTGCCGCAGACCCAGCCGCCCCTGCAGTCAGGCGGTCGACAACGCTACCATCGCTCCCTCCTCTTCTCCTCCTACCCCGACCCTACCGCCGCCGCCCTGCTGTGGTGTTTTCGCCATCAACAATGGCTGCCTCCTCCTCCTCTCCCTCTCTCACCAGTGCCGAGGCCTCCCCCCTGTCTGTGGCTCCCGCCCCACGACTACCTTCCTCCAGCCACCGCCACTGCCTCTGCACAGTGGCCCCGCCCCTGCCCCTGTCGGCGTCTCTCTCCTCCGGGCTTGCTCATGGGTTTTCTTTCCCTTCTCTCCACTCCTCACATCCCGATCCGGCTACATCGTCCATCACCATTGGTCCTCCTTCATCCGGGTATAATCTTGGACTCTCATTTTCTTCATTTAATTTCTCCAATTATTCCTCCCCTCTCACCGCTGGGGCGCCGCCTCTCACGGCCCTCTCTCCCCATGTGAGCCCTCTTCCCCCCTCCTCTATTATTAGTCTCGTTACAATTGAACTAGAAACACCAACAGATTATACCACTTGACAAGAACAAGTATCCATGGTTCTCCGTGCCCATCAACTCATGGGTTTCGTCAATGGCTCAAACCCTTGTCCTCCCAATCAAATTTCTACACCTACGAGTCAATACATCTCAAATCCGGATGCCCTAACCTGGTCCTGTATTGACCAAAGTATTAGGGCCTGTTTGTCTGCGTCCCTAGCCCGCCCAGTTCTCAATGATGTCATACATCATCCCACATCTCGAGAGATGTGGGACACCCTTGCTAAACGTTTTCATGACCACTCTCTCGCTAAAGAATTTGACTTACGCTCTCAACTTGTAACCCTACGTAAAGATAACAAAACCATGACCGCCTACCTCACCGAACTTAAAACCATAGCTGAAGACCTGGCCGCCATAGATTCCCCAGTCTCAAACCGTGAGCTCCTCCACTATGCTTTGTTCGGTCTCCCACCGAAATATGCCGCGTTTAATAGGTTTACTCGCCATTCATCTAGTAGCCTTCCCTTTGAGCAACTCAAGACTGCACTATTAGATGAAGAGGCTACGCTTTCCCGCATTCACGCTCAATCCCCCGCTGATCATGGCCATGCTCTTGCCGCTAACAGTGTGCCGTCGGATTCCTCGGGGTCTAGTCAGGGTCGTGGAGGGCGTGGTCGCAAGGGTCGTGGATGCAACAACAATAATCACAATGGGAACAGTGGGGGCCATGGATCCCACGGTCAACCGCCCCATCACAATTTCGGTACAGGTATGGCTTCCACTGGTGCTCCTCCATATCCATAGAACTGGGGACATCCCGCAGGTATGAATACTCGTCCACCTTATGATGGTATACTCGGCACTGGTCCCTTAGTTTGTCAGATTTGTCATCAAGCTGGTCATGCTGCCTCTCTTTTCCCTCACCGCTATGTCCACTCGAATCTCTCCCAATCCCTCTCGGCCATGTCTGTTAATGAGAATGCTGATCCCACATGGTACCCTGACTCCGGGGTGTCTAATCATATGACATCCAACTCAGGTATCTTAACTAAACACACTGTTTATCGTGGTTCAAAATTTAATTCAAGTTGGCAATGGGTCCTTACTACCGGTCACTCATATTGGTTTTTCCAAAATCCGTACTAAAACTCATGACCTCAAGCTTTCTAATGTTATGTTGGTTCCTGGTCTTACATACAACCTCTTTTTTTAAGCAGTTGTGTCGTGATGATAACTGTGTTGTTGAGTTTGATTCCTCCTCCTTTTGTGTCAAGGACAAGGCTACGGGGATGCCTCTCTTCAAGATACGCAGTGAAGTCCCTCTGTATGGGTTTTCTCCACACCCCACTGGACTTGTTGTACGGACCGTCACGTCTGAACTCTGGCATAGGCGCTTAGGTCATTTAGGACATGCTGTTTTAGACACTTTACGTACTCATTCTTTAATTCCTGCTATTTCTTATTCCAGCTCAATAAAACATTGTCATGCATGTTGTTTGGGAAAATCACGTCGCTTACCGTTTTCACGTGTGCTACATGATACGAGTTTACCTTTGCAATTAATTCATTCGGATGTTTGGCAATCTCCGGTTGTGTTTGATTCTGCGTTTCTTTACTATGTGTTATTTGTTGATGATTTTACTCGCTTTACTTGGCTCTATCCGATGTAATGGAAGGATGAAGTGTACTCCATCTTTTCGGATTTTAAGATCCTCGTTGAAAACTAGTTTAACCTCAAAATCAAATGTTTTCAAAGTGATGGAGGCCGCGAGTTTGACAATCGGCCTATGACTACCCTTTGTCGCACCCACGGCATTCACTTCCGTCTTTCCTGGCCTGATACTCCACAGCAGAATGGGGTAGTAGAACAAAAGTATCAACATATAAGTGAAATGGTACGGACTCTACTCTTTCAGGCGTGCCTCCCTCCTAAATTTTGGGTTGATACTACTTGTTATATAATTAATCGCTTGCGTACTCCACTCTTACAAAACTTGTCCCCCTTTAAAAAACTATTTAAAAAGGCGCTAGACTACAATTTTTTTTTGGGTCTTTGGGTGTGCTTGTTACCCTAACATCACATCCTATACTCCTCATAAATTGGCTCCCCGCTCTGTATCCTGCGTCTTTATTGGGTATGCAGGACGTTACAAGGAGTATCGCTGCTTAGACCCCACTAGTGGTTGTGTCTATACTAATCGATATGTGCATTTTGTTGAGCATTTATTTCCCTATCCTGACATTGTGTCTAGCATGCACGCGCCACCAAGCTCAGGCCCAACCTTAGTTGACATCCCGTTGCCTCGGCCACTTCTCGCCCATGCTCACCACACACCGGAACCGACCATGCCCCTCCTGTGCCTAATGTCCATCCCATGCGCACCCATCTTAAGGATGGGATACGCAAATCCAAACATATTCTGTCCCTTAGCTCGGTTGTTGTGGTTCAGGAACTTACTTGTTTTTCTCAGGCGGCTAAGAATCCTCAGTGGCAGGAGGCCATGGCTGAGGAATTTAACGCCCTCATTCAAAACCTAACATGGGATCTTGTTCTTGCCTCTTCTTCTCAAAATGTGGTCGATAGTACTTGGAAGTACAAGGTCAAGTATAAACCCGATGGCTCTGTTGATCGGTTTAAGGCTCGTCTTGTTGCTCAGGGTTTTAACCAGCATGAGAGCCTTGACTACTTTGAAACATTTAGCCATGTTGTTAAACCGACCACCATCAGGTTCATCCTTGCCCTTGCTGTCCTAACAGGTGGCCCATTCGCCAACTAGACGTTAAAAACACATTTTTACATGGTTTTCTAAATAAAGAAGTATACATGCGACAGCCTCCCAGGTTCATCCATCTGAAATTTCCCACACATGTATGCCGCCTGCGCAAGGCTCTGTATGGCCTTAAGCAGACACCACCAGCTTGGTTTCATAGGTTTAGCACGTTTCTCTATTGTCTGGATTTCTACTGTAGTAAGGCTGATCCCTCGCTTTTCATACATCGGTCACCTACTGCCATTGTGTGTCTCCTACTGTATGTGGATGACATTATCCTCACAGGTTCCGATTCTTCCCTACTCGCTCGCCTCACTGCCTCTCTTTCAACCCAATTTGCAATGAAAGATCTTGGCCCCCTTTATTATTTCCTTGGCATCTAAACCAAACGCACCTACCATGGCCTTTTTCTTTCCCAATATAAGTACACCCTTGAATTATTAGGTCAACATGACATGCTTGAGGCTAAACCTGTACAAACCCCCTTACCAGCTCGGGTGCAACCTTCTGTGGCTGATGGGTCTCCTCTACCTGACCAGACCGAGTTTCGTAGTGCGGTGGGTGCTCTCTAGTACCTCACCATGACCCATCCGGACATTGCATACGCGGCTAATCGTGTATCTCAGTTCATGCATGCTCCCTCTACTTCCCATTGGCAGATGGTTAAATGCATCCTACGATACCTAAGCTCACACCCGATCATGGTCTCACTATAGCTCTGGGTTCCTGCACATCTGTTACTGTATCTGCTGATGCTGACTGGGGTGGCTGTCCTGACACCCGTCACTCCACTACGGGTTTTGCCTTGTTCCTTGGTCCCAACCTCATTTCATGGCGCGCAAAGAAGAGTCTGAATATCGAGCTGTCGCCAAGGTTGTTGCTGAATGTAATTAGATTCAATACCTCATGCATGATTTAGGTCTCCGTCACTCTGGCCCGATAGTTGTGTACTGTGATAATGTTTCTGCTATCTACTTGGCTGCCAATCCTATTTCTAATGATCGCAGTAAGCATGTGGATGTTGGTTTTCACTATGTTCGTAAAAAGGTTGTTAATGGTGATATCCAGGTTAGATACATGCCTACCACCAACCATAGGGTTGGCTATTGATCGCTTCCGATACCACAAAGCCAATCTGCACGTTTCCCTCTCGCACAGATTGAGGGAGCGTATTAGAGATATTGTTTTTATATTATTCTGATATTATTCCGATATTATTCTGATATTGCTCTGCGAATATTTTGTAATTATTCTTGTTCTCATTACTATAAATATATGCCTCAGCAACCCTATTAGGTATGCTCCACAACTCCTATTCCCACATAATTGACTAATAAAATGCATCATATCCATGTTAAGCCAGCTAATCATAATTATCCCAACTATATTAAGGCTCCATTTGTTTCGGCGGAATTACTTTTCCCATGAAAAATATTTTCCTTTGGAAAAGGTTTTCCGTGAAAAATGCAATTCCTCTTTAAGTTTTCTGTTGTTTGTTTCAACGGAAAATATGGTCTCATCTTATGATATTCATTGTTTATTTTAAACGAAAACATCTTTTATCAATCATCCTATACCTAGTCATACGATAATATAAGTAGCAATATAATATATTTAAAATTATATAGGCTGCGAGTGCTTGTGAAGAAGTTATATTTTAATAAAGAAATAGGGAAATCATTACTAAGGTACTTGAGGTTTGACTATTTGTCACATATTCTGATATTTTAATATATACAATTAGGTACCCTGAATTTGAATATTTTTATTATCTAGGTATGATTAGTTTTCTGTTGCTTAGTTTGATGTAAACGTTATTTCCTAATTATAGTATTCATCATAGCGTTAATAGATAAAAATCTTTCAAATATAAAATATCATTCAGGAATGAAAATCAAATTGAACCACATAATTCACTAAAGGATTTAAAGCTGACTAATCATTTTTCTTAAATTTTTTGTCTGACATTATTACCTCTAAAATCTAAGATCTCGTCTAGTTTATTTTGGTTTGATTTATATTAGAACTAACATATACCTTCAAAATTTTTGTGTTGATTGGAATAATGACTTCCCTTCTTTCAAAAGGAATGTCATTTTTCCCCATTTGAGGGAAAAGTTTTTCCCTTGGAAAATCTTTTCGGTCATAAAATTCACGCCAAACAATTGAAGAGGAGAAAACTAATTCTGAGAATGTGTTTTTCCCGCGAAACAAATGGAGCCTAAATCATAATAAACTACCTTTTGAACTTTCGTTCTCTTGCAAATTCAATAATACGAAAAATCAGATAAAACTTTTAGTACATACGTTGATACATTAGTTAATTCATAATGTAATTCATAGAGACTGAGGTGACATTTGGTTGCCAAATGAATTAAATTTCTACAGAAAGTTGTACTTCCTGATAATTTACTTCCTTTGTCAAATTTTTATAAAATAGTATAAGAGTGTTTGGTTCCCCATATGAGAAATAAAACTTCCTTGGAATTTAATTCTTATGTTTTGTTTGGTTGACACAATAAGTTTTCGTGAAATATAATTAAAATGACTATACCCATGATCAATCTTCCAATTTTCACTAAGGAATGATAAAGTTGATAGAAAGACTCATAATTAGAAGGATAAAGTTGTCATATTTACAAATTACAAGGGATATGATTGTCATATAAATTAAAAGTTACTAAGGAAGTAAAAACTTACCTAGGGGGTTAGATAAGTTACCTCCTGCGTTTTGAAGCAATTTTTACTTCTTGCATTCTGCCTACTTCCTACATACCAAACAAGACCAAAATCCGCACTTTCCATGCATTGCAACTTCCCGCATATCAAACGAGGCCCGACTTATGTACATTTAAAGGCTTCAAGTAAATAAACTGTTAAATGTGTATACTGAATCCAATTTTAAAAATTAAATATTTTCAAATACAAAATATTTTATCAAAGAGTTTTTTTAATTAAAAAATAATATATAAAAAATAAATATTTTTTAAATCACTAAAATAAAAATATTTAATTTTTTCCAATAACTTGGCGTAATCGGCCTTTTCACCTCTGTACGGTACTGCCTTCGAGGCATGAGAGCATCCTCCAAAAGTATTTTTTGTTTTAATAATAATATTCTTGCGAAGAAATATTTCATTCACTTGACCAACAAACGATAACAGTTAATTTAAAAGTAATCTAATTATATTTTAAGATATTAAAAATAATTTAATTATATTCTTGCTCCAAGCTCTTTCTTGTTGCTTCTTACTTTATGTTACATACTGCATGCCCCATGATTCTTGCTTTTTGCTACATACTGTATGTTATATGCTTCATGCTTGTTTCATTTTATGCTTTTCAGGTTGAGAGCCCTCGGACTCAGCCTCCCTTTAAAGTGGGGGGCATGCCCCAACTCTAGCTTTTCTATCAAAAAATAATCCAACTATATTTCCTAATCAAAAAATAATCCAACTCTAACTTTTCTATCAAAAAATAAACAACAACAACAATCCCAGTGTCTTAAGGGCTCCCGCAAAAGCGAGGTCTGGGGAATTGATGTACGCAGCCTTCCCCCTTCAGGGTGTCAACCTGAAGAGAGGTTGTTTCCGAGGACCCCCAACCTCTAAAAATTTGATTTAAAAAAAAATGGATTGGTGGCTGAGTGTGCCGCGTGGTATGACGCTCTTACAGTATATTTTTCTTCTACGTGTTTTTGGTTTGGCTAGGTGGGAAAAGAAACTTAGTCAAACCAAAAATATATAGAAGAAAAATATACTGGCAGAGTGTTATACCACATGCCACACTTAGTCACCAATTCAATATTTTTTTAAGTTCAAATTTTAGGGTTTGGTTATTTTTTGATAGAAAAAGTTAGAGTTGGGTTATTTTTTGATTAGATAATAGAGTTAAGGTTATTTTTTGATACATTGAGATATAGTTGGATTACTTTTAAATTAATTATTATTTTTTCAAATCAAAATTTTAGAGTTTGGTCCTTTTTTTTTTATAGAAAAGCTAAAAGTTGGATTTTTTTTTTGGTTAGGAAATAAAGTTGGATTACTTTTTGGTACATCGAGATATAGTTGGGTTAATTTGAAATTAATTGTTGAACAAACAATTATCACCAAAAAATTAAAGGGCAGATTTTGTATTTTTTAATAATAATTTTTGAAAAAAATAAAGAGTTAATTTACGAGAAAATTTTGTTCCATTTAAATTGAGAAAAAATTTAAAATAAAAGAAATAAAAAGTATTTCTAAATAGAATTTTAAATTAAAAATAAAATCACAAACCAAAAATAATAAACGGGCCTTCGAGGGTGAAGAAACTAAAAGTTTCTTTAGCTATAGAAACAAATCTTAACCATTGATTTAAATAGATTAAATCTAAATTGTTAATTTAAAAACAAGAGCCCACAAGCCCTTATGAACAGGTAAGTCATGATTATATCCTCAGTAAGAATCGAACTCCTGACCCCTGGGCAATGACCGCATGGGTAGGAGACGCCACCAACTGAGACACCCTCATGATGGACAGTGATTGAACTTTGATAAGTGTATGAGGATAATCCAAAATTAAGTTAGGCACAACCATAAGTTAAACTTCGTCAAGGCTTAGATCTATTTTTCAAGGGTACAAAATAACTTGATATTTCGATGAATAATTAAAATTCAAAATTCGAAATCTCAAATCATATATAAATCAAATTGCTTCAATCTACAAATAAAATTAAAAAAAAAAAAAACCTAAATCAATTATTTTTAAGAAAATATTTTTTTAAAAAAAGATTCAATATTCATCATTTATATTTGTTTATTAAAGAAATAAATGAGTTGTACAACATAAAATTAAAATAGCTAATTAAATTCTAACACCTAGAAAAAAAAAAATCAATCAATAATATCTCTAACTATGGAAAACTTGATCCCTTAATAGAGTACATGGGCAACTCGCTAGAAATAATAAGTGCAGCCTAAATATCAAGTAAACCAAAATGTCGTATATTGATTTAGGTAGATTAATCGAACTTATAATTAATGGAATAAAATATAAAAAAATCTCAAGTAAACCCAATGTCCCTATTAATTTAAGTAGATTAATCAAAATTATAATACGGTAATTAATTACATAAAATGGGTGCTTGGGCGAAGTTAAGCGGGTAGTATTAAGATGGGTAACCTTCTGGGAAGTTCTCATGCTGCACCACTCAAGTTGGAGGTTCTCGACCCTGAAGGGAGAAGGCTACGTACAGCCACCTCCCCCACATCCTGTTTAGGCGGGAGCCCTTAGGACACTGAGAATATTGCTTTTTTTTTCAAGTTACATAAAATAAAAAATATAAACTAGTCAGACTCAAATAATAATTTTATAAAAAATATACAAAATAAAATAAATATACATATATTAAAGTATAAAAAACTTAACCAAAAAGAGAGGGGAGGGGGGGGGGGGGAGGAAAAAAAAATACATAGAAATTAATTTAAAAAAAAAAAAAATGTGCAAGTTACTTTTTAATATAATATCATAAAATATAAATATTAGAAAAAAAAAAAAAATTACAAATGATGTTCACCGGCACTTGCCTGTGAACATCATTATCTTAAAGTCTTTTACTTTCCTATCCCTAGGTTTGAATGTTAGCAAGTGCAACAATTAATCTAAAACTAACACAATTATATATTAATATATTAAAAAATAATGCAAGCCTATTTTTTAATAAAAAATAATCCAACTCTAACTTTCTATCAAAAATAATCAAAGTATAACTTTTCTACCAAAAAATAACTAAACTCTAAATTAATCCAGAACTAACCCAATTCTAAAAATTTAATTTAAAAAATACTGAATTGTGATACTTCGATAGTATATTTTTTTCTACATATTTTTGGTTTGGCTTATTCTCTGTAGGCTATCTCATTTAGTAAACGAGCTGAGCGTGCACAGATATATGGTTGGGTTAGATAAATGATACCAATATCGAGCTAGTCTCATTTAGTTAACGAGTCGAGCTGACCCGAACAAGCTATGGTTCGGCTCGTCCTATCATTTGCAACCCTAGTTCTCTGGTTGTATTCCTCTGTTCTTTTGCTTGTTTTTTGCCCCTGGGATGTTGCCTTTTTGTGAGGTTGTACTAAATTAAGGAAAAATATATTTTTAGTTTGGATATGTGAGAAAAGAAATCAAGCCAAACCAAAATTACATCGGAAAAAAATACGTTATTGGAGTGTCAAACCACACTCCATGCTTAGCCATCAATTCAGTATTCTTTGAAATTAATTTTAGAGTTTGGTTATTTTTTTGTTAGAAAATAGAGTTATCTTATTTTTTGGGTATATTGACATATAATTAAGTTATTTTTAAATTAATTATTATTTTTTTTGTTCATTATAAGGGGGGAAGATGCCGAGCGTCGATCGTGGGTTGAGGGGCTGGCCTAACAGGCATCCCACCATTATGACCCACCCTCACTTGGCTAAATTAATTATTATAGTAAGTATATTACTTGTAATTATTTATTCTCTCTCTCACTGTATAAAAGGGGGCACCAACACGCCGTCACCGGATCCCATTAGAACTCCGAAGTTAAGCGTGCTTGGGCGAGAGTAGTACCAGGATGAGTGACCTCCTGGGAAGTCCTCACCCTCAGGTTGGGGGCACTGGAAAACAACCTCTCTTCATATTAACACCCTGAAGGGGGAAGGCTGCGTACATCCGGCCCCCCCAGACCCTGCGTAGATGGGAGCCCTTGAAGCACTGGGTATGTTCCTTTGTTCCTTTTATAGAATATTCCTACAGCTCATTCTTCTTGTTCTTATTTTAGTTTCATTATTTCACCAGCCACAACTGCAAGCCGCCTTGGAAAAATTGACATAAAGAATATGCAAACCAATTAGAGGGAATTCCCATTTTTTTACTCCATTTTAATAATATTATATATATATATATTCTTAAACTGTTATTATAAATAATTAATTTTATAGGGTTATTTAGTAAAGGTCCATACACTTTGTCCATTGCATCTATTTAGCTTTTGTGTTTTTATTGCATCAATTTAGTCATTTGAGTAAAAATATGTTATGTTGCGAATGAAAATGTAGGAGCAAATATTAAAAATATTATTTAAATAATATAATGAAGAGAGATATTACCTGAAATGCATGGAAACAAGGAGTTATTGATAATATATTACTAATGATGTAAAAACTGAGCGAGGCACGGATTACTCTTTCTTTGAGATGGAGTGGACTCGATGTAGCAGGTATACAGCGCACCGTCCCTATGATATAATGCTTAGTCTGTGCTATCACTCTCAGATCCTGCAATGACCTAAGAGCCAAAACTGCCATACCCGAACACTCATAACCCAAAAAAATATTTATATAAAGAAAGGGGGTTATATATTTACAAGAAGCAATTAAAGGAAGTATGATGTTCTTGTTTTTAATACATACAAGCAAAACCCTGTGCAATGCACTGCTGCTATATGTATTTATATGTGTCAGATGTAGTAGACAGCTGATGAATACTTAACATATGTATAATCCCAGGCAGTACATCCAAAATCTGTTTGAAGCATAATTTTTGTGTTTGACATAATCATTGCTTCCATTCATCCATAAAATCTAAATTTAAGTTATTTATATAAAAGGCCGTATAAAATATTGAATTGGTCAACTCTAAAAGGTGTGCATGTAGTATTCCTTGGTAAAAAGGGGCACCCCACGCAGTTTAATTAATAATCATAAGGGAAAACAAACAGCTAAGTATAACGGAATAAACTTAATCTAACGGTACCATTTTGGATATTGAAATGGATTGCAAATGAAGTTCCACGAAAGTCTTTGAAACAGAAAACTTAATATACAATTTTGACCGGAAAACAACTCGACCATATCAACCATCCAATTAGAATACAAATGTTTGTTTGAGACTCATAAGAAATGCAACGACTCTTTCAATACCTTGTTTATAGTTGTTATTCCAAATATGATATCAGACTTACCTTAACCTTTCTCACTTTGGTGAACTTTTTCAGGCCTAGCCCCTACAGGCGTGCTGACTCTTGTATTATGACTTCTCTAATTATTGAAAAAAATTCTAAATTTGTGATTTGATTTATATTATAAAAACATTCCTTCTCCCACTGCATGCCTGAGATGAGTTCATATTAAACCTGAATTAATACTTAAGTTAGGGTTTAGGGTAATGAACTAGTCTAAAGGCATAACCTATCGTATTAGCCTATGCATAGCATGGACTATCTTAATAGCACTAACAAATTCTTTTGTCACTCCTAATTAAATATTAATTTGTATAAAAAATTGTGTTGAAAACCAGTTATGTTATGGTCTAGGCTACAAATTCGTAGATTGACCCTAATAATTTGGAGATCTTAACATAGCTCCAAGCTCACACAAAGAAAACCAAACAATAATCATAAATTTTCCACAGGGGTGTGTATATAACATAACCAAACCATTGTCTATAATAAAATATAAATATGGGACAAAGGACGAACTAAAACTCTAATCCTCCATGGGAGTTCTAAACATCATAAAATTTAAAAAAGAAAACAATAAAGACTGAAAATCATAGTTAGTTAAATACGGTATGGGAATAAAACGGAGTTCAATATGTACATGTATTATTAGGCTTTTCACACTAAAAGTTCGGTCAAAAATCCGATGAAAAATGCGTTGACTCATAGAAAACGTATACAGAAGTATTCTTGTTTAAAACGGTTACATTTTTAAATATATGACTCAAAAATTCGGCTCAATTTTTGCAAAATTAGAGTATGTATAAGCTAAAACAATGAAAAATTATCACTTATGTACCCTGAGATTGGACTATTTATCACATATATACCTTAACATTTTAATATTTACAATAAGAATGTTTCAATATATTTTACCATGTAGGTATTTTATGTAGTAATTTAATAAATTTTTATACAAATCGACCTATTTTATACGGAAAATACAAATGTAACACATGCATACGATAATATATATAAATCATGTCAATATTTTCAACAAAAGTTTAACGAATTGTGATAAAAAGTTCAGTGAATTTTAATTAAACTACTTAAGCGCTAAAATTTTGAAACCTTCAAATATTCTATTATATATTTTGAAACCATATTTTGAAATGATGGAACATGATAAGTGAATTTTTTATAAATACTATAATACATTCGTCCTAATTTTTTATTTCAAAATTTCAATATCATTTTTAAGTGTCAACGAATTTTTGGAAAAAAAAACGTGAGTATTTTTCATAAAATAGGTATAATACTTTCAATATTAAAAAAACGCAAATTTTTCCGTATTTTTGAGAAAAATATGTAGGCGCGAGTATTATATGGCATTAACACGTATACGGGTATTATTCGTGTATAATATGCGAATTTAATAACTATGACTAAAACTAAGGACTCGAAGACTCCTCCAATTGACGTTGACATCGATATTTGCTTTGATTTTTCTAGCACTCTGACCACCTGCTCTTCGGTGTTTGAGAACCCCTTGAATTTCTTAGCGGCTTCGGAAAGAAGAGGAGAAAAAGAAGCATGGTAAAAGATCCCTAAAACAACTAGGTATTTGATAATTAAACGACGACGTCCCCCCGTGTCGTGTGCGTGCCCCCTGCTCTGTTCATTTATATATATTATGAAATATATTTATTAACTATCCACGAGACCTATTTGAGTTATCGAATTACAACCTGATTGGTTCTTCTTTTGCACACGTGGTTGGGTTTCTCAGAACAGTTTTCAAATATGCCTTGATTACGCTTAATTCTGCTACTTTTCAATATTTGTTTGCTCCGATGCATTTGAAGCATAAATGTGCGTGAACTACTATAAAACACACATATAAAAGCTGAACATATAATAGGAATGAGAAATAGAGTATTTAAAAATGAGACACCTCAACATCCCCAAATCCACACATTGCTTGTCCTTAAGCAGGATTTAAATCAACCTAGCTAATGATGGAAAATTTTAGTCGGGCATGCAATGGCATGAATAACTTGTGAACAATATTTTCCGATCATATTTGAAGGTGTACTTGAGAGTAAATAATCTTTATGTAATGTTATTATTATAGTGGTTCCAACTCAAGTTCTCGTGGTTCAAGTTAGAGGTGGCCACGGGCCGGGTCGAGCCGGGCGTCGGCCCGCTACAGTGCCGGGCCTGGAGGGCTCCAGGGTCAGACCCGGCCCGGCCCCAGGTTCGGGCCCGATACAGTGTGGGTCGGGCCGGGTGGGCCGGGTTGGCCCGCTTTTCGTCAGCTTTAAAAAAAATGCAAAATTTAAATAATACAAAGTCGTTTTGTACTAAAATTATTATAATTCATTGACAAATAATATGAGATACAAATACATTTTATCCCTAGCACTAATAATGCTAAATATATGTAATAAAATAAAATATACAATAAGTAATAGTAAATAATGGTAAATAAATAACGTAACAAGTACAAATACAACGTAGTTGGATCCTAATATTTAAAAGTAAAAATTTATTTATCAAAAAATACAAAGTAAATAATTGACATACAAAAGTGTTGATATCAGTCGCATGGGGGGGGGGGGGGGGGTTGTTGTGTTATCGTTTGACGTATCAGTGGTGCAGTCATCTTCTTCATCGCTCAATGAATCCAGCCTCATTTTCTGTTGATTCATTGCCTCAGTTAGCTGCCAATCCTTCAAGCACACTAACATCTCCAAGCTTGACGGTGATAGCTTCGCCCTCTTCGTTCCAAGCAACTTGCCACCAAAACTGAAAGCACACTCCGATGCTACTGAAGACACCGGACAACTTAGTATATCACATGCCATGGTGGAAAGCACGGGATACTGGGCTTGGTTTGTGTTTCACCATTGTAAAAGGTCAAAACGTGGTTAGCCGGCGTCACGAAAATATGGAGCAACAGTGTCCGCAAATAATAATCTAGCTCGTCACATGACGTGGGGGCTACTGTGGGCGTAAATTGCTCCAACAGCTTCCACGAATATGACGTGTGTGAACTACTTCCACTAGATGTGGAAGATCCTACTGCAGCAGTACTAGGATATGGATTATTGGACGCTAATTTTCGGGAATAGTGAAAACATAAACTGTGCAAGTCGTTATCGATTTCGGCAATGAAAGTGTCGATATTGAGACTAGGATACAAATATTTGAAAAAATATTGGCAAAACAAGTTTAAACCCCCGCGTTTACAACGAGGATCTAAAATAGTTGCTAAGCAGTATGTAAGGGGTAGTTTAGAATAATATTTAGCAAACTTTTATTTCATTGCCTTAATCGATTTGAACAAAATGGGGTTGGATTCATTACCTGCCATCCAATTTACAATATCAAGCAATCTTGATATTACTTGAGGCATGGTCGGATAGTAACAACCCGAAAAAAATGTCGTGGCCTCTTTAAACATGCAAAAAAATTTACAAATTTCATCTATTGTCTCCCAATGTATATCGTTCAGGTTGTAATCGCTCCATTCTGAACGATTGTCCTGTGCGAATTCCATCAGAACGTCTTAATATGGTAGAATGCGCTCTAACATTTCTACCGTAGACGACCACCTAGTTTGGGAGTCTAGTTTGAATTGTTTATATTCTATGCCATGCAACCTATATAAATTTCTAAATCTTTTTTTTCTAGTGCTGGATGATTTAATAGATATTATTACGGATCTTAAGGTGTTAAGGGATGCGTTTACTAGCTCTAAACCATCCATTACCATTAAATGCAAAATGTGACAAATGCAACGAATATGAAACACTTCCCACCTAACATGGGTCTCATGTGCCTAATTAAATGTGTAATTGATGCAGTGTTATTGGTAGCATTGTCGAACATAATAATGAAGATACGTCGCTCTATGCCCCAGTCGCGGACTGCAGACATAATCGCACCCGTAATTATCTCGGCAGTGTGGGGGCAATCTATATTACCAAAATGAATTATTCTCTTTGGAGGATGTAGGAGTCATCGATCCAGTGTGCCGTTATGCACATATAAGGCACACCGCGTTTTGACTTCTATATGTCCGACGTCAACGAGAACATGCTCGTGTTCGCCGCAAAAAAGTATTAACACCTCAGCTTTCATTCTGTGGTACTCCGTAAAAGCATCCCGCTTTATGGTGTTCTGAGGAACCCTCACAATGGCGGGGTTCACCCATTTTTGGAGGTAGTCGACGAAATATTGGTCTTCGCCGGCATTGAAAGGCCTTTCATCCAAAATTATATATTTAGCTAGCCCTTTTCGGTTGCCCTCTTGAGAGAACCTAAATTAGCAAGTGCACCGGTCACTTGCTGTACTAGACATTGTTGGCTCTTATTTGGGCATTGCTTGGGGTGGCACCTAAGTATATGGCTGTTTAATGTGCCTATCTCACTGCCAGGTTGATGGCTAAAAGTCCTAAGTGGGTCACATAATTTACAAGTTGCTTTATTAGTTGCCTTATTAAGGATAAAATGATTCCATACCCCACTAGTTGTACGCCTACTAGTACAGGTACTACTTGGCTGGGCTTCGGTGGTGGGCGTGGGTTCCTCATCAGTTTGTGAGTCTCCACACCCACCACCCGACTCATGATAATATTATTGTTGTTCCAATTCCTAATTTATGCTATCATCAGTGTACGGGGGTGATGGGCCTGGTTGTATAAAAGCTTGTTCTTCCGTATTAAGTTCGACAATTCTACTCCTTTTAGGGATTCTGGGTGACCGAGAAGAGCTAGAACTAGCACGACCGGTTCCAGAGGATGATGAAGAGCTGTGTGCCATATTAGTATAAGTGATTAGTATTTATAAAATAGAAGTAATAATGCAAATTAAATAACTAAAAATGCAAACCAAATAAAATTGCGATACTAAAATTACCAAATCGAGATAACAATGAAATTCGAACTTCAGGCAAACACTTTATGAACTTCGAACTTTAGAGCACAATGTTGCAATTAGCAGAGTTAAAGAAGATGGGAGATGATAAATGTATAGAGAGAGAAGAGAAGATTGAAAATTTAGTGAGGAGATGGGTTGGGGAGGATGAGGTATTTATAGAAAAAAAATATAATTTTTTTTTAATTAGGAGGAGGGGGAGCCGTCTAAACAAAAGAGCTAGGTCGGGCCCAGCACACATTAAAAATGGGCCCGTGGTCTGGCCCGCTACAGTGCGGCCCGTTGGCCACCTCTAGTTCAAGTCCCTTTACTAGTGAGTGAGCTTATAACTTCTTTCCCCCTTTTCTTATATCAAACCCTCCAAATTTAAGAAGAATTGAGAAAATAATCAAAGGAATCAGTTATCCTAACAATTCACCGCTAATCAATAGTGAAATCAAAAATGCTTTTCTTTTCTATTTTGTTTTCCCTTTTTTTCTCTTTTTTTTTCCTTTTTTTTTCTTTTCTTTATTTTTTTTTAGTAACTCACGGTCAGGTGTGTTTCCTTAGACCCAAGTAGCGAGTTTTTTGGTTGGTGACTCCTGATCCAGTTGGCTCAAGGCACCGAGCGTAGAGCACTCTTCGGACCTAATGGATCGAGTCAAAAAAATTCGTAGCCTAAGCCATTACTAGTACATACCTTTTTTTCTTTTCTTTTTTTTCTAAATTAGGTATTAATACTTATTACAGTGATCTAAATTAGTTGATTTTTCTTAAGCTTTCCGTGTCGCCCATGTAACGAGCTTTGGACCGGTAACTCCCGACCTAGTTAGCTCAAGGTATTAGGTGCTAAGACACCCCTACAGGCTTACTTGCTAGTGCCACAAGGGCTATAAGAACCAATAAGTCACAGGTACTTACCTAATTCACAGGCATTGGTACCCCTTTTTTTGGAATCACTCAAGATAAAGAGATAGAAAATTGCTTTCAACATTGTTCGGAGTAAAATTGTGGATTCAAATTCCTAAAATTATTTCCGCTGTTACAACCTAAAAAGTAGGAGATGCCACAAGATTAAAGGTGGAAAGTAGTAATCTCTCTAACGAGTTAAAAGACAAAAAATAGATTCAAAAGTCAAATCCAGACGTAATCTGATTACATAAATATTCTAATCGTCATAGTACTTCTTAAATTTGGTCTTTAAAAGAAGTCACAAACAACTCTATGCTCATTCAGGCAAAAACTTAACTAATTTAAGAAAAATTAAGCCAAAAGGACAAACAAAAGTTCAACTCACATTTGTCATCCCCAAACCCAAACCTTGCATTGTCCTCAACGTAAATGAACGAAAATAAATACAAGCAAGGAAAGGACAGAGACGGCCTGAGGTTTGGCATATTCAGCTACGTGTGGTGAGCAAATTTAAAAAAGGGAAGGCAGAAATAGAAAGCTGCAAAAGAAGGCATAGAAGGCAGAATACTAGCAAACTTGTTAGAAGAGTTAAAAATATAGACCATACAAGTGTTTAGTAAAAGAGAAATAAACATGGAAGGGATAACAAAAGGATCTGCAAAACAACGAGGTTTCAGTTGAAAAAAATAAATAGAACACACATCAAAAATAAAAAGTAGGGTGGATTGCCTCCTAGAGTGCTAAGTTTAACGTCTTTAGTCGAAAGTAATGTGGAGTGTCAACTAAAATCTAAGGCAATGTCTGCCATAGAAATTTGGTTGAGCTTTTAGGGATGATCCCCAAGCCCAACAGTGTTTCTAGACATGCGACTTTCAAAGAATGGAACATGACTAGCATTGGGGTCTCGAATCTCTATCCTATCAAGCTTAGGTGATGACTCACCCATTAGCGCACAGTTATTGACACGGATAGGGACATTACTCCAATTAGCATTTTGAATAGAATCAGGCGCACCTAATTCTACTAAAGGGTCAATACCATCAGCCCAGTAGCACTCTAGTTCGTCCTCTATCTCAGGTTTCCAAAAGAAACCTCCAACACTCTCGTCCTACAGTGAATCATAATGCCGGCCATTGCTAGGAACGGTCGATCTAGAATAATAGGAGTGTTGTTCTTCTACTTAGGAACAGGGTCCATATCTAAGACAATAAAATCAACAGGGAACACAAACCTGTCAACCATGGCAAGTACATCTTCTACTACTCCACGAGGTATCCGTTCCATCGTATCAGCCAACTGAAGTGCAACACTAGTCTGTTTGAGGTTTTCTATACCCCATTCCTGAAAAACTGAGAAAGGGGTGAGGTTGACACTCGCTCCTAGGTTGAGAAGGGCCCGATTAGTGTATCGCTCCCTGATAACACATGGGACCGTAAAGGCCCCGGGATCTCTAAACTTGAGCGAGGTGCCTGTTGTAAGAATGCTACTCACCTTCTCGGTGAGTCGACCCTTCTGAGGAGTGCGCGCCTGGGCACACTTCTTTTTTGTGCAAAGGTCTTTGAGGAACTTGGCGTACATTGGAATGTGCTTAATAGCGTCGTAAGTTGATTTTAACGTCCTTAAACACATCTATGAGCTCAACCCTCTTTGGGCCATCCTTTTCCTTCGGTCCTATAAGGGCTGAAGGGAAAGGGACGGCTGGTTTATAAATCCTCTCTTGTGATCCCTCCCTATCAGCCATGGGAGGGGAGTCACATCCTTCTCGATCTCAACCTCAACTTTCCTAAGGTTCTCCTCTCCTGAAACCGACACAACCTTAGCTTGCTCACGAATAAGCAAGCTAGGATAGAACTAGTTGAGCTTGCAGGGTTCGTGAGTCTGGGCCAACTGTCCTAACTTGTTCTCTAATTTGGCAATGAACTGATAATGGGACCAAACTAGTTGTGTAGTATCCTCCATAAAGTGGAGCATGCGCTCCTCAAATTGTGAAGTGTGACCTAAAGGTGGGGGAGGAGGGTTATCATGAGAATAGTGGAGTGAGGTCGAAAATCATATTTTTGCCATCCCTGAAAAACGGGAGGGTGCGTGTTACGTACAGAGCTGGGATCTTGTTGTCTCGTGGGTTGATTTTGATTGATGTTCTGCTTCCACGAGAAGTTCGAATGATTGCGTCACGCGGGATTGTAGGTGTTGAAGAACCAGTCATTATTCCTTAAATATCCTTGAGCTGCATAAACCTGTTCTTGCACGTATTCGGGAAATTGAGACGCATATATACATAATCAAGCATAGAATGGTCCTCACCCGAACAAATGTTACACAGAGTAATATCACCCGATGACTCAGCTGTGTGGACTGCTCGCACATTAGTAGGGTTTGTTGGAACGAAATACATGAAATATTATAATAAAAAAAAAACAAACATATAAAATAGAAAGATATTACCTGGAACGCGCGGAAATGACAAAATCCCGATAAAGTAAAAGCTGAAGGAGGCACGGATCACGCTCTTTTTAAGACGGTTTTGCACCCCGGCGCGCCGCCTCCAGGATACAACTCCCAACTACCGTTGAAACTTTCTCGGTTTACACAACCTCGAAAGTTAGAGCCTTCATAACACCTTACTTAGCCAAAATAAAAAAAAATAAAGGAATTTCACTGAAGATTTCAGGTTTTTTTTTTTTGTTTTTTGTTTTTTTTGTGCACTCTATGCTTAGGTTTGAAAAATTCTGGATTTATATCCATATATTTTACCAATTTATACCCCAAGCATCTACCAGCACATTAAGCATTTTTAATTCCTTTTTGGTAACGGAATGTGATTTAGAGCATTGACCAAGGAAACGTTTTTTCATGAAGACATAAATCATCATCAACAACAACAAGCCCAGTGTTTCAAGGACTCTTGCATAAGTGGGGTCTGGAAGGGATGAATATACGCAATCTTACCCCTTCAGGGTGTAACTCTGCCGAGAGACTGTTTTCGAGAACCCCTAACCTTATAGAGTTGGCAACACGTGGACTTCTCAGGAGATCACCTATCCTAATACTACTCTAGCCCAAGCATGCTTAACTTTGGAGTTCTAATGGGATCCGGTGCATTAGTACCTGGTAAATGAACCCTCATGAAGACATAGATCAATGCCAATTAATTCAAAATTTTAACGTGTATACTTTTTTATCTTCCAAATAAAACACTTTCACATACTATATATTGAACATGAATTTTTCTAATACATAACGGAAGGCATAGTCGCTGATAGTGATTAAATTTTTATCAACGATCTAGGGGAGTAAATAATATCATCACAACAAAATTAAATTTGATATCAAAAGTAAAAGTATATTTTTATTAAAATATCCAACAGCGTTCGCAAGTAAAATCATAAGGTGGTCCATTTTCGTATTAAGGGTGTCCAGTCTAAGGTTAACGTCATCGTTAAGTGCTACTTCGTAGACACCGCGTGTGCTCTCTCTATCTACCCTCGTAGAGGAGGCTTGGGTGAGGGAGTGTTCGCTGAGGCGCTCAAATAACGTCCATATTTCGTTCTCATCTTTTTGGTTAAATGCTCCTTCGCAAGAAGCATTAACCATCTACTTGTTAGAAGTCGTGAGACCATCATAGAAGTTCTGCACAAGAGCCCACTTGGGTGACCTGTGGTGGGGACAGCTTCTAAGGAGCTCCTTAAATATGTCCCAACTTTCATGAAATTGCTCCTGATCTTTTTGTTCAAAACCATTAATCGCACGTCTAACAGCCATTGTTCTGGCCTTAGGATAAAACTTGATCAGGAACCTTTGTTGAAAGTCATCCCAAGTTGTGATTTCACCCCTTGTTAGGAATTAAAACCACCATTTGGCTACACCCTTTAATGAAAAAGGAAAAAGACATAGCCTAATTGCTTCGTACGAAACACCATGATAATGACGAGTTTCACATATTTCTAAAAAAGCGTCAAGGTACTCGTATGGGCTCTCTATCGGCTTCCCATAGAAAGTGAGAAGCATGTTGATGATCCCAGGCTTAAGCTCGAAGTTGGCGTTACCCATGGCAGGTAATGTAAGCCCGGCGGGTGTGACGTATGTTTGGGGAATGAAATAATCCCCAATCGTACGTGGCGCGAAGTTAGACATAAAGGAAAAAAACATTAATTAAAATAAATAAATAAAAAATAAAAATAACCGAAAAAGAAAAAGAAAACAGAAAAATAAACTAAAGAAAAATAAGTAAGTCTTTTTTTTAACAAAGAAATTAAAAAAAAAACGCCGTTAATTTCTAAATCAACTTAGCCTACTGATTCCCCGGCAACAGCGCCAAAAATTTGATGTATTTTAAAGTGAATTTTAAAACCGTGTGCTCGCAGGCATACGAGATTGTCGTAGCTAAGTCGGTATACGGGTGCCTTATCCACAAGGAATTGAAGTTAAGTCGGATTTAGTTGTTAATGAGCAGTTGAAGTCGAGTTTTTGTTCATTTAAATGATTTGTTAACTAAAATAGCAAAACTATAGATAAACTAAAAGTGTCAATTCAATTGAGGTTAGTTTAGGAAATGAATTCAGGATAGTTTTACTCGTATCCCGTCATTATATTCTACTATGACAATGATTTAGCAGACTTAGGCTACAAGTACTAAACCTGGGTTAATATTTAAACTAGGGTTTAGGGTAATAAATTAGTCTAAAGGCATAATCTATCATATCACCCTATGGTAGCATATGTTATCTCATTAGCACTACTTAATTCCTTTCTTGCTCCTAATTCCATATTAAACCTGAATTAATTCTTAAGTTAGAGTTTAGGATAATGAACTAGTCTAAGGATATAACCCATCGTATCACTCTAGGTGTAGCATGGAGTATCTCAATAGCACTAACAAATTCCTTTGTCACTCCTAATTAATATTAATTTGCATAAAAGATTATGTTTAGGATTGGGTACAATCTCAAATTTAACCACGCGTGAAAACCAGTTATGTTGTGATCTAGGCTACAAGCTCGTAGACTGACGCTAATAATTTGGAGATCTTAACATAGCTAAACCAAACAATAATCATAAATTACCCATAGGGTGTGTATACAGCATAACAAGATATTGTCTACAATAAAATATAAATTTGAAATACGGATGGCTATCCATCTGATGCATGTAATAAAGGGGATAATATTCTTTACATAGGAAAATAGTAGTTAGAGATATTATTAGTTTGTTAATGATTATTAGCTATAAATACTTGTATTAGTTGTAATATGAACAACAATGATCAAACAAATACTTTTCTCATCTATCTCTCTCTTTTCTCATCCCCTTCTTCTAATTCTCTTTCTCATCTCATTCTAACTCACAACCCTAACCCTAATCTAGGTTACAACCTAATTGGTTGTAACACCGTCCTTTATCTCTAAACTAAAAGTCTACACCTTCTTGGGAGTTCTAAACATCATAAAATCTAAGAAATAAAACAATAATGACTAAAACTAAGGGCTTGAAGACTCCTCCAATTGACGTTGAAATTGATCCTTACTTTGATTTTTTTAGTACTCCAACTACCTGCGCTTCGACATTTGAGAACCCCCTTAAATTTCATAGCAGCTTCGGAAAAGAGAGAAGGAAAAGAGACATGGTAAAAGATACCTAAAACAACTAGGGATTTGATAATTAAACGCCGGCGTCCCCAGGACTCGTGTGCATGCCCCCTGCTCTCTTCGTTTATATATTATATACATATAATATAATATATAATATAATATATAATATTATGAAATATATATATTAACTATTTTTATTTTTGGTATATATATATATATATATATATATATATATATATTAATTATCCACTAGACCTATTTGAGTTAATGAATTACAATCCGATTGGTTTTTCTTTTTCACAAGTGGTTGAGTTTTTCATAATAGTCTTCAAATATGCCTGGATTACCCTTAATTCTGCTGCTTTTCAACCTTTGTTTACTCCGATGCATTCCAAGCATAAATGTGCCTGAATTATAATAAAACACACATGTAAGAGTATGTAAAAATGAGGCACATTAGGTAGGTACCCTAATGTTTCAATATATACAATGAGATACCTTAAGGTTTGAAAATTTTATCACTTAAGTACCATTTATCAGAATTTGATTAATTTTTATGAAAATTAGACCCATTTTATACAAAATATGCTAATATTAGTACATAATTACCATAATATATACAAGTCATTTAAGTGTTTTCAATAAATTTTGACAAATAACGATGAAAATGTTCATTTAGTTTGGATGCAAACTACCCTTATAGTACCTAAGTCATGAGTTTAATGAATATACTTATGTATTATGGGAATTATATTTTGCTTTGACATTTTTTCAAGCGAAAATCTATTGAATTTTGGAAGAAGAGTACTTGATCGATAAAATTTTAAAACTTTATGGTACTTAAGTGAACAAAAATTTTAATCACAAGGTACCTCATTGTATATTTTAAAATATCATAATACCTATATAATAAATAATTAAACTTTACGATAGATAAATAATAATTTCCCTTTAAATATTTAAACTTAAAACTCTTTTAGAAAGTTCTATATATAGAGAAAGAGATTCAGCCCTCAGAATACAAACTCCCCTATCGTTTTATTAGTGCACTTTCTCTCTCCTCGCTTGGTTGTTTAGTGAGAGATACAGTGAGCTGTTCATAGGAAAAAGTAGCCGCCAAGGGGTCCATACATATGGCCCTTTCCGAAATCGTTGTTCAATCCAATGCCGATTTTTCTCCTTCCGTTTCCAATTTCAAGGTACTATTATTTAATCTTTTTTGTTATTATCTGTTCAATTTTAGCACAGTTATTGTTAGGGAATTTGTCGGATTTGTAGACGAGGTTTGACGATTTATCACTTAAGTAGGTAACTGAGGTTTTACTATATATGATTAGGTATCTTGACGTTTAAAAATTTTATACTTAGTAACTCTGGAGTACAAGGATTTTATCAATTAGGTGCAATTTGACAAAATTCGAATGATTTTTATTGGAAATTGTTATTCGTGAGCATAATTATGATAATGTATAGGTGTCCTTTATCATAATAATAGGATTCGTTGTGTTCTAATTTAGTCTTTGTTTTTGTAATCTGTTAGATTTTTGTTGAAAATATTGATATTGCGCACATATATATTATGCAATAATAATGTACCACACCAATATTTAATGGTGAAAATTAATTGAATTTTCTCATAAATTGATGAAGTTCTGGCATAAAGTACTTAAGTGACTTTGTCTGAAACTTCTCGATGACTCATTTATATATTGAAATGTCAGTTTAGGTATATAAGTGATAAATCCCCTTACTTTAATATATTGGTAAATAATGTTGAGTATGTAGAATCATTGTGATTCTTATCAGGTTATTCAATCATAGTTCTCTAGTTATCGATTTGTGTTAGTAGACATTATTGCATTTATGTCAACATAGTTGAATATTGATACATGTCCGAACAGGTATAGGAGCCTATAGTATTATGGCAGTTTAATAGGTAATAGAGTGGGTTCGGACCAACACTCCGTTACCGGATCTCATTAGAACTCCGAAGTTAAGCATGCAAGGGCGAGAGCAGTACCAAGATGGGTGACCTCCTGAGAAGTCCTCACCCCTAGGTTGAGGGCACTCGGAAACAACCTCTCTTTAGAGGGAATACCCTGAAGGGGGAAGGCTGCGTACATTCGCCCCCCAGACCCGGCTTCGGCGGGAGCTCTTGGGGCACTAGGTATGTTGCTTTTCTAGAGTGGGTTCGGCCCGATGGGGGGACAAACTCTATATATAAATGTAGGGATTGTATTACAAATCAATGAATGAAAATTATGTCATGTCTGTATTCTCTTACCATACTCTTTAACTTCCGTATTTCACTACTTTGATTTAGCTTTAGTCTATTTTGAATACAGTTCGTAACAAATATAAACATAATTTTGGTTGATGACGAAACTAAATGATCAGTGGATTTTGGTTGAGGATATTTAGATTTCAAATAGTAGTTCATGAGGTTTATATGGAATTCGATCCTTAATTTGATTGCATGAAGTATTTGTTTTCTCATCCATCGATTTTGTGTCCCTTTGAATTGGTGATGTATTTAAGTTTGTTTAAATTGATTTTTACGTCTTTTTCTTTTGTTTAAAATAGTTAATATTTATAACTTTATCTTAACTGGTCCTTCACATTTTCTTTTGTTTGAAATAGTTCCTGATTTTTGTTTTTGAACAACACGAGCAGCCTCAGGCCACAAGAACCTAACCTTCCATATCAAGACAAATTACGTTAGAGAGACCGCTAGGTGGATATGTCCTCCATGGATGATTACAAGCATTAACAAAATGGAGCTTAGCCACTGGGTGGGTTGCTTTATTACACAGTCTAGGAATTCAAACAAAAGAGATACAATTAAAAAAAAAAGTCTTGGAGACTCCAGATATCCTGATCGTTAGGTGGATATATCCATCATGAATGATTGCAAGCATTGACAAAATGGAGCTTAGCCACTGGGTGGCCGCTCTATTACACAGTATAGAAATCCAAACAAAAGAGATACAATTAAAAAAAAAGTCTTGGAGACTCCAGATATTCCGATCATTAGGTGGATATATCCACCATGAATTATTACAAGCATTAACCAAATAATGCTTTGCCAGTGGGTGGGACTTACACAGTGTAGGAATCGAAACAAAAGAGATACAATCAAAAAGAGTCTTGGAGACTCCAGATAGCCTGAAAAATCGCCCTAATCATATAGGTGAAATAAAAGCTTGCCTCAGGATGGTCCCTAATGTTTTAGTTTACAACAAAATTAGTCCTCACCAAGCAAAAGTGGGTGAAATTTAAAAAGGATAAGAAAATTATTTTATTACAAAATAAAAATATGAGGAATTATTAATAAGAGAAAAAAAAGACAGTAAATTAATCTAAATAAATTTAAAAACATTAGGGAGAGGTGGACTAAGGCTGCGTTTGGTTCAGCTTTTTAACAGCTTAAAACTGTAAAAAAGCTCGTTTTGATTGCAGGGCTTGCGTTTGGTTGGTAGAAAAGATTTTTTTATATTTTTTTCACAACTTAAATAGAAAGATGGAAAAACTGTTTTATAACTAAGCAGAAAAATATGCAAAACTTGATCTTTTTCTCAGTTTATTTCAAAGAAATGCTTAAAAATATATTATATTAACATTAAATATTCACCACCATGACCTACTTTTATTTGTTATCACCCCTCCACCCGACCACCACATCTTTTATGGTCATGGGTTGCTATACTCACCATTTTTCACCTCCATGACCAACTATTATCATGATTCTCTATTACCTACTCTAATTAGATAATTTTTATTATTAAGTCATTTTTGTGATTATAGTAAGTTACTTTTTTAACTTGTATTGAAATGCTTTATTTTGTAAAAAAAAATATCTTTTTGCACTACATAAACAAACACTTCACTGTAAAAAGATACAAGTCTTAAATGAACATATATTATTGAAATAAATAAGCTAAAAAAAATAAGTTAAACCAAACTCAATCTAAATAACTCTGCTTTTCTTCTTTTTTAATTGGTTGTGGTGAACTCCTTTGTTGTTTTCTGTGTTTTGTTTCTCTGAATCAATACTACAGAGACATTGAACCATTGCTTGACTTTCAATTTCATTATTTATTATTATTTTTTGGGTTATTTATGTCAAAAGTTTCTATACTTTATCCATTATATTAATTTAATTTTTATACTCTTAATTGTGCCAATTTAGTCCTTTGATCAATTTATGTTATGTTAATGACATAATTTTGAACGGTAAAATTATGCTAGATGCAAGTCACTTATTATAAATTCATCTGTTTACTCAATTTAACCCAATTTGTGGCCGAATCGTTAAAAATTTTATTAAAAATTTAATATAATTTTTTCTCTAGGGACCAAGTTGACACATTTTGAATTGTACATGAACTAAACTGATACAATTAAAAGTATAAGAACTAAATTGATACAATTGATAAAATACAGGGACTTTTGACATAAATAACCCTTATTTTTTAATACAATAAGGAAAACGCCTGGCTGCCTACACACTTCAATTTCATTATTAAAATCAGTGTTACAAATTAGTCTCTCATGTTTTAAAATTGCATCCGAATCATGCATATATTACTTAATTAGTTTAAATTAGATGCTTAACATAATTTATATGTAAATGAAGTTATAAAAACTGTGATGAATTAAATGTGCCTAATTAATATATATTTATTGTCAAAGTGGACCACTTTGATTTATAGTATTATTTTAGGAGTTTGTACTATATTTTGAGTTTAGTTTATTTAATGTGAGTATATTAGGCTCTCTCCAACGGTGCCCCATTTTTTTGGGGGCACCCAAAATTTTTAAAAAATTGGGGCTCCCATTTATGGGGCCTCAATCCGAAGCCCTATAAATGGAAGCCCCATTTTCTTTTTTAAATATTTTTTAATTTTTATTTTTTTTTAATTAATAAAATATATTAAATTTTATTTTAAAATATATTTTAAATATTAATAAATTTTTATACATTAAATTTGAGCAATTTTTTTAATTTAATTATTCATGTTCAGTTATATTTTATTAATATAAATTTTAATTTTTATAATTTAATTCATTCTCTTAATATAATTAATTTTTTTTTAATTATATTTATTTTTAATACATTTTTATTTTTTTATCTTAAATTAATTAAAATAGTATATATAATATTAATTATTAAAATATATAAAAAATATGGCTTTAAAAATGGGGCACGGTTGAAGAAGAAAAGCCCCATTTTTCTAAGAAGCCCCATTTTTCAAAAATAGGGCTTTAAAAATGGAGCACCGTTGCAAGCAGCCGTAGGCCATTTCCAATGGTGCCCCAAATTCTTGGGGCACCCAAAATAATTGGGAGCCCCATTTATATTTTTTTATAAATTTTTAATTAAATTTATATTTTTTAAATTATTTTTAATTAATAAAATATATTAAATTTTATTTAAATATATATTTTAAATAGTAATACATTTTTATATATTAAATTTGAGTATTTTTTTTAATTTACTTATACATATTACGTTATTTTTTATCAATATAAATCTTAATTTTCGTAATTTTAATTTTTTTCTCTCAATATAATTAATTATTTTTTAATTACATTTGTTTTTAATGCATTTTCATCTTTTACTTTGAATTAATTAAAATAGTATAAATGTAATTAAATATTAAAATATATAAAAAATGGGGCTTAAAAAATGAGGCACGGTTGGAGAGGAGAAGCCCCATTTTTCAAAAATGGGGCACCGTTGCGAGCAGCCTGGGCCCGTTTGATTTTGCTTTTTGTTTGTAGTTTATGAAAAATTAAAATTATTTGAGCTTTTTGCAAACGATAGTTTTTAATAAATAAAGTTAGAGCAAAAGAGAGAGGGACCACGAAGACTATAACGGTGGTGGGCGGCGAGTGTAGAGTGTGAAGAAGAAAGAACAAAGTTTACAAACACGAACCAAATTAAAAAAATAACTCTTTTGATTTGAGTTTTTAGTTCGCGATTGTAAAATTTAAAAAGATTTATAAACGAAAAACGATTTCTATTGAACAACCAAATTTCTATTTTTATTTAAAAATTATAAAAAAAGACAAGAACTTCAAAAATAAACAAAAACAAGCACACCTGTCGTGTCAAACTCTATTTTCAAGTAATGGGTACACAGGGATTACAATTGGAGAAGGATCCCACCTTGCATTGCCTATTTGACCGATTTAATTTATATAAAAATAATAAATTTTAAAAATATTCATAAAAAATATTTTATATTTGATAGTTATAAATATTATTTATATTAATATTTATAAATTTTTTTAAATTTATTATTTATATTTAATATATATAATTTATTAAAAAATTGCCACATGGACAATTGAAATTGTTCAATCACGTCCAAAATTGAAATTAATACTAGTTTTTAACTGAAATCATAGTACTAATTATCACTTGCATATGCTTTGAATATCAAGGGAAGTGGGTCGATGTTGACGTAGAGTGGACATGCCTTCCAAATGCTAATCACCATTACGATTTCATTCAAACATTCACGTTTATAGTTAATATTGGACTTGATTGAACAATTTCAATTGTACAAGGAGTAAATTGACACAATTAAATAGACCTTCATTTTTTCAAGAATCCATATATTGTATTGAGTTTGAGTTAAGATTGAGTCACGTTATGTTTAGATTGGTTTTCTCTCAATAACTTCCTGTGGTGTTTGTGTTATCGTATCGTGTCAAGCTTTCCTACAACAACAACAATGAATCCAGTGTCTAAAAGACTCATGTTAAGATAGGGTCGGGATGAAATGTACGGAACCTTACCCCCACAAGGTGCTATTCCGAAAAGAGACTGTTTCTGAGGACCCTGTTAAAGTTTTCCTTCTAGAGGCAAAATGAACCACTTATTTAGTGGGTCCCTCAGCTACTCAATATCATTTCACCTGATAGAAAAGAAGAAAAGGCTTAGTTACCAAGAAAGGTGATAGGGAGTTAAAAGTGGCTGTCCCCAAGAAACTTTCCAAAAGCATGACCATTAAAATAACATATAAACAGCCTCTATATTTGTTGAGTATATAAACATGAGTAGCTGCGTACATTTTATCCTCCTTAATATATATTTTTTGAGAATCTAATTTATATAAACAGCAATAACAACCAACCCAGTGCCTCAAGGGCTCCTGCATATGCAGGGTCTGGGAGAGAAGGATGTCTGCAGCCTTACCCCGTTAAGGTGCTACCCTTAATAGGAGGCTGTGTCCGAGAACCCCTAACTTGAGAAGTATAGAAGCATACAAGCATGAAGTATGGAGCGTGAAGCATGGAGCATGAATCAGCAATATGCCATGAAGGAAGCATGGAGCATGGAGCAGCAATAGGCTATAAACAACTCCTACACATATCAAGTGAATTACATAGGCAGACATATAAGCCTGGGAGCACTAGTGCAAGCTAAAATCTATTCCTTAGTCCTAAACCACCACATCAGCCATCCCTATGCTAACCCTCCACTGAGCTCTATCTAGGGTGATCTCCTCGTATAGGTTTAGGTGGGTGAGGTCGTTTCGGATCATCTCCATCCATCTCTTTTTTGGCCTGCATCTTCCTTTCCTCCCTATCGTAGTATGGAGTTGTTTGAATCTCCTGACGGGGGCAGTTGTCGGTCTCCTCCTAACATGTCCAAGCCACTGGAGACGTTGCTTTCTCAATTTATCCTCAAGCGCGCCCACGCCCAAATTGCTTCTTATGACGTCATTTCTAATCCTATCATTCCTTATGTGTCCGCACATCCACCACAGCATCCTCATCTTCGCCACCTTCATCTTCTGTGTATGACGTCGTTTCATTGGCCAGCACTCTGCACCATATAGGCTAGTATTCTAGAAGATAAGGCAGATAAGGTCTTGGTTGGAGTCTCTTTATGGTACTGATCACCTGCAAGATAAGGCTAAAAACTTGACTTTACTAAAGTTGGTTGTCGCATATAAACTGAATTTGTAATATCCAAATTGTAAAGTATAATTTACTACATTTTTCAATATATAGTTTCTGATAACTAGGTTTTGGAAATGATTTTCTAGTTTTTTAGATTTTTTTGTTTTCAGCTTTTCCAAGTTTAAGTGAAAGCTGAATACAAAAAACCCACAATATAAAAAAAAATGATTTTCGCAACCTAATTTATAGTTCCACAAAACCAAACACTACAAATAGAAAAGAATACTTACATATAAAAAGAACAACCTAGAAGGGAACGAATAAACCGTTGCAAGTAATAGGGCTGCCAGAGTAGAAACCAGAATACCATGGTAGGTGACAAGACCAGATAAAAAGTTGTGAGTACGAGCTTACACACAAACAAGAATAGGACTTGATATTTGAACTAAACCATCCTTACTGATGAACCTTGCACACAAACAATACCAAACAGGCTCTAAAAGTTGTGAGTACGTGCTTCCTCCTTCAGGGTATTACCCCTAAAAAGAGGCTGTTTCCGAGCGCCCCCAACCTGAGGGTGAGAACTTTCTAGGAGGTCACCATTTTGATACTGCTCTCGCCCAAGCACGCTTAAATAGTTTTTTATAATCACCTCAAAATAATCTGATTTGGATTCTTTTAACAAAGATCATTGTGTGGCATGTTTGTTTGACATATGTTCTCAATAGATAATCCAATATAAATTAATCTATCTTCTAATATATTTCATGGAAGATAAGTTTTAATTTATTCCTGGAGAGGCAATTAGTTGATTCTGTGCCAATTCCTATATCTTTGCTCCGTTTGTTTCGAAGAAAACATTTTCTTCTTGGAAAGTTTTTCCTTGCTAGGTATTTTCTTTGATAAATATTCTTTTTTGTTAAAAATTTTTGTTCGTTCAGCTAGGGAAAATGACTTCATTATTCTATGTTCATATAGGATTCATGCTCGATCAAGTTTAAGTTGAAATAGGCAAGGAACGTAACATCTCAACAAGAAAATGTTCTCTATTCTATGAAGGAAAACAGCATTTTTGCTCCTTCAAGAGAAGTCAACTTCCTTTCTATGAAAGGAAAACACTTTCTGTTGAAGCAAGGATTACTCATTTATGTAATGAAACTATAAAAGGCGGAAAAAGCTTTTCTGTGAAAACAAACGGAGCCTTAGATAACAAATAATCCTTATTTTCAAATAATTTATAGTTTCAAGTGTTCATTTGTTCTGCTTTTTAAAGTCTAAAAGTAAATAACTTCTCCACTTAAAAAACTCGGAGGCGAGCACTATAAGTCTATAGTTGAATCCTTGTTTTTCGAGTGTTGTATTGTGTCTTAAATTTTAGTCTAAATTTTCAAAGTAAATGTCTATAGTGGAGCAGAAGGACCAGTCCGATCCCAATACTGACCTCCAAATATGGACCTTTATTTCCAAGGTCGGTCTAGTATTACCTTTTCGCAACTAGGGTTTTGCTTCTTGTGCCTCTATAAACATTCTTTTAAGGATTTTAGCCTCATTAGCAAGATTTTATCCTCCATTTTGAGAACATAGTGAAAACTTTTTTCTTTTGCCTGTGGTTTTTCCCTCAGTTGAGGGTTTTTCACAGTATTATTGTTTCTCTTTCTCTATTCCATTCCCACTTTCGTTCAAATTTAATTTGCACTTCTAAATCGAACCCAATGCTCATCGAATCGGTTGAAGTCCAAAGTATTCTTCATGCAATTAAAAATATTGATATCTTTTCTTAAGTGAAGAACAGTTTGATCCACTATGTGTAAAAAATTATTACTGTATAAGATTCTTCAACCAATCATATCACGTCTTGATAATTGTTTTATAAGTAAAAAGAAAGAGATCTATTCGGTTAATATTTTATTTGTGGATGGACTTATTGTTATTGGATATTGGGACTTTTTTTTTTTTTTTGGATAATTCAACTTCATAGCAGATCCAAAACAAAACAACATACGACAACACAATAAGAATTTAGAACCAAACAACTAGAGGACTACTCCTAGAGACTCCGTTTTTTTTGCTAAAGTATCAGCTTAGGAATTAGCTTCCCTCAAAGTATGCTTGAAGGTCATAGGTCGGAAAAGACGCTTAAAAACATCAATCTTGTTGAGTAAAAGCTAAATCTCCAAGGAACAATGCTTCCATCTTTGATCCACGCCACCGCATTCGACGAATCCGACTCCACCTCGAGATCCAAATTACTCAGCCGTGTCTTTTAGAGCGAAACAAATAGCTTCCAACTCTGCTTGATTAGAATCCATAATCCCAACAGATGCCCAAAAAAAACTGCTCGGAATCTCCCATGACTATCCCTCAGCACCCCTCCCATAGCTGCTAAACCCGGTTTGCCAAAAGATGAATGGACATTATATGCTTTTCTGAAGAACTCTTATGCTTAATATCGAGTTGTTTATTTCATTGGTACCTATTGTTTATAAGATTATTCGGATGAGTCCCTCATCCTTTTTAAGTTCAATATGGTCCCTAATACATACAAATTAGTACAAATTGATCCTCATCTTTTTTGTTTTGTTCAAAATAGTCCTTAATTTTTTTTATTTATGACAAAATTGACGCCTTATCTTTTTAATTTTGACCTAATTTAAGTCACTAAATGAGGACTAATTTTGTCACAAAATAAAACAGTAGAAGCTAAAAGGCCAATTTGGACAAACTAACAAACATTATAGACAGTTTTGAACAAAAGAAAATAGGAGGGACAAGCTTAACGATTCAAGTCAAAGAGCTCTGAAACTTGCTTATCGATTCAAGTCAAAGAGCTCTGAAACTTGGGAACCTTAACTATGAGACTACATTAACCTGAGGGTGAAAGGTAGATAGGAACCAGACGTGCATGCGGGTTTGGGCGAGGACGAGGATGAGGTGAAGGGCATTCTTTTTACAATCGGAAAATGTTATGACAAAGTGTTGAATAGGTCCTCTTTCACCTTTTTCCTGTAGAAGCCTCATTCATCCACACCTCTTCCGAACAGCTGTGACTGTTGAGGTTAATTATAGCTAGTGATTGTCGGAAATTAATGGCACCCCTTTCCAACAGTTACTATCCACTGCTATATAAGCCATGTTTTGGCTAACGCTTTCACCCGTTCTCTCAACAACGCGCTTGCCGTGTTGGGCCAGGCAAGAGCCGAGGCATTCTTTTTACAGCACATGTTAGAAAATGTTGCGACAAAGGATTAAATAGTTACTTTTTCTAAAGGTCTCCTTTCTGATATAAAAGCCTCATTCATCCGCACCTCTTCGCAACAGTTGTGACCATTTGGTTGAATTGCAGCCGGTGACTGTTAGGGATTAATGGCATCCCTTCTCAAGAGTCATTTATACTGTTATATAGGCCATGTTCTAGTTAAATCTTTCATCCATCTTCTCAAAAACTCTCAATTTTCCTCTGTACTTTAATCTTTTAAAAAACATTCTCAATCTCCTGAGTCAAGGTTCTCTTAGTAGTCTTAACCGGCAACTAACATGTGCATACTAGGAGTCAGATTGCATTAATCTTAGAGGACGACCACCGCGTTACTATGTTGACTCGAACAGTAACAAAATCGTCTTTCGGGATGGTGGTGTTTCTCCTGGTGCAGTGTCTCAAATAAGATCTTTCTAATTTGTCATTTGGTTGATGTGTTTGATATTTAGTTGAAGTCCAGAGTGTTCTTCATGCAATTAAAAATATTGGAATCTATTTCCAAGTGAAGTAATAGGTTAAACCGTATGTAAAATAATTATTAAATATGTAAGATGCTTCAACTAATCGTATCATATCTCTACTAGCTTTTATACCCTTTTTCTTAGTAATTGTTTTAAAACTAAAAGGGAGATCTATTCGGTTCTTATTTTATAATTTTTATCATTATCAACGATCACAGTCTTCTAGAACTGAAAAGTCGGATAAACTTTTTGGGGACATGCTAAAGTAGGGAGGCATTTATCAGGATGGAGTAACTTCTTTTTTTTTTTTTTTTGTACATGGTGGGGATGCATATGAGACGAGTTGAACCATTTGGCTTAGCTCGTCGAGATTTGGCCATATCAGGCTTATTTTTTAGGCAATCTTGAGTATTAAGCTTGTTCAAAAGTAAAGATCATAGAAAAACCTTGATTCTAAAGGCTACTCCAGCTTTTCAGACGTAAGAACATAACGAAAAATTGAAAAACGATTAAGTAGCAGAAGAACATGAAATTTAACGCTCTTATTATATACTTATATAAATAGCCGAGTCGATGAGCACACTGCTACTTACCTACAAGCTTTAGTTTGGATAAGTTCCTTTTCTTATAAAAGAACAATTTTTTTCAGAAATTTTTTTTTCCCAAACATCTCTAAGACATACGGAATCATATATATTTGCGCTACGTCATGTTTATGCTATTGAAAGCTCTTATTATACTTGTATCAATAGCCGAGTCGATGAAGTGCACTGCTACATGTCTACAGGCTTTAGCCTGGGAAAGTGCTTTATTCTAAAAAGAAGTTTGATCAAACAGGCTCTAAGACATTCCGAATCATACTATATTTTGCTATGTTATGTTTGTGTTTTGAAATCTCTTATTAGACTTACATCAACAGCTGAGTAGATGGAGCACAATGCTACTTGCATACAGGCTTTCACCAGGAAAAAGTGCCTTTTCCTGTAAAGAAACACTTCAAACCCCCCCCCCCAAAAAGAAGTTTGGCCAAACAGACTCTATGTATGTATTCATGCTATCGAAAGCTCTAATTATACTTAAATTATATGAACAGGGGAGTAGATGGAGCACAATGGTACTAGCCTACAGGACACTAGGAGTAGTATTTGGAGGATTAGTGACATCTCCACTGTATGTATATCCATCCATGACATTGAAGTCCCCTACTGAAGATGACTACTTGGGTATTTATAGTATCATGTTTTGGACCCTTACTCTCATTGGTGTTGTCAAGTATGCTGGCATCGCTCTAAGAGCTGATGACCATGGTGAAGGTAAATTTCATTTTTTGCTTATCTATCGTTGGAGCCCGTTTGATCAAGTTTCTTTTCGAAAAATTGTGCAGCATTTAAGAGCATTTGGATGTGAAAAAAAGTGCCTAAATATGCTTTTAAGCACAATTAGGAGAATAGTGATTCTCTTTTCAAGTAGAAGTAAAAGATTAAACACATAAATACCCTTATTGAAAAAGTGTTTACTAATCGTAGAGTCTGTTTGACCAAGTTTCTTTTTCGAAAAGTGTTTTTTAAGGGGAAAAAAGGAACACTTTTATTAGGGTTTAAGGGTGTTTGGCCAAGAAAAAAGGTGTTCTTATATAGAAGTAGAAAAATATTATTTTATCTCCTTTACATCAAAAGCAATAGACGCAAAAACAAAAATTTTTTAGATAAAATACCCTTATTGAAAGTACTTTTGACAAAAGTGGTTCTTCATAAAAGTGATTTTATAAAAAAAGAGCAATTTTTCACTGCTTGGCGAAATAGGCGCTTAACATAACGTTTCTCTAGACAAGATTGGTCAAGACCGCAAGCAATTGCTTGGGCCGTAATTTGTTGGTTGAAAAGTAGTTTTTTTGTTTTTTTTTTGGTGTAGCTTTTTGTTGCAAGTACCTGATGAGAAATGAACTATTGCAGGTGGAACATTTGCTCTGTACTCATTACTTTGTAAGCAGATGAATATGGGTATTCTTTCTTCAGAAAGTGCTAGCTCCAACGGTACAATAAATTCAAATTTTAGCCCACAAGAGGGAGCTGAAAAACAAAGCAAGCTTCACAAATTTTTTGAAAAAAGTATGGTTGCTAGAAGAATACTGTTCTTTATCTCTGTGCTTGGAATGTGCATGATTATTGGCGATGGTATACTCACTCCTGCTATCTCAGGTACCTTCTTTTGTTAACTCTTAACGTCTTTTTCTTCACGGGCCTGTTTCGTACCAGTTTTTGTTTGCGATTTTTGGTTTTTTTTATAAAGACTATGGGTATGTTTGGCATTAGCTATAGCTGTTAGAGTTGGCTGTTGGCTATCAATGGATAGTGGATATTTGTTAGAGGTTAACTAAATGACCACTGTTAGCGTTGGCTCATAAATTTATAAGTAGATGTAAGTGTTCGATAAAATTAGTTGTTGTGGTTGGTTTATTAATGTAAAATTACATATTATCAAAGTCGTTGGTCTTTCTAAAAACTGGAGACCATATTCTGGAAATGATTTCTAGGTCAAGTAAAAAATTTTGGGGCTTGATTATTCGACTCGAATTCAGCAGCGATTTGCACCCTTTTTGAGGAAAAAGGGAGAAATCGAGGGAGAAGAGAAGAGGAAGAAAGAGGGTGAGAGAAGGGGGAGAAGTTAGTCATTTAATTTGCATAAGAATGGTTTACAAATGAGTTATTAGAAGCTATTTACAAGAAAATTAATAAGGCAGCCAACTAATTTTAACTGAAATTAGAATCTTGAACAACAACAATAACAGTCCCAGAGCCTTAAGAGCTCCAGCGTCACCGCGTGTGCAGGGTCTGGGAGGGGTAGGATGTACGCAGCCTTACCCCATCAGGGTGAGACCTAACGAGAGGCTACTTTCGAAGACCCTCAACCTGATAGGTACGAAGAGCATGTAAAAAATTAGAACCTTGAACAAGCCTGCACAAAATTACAAATTTGCCACTGGAGTCCATCGTATTTACATAAATATCATTCAATACCCAATTTTCTAACTTCAACCGTTTTTAACTTAATTTTTCTCCCTTTTTTCCGCCAAAGCAGTTATTAAATGACAAGTTAAAACAGTAAATTAAAAATCGAGAGAAAACTGTCTCCAAAACTTGGTTTTTAGTTTCTCAAGAACCAAAAACTATAGATAGAAAACGATTCCGAACATGCCGTAAATGGTTCATTCTTTCTAGCTCCGTTCTTGAATTATTCTGAATCGTTTTCTATTTTCTGTTTCCAGTGTTGTCAGCAGTGGAAGGAATAAGAGCTCCTTTTCCTTCTGTCAGTAAATGTAAGTAGCAATCTTCAGTGCTCAACAATGTTACATGTTCAGTTTATTATTGTATTGTGTCTCAAATTTTTGTCCATATTTCGAGCACAGGTTACATTGGTTTCCTCATTTCTAGAGTTTCTCTATGAGGTGCCATATATATTTACCTCTTCATTTTTCTAGTGTTTCAGCGTTGAAACACATAGAGAGAGAAACATAGAGGGAGAGCGAAGAAATTTCTCTTGTAATACTCTAATTTTGATCTAGTGAAGTTCTCTAACTCTGCCTGTGGTTTTTCCCTCACATTGAGGGTTTTTCACGTAAATACTATCATACTGGTGTTTTTATTTCTCTTTCTCCCTATTCTTGTAATTTACTTTTCAGATTCATTTGGTAACTGTCGAACCTAAATCTTGAGTATTTTTGCCTTACACATATGACTTCAATGATTTGTAGCTTACACGGTATTGATAGAGATATGTACAATGTACCTATCAAGTTCGTGTAATTCTTTTATTGTGCTAGTTTTTTCCTTCTATTTTTAATTGCGTCAATTCAGTTGCCATTTTAGTTCTATAGTGAAATTAAAGTTAACTTAACGACATAATTTGTAAGCCTGGGTATCGATGGGTTCAAAATTGAGTGAATGAGTGTGTTTGTACTAGATATAAAATTATAAAATATGCGATGTTTTAAATGGTACTTATTAGATCTAGTTAGACAATTTGTTAAGATTAATATAGAATCTTATAGATATCCTTATTTTTGTCAATTCGATTTTAATTAAGATTTATTTTTGTTAATAAGATAATTTCGTTATCCGAAGCAGTTTTCTAACAATCTTAGAAGTTAGTTTTGTGTATGAGTATAGTTTGGCAATTCCTCATATTTTGTGTATGAATATAGTTTGGTAATTCCTCATATTTACTTCCAAAGAAATATTATTGAGCTTAGTTTTTTTCACAACACGCAAGCACCGGATCCCATTAGAACTCCGAAGTTAAGTGTGCTTGGACGAAAGTAGTACCAATATGGGTGACCTCCTTGGAAATCCTCGTGTTGCACCCCTCAGGTTGGGGGTTCTCGGAAACAGCCTCCCTACCCTGAAGGGGAAGGCTACGTTCATCCACCCCCCAAACCCTACTTAGACGGGAGCCCTTGGAACACTGAGAATGTTACTTTTAGTTTTTTTTTCACAAGAAGCTGTGCTACATCATACAGTGTTAACACGACATATGTTTATTTACTTTGCAGCGTTAGTGGGAGCATTTTCCGCTATTATTCTTGTTCTTCTGTTTCTGCTTCAAAAGTTTGGCACGTCGCGAGTGAGTTTCCTTTTCTCCCCCATCATGGGAGCATGGACATTGACGACACCAATGGTAGGAATCTATAGTATTATTCATCACTATCCGAGCATATTCAAGGCAATATCACCACTCTATATCATAACTTTCTTTATGAGGAATAAGAAGGAAGGCTGGCGTTTACTTGGTGGCATTGTCCTCTGTATAACGGGTGAGCATGTTGTTAATGCATTTCTTTTTGTAAATATAAGAAATCCGATTGGACTGTATAAGGGGTCAGTCCTCCCTAGAATCCCCCATGAATCCCTTCACTGTTGATGAGGGCGAGATTCAATCCCAGGTCATTGGTACCACTCCCAGAGACTTTTCTAGTTGATCTATTGGGGACTTAGGAGGGTAAACGAGCCAAGTCGAACCAAGCATTCCCTTGCTGGAACTCGAGCTCGATAAGGCTTATAAAGCTTGGGTTCAAGTTGAGCTCTTATTGAGCATTCAAACCTTTGTTCGAGCTCGGTTTAATTAGCTTTTAGTGTGTTCAATACTTGGCTCGGCTTTGCTGCTAGCCTAACCAATCCAATTTCAGCTTGTCGAGCCGATTTAAGCTCATAACTGAGCCGAAGTTGCTATGAGTCGAGCTCGTTATTGAACTGAGCTATTCAAGTTACTATCGAGCCATTATTAAACTATTTTTAAGCTAATACCGACTGTTAACAAACTCTTAACAAGTCTTCAACGAGCTTGTGGCGAGTTCTTATCGAGCCCTTATCAAACTGTTCGTGAATGTTAACAAGCCGAGCACACCCTTGTTCGAACGCGGATCAATAAGCTTACCACGCCTTCTCAAGCTTAGCTTCCTCCATAATGAACACGAACGAGCAATAATCTATTTTGAACACGAGAAGTTCATTGAACGTTCAGCTCATTTACAGCCCCTTCCAGCATGGTGCTAATGCATATTGTAAAGTTATTCTACTGTTATTCGCATACTAGTAACGAATTTTGAATTTACCATTATGCGAATGGTTATTGTTGGGGTTGTAAACGAACCAAATGTTCGATGAACTACGTGTGTTCGAAATCTATTAGAGCTCATTCATGTTCCTTTGGGGCTCAGTAGCTTATGGAGTTAAATTCGAGCAAACTCAATAGCTGGCAAGGCTCGATTAGGCTTGATTTGGACCGATAACAAGCTTGACTTGACTTCATAACTAGCTGGAATCAGCTTGATAAGACTAACAAGCTAAGCACAGTCGAGTATCAAATGCACTAATCTCTTCTTAAACCTAGTTCAAACAGAGGTTCAAAAGCTTGTTAAGAGACTCAAACTCGAGATTGATAAATCTTGTCAAGCTCGGGTTCAAGTAAGGGGGTGCTCCGCCCGAGTTGCCTTGTTTACACTCCTCGGCCACGACCCTTTATGATACCATATGCAATATTAGGACCATGAACCATGGACTGCACTTTAATTCTATGCTTCTGAGTTATCAAATTTAGGGCTTATTTGACCAAGCCACGATTTTTTATCAGCACTTTCGTAAAGGTGTTTTTAATCTGGGTATTTTTAAGGTTTTTAGTTTTTGCTTCCACATTTGCTTTAAAGGAGAAGCACTGTTTTTCTACTTTTATTTAAAAGTAATTTTCTCTGCAGGCCAAGCATCCTTAAATCTTAAAAAGGACACGTTTTCTAGAAAAAAAAAGAGTTCGGCCAAATAGGCCCTTATTCCGCCCAATTCATTCTGTTTATGAATAAATCGTCTATCGTTTCACTCACTCCTACCTGTTATTGTGCAGGCTCTGAAGCCTTGTTTGCTGATCTTGGCCATTTTAACAGAAGTTCCATTCAGGTTTGCTATTACTCTTCTATTCATTTGTTTTTGATCATATATATCTTATACGATTGTATTTTGTCCATTGTGTCAATTCAGTCCTTGTACTCTGTATGAACACTAACACCACATTGTCGTTCCTTGTCCTTGTCCTTGTCCTTTACCCAGATCGCGTTTTTGTTCACCATATATCCGTCATTGGTTCTCACTTACGCGGGGCAAACGGCATATCTCATAAGGAATCCATTTGATCACGCGGATGGATTCTACAAGTTCATACCCGCTAAAGTCTATTGGCCTATGTTTGTTGTCGCAACCTCTGCAGCTATTGTGGCTAGTCAGTCTCTGATATCGGCCACTTTCTCTCTCATCAAACAATCCGTTGCACTCGACTACTTTCCTCGAGTCAAGGTGGTACACACCTCGTCGAGCAAAGAAGGCGAGGTCTACTGTCCAGAGATCAACTATGTCCTTATGATTCTTTGCGTCGCGGTCATACTCATATTCGGAGATGGACAAGCCATTGGCAATGCTTTTGGTATGATTTGTTAACTTCCTTCTTGCATTATTTTGCATGAATTCTTGAATCCATGTAAATGACTCCATAGGGTGTCAATACTAAAACCCGATCCCGCCCTCCTTTTTTGTACCGATGCCTTAGATTTCCCTCTGAAAAGAGCGCAATCCTAAGGGACTTTGTCTTCTTTTAAAAAGGTAAAACCCGATCCCATCAAAAGTTTGAATTTTAATAGTTTTGACAAGAATAAAGGCAAGTTTGGCGAAACAATTTTATGGAAAAAAGTGATTTTAAGGGGAAAAAAATATTTTTTTTAGGATTTGGGGATGTTTGGCCTGGAAAAAATGCTTATAAATAGAAGTAGAAAAAATTTTCAGACAAAAATACCCTTAAAACACTTTTTACAAAAGTTCTTATGCAAAAACTACAACAACAACAACAATAACAACAACAACAGTCCCAGTGCCTCGCGGCTCCCGCAGAAAGCAGGGTCTGGGAGGGGTGATGTAGGCCGCCTTACCCCTTCCGGATGGAAAGGAGGCTGTTTCCGAGGACCCCCAACCTGAAGTAATTGAGTGCCTAAATTTCTTATGCAAAAACTGCCTAAAAAAAATAGCTTTTCACTACTTGGCCAAACAGGCATACTAGGATACATGATATCCTAGGAAGTTCTTATGTTGTAAACCTTTTAGAGTGAGAAAAGGTCGTTATTAGAATCACATTGCATTGCACTTTTCCTCATTTTGGATTTTGATCCTGTAGGCTCTGTTTGTTTTAAAAGAAATGATTTCATCTCAATTCTACTGTCTTTTTACATAACTTTATAGTAACAACCACAAATAAATAAAAAGTTTTCTCCATTGAGGAGAAATTAACTTCCCCTCAACGAAAGGGAAAAATGTTTTCCTTCATAGAGCAAAAAATATTTTCCGTTGTAATCTCATTATCATGTGCTTTACGTCAACCTCAACTTAGCCAAGCATAAAACTCATACAATTAAATTTATAAAACGAAATCATTTTCTTCAGCTAAAAATACATTTTCTCTCTTTTTTGCAGGTGTTGTTGTAACTATGGTCATGCTAGTCACCACCATACTTCTTACCTTAGTCATGATCTTGGTATGGAGAACTCCACCCATACTCGTCGCACTTTTTTTCCTCACATTTTTCTCTATGGAAAGCATTTATATAAGCTCGGTTTTCACCAAACTCCCCGAGGGCGGTTGGATACCATTCGCGATATCTATCGCCTTAGCACTCATCATGTTCGGTTGGTACTACGGGAGACAGAGAAAGATCCAGTACGAACTAATACACAAGATCGACATTCAGAGTCTCCCAGTACTCTTATCTAACCCGGTCATTCGCCGCGTTCCTGGTATTTGCTTCTTCTACACCAACACCCAAGACGGGCTCACCCCAGTCCTAGGACACTACATAAACACCACGAATTCCCTTCACAAAGTAACCATTTTCACCACACTGCGGTACTTATTAGTCCCAGAAGTCGGCCCCCGCCACCGAATTATTGTCAAGAAACTCGGGTTAGAAGGCATATACAAGTGCATTATTCAGTATGGTTATACTGATTCGTTACAGTTTGAGGGGGGCGACATTGTGACCCATGTGACCAACGTGTTGAAGGATCATATAAGGGACACAAACACTGAGTTTTGGGCATCTGATGAGACTGGTGTCGAAGAAGAGGTGACCACGTTGGAGGAGGCGAAAAACGCGGGGGTGGTGGTGCACGTAAGGGGAAAAACACGGTTTTATATCGGTCCGAAATGTGGGTGGTTTGATAGGAAAATGCTAAGGTTTTATGAAGCTATGCATAGTAATTGTAGGTCCGGTTTGCCTAGTCTAGACGTGACATTGCAACAGAAAATGGAAGTTGGTATGCTTTATGAGGCTTAATGTATAGAAAGGTATAATGCCATAGGGTGCTTTTATTTAGGATTTGTATAGTGATTGGAATGTGCATTAAATTAGGTCCTTTCGTTTAAGTTGCCAGCTAACTCAACTGGTAAAGTCTCTGGGTGATGGTTTCCGAGACTTTGGATTAAATCCTACCCTTATCGTGGAGAGACGGGTTAGGGGAGATTTGGGGAGGATTGTCCCCTTCTTACTATGTATTCAACAAAATGGCCATTTTTGGTATTGTTTTGTGTTTTTAGTTATTGCCTCTCTTCAGGGTAGCCCCCTGAAAGGGGAAGGCTGCGTACATTTACCCCCCATACCATGCTTATGCGGGAGCCCTTGGAGGCACAGGATTTTTTATTGTTGTTGTGTTTTTAGTTATTCATTTCAAGAGACTTAAAGTTCGCTTTTAAAAAATAATTTTTTTTAATGTTTGGGTTTTTTTTGTTTTTCATTTTTTTTCTCGTTTAATTGAAAAGGAAGAAGAAGAAAAAATCGTTTCTGAAATTTGGTTTTTGGTTCTCGAGAACCAAAAATTATAAGAAAAAAATGATACCAAAAACTTAGAGCTGTTTTGGTCTCGTTTTCCATTTATTGTGTCTAATCTTTGAGAAATTAAAAGCCCGTATTTGAAAATTGAGTTTTTTTCTTATTTTTGGTTCTTTTCTACAAGTTTACTCAAGTTAGGAAAAAATTAAAAACGAAAAGCTAGATGCAAGAAGAACAGTTTTCAAAATATGAATTTTCAATTTTCAAAAATTAAAAATTATAAACAATAAATGATATCAAATGGGCACTTAGTAAATACGATAATTAGGATAATGGGATAGATATCATGCCAGTAGACCTAATAATTGTAAGTTATAGTGTGGGTAAATAAGGGTTCATTTACCGGGCACTAAGGCATCGGATTCCATTAGAACTCCGAAGTTAAGCGTTCTTGGACGATAATAGTACTAGGATGGGTGACCTCCTGGGAAGTCCTTGTGTTGCCAACCCTATAAAGTTGGGGGTCCTCGGAAACAGCATCTCAACAAAGTTACACCCTGAAGAGACAAAGTTGCGTGCATACATCCATCCCTCCCAGACATCGTTTATGCGGGAGCCCTTGAAGCACTGGGTCTTCTGTTGTTGTCGTTGTTGTTGTTGTGTGGGTAAATACCACCTTGGAATTAAGTATCAACGTAGCTATATTTGGCAACAGCTTTTTGTTAGTCCGGTATGCTTGATAAAAGCTTTTTCTGATTAGCATTTAGCTATTTAATCAGTCAAAATATTAAAGGTTGTGTTTGATAATAATTTTTAGAGTTATTTACATTAAAAGTCCTTGTATATTATCCATTGTGTCAATATAGTTCTTTTACTTTTCATTGCGTCAATTTACTCTCTATACAATTGATATTGTGTCAGTTTGATCCTTGGAGTAAAACTTATGTTAAATTATTAATGAAATTTTTAATGGTTCAACCACTAGTTAGGTTAAATGGAGTGAACGGGTGGATTTGTATTGAATTTTTTGCATCTACTGTATTTGTGCCATTAAAAATTACGTTAATAATTTAGCTTGAATTTAACCAAATGACTAAATTGATACAATAAAAAAATTGCATGGACCTTTAGTATAATACCCTAATTTTTATTGTTGCCGTTTTCATCAATTTTAGCGCTTAAGTATAACTTTTGGCGCCGATAACTCTCGAAAGCTAGCTGAAAGGGGCAAAAAAAAATATGTTACCCTTGTTCAGTAATTGTTAATATATACACAAGTGCAAAGTCTGTATTTTTATTTTGAAATTGTTTTCAAAAAATATTTTTGAAATTACTTAGTTTGTGAGAAAAAATAGTTAGTAGATTAAATAGGTACATTTATCTTTTTTTTATTTTTTTATAAATAGTTAATATTTTCATACATATTAATTTACAAGGAATATTTTGTTGGCATAAAAATATATAATTTTTTTATTTTAAATAATATGATTTAATAATATGTAATGATAAAAAATATTAGCTAAAAATTAACAATTATGAATTATCAGCTAACAACCTATTTTTTTAATAATTTGTATACAAGCATGCGAAAGCACAAAAATACAGACACATTCCGACGACAAACAATAAAAATATTTGAAACTTCTAAAGCAATAGGTCGTCCACAATCAGGACTCCAAACAAAAAATATTTAATCAAGGGAAAAGACAATCCTATCACTAATAATACTAAAATTAAACACTAGAAGACAGCATAAAGGAGCTACCCTAATAAAAAAACTCTAAAACACCAACGTAAGTGCCATATGAAACAACTAGGCTACGAGCATGCCAAAACACCAGCAGCAAACCACAACAGGACAATAATAATTTACAATAATGCCGCACCAGAACAAAAGTCTCAAACACTTCAAAATGATATCTCTCCTAACGGATCATGACACGAAATTAATTTCAACTCACCTTATTTGACTTTGACAGCTTCTTCAAAGCGATAGAGACGTTACCATGGAAAGCACAACCCAATTTGCTCAAATCTGATACTACTTTATTTGACTTGGTTTTATAAATATTGTTCCACTTTTATTTTAAGTTGGGGGCCTTTAGAAACAGCAACCCTTCAAGATAGCACCCTACAACAACCATAATAACATACCTAGTGCCTCAATAGCTCCGACATAAGCGGGGTCTGGGAGAGGCAGATGTACGCAGCCTTGTCCCTTCAGGGTACAACCCTACAAAGAGGCTGTTTACGAAAACCTCCAACCTTATAGAGTTGGCAACTCGAGGGATTTCCAGGAAGTCACCTATTCTGGTACTACTCTCACTCAAACATACTTAACTTCAGAGTTCTAATGGAATCCGATGTCTTAATGCTCGGTAAATGAATCCTCCTTCAAAGTAGCACCCTATAAAAGTAAATCTATATATATTTTACCCTCACACCCTACCTTGGCAAAAGCGTTACGCACTGAATTTATTGTTATTAATGTTCTTAGAAAGAATGATTCTAGAACACTCCAAGCTCTTCCATACCCAAAACATCTGGAACAAATCAAACCCCCATAAAAAATTTTACAACCACCCTCATGCCACCTCTTCTTCTACACCACCATCGCTTCCCTCTCTCTCACCTCCACCACCAACCTCTCCTCTCCTCGGTTTCTATGAACCGATTGTCTCAAAAGCTTAAGCTAACGACTAAAAGTAACAAACCCGCCATCATGTCTCACTCCAAAGAACAACACACTCGTACCATGTCTAGTACCCAACGTTCCCAAAAGCTTAAACTGACGGATGAAGAGACCGAAAACCTAGCCCAAGTCCTCCATTACCACAACCAAACTAAACACAACTTCACCAACTATGCTAGAGGCCCTAGTGGCTTAGATTGGGCTAACCAACCCAACCCATTTCGTCGTTACATTTCTTCCCCTCTAATCTCTCTCCCCCACCCCACAAAACAAACGCACCCGCAAGAGCGAGGCCTAAACATACACACAGAAAAGCGTGCAATAGAAACGATATCATCTTCATCTTCATCTTATCCTTTGTATGATTCTCTCTTTATCTCTCTTCCCCCACCAAAACCCATCTCGATTTCATCGATTTCTAACCTTTTCTATGATTCTTTAGCTTTATCAGCTTGGAAAAGTACTGGGTTTTCAACTTGGTCTCTTAGGGTTAATCCTAGCAGTGGGAATTTGCATCCTACTGAAGCTTATATCATTGGGCCTGGGATTGAAGGTGTTAGTGATGTGCCTTTTGTGGCTCATTATGCGCCCAAAGAGCATGGATTGGAGATTAGAGCAGAGATTTCATGTGGGTTATGGGAGAATTGGTTTCCTAAGGGTTCGTTTTTTATTGGGTTTTCTTCGATCTTTTGGAGGGAGGCTTGGAAGTATGGGGAGAGGGCATTCAGGTATGGTACTTGAGACTTTGTTATTTTGTATTCCGTATTAAATTAATCTTTATTAATAGTTTGAAGTATCTTTGATATAATTTAGAAGTCGAGGGTTTACATTGATTTTCTGAAGCGCGTATTTTGGAGCGTCTTTAGTGAAATTAAAAGTGGAGGGGTCATGTTAATTTGACCAATAGTTCAGGATTGTATTTGATGAAATTAAAAGTTCGGAGGGTCACTTTGATTTTGACCAATTGTTTGAGGGTTTCTATGAATCTTACTCTTTTTTTACTTTGTTTATCGAAAATTATCACTTAAATACTGTACGGTTTGAGCATTTATGGAAATATAAGGAGAGGGCATAGGTTCGGCTGCCCTTGCAAGCTGGCTTGTGGTAAAGCTCAAAAAGCTTGCCTCGGTTTAGCTTATTGAACCAAGCCCAAGGTTAATGAAGCTTGAGCTTTGGGCTCATGAGCCCAAACGGAGAGCGACCTATTTCAATATCATTATTAGCTAATGCATGTCCAACCAAGCCAAGTTGAGCCTAAACAAGCTGAGTCAACCTTGAGCCTAAACGAGCGTAAATTGAGCTTAAAAGAGCCTAAAAATCACAAGTTCAGTTAGGAAACGCCGAGCCGGATTGGAGCTCAACCAAGTTGAGCCGAACCTGAGTGTATGATGAGCCGAGCTTGACATTTCCGACGGTCGGGGAGTGAATGTATACGGGCCTCGCCTCAAGTCTGATGAGGTCAGCCACAACTCAGCTCAAATACAGCAGCGTTGCTTGGCATCTTGACCAGCCCTAACCCCAATATTCAGTAGTCATATTATAAATTGATGTTCATGGAACGTAAATCGTGGTTTCTCGATTTTCAGGTATTGTAATCATGATGTTGGTCATGCTATTGGTGCAGTAGCAATCGCAGCTGCTGAGTTAGGATGGGATGTGAAGCTACTTGATGGGTTAGGGTTTAATGAACTTGAAAAACTAATGGGGCTTGAATTTTTCCCTAAATTAAACATCCCAAATCACCCAATTAAGGGCAAATTCCCTGAGATTGAGTTTGAACACCCAGATTGTATTTTGCTAGTTTTTCCACAAGGGGCTGAACATTTTGATGTCAATTTTAATGGGTTGAGCTCGGTTTTATCGGAGTTTTTGAAGTTGGAATGGAAGGGGAAGCCAAATTCGCTTAGCAAAGAACACATTATTTGGGACATAATCTACCGAACCTCAGAGGCTACGAAAAAACCGATGTCATCCAGCGAGAAATTGAGTGTGGACCCATTTCAAAGTAGCGCGTTATGTAGTAGAAGTTCGTATAACGGGTTAACAGTTTCAGAGGTAGTCAGGAAAAGGAGAAGTGCAGTTGACATGGACGGAATGACTCCTATGGAAAAAGAAACGTTTTTTCAAATTCTTTTGCATTGTCTTCCGTCAGGTTCAAGTGGCCGAGGGAAGCAGTTGGCATTGCCGTTCAGGGTTTTTACGTAGGATGGCGAGGTTCATGCCGCGTTGTTTGTTCATAGGGTCTCAGGGTTGCCCAAGGGGTTGTACTTCCTAGTAAGGAATGAGGACCATTTTGATGATCTTAAGAGAGCGATGAGGCCCGAGTTTACATGGAAGAAGCCAGAGGGTTGCCCTGATGATCTTCCACTCTATGAACTCGCGTTAGGTGATTGTAGGAGGATCTCGAAAGCACTTTCGTGTCATCAGGTAATTGGGATTTAATTCTTGGCCCTTTAAGTATGTTTGAACATGACATGAATTTCTTGTATATATGTATTAATAGTATAGATATAATCCACGCAGCAAGAGTATCATGGATCTTTAAAGTATGCTACCCTATAGTACCATACTTGTATGAGACTCCGATGTGTGTATGACCCCTCGGCAATTTTGTATGATTTTTCTATATTTTTGGTCTGATATGATGTCCAGTACTCTTATCCAATATGGGTTCTTTAGAGCAAAATGGACAGTCTGGATAAGATAGGTGCTACTTATGTAACTCGTAAAACCTTTTAGATGTGCAATTGTAGTAAAGCCACTATAATTGCGTAGGTAAAAGGACTAAATTAACACAGTAGGCAAAGTGCAGACACTTTTGGCGTAAATAACTTATAAATAACTATAATAGATATGTATTAAGTTTGTTGTTATGGAACTACTTCTGCATAATGCCTCGCAGTACAAACTCATAATCTCATTCCGGCCTTTATTTGATTCTATGCCACGTAACACGCATACGCACACAAAATAAGGGATCTAAAATGCAATCGTTATGGAGAATTATGTGCATTATTATTAAACCTCTTGTGTAAAATTATGTCTTTGTAAAAGGATATTGCTGGTGATGGCTGCTTCAGCCTTGGCATGATAGCGCATTTCGAGCCGACATTGCGTGAAAAAGGCGTGTGGATGTATCCTAGGTTGTTTTGGGAGACCGGAGTCCTCGGCCAAGTGCTTTATCTCGAGGCTCACGCTGTTGGTGTATCTGCCACTGGAATTGGCTGCTTTTTTGACGATCCTGGTATGTTTATCTCGTGTTTTCTTATCGTTTTGCATTGAAGTCTGAATTATTTGAGATTGTATCTAACGATCAGGATCTATTTGGACTAGTCGTGAGATAACTGTTTTTTCGTAAGGCTTTTGGCAAGAGCACTTTAGTAAAATGTTCTTCATAGGGGTAATTTTGTCCAGAAAACTTTTGAAGTGTTCTGCTTCTACTTTAACGGAGAAACAATATTTTTCTACTTATGCTTAAAAGCAGAAAAACAAATTATGCTTTTATTTTAAAGCACTTTCATTCCATTACAAACTCCCTTGAAACTTGAAAAGATGTCTTTTTTCTGAAAAAAGCACCTTTACGGAAACGTTTGGCCAAACAAGTCCTTAGTTTGGTAGGGAGAAGTCGTCTTCCGTTTATACCAGGATGTGGACAAAGTATTAATGTTGATGTGTTAAGAAAACCTTTGAAGGGGGTTAGTTAAGTGATAATGCACTTGGACTTGGTGCCTTATGAGGGTTGCTTTGTTTAGGCTAATTTCAACTTCATCTAAGCGCGTTTGGGCTCATTAAGCTTGAGTCAGGCTTGTTTAGGCTTAAATTTGGATCAATTAGTCATATTTAAGTGTGAGTTCGGCTTGTTTAGGCTCACGACCCTACAAGCTCGAGCTTGACTAGACTCGCGCTCAACTCAATAAGCTAGCTTGGCTTGTCTCGATCCTTAAAAAAACCAAAGCCTTTTGAGCTCGTTGACGAGCTAGCTCGACTAATTCCGTAGGCCTCAAATAACCCTTTGCACACAGAAAAGCCTCCAAGTGAGCTGTGTATGCAATCCAGTGATTCTTCGAGGTTTGCAGGTAACTGTTACAACACTTACTCCGAAAAAATAAAGTACTTAAAACCCCGGGTACCCAGTTGTATATATTAAAATGTCAGGATACTTAAATGGTAGATGCTCAAACTTTAGCATACCTAAGTGATAAATTCCTTTAATCGTGCACCAGTATTTTGACTATGTTTCTCGATCTTATTCAGTGCACGAGGTACTTGGGTTGAAAGGAGCCGACTATCAGAGCCTGTACCATTTCACCATTGGAGGACCAGTTGTCGACAAGCGCATTATGAGCCTACCCGCTTATCCAGGTCCTGCTATCGATGCATAATTCGTCTCGAAAATCACATAAAATCGAGTTTGGTGTTTGTTCTTATGCGAGCACTCTCTATCTTGGGTAAGAACTACCATACACATACGCTTATTTGTATAGAATTCCAAGATCATGAATGATCCTCAAAATAGCTAGATGCACAATTTTGTTCGGAGAATTTATCATTTAGGTATCCTGGGGATCGTCTTTTATCATTTTAGGTATTCTATCTTTTTAATAAATACAATAAGTTATCGGGAGATTTAAAAATGATGTAACTTGGGTAGCCTTAGTTGGAATCCACTTTTTTGCGGAAAAATGTTGACTTGTCATATGATTCTGGCAATATAAGTACTTTTAGGTGGAATATTGTTGTAATTTAGCGACTTCTTGTTGAAACAATGAAGCGCATGTATATTGATGGAATTATATGCTACATCAGGCAAAAGTCTATCGAATTCTAACAAAAATTTACCGAATTCCAATAAAGGAAGCCCAAGTGAGAAAATTTTCAAATTTGAAGATAGCTTATTTTGTATTGAAACAGGAGCTTATTAAGGTGAAAAATACTCGAATCTTAGTATCTAAGGATGAATTTTCTTTTCTTTTGAAGTTTATAGAAACCCCCTGTTATGATATTTGGCCTTTGAATACACTGAATTTTCGGAATCCATCCAGAAATGAAGAAACGTTTGCCCTTTTTTTTTTTTTTTTTTTTGGGATAACGAGAACCCGGTTGCTTGATAAATCTCAACTCATGCAGTGGCACACACACTACGGGAACTAGTTAAGGAATCCTCATCCTCCTGCATTTGGCCTGTGTTAGGTTCCAAGAAAGGGCACTTAATGCTCCTTTTCTTACCTCTAGTCGAGCAATCTTTTGTTGGAATCTAGCAAATGTTTGCCGAAAGATACTAAGCGCATATTACAGCAATGATGTGCCATATTAGCAAATTTCACGTAGAATACACCAAGTTTTAACAAAAGTTCTCCTAATTGTTGGGGTATTTAATTGATAAGACTTTGAAACCTTATAATATATCATTGTATGTATTGAAATTTTATAGTGCTTTGATAATAAATTATCAAACTTTTAGCTACCTAAGTGATAAATTCTCAAGAAAATATCGAGTTTATGGGAGAATTAGATTAGGTTAATTTGGTTTCAATACAGTTTGTGTGGCATTAAGTTCGCAAGGAAAATTTTAGCGGTTTGGGTTACGAGTGTACTTAATTTGGATCGATAGGTAGATATACATTCATGCACTTGCATTTTAATATGATCGATCTGCTAAGAAATTACGTTATTAACTTTAATTTTACCAAAGACTAAATTGATAATATAAACTTTGAATTATATTAAAATAATTAAAAATATAAGAATTAATAAGTAAAATAAGTACCGTACAAAAAATTGAGCATAAATAAGCCTAAAAAGTTGATTGTGATGGCATCCTACTACAAAAAAAAGTGCAGCAGCAATCCATATGGAAACATTGATTCTACTATGGTCGAAACTAGCATTAACAAAATTTGATATGATATAATAATACGTAAAATCAACACTAAAATAGGCTGCGGTTTTCAAGAACATAGTTGAATTTGAATCCAATAATATTTTGTTGGGAAAATTTACAAACTAAACACAAACAGAAGTGAAAATCAAATAAAATCAGCGAAATAACGCATGAAAAATCATCTCTTAACTAAAAGAAAAATCACAATATTAATCTGATAATTTATTCTACTTTGTTATATTAGATCGTATCAATTGGGTGGATAAGGGTTAAGAACCCCCCACCCAGTCAACAAATAGATCAAGTTTAAATTTACTCATTTTCCTAAATCCTCAATATAAACATAAATACGATATAACACGATCAATTTGCCACCCCCACTCCGAACGGTAAAAAATCAACATACGTCCCATAATTTGCCCACAAGGGGGCAAAGTAATACAAAATACAGCACAAAATATAACTGGAAAATGCTAATTAGCTAAAAAATTCTCCAGCAGAACTATAATTGAAATTAAAATAAAATTAAAATTCCACATGATATTTAAAAAAATAAATATAAAATATCATAAACAGATACTCCACGCCTCAAGTTCAATGGACAGACATGGTCTGCATAGCTTGAGTTGCATCTTCTGTAATTTTGTTAGCTTGAACTGTGTTGATAACCCTCGCAATGTTTCCCTGCATTAAAGCGCATCGAGAATAGAAGCCGAATCAACTCTAACTGTTATGATCTATGGTTAAAGATTCATCTGGTAATGTTATTTCTGGAGTATCTTTTACTCTTCATAAACTCGAAAGGCCCGGCTCGTTTCGAGCTCGAGCCTAGTGAAGCTCAAGCGCGTAGGCTCAATCCAGAGCCTAATTGAACCCAAATGAGCTAGTTCAAGCTTAATTGAGCCTAATATGAGATGAGATTAGCTCGTTGCCCACCAAGACAAGCATGAGCTCAATTGAGTCAAGTCGAGCACAAGCTTGAATATCTAGTTTTTGATCGAAAAAAGAAATATCGTCAAGAGAGATTGTCCTCAATTATCAAATAAAAACCCAAAAATTAATAATACAAAGCCCTCCAATACCTCCGCAAATCCACCAATTCTATGCCCAAGCCCAAGCTTAACTTTTCCAAGCTCAGCGATCTTCAGCTAAGAGCAAGCTAAGCTAAATATAGGCAAGCCAAGTTGAGCTTCGAGCCCAACGAGCTCAGCCTCGGCCTGAGCTAAATACACTCATAACCACACTGGAACCCCCACTCGCTTGCCTAAAATAAAGGAAATCGAAACGGTAGTAAATAGAATGCTTACCCTCCACGAGGCCAGCTTTGAGCGAAGGTTTTCCCATTGATGAGGGCCAAACACACGCTCATTGCAACGGCTGCACATACACACACATAACAAATAGAGAAAGAGGTTAGTTACAAGTACCTCAATAGGTAACAGTCCAGCTTGTGTATCGAACATATACGATAAGATAAAAGGCAGTTATTCAACCTAAAAGATGTTCTAAACTAGCCGCTATCTGATTGACCGTACATAACAGTACTTTGTGATGGCCTCCATAATGCATAACATAATGGATTTATTAATGAAAACATACTTTCCGATGTATTACCTCGTTTGCTAGGTTGGTTGTTTGCTGCTGTTGAATTTTAAGAACTAAAAACTAGGTTTTGAAAACGAATTGTTCTTCTTTTGGTTTTTTTTTGTTTTCAGTTTGCACTCAACTTGGAAAAAAGCCAAAAAAAGAATAGATCATTTTTAAAACTGTGCAGTTAGTTTCTTAAAAATGAAAAACTGCATGCAGAAAACTATAGCAACAGGCCCAAAGATTGAATGTCTATCTACTCAAATCTTTAGCAAATACAACGCTTAAAAGCAACTTATATAATTATATTCCCTCAGAAAACTCGACACAGTGATCTGTTAAATGAAATCGGTGACACTGTCGTGAACCGTGATTTGTTATCAAATGAGATTTGGACAGGAGAAGACTCACCTCACAATCACAAGCTGATTCATCTGATCCATCTTACAGTCAAGTAACTTTGAAGTTATTGCTTTGACTACCCAATATTCTACCTCTTCATCATTGATCTGCACAACATACAACTTACTTGTTGGTATCACAGCTTATACTGAAACAATTGGGCTTCGTTTGGTTTAATTGGAAAATATTTTCCTTACTTTCACAAAATAGTTTCAATTAGAAATATATATTTTTTTCCCTTAAAATTTTTTGTCTTTCGAGAGATAAGGAAAATGGTTTCAATATTAAATTTGTACGAGATTCACGCTTGGCCAGTTGAGGTTGAAATGAAGCATATGAAGTGAAATTTCACAATTTCCCCGTCACAAAGGAAAATATATCCCCTTTGCACAAAATTGAGGAAAATGTTTTCTGTATTTATGGTTGTTGCTATGATGTTATGCAACGAAATAATTCAATTGGGAAGGAAAAGATTTTCCATTAAAACAAATGGAGCCTTAGATACGATCAGAGATAGAAGCAATTTTACCCGAAGGGTGTCCTTGATAAGAGCATATGGTATCTGTCCTGATTCATTACTCGCAAGGTCTACAAGTGACACAAGTCGCATCTTTGCTATGCAATCTTCATGGACGAGCCCTGCACCCGTAATAAACCCAAATTAAACATTAGGGCCATTTAAAGCTTGTTTGATATTGTTTTGTGTTTGCAATTCCTGACTTTTGAGAACTAAAACTCAAGTTCGGAAACAAATTTTTTCTATTTTTGATTTTCTGATTTCAGTTTTCACTTGAATTAAGGAAAAAAATTGAAAATAAGAAAATCAACGTAACTCATTTAAAGCTAGGGGTGTAAAGAAGTTGCGTACGCTCGAGAGGGCTCATCATAAACCTCATCTCACTTTGAGCTCGATTGAGCCAAATTGGTTCGTTTAGCTCACAGAGCTGGACCAGAGACTAATAAAACTTGAGCCCATAGGCTTGCAAGTCTAAGCAAGCATACATGAGTCTGTTTTGATACAGTTTATTACCTTAAATAATACCAATCGAGCCTCTTTTAAGCTAAATGAACCAAACTCAGGCCTAGATTAAACCCCCCTTGAGTTGGATTCAAGCTCAACCAACATAAGCTGAGCGTAAACCCTATGACAAGCCAAGCTCAATGCAAATGAGTTGAGACTGGAGCTTGATGAGCTGAGACTCAGCTCAACTCATATACACCCGTAGCTACATCTTTTTATTATTTAGAATATTCTCCACCACAGCAATGGGTATGAACATTACTTTCTAAAATAGTTCTCAAGACCCATAATCTCGGCATTTAAAAATGGGCATGAAATTAGATTTTACCATAGCCTTGCAATAAAGAAGAATTTGCGGCTTCAAACTCTAAGTACGCATCTAGCCTTTGAGTAAGAAAAATCTTCAACAGCTGATAGATCAATGCATATTTAGCATCCTGTTCCAACAGTGCTACTGCAGGCATGTCCAACAGATCACACTGCAACATAGTACAAAGATTTATTATGTACTATTCCAAACGATATCTCCTAGAAGACAGAAACGCCAAAATCAAATGCCAAAGCAATGGGAAACAGCAAGGGCTTGTTCAGAAGTAGAAAATATTTTCAATTTTTCTTGGAAAATTTATTAATGGAAATCGGAGGAGAAGTTGCTCAAAAGATCAGGTTTTCAATTGGGAAATTGGAAAATAGTCTTCCAGTTTTCCATATTCTACTAGAAAAGTTGGAAAGTGATCTTAAATTGTTTTCCAGATTCTATTTCGACAATGAATTTAATTTCTTCCTTTGTGTTCAACTAAGCATCATGAGTAGACAATTTTTGTACTTTAAAATCATTTCACTCATATATTGATTTAGCATTTAAATCAACACCTAGTACAACCCGTACATATAAATAGACAGTGTCCTTTATCCAAACTTGTAACTCAAAAAAATCCCAAAATGTTATTTAAAATATTGAAACTCAGTACTGCAATATGGACTCACAAGTATCAAAAGAGACACTATAGAAAAAGATTTAAGAGCGCGCAGACAGTTTTGAACAGGACCGGTCCCGATGTTTTTAAGGGCCCAAAGCTAAATTTGATCAGTGAATATTTGCATGAAGTTTTACAGGTCAACTTAAGCATGGCTTAAATGATCCATTTATTTTATAATTCAAGCTAGTATATGGATCTTTTATATTATATCTTACATATATATTTATGATGTACAATACATAGGACGTTAAATCTCTAATTATAAGTATTGATATACAGTACAAACAAACTTATAATACAACTCATTTTCAAGAGGGGCCCTTAACAAATTGGGGGCTCCAAGCAAATGCTTGGGTTGCTTAGAGTCTTGACCAGCCCTAGTGTTGACATTCAACAAAACATCAATGATGTGTAATGCAAATTTATTTTTTCTACCTGCAAGCAGAAGCAGCAAATGAATAAAAATGCAGAAGAAATACCTGAAGCATATCAGATGCCTTCACAAATTCTATGATAGCTTGAACAGCTTCCACTTTGGCCTCACTCATAGCTTCAACATCTTCAGAGGAGAAAGTTGCCAAATACTTGGTGAGGAAATTGAATGCATCCTTCCCAGAGCTGGAGTAAAACAACAAGAGGTGAAACTATTATAACAACAAAATCGGGTGGTATTACTGATGGGGCAATGGCCCCAAATTTTCCCCAGTAATAACAATATTGCCCTAACATTAACATTACCCATATAATCAACTGATCGGTTAACCATGAGCAGGATGGAGGGAAGAAGGAAAAAAAAACGAAGATGTTGCCAACAAGATACATAATTCCTCTAATACCTTTTACTTTCTTTCAAAATCTTGAAAATGGTGAGGAAAAGCTCCCTCTGATCTTCAATCCCAATATTCCATTCCTTCAAGAAGCTATCCATCTTCTTGAAAGAAGGAATAACGTGTTCAGTAACTCTACTGCTGACAGCCAAATTGAGGGCTTTCATGTAAACAAAGAAGCGGCTGTATGGGTCTTCCAATAGGTTGTAGAGATTAAACAAACTGCAATAAAGAGATATACATAAGATGCTATTAAATGATTCCATCGGCTGCAATGACAAATGCAAAAAGTACGTACATTTTCAAACGCAATGCAGGCTTCTCATTCGGCTGTTGACTGATCTTGACGGAAATAAGCTTCACAATCTCCAAAACCTCATCTGGACTCTCAGACTTCGCCACAAGGCTACAAATAACAGTGTAGATGCACTCAAGATCTGAGAAAAAAGAAAAATAGATATTTTTCAGCATATGAGACACTCTAACAAGATCCTAAGTAGATCAATTACAATAATAATATTCCAACACATGCCAATAGCATTGAATCAAATAAAGGTACTTAGGTTTCCAACGGCCATTGTGTCTCAGATTTTGAGCTCAGCATTGCACAAGTGACCATTATATATGTTTATGTAATACGGTCTATAATGCAAATATATTGTATTTTACTTATTAAAACATATTAATATATGTATCTACGTGTTAAAAACAGGTCTCATATATAACTTCTCTCTAAATAAGACTTAGCACAGTTATACCTTTTTCTGCAACTTTGGAGAAGATCAGATCAGCAGAGGTCAAAATTAGGGACGTCAAATCAAGCCACCGTCCCATCACAACACACTCTTCTGCTTCCCCACATAACCTTGCCACTTGAGGCTCCGCAACCTTCACCAATTCACCAATATTCAAATCACCACAATCAATAATTCCATCATACCAAGTAAAAGAAAAGCAACATAACAACCACCACCACCTAACCTAACCTAACCTAGAAAACAGGTCTCATCATTACCTGTATCTATATTCTCAAATGACGTGGGATTCCAACATAACTCCCTCTCACAACATGGACCACGTCAAAACTATAGAAAAGGATGGCTCGTAATAATCTATCTTTCGGGGCATATGTTGATTCCTTTTCCTAGAGAGTGGTCATAACTTCAATTCAAGCAAGTTATGAACCTAGAACGATTTACCAACCCCATCCATCTCTTTTAGGCAAACAAAGCATCGGAAACAATAGTCGTAACACAGTAATCCTTGCCGAAAATGATGGATACTAGGCGTTGTGCATATAAACCTGTGCAGGCCTCCCATTTGGGGCCTGCACGATGGGCTATTAGCTTAGTGGTACTTAGTTTATCCTCATGCGAAGAGGAACTTGCTGTAGAGCAAGCGAAGAAAAGTAAGGGCGCTCAAATTCTTTCGTTATAGAGCGGCACCCTGTTTTTCTGATTGATGTTTCTATTTGCAAATTCTGATTTTAAAAAAAAAACTTCTCTAGGGGATTTCCATCGATATTGGGGCACAAACAAGCCTAGTTCAGAAGCTAAAGAATATAAGACCTAACTTAGCCTAGAAAACGGCGTGTCGATGGAGGAATGTTATCTCAATATGAAGGTGTCGACAGCTTAACTAGTAAGGTCTCTAGAGTGGTACTTGAGACCTTGAATTGAATCCCCCCTTCATTAGGGTTGAGGGGATTTATGCGGGGATTTCATGGAATTTCTTATCATTTGTAGAAAAGAATGTTCTCACAATATAAGCTAAAACATGTCACAAACTCCAAGCTTTCTAGTTAATATGCAAAAGGATTGGAGACTTTGCTGACACAACCTTAGTTGATATGCAAAAGGATTGGAAAGTTTTATGCTATTAATTCATGATTGTCATCATTGCACTTTACAATTTTGTGGACATCTTATCCTTTACTCTCAGTTAAATTTTACCGGGCCTTCAAGACAGACCCATATAGTTGGCACACATAACATCCACATATAAACTTAGGTGGGGTTCCATTCTAAAGCCAATTGACATCAGATGAAATAACACATTAATCTTATATATTGATCTTTTCTCACGTGTGATCCTTACTACACTCACATATGGAATATTTAACACTTTGTACATCTCTCTCTCTTAATATAACTTCTTTTTTCTAATGAAAAAGAACACACCAAAACACAAAATTTAAAAATAAAAAAAACACACACACACACAAAGTTCCAGCCCTAGGCACAGATATTTTATCAATAACTGGACTTGGAACTGAAATTTCAACGAAATCATGGAAAATTAGGTAAATTTCGGCACAAATATTGATGAATAACTGCACATCAAACTGCAATTTTCAATGAAATCGTGGAAAATTAGGGAAATTTAGGTAAATATTTGCTTAATAACTGCAATTCGATCTAAAATTCCAATAAACTCGTATCAATTAAGACAAAAACATCAAGAAAAAGAGCGAGATTAGCGATTTAGGGTAACCTCAGCGCCAGCATCGGCCCAGGCGAGCTCAGAGACGAATCGAGCAACGGCAAGAGCTGGATCCTCCTCAGTAGTTGGTACTATCGTCGCCATTGTTGAATTCCTTTCGTGTTCTGATCGAAAATCTTCGATCTGTGGTGGCCGAGGAGGAGGCGGAGCGAGGAGAGAGAACCCTAAACCCTAGTTCTCCTCCCCTATCTATTTCCCCCCTTTATTTTTTTTTTACTTCTTGGATACCAGTTAAAAATTTATATTATATATATATATATATATTAATTTTTGACACTAAAATTTATATTATATATACATATATATAATAAGATAAGATGTCTTTGCATCGTGAAAAATTTATACTTACATAAATGTTTGAGTATTTATTATTTAAATATCTTAATCCTATAATATAAAAATTTTAGCTGTAAATTATTATTTTTTTTTATGTTTAATAAATTTTGATCATCCATTACAATAGACAGTCGAGATTTATGCCTCTCACGCTTTCACTCTTTCAAAAGAAACACCACTATGTATATATAATACGGTTGGAGGACTTTCAAAAACAGTCTACTTTCAAGTAAGCATGAATAAAGCCACGTACATTTTAGTCCTCAAACCCCGTTTTTTACGAGAGCCTTTCAGACACTGCAATTTTGTTGTTGCCGTTGTTGTGTATATATATGTGTGTGTGCGTGTGTGTGTAATAAGGTATCGTGATATTGAAATATTTTATCACTTAGGTACCTTGTGTTATAATTTTAAAAAAATTTGTGAGAGTTTTTTTTTTTTTTTTCTTAATTTGAGTTTTGTGAGAGTTTGACTAATATGATATTGAAATATGTGTATGATATATGATTATGATATATATATAAGTTATTAATATTTTCAGTAAAAATTCAACGAACTAAGATAAAAACAAATCACTAAATTTTGACATACGCTAGCTATATAATGCCAAAATCATGTGTCATGTCGGTATTTTTGAAAAATATCAAATTCTAATTTTTAAAGATACTTACATATTGTCATAATCGTGTTAGACTTTAACTTGTTTCAACCAAATTATATTGAATATCAGCCGAAGAACCTTCCTAATAAAAATTTAAGACTTCAGGATATTTAAGTAATAAAATTTTTAAATTTTACCTTACTGTACATATTAAAATGTGAGTATCCATAGGCTATAAGTGGTCAAACTTTAGATATTTAAGTTATAATTATTCTAAGTAATTTATCACTTAGGTACAGAGCATGCAAAATATAACTGGACCCAACTCGTTTGAGCAGCTTATTGACCCGATCCTAGCCTAGAAAATTTTAAAACATTTGGTACCCAGGTCCAAAGGAACCCAACCCAAATTTAACTAGACCCCAAGCAGCCCTAAAACTCCAAATGAGGCAACCCGAATTTTGACCCATACCCATGTTGACTTGATACTCGTACCAGACTCAAGATGCAAACCGTGACCCGTCTTACTACAACAAAAGAGATGGCATGATCAATTACCATATTTACCACTGGTCCTCAGGTTCCAAGAGGTGATGGATCCAACCTATATTTTTAGGCCTCGTTTAATATACACAAAGTAAATGCACGAAATAAAAAATCATGGAAAGTACGAGTTTTGACTTTTGTTTGGTTGATATGAATCAAGCAGAATGCGGGAAGCAAAATTGCTAAGCAATTTCCAATTCATTCAAAATACAGGATGTAACTTACCTAGTCTCCCAGGTAAGTTATAATTCCTTTGTTTTTAAATCCTTTTTCATTTTTGTTGTTCTTTTATTGGAGTTTTTCTAATAAAAGGGCTAAAACAAGTTTTGATTAATGAGCCTTTTTATAACGATGAAATTGTCTATATCACATAAATTAATTTGAAATAATAAGGACATTTAAAATCTAAAATAATTCAATCTGCATTACAATAACAGCAAATATGAAGATTTTTACATTATTATACGTATACATTTAAACTTTATCATACTTAGATTGTTATTTCTTCAAGCAAAGATAGGTGACATTTAGTATAAGTAAACTTATAATATAATTATTTTTAACTATTTCCATTATTTGGGGTTTTGGCCAACCTTGGCCTTTTTTACCATGAACATTTGTTGGAAAATTCTATAAACTAAAGGGTTTTTTTTTTTTTTTTTTTTTTTTTTTTTTTTTTTTTTTTACCTCGAAATAACCTAAATTGTAGGTCAAGTTTTAAAAAAATTACCTAAATTTTTTTTAATTTTTTAAGGTTACTAATAAGCTTTTCAGAATTTTTTAATATCACACCTTAATGTGACAGCATTAATATCCGTTAGTTTTTATTGATGTGGCATTTAAAAAATATTTTTTAAAAATATGTAAATTATTTTTCTAAATATTTACTAACTTTTTAGATATTTAAAATTATTTTAAATATAAATTCCAATTTTTCTAAATAATTTTCTCTTTTTTCATATGCTATGTTAGCAAAAACTAATAGATGTTAACGGGGACATATTAAGGTGTGAAAATAAAGTACTAGAAAAATAAGATAATTTTTTGAAACCACGTCTGAAATTTAAGTAATTTTGGTACAAACAACCCTAAAATAAAACTCAATTGAAAACTTGACATTTTCTATCAGCTTCCAAGCCAGACCAACAACAACAGCAACAACAACAACAGACCCGGTGTCTCAAAGGCTCCCGCGTAAGCGAGGTCTAGGGAGTGGATGTATGCAGCCTTACCTCTTCAGGGTATAACCCTGCCGAGAGGCTGTTTCCGATAACCCCCCAACCTTATGGGGTTGGCAACATGAGAACTTCTCTAGAGGTCACCCATCCTAGTACTACTCTTGCTCAAACACGCTTAACTTGGAAGTTCTAATGGGATCTGGTTGCATTAAAAAAAAAAACTACGTGTAAATTAGATTAAGTCAAATATGGAGCATTAAAAATTGAAAACTTGGAAAAGGGGCTAGCTACCACTCCTCAACAAGAAAACTAAAGCTTGGAAATTAAGCCAACTCGCATATAGATACATATGTACACCAATTTGAACTCCAAAGTCTCATTTTGTCTCTAAATAATTACCGGTACAGTCTCGTCTGTTTCACTATCTTTTGTCATTAAATACAATTCACTTACGTTGTCGTTGTCCTCTTTTTATCCTCGTAATTTCTCATTACTTTCTCTTTATATAATTAGTTATCCGTACTACTTGTACCTCTCCAAATATAATTACCTTTTTCCCTGGCCGCTTCTACTTTTCAACTCTAAATATAACTATCTTTTTGCCCTCGTCGATTCTATTATTGTTATCTTTCTAAATATAATCATCTTTTCACCTTCGTCATTTCTACTGTCTTTCTCCTTCTAGATATAATTGTTCTTTTACCCTCGTTTTCTTTCTCTTAAAATATAATTACTATTTCATCATCTACGTTCTACATAGGTGAAAATCGAAGATGGGCCTAATAAAGGCGGGATTGATATTCACAGTAGGGACAGTTTGGGGGATATATTTGGCACAAAATTACAATTTGCTTGATGTAAAATCACGTGGGGAGAGATGCGTAATGAAGGCTAAAATGATAGAGGAAGCTCGTCGCAAGCAAAACAAAGGAGAGGATAGCTCCTATGTTGATATCGGCACTAATCAAGGGACACCCGTGTCTTAAGTTCGAGTCAAAGGGTGTCAGATCATGTCGTGTTAATAATTTATTTGTGTTAAAAGTTATAAGCAGTAAAGAAGTTGGTCTTCTTTACTGGTGTCATTTTTGTTGTCATTGTTTGCCTTGTTTCTTTCCTTCTGCTAGTTTTCAGTTATTACAACGTTTGTATTTTTGTGTTGTTTTACTGCTTGTTATCGTTGTCCGCCTCACGCTTGTGTGTCATCCTTGAGGTGGGTGCTACTTAGTTCAAGTCGAGAGTGTTGCGTCCTAGTTTCTTTTAACAATTTCTATTGTATTTGGATCATACTATTGTATTTTGTTGGATGTGAAATACGATTGTGTTTGGCGTTATGAATGCTTGTTTGGGCTCCTTGGCTATTTGATGTAATTGTGATATGATATATATTATATTGACACTAGCTCGTTTAGACTTATGAACTTACAAGCTCGATCTTTATTACGCTCAGGCTCGAAAGGTGTAGTTAAAAGAGCAAGATTAGTTCTACTGGAGCTCAAAAAGAATCAAGCTTTTAAAGCTTTATAACTAGATAGCTCTCGAATAGCTCATTTGGCGAGGGTTGGGATCGACTGAAAGCTCGTCAAGCCTAAAAGTTTTGTGATTGAGCTTTTTTGGATTTGATCTGCCTTGCCTTGTTTAGACTCTTTTAAACTCAATACGGGCTTATTTATGCTTGAGTTTGGCAAATTCAAGCTCGAGCTTGTCTTAATCATAAATTATATTGACATTTGCTTGTTTAAAAGAGTCAGCATAAAAGAACCCACTTAACTTGGATTGTACTTTAAAAGAATCGAGCTTTACGGCATGTTGACTAGCGAGCGGCCTAGAGCCTTTGGAGCCATGTTTATTTCTGAAAAAAGAATGTTCCTAGAAAAACAGTTTTCAAGATTTAAGAGTATTTAGTTTGAAAAAAAGTGCTCAGAAATAGTAGTAAAAATTTGTTTTTGCTTTTAAATGAAAATAGAAAAATAATTTTTATTCAGAAGCATAAGAAAATACTGAAAATTTCATTGAAAAAAATAATTAATGAATTTCACCCTTTGTCGAGATAAGAATTATTATAGCCCAAAGCAATGATGTGAATTACAAACAATAAGAGCCAGCCCAAATTAGGAAAGCATAAAGGACTAAATGATAGCACTTGATTTTATTAATTGATTTGTGATACAATTACTGCCCATTTATAGAATAGCCCTCTTTAGACGGGATCGACTATACTGTTTATTAGACTACCCTGATACTATAATCCAATGACCTAATTTGGGTATATATCAAAACTGCTCTGAAAACTAAAATTTTATACTAGCAATAACAATTTTGCTTTGGAAATAACCTCACCCTTATGAAGATAGTTAGACCTCGTTTAGTATGTGGGAAGTAAACGCAGGAAGTGAAATTTCATGGGAAGTACGGATTTAACTCTTGTTTGGTTGGCAAGAAGTAGATAGTATGCAGGAATTGGAAATTGCAATTCCTTTACCCCCTGTTTGGCAACCGGGTAAAGAGGGGTAAAGGGGGTAAGGGTAAATAGGGGTAATTTTTGACCCCCCATTACCCTTCTTTACCCCCAATTTCTTTAACCCCCAAATTGGGGGGTAAAGGAGGGTAAGGGTAATTTTTTAAAAAAATTTGACACTTTTACCCTTATTTTAACTATAGCTCTTTTTACCCTTACCCCTTTACCCAATTGCCAAATAATGGTAACTTATTTACCCCTCTTTACCATTACCCCTCTTAATTTGACACATTCAAACAAGGGCAAAATATTACCTTACCTTCCCCCTCCCCCCTTTACTCCTCTTTACCCTTACCTTCCTTTACCATATTGCCAAACAAAACATAAAAAAAGTAACTTAATTCCTTTGTTTTTAACTATCCTCCTCAAGGAAGTTTTATTTTCCACTCTGACAACCAAAAAGTTGATACAGAAATTGAATTTCCATGGAATACAACTTCCCGTGGGAATTCAATTCATGTGGCAACTAAACCATGCCTTAAAAAGCATTTTTTTTTTCATGGTATAATACGTGTCGTTCCCAAACTAACCCTAGGACTAGGGATATTCATTACCAGTTAACCGTACTGTTTAACTTATCAGTTCGGTAACCGTTTAAGAAATTTGATAAAATTCAATAACTGTTACCACTCATTTGAAATCGGTCAACCGAAATTTTAGTACCGGTTAATCAGTTAACCACTTATTGAAAAATGAATTCAAGTATTTTTTCTATCCATTTAAATCCTAAAATTTTGCCAATGCCGTACGCTCTAAAAAGCAGGTAAATTAAGTAACTACTATGGTTTAGGTTGTCAATTGTATTTTTAAGTCTACACAATTATTAGGTTAATTTAGATTGGCTTATGTTAGAAATATAAAAGGTTCAAACTAAATTGAATTGAACTCATAATTATACAAAACTAAGCACGAGTTTTTATCCACCAAACTATAACTTATAATGCACAACTATAATGCTATCGTGTTGATCAAAAAAAAAAAAAAACTATAATACTATCGTAAATATACTAATTGGTTTATTTAGCTAACCATTTTATTAGAACCTATAAACCATAGCCGTCCAAATTAATCGAATTTTTTATCGGTTCGGTTCTTCTAACCCAATGACTGAAATTTTCGGTTCGATTTTTTCGATTTCGGTTCGATTTTCCCAGTTTTGGATTTTTATGAACACCCCTGGCTTGGGGCAGTCCTGAAATTCCCTCCAAAATTGAACTCCCGCATGATTATCACTCACAATCTAATCCATTAGCGCAATTCACAACTCCAATTCTACCTCAATCAATCTCTAATGGCGAAAATCGAATCATCAGAGACGGAAATTAGCGGGAATTCGGGCTCAGAGGAAGAAATCAGGAACCCTAAAAATGGAGCCACAGATTACGAGAAGCAGAGGTTATCGAGGATCGCAGAGAACAAAGCGAGGATGGAGGCACTTGGCCTGCGCACAATGGCGAGTTCATTGATCAAATGGGCGGAGAAGAATGAAGGAGGAGAGAGAAAAGGGAAGCGGAAATCCAAGAGAGGTAGTTTGAAATTGGGTCTCAAGTTGTTAATAAGTTTTCATTAAAATTTTTATAATTTGTTGTATGTGTATTTTGGTATTTAGAGAAATGTTAATATACGTAAAGGACCTCATTGGTAGCGTTTGCTTGAGGCCTCGAAATTGTCGGGACCGGCCCTAGCGTCATTAGTCGAAATGTGAAAAGAATGAGGTTCTATTACGGAAATTATTATACTGAGTGGTTCGATCGACTCACTAGACTTACATATTGATATCTATGTATAAGCACAAGTAAGGTGACAAATGAATTGCCAGACCGTTCTCGAGATTTTAGAATTTAAAGCAAGTTTGAGCGGTAGGCTTTGTTTTACAGTAATTGAGGTGTCCAAGCTAGTTTAAGTGCATCTTGATTAATTTATTTTGTATTATAATACTTGTAAGATAAGGTCACTACTTGCTAATACGTGGGTCTTTTATATTATACGTATGTGCATTTTTAACCTATTGTACGTGGGTTGTTATCTCTTCTGTCATGAATGGGATGAGTGATAGAAGCAAACTGAATATAACTAACTTTCCAGAAGGGACCTTTCATAAATTGGGGTCGCAAACAATTGGGTTGCTTGGGTCCTTCGGCCATGACATTAGATGGAGTTGTCCGCTATATTGACATATGGAGTTTTTAACAGGTAATGTTGGGGAAGATGAGGAGTATAGGCCTAATGAGGAGGAGGATGGTGATGAAGAAGATGATGATGATGAGTTAGATAATTCAAGTGATGACTTTGAGGATGAGGAGGGTGTTAATGGGGGAAAATCTAGGTCTAATTCTCGAAAGGTACTCCCATTTTCTCTTCATCTCATGTTAGAGTATAAAATTATTCTCAAGTCTTCACTTAATAGCTTAAACTTTTGGAATAGTTGGTTTCTTTATGTGGTGTCTGAGACTCTCTGGCTACGAGTCTCCGGCTCCAGTCTTAATAGCTTCTCCTCTGAATAGTAATATAATATCAGCATAACTCTTATGTGGGTTTATGAACTATTCATACTTCAATCTTAGTAGGTATTTGTGTTGGGGAGCTCATTACAGTAGAATATTGTTCATGAATGTTTGTCTAACAATTTAAGGTTTTGTAGCTGTTGGTTTCTTAATATATTTATATGTTCCATTTTGACCAAGAGGGCCTGAGTTCAAATCACAATACCTTATACCCTTAATATTAATTTTTGATAAAAACATGGGGTAAGAGGTGAAATTATGCCAAGGAACCAAGGATAAAGGTCCAGTAATGGTTTGGTACTCTTAACAATGACCCATCAAGCATATTCCAATTGGGCTTGAAGCATGGATAATGAACAATTCCTGCCATACCTTATGCTTGAAATATTTTAATATTTAGAATGGGGCCTATGGATTCGAACTCGTGACCTCTCGGTCAATAAGGCTATGATACCATGCCAATTAACCAACTATCCAAAAAGCTTTAGTTGATGGGTAAAGATCCAGTAATGGTTTTATACTCTAATAAATTATTTGCTGTTCATGTTCTTAGCTCAATGTGTATTGGTGTGACATGACATGTTAGAGTATGAATGCTTTTTACCTAACATCTCAAGCTCGTATTATAGTTGATTCCTTGTACTTTGCTTAGTCTTAAGATGCTTTTGTTGTTATTTTTGTGCTTTATTTTCATTTTAGTTTCTCTATCAACGTGTAATATGAAAGTAGTGACATGAATGAATGATATACTCCATCTGCGATTAAGCATATTCAAGTATATAGATAGTGTAACCGTACACACAATTTGATCGATGCCCTAGCCGTTAGGTTTCATTGATATGCCTTCTCAATCTATATTGGGGGGTTTAATAGATTGATTGACTCTTGATGGATAAATCTCATGGATGAAAGGCCTTGGTAAGAATGTCTGGTAATTTTTTTAGTAACGGCAAGGAAGATACAACTTTTTCCCTCAATAGGGACACCAACTTTCAAGGGGATGAAGGAGACGAGCTTCAAGGCCAAGACCTCTAGCTTGGGGGTGGGTAGGCTTGACTACTACATCAGCTCTAACAGCTGAAGAATGTCTGCTAAATGAGGATTTATTGAAATGTAAAGTACAAGGACAACATCCTGTACTTGTTTCTTCGTGACAAAGTGGAAGATAAGCTAAATTGCACGCTGATGAACATACATTGGCTCACTATGGGCCTGTTTGATATCATTTTCGATTTGTAGTTCTTAGTTTTGAGAACTTAAAAAGTAAATTCAAGTTTTAAAAATATTTTTTTTTTTTTGGTTTTCTATTTTCAGTTTTTATTCAAATTAGGAGAAAACTTAAAAAAAAAGAAACCGACAACTAGAACAAATCGTTTACAAAATATGGTTTTTAGTTTCTAAAATACCAAAAACTGTAAACGAAAAACGATACCAAACAGACCTTAAGCTGATGACGTATTAAATATTAAGTTTGGTTGTAGTAAGATAGTGTGAAGCATCAAGAGCACTTCTATGCTTAGACGGATCATCAGGGGCACAAGAGATAAGTGTAGCCTGTGCTTGTTGTGGGTATTTGCTCAGCTTATAGTGAGTTCATGTGATGTTGAGCATGAACATCTATTTCATATTGTGTTGGGTGAGGAAAATCTTCCTGGTTGTGCATTTTGCCTCAATTCCTATGAATTAGTTCAGGTTACCAAGATTGCATATAGTTTTCTGTTTATAGTTTATAGTTTCTTTTATAAAGTAAACACTGTATTTAGGGCCTGTTTGGCATTTGTTTTATTTGTAGTTTTCGCGGCTTTTGTAATCGATTTTTTCTTTATTTTAGTTTCTTGTTTTCCATTTTCACTCACACTAGGAATAAATTGACTAGTATTGTTTTCTTATCTTGATAAATGTGTATATTGGAACTAGAATCTTGTGGTGACTGCACCTTGTGATGCGAGGTGAATAATTTGTGGCTTGTTTTCTTACTTATGTCTTCTCCAGATGAAGAACAAAAAGTCCGGGTCCAAGAAGAAAGTTTCTGTGAGGAAGCTCTTGGATACTTCAGATTTAATGGATGAAGATGAAGCTTTGATGCAGGTAATTTACTGGTCCTAAAGAGTGAGGCCCCGTTTAAAAATAGAATACATTTTTCATTCTCCATTTTTGCTCTTTTTTCTTTTTTCCTTGTTTCCTTTCTCCACTTTTCATTTGGAAAACATGGTTAGGAGTGGAAAATCGTCTAACGTTTTTCTAATGTAAGAAAGTGAAAAATGTGTAAAGGGATACCAATTTTCCAAATACCCCGACTGTGTCTAGATCTCTTGGTCATCAAGAAGAGTTGATGACATGAATTTAAATGACGCTTTGAAGTTGTGTGACAGTTACGATCACTGAGTCGCAAACATTATCAATGGATCACAGTGATTCCACTGAGAACATTAGTTGTTTTTAAGCCTTAATTTGCAATTTTGAATGGATAGCGGTCTAATTATTAACTTTTATGCTCCTTTCATAGTTTTTTAACATAAAAACTATTCTGTAACATTGAATCCCTTATGTTTTTGCACACCACCCCCCCCCCCCCCCCCCCGCGCCCCCCCAAAAAAAAAAAAAAAATCCCTTATGTTAACCAGTGACACATTGTATAACAACTTTTATTTGATTTCATGGTCTATCACTTACTAATTTGCGTATTGACTCTCATAGAATTAGGCTTCATTTGGTTCGAGGAAAAATATTTTCCTTTTGGAAAACTTTTCTTCTGTACGTATATTCATTGAGAAATATTCTTTTGCTAATATTTTTTTGTTTGTTCGACATAGGAAAACAATTTCATTAAGTATGCTTATATGAGATTCACTCTTGATTTAGTTGAGATTAAAGTAAGATATAGGATGTGACTTTACGAGGGAAAATGTTCTCTATTTCATGAAGGAAAAATTCATTCATTCTCCTTGAGGGGAAGTCAACTTCCTTTCCATGGAGAAAATTCTGTTTCCGTTAAAGCAAGGATTATTATTCGTTCATATAATAAAACTAAGGAGTATGATGAAAAAGATTTTCTGTCAAAACAAGCGGTGCCTTAATCGGGGACTCATTTATTAGCATTTGAGTGCAGGCAATTGCTCTTTCTCTGAAGGATTCTGGAGAAGTTTCAAATTCGACAAATACAAAAGATGTAAATGTTGGTGATAGAAATGCTTATGACAGCCTTCAAGAAGATACAGGGAAGAAGAGGAGAAAAAAATCTGTAAGTTTCATCTGACAAGATCTTTCTGCGGCACGTTTAGCGGTAGAAATTTCGTAGTTTTCTTTTCTATTTTTTCCAAGTGCTGTCTATTAAACAAGAAAAATTGGAAAACATTTGGAACATCTAAGGATTGTTTGGGGTCGTTTTCTGTTTGCTGTCTTTGGTTATTGAAAACTAAAACCTAGGTTTTTCAAATGTTTTTCTCTTGTTATGACCTTTTGCTTTTTGTTTTTACTCAGACTAGGAAAGCTAAAACTTAAAAAAGCCAATCATTTCAGACATGTAGTTTTCAATTTCTAAAAAGAACCAAAAATTGTAGATGTAAAACTTATCAAACATGCCCTTAGAAAACATGGAAAACCACACTTCTATTACAAAGTGTTTTCCAATTTTAGTATAAAGAGGAGAAAACTGTGAAACCGCGGTTTTTCGAAAATTACAGAAGTTGGTCCCTTCGATCATGTTTTCTTCAAAAATCCGGTCCTTTTAGAAACTTTTCAGGAAACCTGAAAATTCAAAACGAACCCCCCTTATTTTCTCTTTAAATTGCAACTATTTAATCATGATATATTTTATTTTGGTGCAAGCAGTCCAATAGTCGAGTGCAAATGACCGAGGATGAACTTGTCATACACTTTTGTCAATTCGATGGTAATCTCAACGCTGTTTACTTCTTATGTTAGACAGTATAATTTGCTTTTTTAAGTTTGGAGAACCCAAAAACAAAGACAGTACAATAGTTGACTGTTGATCCCCCTTCAATAGTCTTTATCATCCGAATATATGTACGTGTAAGTAGGTCCGTATGTAATACGACGTGTATATATAATATGATACGTAAACAATATAGATGCAATTACAAAAGTCCTATCACATTATCTCCAGTCACATCTTGCGTGCTATCACACGTCTTTTGCTTACTATTTGATTCCATTCCATTGTGTTGTGTCTCAAATTTTAGTCTCTATGGACCTTTATTTTTAAGTCAGCTCAATTTACCTTTTCTTACAACAAGGGGCTTTTGCTTGTGTGCCATAAATGTTTGTTTTAGAGTTTGAGCCTCTAGTGTGTAGATTTTATACTCCATTTGCACAACATATTGAAGCACTTAACCTTAGCTCATGGTTTTTCAATCATTGAAGGTTTTCCATGTAAATCGCGGTGTCATTGTCTTCTCTTTATCCCTTCCCTTTGCATTTTTGTTCTAATCTAATTCTGATATTTAAATCGATCCCAGTTCTTGTGGTATTTTGCCTAAAAGGTTCCTTGGTATATTGTGTTCTTATTGATATTCTACCGTCAAGGAAACTGATATCTTAAATGCTTAATTTGATAGGTTATTTCAATACCTTGTATTGAAATTATATTAGTATTCACGACCTCTCGGTCAAAAAGCTCTGGTACCATGTTAAGAAATCACTATCTCAAAGGGTTAAGTTGATAGATGAAGATTTATAAATGATTTTATACTCTAATGGGTGTTAAAATAATTATATGTAGAGATTGGTAAAGGGAGCATAACGCTAAGGGACCTGCATCGTATGGCTGCGGCATATGATTTCACATGGACTGACAAGGAGTTATCTGATATGATTCGTTGCTTCGATAGCGATGGAGACGGAAAGGTCAGCACTTATTTCTGAACTAGGGTGTAAATGAGCCGAACTGAGTTGAGTTGAGCCGAGCCATGTTTGATGAGAGGCTTCATGCAGCTCAAGCTCTGTGAGCTCAAACCTTGGGCTCAAGCTCTGCTCAGTTGCTTGTTTAGGCTCATTTGAGTTCAATGCAGGCTCAATTAAGCTTGAACTTGGCTCAGGGTTTGGTTTCATAATTTATATGGAGCTTGGCTCAATTGCAAGAATTTGGTTTCATATATTATATCAAGATTGGCATCTGAGTTCACGAGTTTTCATGCTTGACCTTTGCACTCTGCTTGTTCAGTAGCTAAACAATTCGGCTCAAATCAGATATTGAAACCAGCTGGCTCGGCTCTAATTGAGTTTGAGACGAGTTGAGGCTTTCTAGCTTTTTAAACGGTTCATTTACGCCCCCTATTTCTTAATCTTACTTGCCTACAAAATTGCCGTTTTATATGCAAGTGTCGTGAGCCTTTTCTTCCACTTATTATAAAGAAGTCCTATGGGGATGTACAAGGCGGAAGCCCTCCCAAATCTCTTTAACCCTCTCCACGTGACAAAGGCGGTATTCAATTCCAAGTCTTGCCAGAGACTTTCCTGGTTGAGCTAACTGGCACCTTTGTGTCGTAAGCAGTGTTAAACCCTTTTCCCTCTTTTTACCAGCCATGATTTTTCTACGAGGTTAGACATCCTGGCATGATTCTCATTCAAGCAATTCTTAACTTGGGAGTTACGATAGGATTCAATTTTAGGGTCATGCACTTGTGGGATTGGCTATATGGATTTAAAATTTAAAAAAAAAAAAAAAAAACAGCTGAGTCGATCCGAGCACCTTTTTGTTTGAGATTGAGCTCAAAAAGTCTTAACAACTTCGAGTTCAAACTTGGCATTAATGAGCTTTTGAGACTTTGTTTAGGCAGGTCATTAAGATTCAATTATGCTTGATATTTGGCTTGATTCGGGTTGTTAGTCAAATTGAGCAGACTTAGACTTGTTATTGAGTTGAGCCATTTGAGCTACTGATGGTGACTCATTGATCTAGTATTGGGTAATAAGGAAGCTCTTAATGACTCATTAATGAATTTCTCAAGAGTTCTTAACGAGCCATGAATGAGCTTTCTGACGAGTCTTTAACAAATTGTTCCTAAAATTTAACGAGTGTCGCCCCTTTGTCCGAACTTGGCTTTTTACTTATCGAATCCCTAAATCAAAAGCAAACAAGTTTTTACCAATGTTGAATATAAATAGTTTATCAAACACTTGGTTCGTTTACGACCCTAGTTACCAGTGATCCCTCTAGCTGGTTCCTAGATTTTAGGGTCAAATAAATTTGGTTGGTGGACCGTTTTTGGTAACGGAAGTATTCATTTCAGCTCAGGCACACCTCAAACAATCTAACTTTATATTACAATTTGGGCTAAAGTGTGAGCCTTTTATATCCCACATAAGTCATCATTTATCCAACTTTTAATAGTGGCAATACACCGTAGAAGTAAATTGATTATATAACTAATTTTAGAAGGATCCTTTAGCAAATTAGGGACCCTAAAGGACTGCTTTCATTACTTAGAGTCTTGACTGGCTTCGGTTCTTTTGTTAATGTTCAATATGATATGATTTAATTGCAGCTAAGTCTAGAGGATTTCCGGGGCGTTGTGGAACGTTGCAACTTGCTACGAGGATCAGAGGATGCGAGATAGGGATCATGTTAAATTGCGCCCGTGAGTCTAGTAAGAATCCAGCACAAGAGTTATGAGAGATAAGAGATCAACAAATAAGTCTTGTGAGTCACTTAACCTAAAGTCAACTGATTTTGGGATGTCAACCTACTTTGCTTATATATGGACTTAATATATGTCCACTTCACAGGTTGGGCCTAAGGTTTGGTGAATTTTACAGATTACATACTCTACTTGTGTTTAAATATAATTTGTTTTTACGGTTAATTACACTTTAGTGCCTTAAGGGTAGTTTCTCTGGTGGAAGGAAAATTTGAGGAAGAGAGTTAAAGGTGTTAGTGTAGTGGTTGAGCGCCCAACCGTAGAAGTAAGAGGTCTCGGGTTCAAAGCTTATCACCCTGGTTTATGGAGGAGATATGAAGGGCTATTTACGTTATAGGCTCTGCTACACACCATGTAAATTTAGTTCTTATACTTTTAAGTGTATTAATTCAGTCTCTGTATAATTTATGTCATGTCAATTTAGCCATGGAGTAAAATTGATGTTAAATTGATGGAATTTTGAATGGGGGGTTGTTGATGGGTTTAAATTGGATTAACAGGTGGTGACATGATTAAACTGTTAAAAATTATATTATTAGATTAATTCTAATTTCATAATAGGGCGATATTGATACAATGTAAGTGACGTAGGAAAAAATTACTAGAATAAAAAGTAAAACGACTAAATTGATATAATAGATAAAGTACAATAATCTTTGCCATAAACAATTAAATGTTAAATGTCACTAATGCAAAACAAAATTGATGTTGGGTATAGGGGTGCACATGGGTCCAAGACTCGACCGAATCGGACTGGACCAAAGACCGAAGTATGTCAAATCATGAGATTGAGGACCAGATCGATTATAGTCCAAGACCGGTTAGAAACCGGTCCGGACTGGACTAATTTGGACCGATGTTTCATCTAACAAGTGCAATTATAAGAAGAAAAACGTTTTCATAAGAAGGTTAAAAAATAAATATCAGTCCAAATTAGTCCGGTCTGATCTTCATAAATACACATTATATATTAAAATATCGGTCCAAATTATTCAATAGTAAAAAATAAATATTTAACTTCTAAGATTTAGTATTTTCATATATATACATTATATATTAAAATTATTTACCCAAAATAATTAATGCATAATTGATATTGATCGGTTTTCGGTTTGATCTTCGAGTTTTCTGGTCTTGGACTGTACCAGACCGAAGACCGATTAACCCCATATACTAGGACCGAAGACCGAATCGTTATATGGTCGATCCGGTTCGGTCCTTGACCGAAATGGCCGGTCCGGACCGATTTTTGTTCACCCCTAATTAGGTAATGTCGGAAGGAAATTATTGTCAAAATCAAGTAAATTATACTTTAGGAGATAAAAGTTTTCAAACTTTAAAATATATACCTCATTTTTTTTAAATGGTAAAGACAAATCTTTTAAGGATGCCCTTTGTTCACTGGAAATGCTAAGGCATCGACACGAGCGAGAAGGAGCTTCTGAAAAAAAAAAAAAAAAAATGAATGAGAAGGAGGATGGCCCTTTGTGGAGGATGATCCCATAACATAATGTCATAATCCCATGACCAACATTTTTCAACCACTCTGTCGAACTATTAGCTTCTTTATAGCGGTGTTTGAAAGAAATATGATCATACAGAAAAATTTAAGAGCTTAACGTCTTGCACAATAGTAAAAATGATTCTATTTGTAACCAATTGCATAGCATCAAATATGGCATTCCTAGTCGTTGCGTCTGCCATAGTGACAAAAGCATTTATCAAAGCACATGAACCAGTTAGAAGCACTTGACCTTGATGATCGGGAATAATAATCTTGCAAACGTTGACTCCCGGCACTTAGACCCATCTAAATTTGCATTTATCCATCCAGAAGAAGAGGGAATTTACGAAATCCACTTACTTTCGTCCCTTTTCATACTGTCCTTCTCCACCTTATATCCAACTCCCTTATCTAACTTCTTGTTGAAGGCCCATTCTAAGTGTGTACGTTTAGCTAAAATAACAAGCCTATAAAAAGTTACTTATGTCCTTTCCATATATGCCAACATATAATGACGAATAGAAACAACTCGTTATAGTTTCTATCACCTCCTCAAACTCTTGCGACGCCGAGTCTCATTCTTAAACTCCATCGTATTATAAAGCAATCTCAACCAAACCATATATCTATCAGTTCTTCAGATTAATGGGAGCAGTGAAGAAAGACATGGTTCAGACTCTTGCGATAGTGAGAGCACTAAGCTTTGCACCTTACTCCATGCTTTCTTAGAAAATCCCTAGTATTGAAATGGTCATGGTATCTACATGATAAACATCCAAATTTTAGGACATTTAAGTGATAAAACCCTGTTAGGATATTATTTACCTCAAATTTAAATATTGATTTGATTTGATTATGATTTGATTTAGATGAGATTTGAATGAGATTAAGATTGGGTAACTTTGTCATAAATTGAGAGTTGTGCGATAGTTTTTGTAGCTTCCTCTTTTTCCAAGCTATGTTGATAAGGATTTGTGGCTTACTGTGCAAAAGCCACATAGTGAAAGGGTTGATGATTCGTCATATAACAGTTACATCATTGTCCAAATGTCTCATTGTGAGAGGGCGGTGATTTACTGCGCAATAATCATATTGATATTTGATGATTGTATGGTGTTTGGGGTTATAATTAGATGTTGTAATTCTTAATTTTACAGCGAATGAGACACCAATAGGTCCTAAATTTTTTTTTCTCTAGTTGAAAGAGCGTTTTCATACTTGGATTCCATGATATAGTAGAACGGTGAGGTTGACGAGAATGTCAACAACAGGATTAACGTAAGCTGGCGGAAATGGAGGATGGCATCTGGGATGCTTTGTGATAGGAAGTTCTCGCTAAAGGTAAAGGGAAAATACTACAGGACAATAGTGAGACCGGCTATATTGTATGGGGTAGAGTGTCGCCCAATGAAACAACATCAAACACAGAGGATGAAGGTGGCAGAGATGAGGATGCTGGGCTCGATGTGTGGCCACACAAGGAAGGATAGAATCAGGAACGATGTAATCAGAGGTAAATTAGGTATAGCCTCGATTGAGGATAAATTGAAAGAGCACCGCTTGAGATGATTTGGACATGTTAGCAGGAGACCGACCACAGCTCCAGTTAGGAGGTGTGAACAGCTACATACTACGCTAGGTAGAAAAGGGAGGGGTAGGCTAAAGAGGAGTTGGCTAAAGACGATCTGACACGACCTAACCCACCTAAACCTAAGGGAGGAGATGGCCTTAGATAGAGCACGATGGAGGGCTAGCATAGGGGTAGCGGACGTGGTAGCGTAGAGTAGTGCGGCGAGTGACTGGTAGTTTAAGATTTATAGGCAGTTATAACCCCAGATAGTGTACTTATCTGTTGTTTAGTTGCTTCCCGATTATTCGTCTATTACTGGCCATGTACTATTTGCTTTACTACCAAAGAGGGTACCAACACGCCGTCATCGGATCCCATTAGAACTCCGAAGTTTAGCGTGCTTGGGCGAGAGTAGTACCAGGATGGGTGACCTCCTGGAAAGTCCTCACCCTCAGGTTGGGGGCATTGGGAAACAACCTCTCTTCAAGTTAACACCCTGAAGGGGGAAGACTGCGTACATCCGGCCCCCCCCAGACCCTGCGTAGGCAGGAGCCCTTGAGGCACTGGGTATGTTCCTTTACTATTTGCTTTACTATGTGCCTTGTAGTTATCTTCTGTTGGGTATATTTTATACTGCTAGTTTAACGCGGTGTCCTAAGCTGATGCTTTGTGGCTTCCATGGTTTCCAGGATGTCATGTTCTCATGATGACTCGATTTTCAGGATGAGGGTCCTCGGAAATAGCCTCTCTTCCACCTGGAAGGGGGAAGGTTGTGTACATCCACCCCCCAGATCCTGCTTCGTGCGGGAGCCCCTGTGACATTGAGACTATTGTTGTTAAAAGAGCATTTTCATATAAATCTTAGTGTTAATTATTTTATTATTTTTTGCTTTCGCTTATGCTGGCTATATATCTACTTTTCAACGCACACGGGGGGCAACCAAATTTGAAAACCCCTAACAAATCATTTAAAGCTACCCACTCTCACTCACGTTGTTATCTATTATATCTATTCGGGGCAGCAATCCAGTGTGGCATGTCTCATACTTCTTACACTATCTTCTTAATTTAATGATCCGTTTGTTAAACTTCATTGGGCCATGTACAAGGTTCATATATAAGTTTAAGTAAAATTTTATCATAAAATTAATTTACATTATATGAAGTAACTCACTAAACTTATATATATTAATCTATTCTCTTTTATAACTTCAATGTGAGATCCAACTAGACTCACATGTAGAGTCTTTATCAGTTTGGTCAAACTTCTTTTTTAAAAAGCTTTTTCCATAAAAAAAATATTTTTTTTTGTATGATTTGAGAGTATATGTTACAGTAGAAGTTATTTTTCTATTTCTTAAATAACTTAGGTTAGCTCGTTTCCATCAAGTTTAAACCATCTTTATAGTAACGCTAGGTTCTCGGAGTAATATACTCTTGCGATTATATACCTTTTCTGTAGCATATATCGACAATAAGATAATTTAAATTATATTTGATTATACAATTTATTTTGATAGTTATAAATATTTCATGTACTTATCACCGGTATCAATTATAATGAAGTATTATTGACATATTTATAAGTTGAGAAATCGTATGTAATAGTAAGTCATGATAAGGATCAAATGTTCATGACCCATTTAATAAAAAAGGATGACAAGATATAACGTGACACATTTGTCAGTCATAATGCTCAACTGTACTCGATTAATTTATACCATACTAAAGAAGTAATAAGAATCAAACAGTTAGAGCATCTCCAATGGGGTATGCAAAATTTATATTGGATAATACATTGGACAAATGAATATCTCATCTAACAGAAGCTCCAATGAAGTATTCAAATGCCGAGTAAGATGATTATTCAAGTATTGAGTATTCATTTTTGACAGACATCCAAAAATACAGTATACAATATCCCTTTTGTATTTTTTTAAGTAGAAATTTTTATGTATTTTATTTTCCATATGTAATTCGTATTTTTAATGATTATTTTATGTGAATTTTACTTTTTTTGAATCTTACGATTATTTTATAAATATATTCCTATATCATATTTAATCGCTTTTTTATTTGACTTAAATAATAATAGCATAAATAATTACTTCTATTTATAATATTTATATATATTTTTAATTTATATTGAATTAACTAAGCACAAAAAATTAAATATTAAGACCCTAAAAATTGTAAAATATTAAAAACCAATAAAATTTGGCTACTTATTAGAGTGTTTGACATTTCCAATGGCCAAAACACTTGGTTATTTTCAATGCTTTTTTTTTTTTTTTTTTTGAACATGTACTATTTTTCTTCATGTATTTTCACATGTAATTTGATATAATTAAAATAATAAAATAATATTAATTATTAAATAAAATCAAAATATAAAAATGAGGCTCAAAAAATTGGATTTAGGTTGAATGAAAAGTGTCTTATTTTGTAGTAAAGTCCCATTTTTAATAATGTGGCAAAAATATAGCTCAAGTTCTGTTCAAAAATACATATATATAGTTCAAAAAATAGGGCACTCATTTCGGGTGCTCGAATATGGTGAACCTCCATTTTTGGGTTAAATGGAAAGTGAAACTCAAACCCATGTATTTGAGCCGAGTTGGGCCTGAGCTCACTAGGCTCAAGGCTGGGCTTAGCTCGTTTACATTAAGTCCGCCTTGGGCTTGGTTCGAAGCTCACCGAGATTGAAAACTGCAAAATTGAGCTTAACTGATCAAGGACTCAGGATCTGCTTAGCTTGGTTGAACTTGAATTTAGCTTGGCGAGTTTTGGTTGAAGCTTCTAGTATTTAAACTTATTTAAACTCAATCTAAGTTTATTTGGGCTCTTTTAAGTTCAGACTCAATTGAATAAGTAAAATGAACCAGCTAGGCTGAACTTAAGCTCAAACCGAGCATAACCTTTCAAGCTTTATGGTAAGTCGGTTCACAGGTGCTCGGGAGTACTATCATATATAATCCTAGGCGCACCTCATAGGAGTTCTATGTGGTCTTGTCCACACCAAATAAGGTCCTTCAATTCAAGTAGAAAACAACAAAAATAAACGATAAAAAATTGTACGCCCCACAAATCCAATCACAAAATCTGGCCGTTGGAAAACAGTAACATTTTTAGACAGAGAAACTAGAGAGAGAGAGAGAGAGCAAACACAAATTGAAATTCAAGTTCAAATCTTTCTTGTTCAATTTCATACACAGATTCCAAACCCTAACACTAATCCCCCAAAAATAATGCCAATTGAAGATGACGAACAAGAACTCCCCAAAAACCCTAACCCTAACCCTAATTTGTCGACGCCTAGGCGACGAAGATCGAGTTTGCCGGAGTTATGGTTCAAATTGCAGAATCTACAGCATCACCCGCAGTCTCCGAAAACTATTCGAGTTGGGGATGGCGATTATGATGAAACAGATCAATTCTCTCTCCTTAGTGATGAGACGCTTACGATGATTCTGGGTAAGGTTCCGATCTCGCAGCACGCGTCGAATGCGCTTGTTTGCAAGCGGTGGTTGGCGATTCAGGGGCGGCTCGTGAGGTCGATTTCGGTTATTGATTGGGGTTTTTTGGAGTCGGGGAGGTTAATGAGTCGGTTTCCGAAATTGACTGAGGTTAATCTGGTTCGGGCTTGTTTCTTTAGTAGTTGGAATTCGGGTATTTTGCTGTCTCATAAGTTGTTATCGATTCATATCGAATCGGACTTTGTAGGGGATGATGGGTTTGTTTTGGAGAGAGCGTTGTTGGGTTCGAATTCGGTTGATAGAGGGTTGAAATTGCTTGCTTCTAGGTGTCCAAATTTGAGGAAATTAGTGTTGGTTAATGCGAGCGAAGTGGGTTTAGGTCTTGTGGCTGAGGAGTGTGTGACATTGCAAGAGTTGGAGATGCATTGTTGTGACGATAAGTCGTTGAAGGGTATTTCAGGGTTTAAGAACTTGCAGATATTGAAATTGGTAGGGTCTGTTGATGGGTTGTATAGTTCTGTGGTCACTGATATTGGATTAACGATTCTAGCTCAAGGGTGTAAGAGGTTGGTTAAGCTCGAGCTTAGTGGATGTGAAGGTAGCTATGATGGGATTAAGGCTATCGGGCAATGCTGTTTCATGCTTGAAGAGTTGACCATTGTTGATCATCGGATGGATGGTGGGTGGTTGTCTGCGCTTTCGTATTGTGGAAATTTGAAAACTTTGAAGCTTCAGTCTTGCAGTAATATTGATTCGAGTCCCGGTCCAGAGGAGCATTTAGGTTCATGCCCAGCGCTTGAGGAGTTGTACTTGGAGCGCTGTCATGTACGAGATAAACCGAGCATGAAAGCTTTGTTTCTAGTGTGTGAATCTGTGAGGGAGATCACTTTACAGGATTGTTGGGGATTGGAAGATGATGTATTTCACTTTGCTGCTATCTGTCGGTATGACATTTTTGTCTCCAAAACTGATGAATTATGTTTATTTCTTTTATGGAATCCTAAATTTTACTTGTCTGTGTATGTAAACAACTTCTGAGACTTGTTTCTGCAGAACTTTGACTCAACAGCCATATTTAGTGATTTTATGATCGGATTTTGATAGTTTTATACATGTCTTCTGGTTCATTTGTGAAATTCGGACTCATATCATCAGCCATTATGGTCATGTGTGAAAGGATCCCTTGTCTCATGATGAGTAAGCTGCTGGTCAGATGAAAGTTATTTAGGCAGTGACTCTTGAGGTTCTGTTCAGTTGGCTCTTCTATAAGATGTCATGTCTTATTTTTTCATTTATGTAGAAATAAATGCAAAACAAGATGATGTTTGAAGAACATGTGTTAATTTTAAAGTGAGATGTCTTAAAAGGGGCGTTTGATAGATCAAAACGATGATCTAAATGCAAGATAGTAAAAGCATAAGTTGTTACACATCGTTTTGTCTCAAATAAGTTGTAGAGTCTAAAAATAAGACGAACCAAGTAGAGCCTTAGCTGCAACATGAACTGTTGTGCAGAGCTAAATGAAAATCTGAGGCAGTAAGTCGCCCGTATGCATGGACCGCAAAAAAAAAAAAAAAAAAAAAAAATTAAAACTTTGGAGTAAGTGGAATTTTGAGGAGACTGCTTGGTTTGTTGGAGTAGGTTCAGAAATAAAGTGACATGAAATCTCGCCATCACACGTCTGTTGTGGTCCTTGTTGTAAGAGAGTTTACGTTAAATGAGATAACTGAACCTGAAATGAATCACCTACAGTCTAATGCAGTATGCTGTCCCACATTTGGAAAAACAATTAGACTTTATTGGTTCTGTACAAGTATTGTTGATTGCGGTAGTTGAGAAGATAAACTCCCGTTTTGTATAAGATGAACCATTTTTGGGGCTTTATCCATCAGTTTAAGTTTTCAGGATAGTTGGTTCTTTAACATGGTATTAGAGTCTTGTTGACCAAGAGGTTACGAGTTCGAATCCCAACAAGCCCCACTTTCAATTTTAATATAAATTAAACACAATATATGAGTGCACTATCCACACTTCAAGTCCAATGAGAATTTGTATGAGGAGACATCTTAGAGCATAAAACCATTTCTAGGCCTTCCTTCATCTGCTTAACCTTTTGACATAGTTGATTCCTTGACATCCTCCATGTGGTTGTGAGGAAATTATAGGAGACATGTAACTCTGAATTCTAAGACTGCAAAAAAGCAGGGGTTTTCAGGGATTGGGTTTTTAATACCTGGTTGGTCTAATACTCAATTAACATATTACAGTAATCTACATTAATCATGATAAATCTGGCTGTGCGATAGTCAGTGATCTGCCGGAGACGATGCATGCCGTTAGACAAAATGAGTTATGTCTGTTGTTTAAGAGCTAATTTGTGTTGCAATGGAGATGAAATCAAGAGGAGGCAAGGTGATGGTTGAAGAAAATATCTAGAGAATTCTTGTATACTTATTTTGTGAAGACAAGCTGTTGCATTCCGAAAGAGAACTTATCAAAAAACAGAAGAAAAGAAGGCAAAGGAGAAGCACTATATTTTTCCAAGCTTCGTGCAACTAAAATGTTCACGTTGTTCATTAGACGGACTAGCGGTCTGCACAATTGTTAGTCTTGGACCTATCTCATACAGGACTAGATACAATGCTTTGCGCTTGTGAAGTGCGTCTAGCCTTGCCAAATAACAAATAGTAGACATTCTGTCATCTTATAACATTTTTGTGAATGCAAAAGCTTCAATTTCTGTCCTTCACGGGTCTGGGTAGGGATGTCTCGTGCTGTCCAGACAAATTTACATTAGTTTGCGCTACATTTGTGTAGTAGAGAATATGTATTAATAGTGTGATGTATTTGTGATCAAGTGCATAGGGGCCTGTGATGCTGTTCTTGACCAGTGTACTACAACAACTTTATAGGAAAGTTCTTAAGAAGCAGGGAGTTTGACAACAACTCGGCCTTCATTTTGGACCATTTTCCCTCTTTTGCCAAGTTACATGTGACCCCCACATGTTTAAACTGGAGCCTGGCCAACAATCTGTTCTTCTTAAATGACTAACTCCCTGTTTGGCCACTGGATTTTTTTTGGTGGGGTGGGGTGGGGTGGGGGTAGAGAGGGATAAGGAAGGATAAGGGTAAACTCTTGCCCTAGTTTGGCAATTTTTTTTTGACAGGTAATTTAAGGGAGAGGGTTGGGGTTCAAGATTTAATCCCCATCCTTTCTTTTTACACTCTAATTTGGGGTGTAAATGAGGAGAGGGTAAAGTTTTGGACAATTTTTTTCTTGTTTTTAACTATAACTCTCCTTACCTTATATCTATTTATCCAATTGTCAAATAAGGGTAACACATTTACCCATTTTTACCTGTATCTCTCTTTATTGAACATACACAAACAATGGTAGGATAACCCCTTACCTTCCCCTCCTTACCCCTCTCTTCCCTTTACCGAGTTGCCAAACTGGAAAATGTCCAACCCTATCTGGTGCAATTTTTTCTGCTGTTGGTACAGCTAAATGGTTTGGATTTGATGATAGAAGTGAATGTCAGGCGGGTTATAAAGAGACATTTGATTGAGAAATAGGGCGAATCTGACTAGAAGCAAGGTAGTTTTGTTAAAGATTCGGTACCGGCCAATAAAAGAACTTATGCTGGATGTGGTTTTTTAAATGGTGAAATGGGTGACTAATGTTGTTCTGTCTTTTATACATGATTCAGTGACGAAATCACTGTTCTGGCGCTGGTACTGATAAAATTTCTCGTTCACGATGACCTTCTTTGTAGGAGAGTGAGGTCCCTCACGTTGGAAGGATGCTCTTTACTCACAACAAAAGGCTTAGATTCCATTATTCATTCGTGGAAGGAGCTTCAGATGCTTAGCGTTGTATCATGTAACAACGTAAAAGATATCGAAATCACTGCTTCATTGGCTACCTTGTTTTCCGTGCTTAAAGAGTTGAAATGGCGACCCAATTCCAGATCTCTCCTAGCATCAAGTCTTGCCGGTATTGGGGTTGGAAAGAAAGGCGGTAGATTCTTCAAGAGGGTATGAAGCTTGAGCTAGCATCGAATGGTTGGTGATAAACCTAGGCTTCGAGTTAATGATACCATGCTTTTTAATGTCTTATGCTTAACATAATGTACATTCTCTCTCTCTTGATATGATTTATTTTCTTACAAAGAAATTTCTTCTGTTTGATGCCAATTGCCGACATTTTATAAGGTTTAGCTTCGGGTTTCATACGAAGAGGAAGTGGGAGTGGGAGCAATAACAGAAATGGGGGAGCAGACAGTCGTAGATGTTTCTTAAGTTGGGAATGTGGAGGGAGCTTTTATACTATATATTAGGGGGTGTTGTTATTGCCAGGGTAAAAAATGTTAGCAGTGATGTGACTTGTAATAAATAATAGCCATAAAAATTTTGTGAATTTGCTTTGATATTAATAATTTCGTCATGTCAATAACATATCCTATATTAGATATACCCACCAAAAAAAAAAAAAAAATTTTTTTTTTGAACCATGAAAGCATAACTTATTAAAACTAAGTTAAATTCTAAGCAATAACTAAGAAAATTGAGTACTCCAATAAATAGGATTAAGGAAATTAACTCCACCATATATATACGATTCAATCATTCTTTGAATAGAGTGAGATAAATAGCCAACAAATCATCAGATAAATATTCTCTTGTCAAACAACAATTGTTTGAAAATCGCGTTTTCCTTTGGGTTTGATACATGTTTGAACCGCGATCTGACTTCGGAACGCCGAATCACGTTTTTGACATATGAAACATTAGCCTTTGAGGGATTTTCGGTACTGTTAAATGCCATGAACATTCTATAACTCGGTTTTTTGTCCTTTTTCAGATGGTTACGATGGTAGACAAGAGGAAATGAGTAACATTTTTCAAGCTGCCAAGGAAGTAACAATCTTTTAGCATCAGCATATTCACATCCTGTATGACCCTTTAATGTATCTGGGGTTCCCTACGCCCAGTCTTCAAAATAATAGAATTGTTTATGTACTTTGTATCATAATTTTCTTGGTTAGATTTAGTAATTCATTTACATAAAGTAGTTGCAAGATGGGAATCATTGTAAACAAAATATTTACCACACTTGTTAGTTTCGTTGGAGCGTAATGAAGAAATGATTCATGATAGGGTGCAGTGGCATACTTTGATCCATGTAACTGACCTTGCCTCATGATTGAGAGGCCTAGATTGTTGTTGTAAGTTAGTTTCTTTCCTAAACTATGCACTTTGCTATTTGTACTTGTGGCAAATACGATAGCATTGGTTATCAGATTATTTTCTTCTGAATTGAGCTGTTTGAGCTGGTGTTGTGGTTAGACTATCCAACCCTTGAGCTAGAGGTCTTGGGTTCGAAATTCATCACCCAATTCCCCTTATAGTTGATGTACCTATTGAGGAAAAAGCTGTTTAGTTTCTCCTGAAACTTGTACTTTGCGATTTGTGCACGTAGCAACACCATAGCAGCAATTATCAGATTATTTTCTTCTGTATTGAGCTGTTTGAGCTGGTGTAGCAGGTAGAGGTCTTAGGTTTAAAGTTGATCCCTATGATTATTGGAATCTCTATTGAGGGAAAAAGTTATATTTTTCTTAACATTGTAAAAAGAAAATTCTTCTATATTTGCTGACGTTCTGCTCTAGACACTAGAGACTTGTATGCAGGCTCGTTTATTTTGTTTGAAAGAGGTAAGGAAAATAATGCAGATATCTCTTAGCATCCCAGATAACATTGTGAATCTTCCAAGGAGCTTGAATTTCAACTTGAAGTCTCAGACAACGACATCGTCGTCACCTTCAATCCAGATTCTACTGTATCCCGAAGCGACTGCTTTACGAATTCCAGTGTCAATGTGGTGATGAAGGATGAGATAATAGGTATTCTTTATCGTATTTGCCAATTGATTGTATATTTGATTGCAAAATGCTGTATATTTGGGCTCCGTTAATTTTGATGAAAGACCTTTTTTTCATCTCAATTCAATTATTTATCTGCTAACTTCATAGCAACAATTACAAATATGAAAAAAGTTTCTCTATGGAGGGGAAATTGACTTCTCCTCAATAAAAGTGGAAAACATATTCCTTCATGTATGGCTAAACGTAATAATCCCATGTCATATGCCGCATTTCGACTTCAACTTGGTCATGCTGTTAAGTCATTTTAAGGCCTTATTTTCCGTTATCTGTATTATTTTATGTTCGACATTGGGGGAAGTTGAACCGTTAAAAGCTTTGTCAATATGCTGATCGACATCGAAGTTGCGGACAGCATTGTGCTATGCGAGGTACCCTCAATACTCTGGCTGTGTTGGGTATGATTTTCTATTTGCAGCTTTTGTTTATGTGATAAATTAAAAAAATTCAGGTTTTGAAAATAGATTTTTCATTTTTTGGGTTTTACATTTTTAGTTTTCATTCCAGTTAGGAAAAAATTGAAAATATGAAATTAAAAACTAGAAGAAATCATTTTCAATTATAGTTTTTAGCTATCTAAAATACAAAAAATTGTAAACAGAAAACGATGTCAGACTAGTCCTTGACCGCTCTCACTAAACAATAGTAAATGACTATAACGTTGGGCGAGAGCTTGGCCTTCAGTTTGAATATGTTTTTCTTTTCTTTTGTACTGCGATATTCGGCCTAACTTGTGTGCATCTTGACTAGTCCTTGAGCTGAATGCACTGTTCACATGGAAGTTTTCTCGCATGCAATAGGGAAATTCGGTCTGATAAACTCAATAGGTGGCTTTTAGACATTGTCTACACTTAGCGTCAAGATTTTACTCCCAAACCTAATGCATTGTGAGATTCAAGGGTCAAGTGCGTTACCACTTGAGTCAACTGCTTAGGATTCTTGGATATTTTCTTATGTTTAGTTTCAGAGAACCATCATATCAATGTGTATTTGGCTAAATTTTTCAAATAAAGGGTATTTTTTTTGAGTTTTTCAAAATGAGTGCCAAAACACAAAATCGCTTTTAAATAAAAGGAAAGTTAGTTTTTTTTTTTTTTTTCAAATAGAAATAGAAAAATAATACTTCTCCTTAGGACAAAAGTGGACGTAGAATGAACAAATTTTTAGACAAAATGCCATCATTTAGACGAGCTCTGCTCTCTCTTTCTTCTGGTCAGTCACATCAACATTAACATCAAATCACAAACGGCTCTCCCCCTGTCCCTCATCCCCGCTTGCTGCTGTAGCACCGGCGCCGGTGCCTCCACCTCCAAGTCGGTTGCCTTGACGACCACCGTCACGCCCGGTGCCCCCCCCGACGGACTCCGCCTTCACCCCCGGCCTCCATCTCTGAAACTACCGCCCCTCACCTCAACCCCCTCTTCCACCACCGAATCCCGACCACACCTGACCCCGGCCCCGCCAAACGTCTGGCCACATCCACACCACACCTAAAACGTGAACCCCACCACCTCACTCCTCACCCCTCACCCAACTACAACCCTTCACCCCCTCACCCCACCTCCCCCCCCCCCCCCCCCCCCCCCCCCCCCCCCCCCCCCCCCCCCCCCCCCCCAACCGAAACCCGGCCCCACATCGGGCCACACCCACACCCACACCCACACCCCCCCTCACACACCCTCTCGCCTTCACCCATTACCTCCCCACCACCTCCCAACCACCACAGGCCCCACCACCACCAGCACCGGACCAAATCGAGACAGGCCGGCCGGCCAGTTAAGTAAAAACAGGTCGGCACTAGGTTCGAATTCTCTCCCTCTCTCTTTTAATCCGCCCCCCTATTCGTGCCCTTATTACTTATGCTATGTCTGTTATATCCTTATATCATTGTCTCTGGTGATTGTATGCGTGCCTAATCGTGACTGGGGATAGTTAGTTTATGAATGTTACTAGCAATGGAGCTCAAAACTTGAGGCCATCTTTAAATGGGTTAGGGACGAGACGAGTTAGTGCACACGGTGAGAGGAGCCTGCGAATTGGGACCTTAAATGTTAGTATGCTACCAGAAAAAGTTTTGAGGTTGCCCAAATAATGATTAGGAGAAGGATCAACATCTTGTGTCTCTAAGAGACTAGATGGGTGAGCACAAAAGCAAGGGATGTGTTAGGGTATAAATTATGGTATGCAGGATTAGTCAGGGGGAAGAATGGGGTGGGTATTATCGTAGATAGCTTTCTTAGGGACAAAGTTGTTGAGGTCACTAGGACTAGCGATAGGATCATTAGCATAAGGTTAGCGTTAGACGGGAAGATATTGAATGTCATAAGCGCATATGCTCCACAGATTGGACAAACAAAATAGGACAAGACTGAAGTTTGGGAGGACTTGGACTTAACAATGCAAGGCATACCCCAGAGCGAACAAGGAGTGATTGGAGGTGACTTTAATGGGCACGTGGGTGCGACCACAGAAGGTTATGCACTCCACCATGGAGGCTTTGGGTATGGAACAAGAAATGATGAGGGTAAAGCTCTATTAGACTTTGCCGTCATCTATGAGTTAACATTGACCAACACCTTTTTCAAGAAGCGTGAGGAACATACCATCACTTATTGGAGCGGTGGAGCAAAGACTCAGATTGACTACATTTTATTGAGGAAGAGGGCTCAAAAAGTTTGCAGGGATTGCAAGGTTATCCCTAGGGAGGACCTCTCAACACAACATAGGGTAGTGTATGCTGAAGTTAAGGTCAAGAGAAGGGGCAAGAAAGCACCCAAACCACCCTAAACACGCACGCGCTGGGGGGATCCGAAGGGGAAAAGTCTCAAGTCTTTAAGGAAAGAGTCGAGAATGAGCTGGGAGGGGACTATGAGGGTGACTTAAACCGCGTGTGGATCCAAATAGCCCAAAAGATCAGGGATGTGGCATAGGAAGTCCTAGGTGTATCAAAGGCTAGGGCACCAAACAACAAAGAGACCCGGTGATGGTGTAGGGAGGTACAAGAAAAGATAAAGGCCAAACAAGATTGCTTCAAAGAGTGGGAGTGAAGTGGAGCGGAGGATAAGAGACAATAATATAAACAAGCTAAGAAGGAAGCAATGATAGCAGTAAGAGACGCACAATCCAAAGCCTTTGAGGAGTTCTATAGAAGGTTGGATATAGTAGAGGGGGCTAGGAACCTGTACAGAATTGCAAAGGCCAGAGAGAGGAGGACTAGAGACCTAAACCAAGTAAGGTGCATAAAGGGGGCAGATGGACAAGTGCTTGTGGCCGAGCAACAAATCAAAACTAGGTGGAAATCCTACTTTCACGATCTGTTCAATGAAAAGGGAGATACAGCTATACCAACAGGAGAACTACAAGCATTGGCGAAGCACAACGTCGACTACTACTGTACCAAAATTAGACCCGAGGAAGTTAGAGAAGCATTGAAGAAGATGGCCAGGGGAAAAACAGTCGGCCTAGGCAGAATTTCGATTGAGGCATGGAAATGTACTGGAGAAGTGGGTGTAAGATGGTTAACCAAATTGTTCAACCAAATTCTCCAGGGGAGAAAGATGCCTGACGTATGGTGGGAGAGTACATGAGTCCCCATATATAAGAGCAAAGGATTCAGAATTGCGCCAACTACATAGGAATCAAACTAATGAGCCACGCCTTGAAGCTTTGGGAGCAGGTCATAGGAAGAAGACTTCGACAATGACCATGGGTTTCAGAAAACCAATTTGGATTCATGCCGGGCAGATCGACGATAGAAGCTATCCATCTCCTGAGAATGACCATAGAGTTCTACAAGGATAGACAAAAGGACTTTTACATGGCTTTCATTGATATGGAGAAGGCATATGATAGAGTTCCGAGAGAGGTCCTATGGAGGGCATTGGAAGGAAAAGGCATCCCTAAGCCCTACATACGAATCACCAAAGACATGTACGAAAACGCCCAAACCAAGGTGCGTACAATAGAAGGAGACACAGACGCCTTTTCCATCACAGTGGGAGTACATCCAGGATTAGTCTTGAGTCCCTTTCTCTTCATTTTGGTTATAGACGAATTCACAAGGCACATACAAGGGGACGTGCCTTGGTGCATGTTATTCGCGGACAATATAGCCCTGGTAGGAGAAACCAGGGAGGAGGTAAATGAGAAGCTTGATCTTTGGAGGATAGCCCTAGAATCGAAAGGTTTAAGACTCAATAGATCTAAGACTGAGTATATGGAACTCAAGTTCTACACTTCTACCACGCAAAGCACAGAAGCCGTCAAGATTGGATCGGAATGCGTACCATAGAAAGCGTGTTTTAAATACTTGGGTTTCATAGTGCAACAAGACGAAGAAGTGGGTGCAGATGTTAACAATAGAATTAAAGTGGGGTGGCATAAATGGAGGTTGGCCTCTGTGGTATTGTGTGATAGAAAGTTCGCGCCAAAGCTAAAGGGGAAATACTATAAGACAGTAATAAGACCGGCTATGTCTTACGGGGCAGAATGCTGGCCCGTTAAACGTTATCACACGCAGAAGCTGAAAGTGGCGGAGATGAGGATGCTAAGATGGATGTGTGGACACACAAGGAAGGACATGATCAGAAATGACGTTACAAGAAGTTACTTAGGTGTTGCAGCGATAGAGGATAAGTTAAGGGAGCAGCGGTTGAGATGGTTTGGACATGTTAGGAGGAGACTCGCCGATGCTCCGGTCAGGAGGTGCGAACAACTCCATATTATAGATGGGAAAAGGCGGAGAGGACGGCCAAAGAAGAGCTGGATGGAGACGATTCGATAGGACCTCGCCTACCTCAACCTGAATGAAGACATGACCCTAGATAGAGTTTAGTGGAGGATCAATATTGGTGTAACCGATATAGCGACGTATGAGCATCGATCACTCATACTACACGTGGATGCCTGCCTGCCTACCTGGCTCATACGCATCATGGCATTGGGTGAGTGGCTCAGTGCTCCTAGGGTGGATGGAAACAACTCGTAAGTTAGGAAGAGAAGTAGAGGCCGCCAATTGAATAGGAGTTTGGAGACTAACCACTGCCTCTGTAAGGAGATGAGAACAACCCCATTGTAGAGAGGGGAAGAGAGGAAGTGACTGGCCAAATAAGAAATAAGAAATAAAAATTAGGAAATAGGAATTAAGAATGGGATAGAGACAATTTGACAGGACCTTGCTCACTCCAACCTATTTGTAGAGATGGCCCTAGTTAAGAGCTCAATGTAGGTTTAGTATAGGGATGACTGAATTTAGCGGTGTAGGAGTCTCGAACACTCGTAAGCTGATGTATACCCACCTACATACATGCAGCATGGTTGCGTGATGGCCAATGGGTGCTTTTAGGATCTGATACTTGGGGGTATAGGGATGCACGCTGTTGATACTGATGTTACCGTTGATAGTGCTTGTACTCTCCTCTTATCTCCCTCTCTTTCTCTCTCTCTACCTTCTCTCTCTCTATCTCTCTCTTGCCACTTTCTAGACGCTCTATTCTCTCTATTTGGTTGAGTTGTGCCGCACGTAGGACCTTTCCCCTACATGCGTGTTTGTTTTGCCTCTGTCATACTTGATATATTCCTATGTTTCCTATGCTCTTTTGCATACATACATGCGTACATTTATAATTTCATGCTTACATGCTTATCTGAATGATTGATTATATGCCTCTATGTCTACATGCTTGAATGCATACATGCTTCATATGATTTCTATATCTTACATGCTGCATACAGATTTCTCAAAATATCAACTATAAGGTTGGGGATCTTCGAAAACAGTCTTTCGTCAGGGTTTCACCCTGATGGGGTAAGACTGCATACATCCCACCCCTTCCAGGCCTCGCAAAGGCGGAAGCTCTTGAGACACTGGGACTGTTGTTGTTGCCATCATTTAAACACATATTTATTTAAAAAGGTGATTTTGAAAAAAAAAAAAAAGTTATTTTTACAGTATGACCAAACAAACTCGTAACAAGCTTTGAAATTTTGGAGGGAATGTGGATGTATTGGCATTAATATCATTGCATTTTTTGCTGGGTTAATGAGTGATGAAGCTGCCCATACAAAGTTAGAACTAAAAAATACAATTATGTAAATATAAATAAAAAAATATAATCATAAAATAATTTATAGTGCCCAAATAGGCACTAAAAATTGGGGCAAAAGCCCCCAGCCCAACCCATTGGCCATCTCTACCCACGGTATGAGTTGGAAAAAAAAAAAAAAAATACAATCATAAAATAACTTATTAAAAATATAACTTTTATCTTCATGTTGATCTATATCTTTTTATCTTTCACTCTAAATTTAGATATATTTTGTGAATACTTTTCTAGTTCTATACTCTCTAAAAATGAGTCGGTTTCCAAAATAATGCTAAAAAATAAAAAAATTAAAAAAATAATGCTGAAAAAAAATATTTCCAAATCTACTGTTGAACCGCGTTTACAAAATGCGGCTTTAATAAACCGCGTCCATAAATCGCGTATAACAATGGTATAAACCGCGTTTTAATAACGCGGTTATATTAATAAAACCGCTATATTAACTAAACCGCGTCATGAAGACGCGTTTTATTAAACACAAAACCGCGTTATTTAGACGCGGTTTATAATTGTTATAACCGCGTCTTTTGGACCCGGTTTACTAGGTTTATCTAAAAAACCCCGACCCATTCATTCACGCGTGCTCTCTCCGCTGCTCTCACCGTCTCTCTGCCTCTTTCTTGTTAACCCACCACCAGTCACGTCGTTCGCCTCCTCCTTTCTTTTGCTTATACACTAGAGATCTTTCAAGTACTATTATTGGAGTTATTTGACCTCCACTTATGATGTTGGAGCTTATCAATATGGGATTAATATGATAATCATCACAAATTGTGGCATAATAAAAACTATAAGCTAACAAAAAAGTGAAGAATTGCGGCATAATGGTAAGTATAAGTGAAAATAAAGGGAATTTTGGATTCCTGGAGTTAAACCGCGTTTTATAAACTCGGTTCATGGGTAAACCGCGTTTAGTAGACGCGGTTTATTTTGAAGTGAACCGCGTTTACTAAACGCGGTTTGTACTTAAATAAACCGCATTATTTTGATCCGGTTTTATTGAAATTTAAACGCGTTTTGTAAATGCGGTTCAACAGTAGATTTGGAAATATTTTTTTTCAGCATTATTTTTTTAATTTTTTAATTTTTTAGCATTATTTTGGGAACAGACTCTCTAAAAATAACGTTGCTTACAACTCTATTCATTATTCAATAATAATATCCAAATTAAAGCATTGTTGTTTAATTATATTGATATTATTGTTGCAATGTATCCCTCACCACAAGAGCCTCCAATACATAAATCAAGTAATTTTAGGAGATCATTATTTAACTTTCTCTTAAAGTATTAAAGGCATTATTTGACCAACAGCAAAATAAAGTGAATAACATTACAAAAATTTTAAAAGCAATAACTATTGAATAGTGTAAGAAACAAACACTACTCATATATTGCACGAGAAAAATCTAATATTAATAAGCACGTGCATGTCTTGCATGAACAAGACTACTAGAACAATAACCACGCGTCCGCAAAGCCAGTTTGGATTTGAAATACTTTCTAACTATTTAATTTAATATCTTTTTTGTCAAATAGTAAGCGCTGATATATTACTACAACAACAACATACCTAGTGCCTCTTGCGCAGGGTCTGGGTTTCGGATGTACGCAGCCTTATCTCATCAGGGTGAGACCCAGACAAGAGACTGTTTCCGAGGATCCCCAACCTGATATTTGATAGATATGATATTTATTTATTATAGATATGAAGCGTATGTATGAAGAGCATGCGGAGTATAGATATCATGCTAATCAAGTATACATATAGGCATGTAAGTATATAAGCAAGTAAACAAATATACAAATAGACAAATAAACGCTGATATATTACTCAAATAAAGAAATAAATACAGAGAAAACCAAAAAGAAAACAAACACCTCCAACCCAAAACATCAAAAGATCCATAACCTAATCCCTGTACAAGAAATTAAAACGGCACCATACTTGACATATTATGAATCAAGAAAAAAAATATTTAATACAAATACATCAAAATATTTAATTTAGGGTTATTTATGCCAAATGTCTTTGTACTTTGCTTATTGTGTCAATTTGGTCCTTGTACTTTTATTTGTGTCAATTTAGTCCTTGAATAATTTCATTATGTTAGATGTAAGTAACTTATTATAAATTCATCCGTTTACTTAATTTAACCAAGTTGGTTGCTGTACCATTAAAATTTTTATTAAAAACTTAACATAAAATTTTTTCTAAGGACCAAATTGACACATTTCGAATTGTATAGGGACTAAATTGACACAACAAACAAAATATATGGACCTTTAGCATAAATAACATATTATCAGTTGTCACTTTTATTAGAAAAAAATATAAGATTTTACTCAATAATTTTTCTGAAAATTTCTAATACAATAAATATTTTGGGATGTTTTGTATAAATTATATGGTAAATTTTTTTTTTTTTTTTTACATCTAAGTTTTGTAGTACTTGACCTTCTCCAAGCCTTATAAATTTATCATTATACCTTAGAACAATTCTAAAAGTTGTTAGAAAAAACTCACGAAAATGTCATGAGAAGTAGGTTGCTTAGAAGCAAGTTGGTTGTTAATGACCAACTGTTTCCTATTCATGAGATTTTTGTGCGCCTCTTTCTCGTGCCGTGTAGCAAAGCCCCTTACACCTTATATTTAATTGATTGAATAATGAAGTTACAAGCATACAACTATATATAAACAATATAATAATAGTTTAAAGAAGACTAAAGTAACCATAAGTAGATAAGATGTCAATTTAGATACCTTAATAGTAGAAAATTACCCATATGTTAAAATATAAATTGTTTTTGAGCCTTACCGATTAGCTGAAATTTTTGGGATGACATAACATTAGAACCTTGTTAACTAAAAGGTCATAAGTTTAAATCCGAACACCCCTACTTTTAATATATAACTTAAGCACAAAGTATAAGGAGGGTCGGTTTGTGCACTAAACACGTTACAAGTCCTATAGGCTGTTAACCTTGATAATGCAACCAGCACAAATGAAGAAAAATTCAGCAAAAAATATTGTAAAAATACAGTGAAAATACAGGAAAAATATTGCAATAAAATACAGCAAAATACTGCAGTAAAATACAGCAAAATAACGTAGTAAAATACAGCAAAAAAGTTCTAAAAATTAACAAAAATTAGCAGTAAAATAAATACGAAGTTGCTGCGAATTTTAACGAAAATAGTGATAAATCTGAGTATGAAATTTCAGCAAGGTTGCATCCGATTAATACCTTAACATAGCAATCAAAGAATACTGTAAAGAGGGGAAGTTGATTATGATACCGAAGATGCCGTGCCGTGAGAAATACCACTGTCCTAAAAGACGATTTCGCCGTTGCTCCGGTGCAAACAGTTGTATGGGCGGCCGTCCTTCAAGATTAACACGATTCGATAATTAACGTGCACTCGTTAACTGCAGGATAGAAGTGCCTGAGAACTTTGCCCAAAGAGATAAAGAGGAAGAAGTTTGAGAACGAGAGAGAGAGATGGTAAAGAAGAGAACTTGTTTTTTCGTGTCTAATTTTGCACTGTACAACATGCATATTTATGCTGAAAAGATGAAGTACAAGCAGTAATGGGTAACGGGTAGTAACGGCTGAGCATTGAAGGTAGGAGGCTGATCGGTTTGCATTATTGACATGAGTGTCAACAGTTAAAAACGAGGTTTTAATGTAGGCTTAACAACTATATTACAATGGTAACAATTTTTCCGTAAAAATAAATATACCCGATGACAAAAGGATCACCCACAACATCGCTCGAGCACGGCACGGCGGGCAGGCGGCGGTGCACGCGCGCATGTGGTTCACACCATTCTCTCACCCTTAACTTAATTCAAAGGATTGAAGGGTATTCTCCTATTTAAACCCACCAAGCCTCCTTGTTTTTCCTATGTGGGATAGAGCATTTTCTTCATGTGAGATGTATTTTTTCATAATATTTAGGCTTATCTTGTATCATTTTTCCAGCATAGGCATTCTGCTTGGATGGGGGTACTTATATGTTAAAACATAGAATCAATACTGGACCTTCACCAATCAACATAAGAATGGGTTGAATTGCAGATATTTAAGCCCGACCCACGGAATTGACATACATGAGTGTCAATAAACCAATTGTCATAAAAGTTTAAGCTGGTGGGTGAAAGTTCACGAATAGTTTATACTCTTACACACTACCTCACGAATATAATTATTGAGCTTAAAGTGTAAATAATGCAATGAGACTCACCTCATTGTGCTTAAATTATATTGTGCGGATGTACGGAATCCCAAGTATTTAATTCGAATCAAATACTATAACCAAATGAGAAGTAAATACGGATAAAAGAGAATAAATAAACAACACAATGATTTACGTGGAAACCCTCTTCAATCGAGAGGAAGAAAAACAACGGGCGAAGATAGAGAACTTTTATTGATTAACGAGGGAAGAATTACAATTCACTTCTCTCTCATTCTCAAAGAAGAAGTACGGCGCACACTTTAATTTGGATACTCAATACGTAACCCTAGGTCACGTTTATATAAGCAGCGTGAAAAATGGACACCCGATCCTCGATCGATCGACCCTCCTGCGGCTTCGATCCTGTTTCCTACTTAATCCCCGATCGTTCGATTTGACACCCAATCGATCGGCTTGCTCACGATCCATCAAAGGAATTTGAGGCATAATCCTAACAAATCCCCACCTTGGCTCAAATTGCAAATAAAAGCGTTTCTCCACCTCCTCCATAAACACCCCACAACCGGGGTTAGCAAACAGAAATTGAGATCCCAACTAAGTTCGAGCAATGCTCGAATTTCTTGCCGGTAAAACTTTAGTGAACATGTCTGCTAGATTATCTTCAGTACCGATCTTCTTCAGCTCCACCTTACGCTCATCTATCAGATCTCGAATAAACTGATGCTTGACATCAATGTGCTTTGTCCTGTCATGATGCGTCATCTGATCTTTAGCTAGATGAATTGCAGACTGGCTATCACAGTAAACCACAACTGTTCCCTGATCAACACTAAGTTCACTAACCAAACCTCTCAACCAGACAGATTTCTTGAACACTTCTGTCACTGCCATATACTCAGCCTCTGTAGTTGACTATGTGGTAACTCACTGTAGACATGCTCTCCAACTGATAGCACTGTCATCCAAGCAGAACACATAACTACAAGTAGACTTCCTCTTATCGAGGCTTCCACCGTAGTCTGAGTCGACATATCCAACTGTACAGCATTTTCTCCTCCTAAACTCTAAACAAGCATCAGAAGTGCCACGTAAGTACCTAAGAATCCATTTTATAGTGTGACAATGCTCTTTTTCTGGATTCGCTATGTATCTACTCTCTTTGCTAACAGAATAAGCAGTATCTGGACGAGTACATTTCATATCATACATAATACTACCAACTGCACTAGAGTAAGGGGCCTGTGACATATACTTGACATTCTCCTCTGTCTGAGGCGAATCCAATGCTGAAAGCTTGAAATGAGCTGCCAACGGAGTGCTAACAAGCTTAGCATCCTTCATATGAAATCGATCCAGAACCTTCTCAATATACTTCTTCTGAGACAAGTATAACTTCCTACTTTATGGTCCCTACTGATTTTCATACCAAGTATCTTCTTGGCTGCTCCCAAATCCTTCATCTTGAATTTGCTTTTCAACATCGTTTTCAAACTATTAACATCGGTCATGTCCGTAGCTACAATCAACATATCGTCAACATATAACAGAAGATATATGAATGAATCTGTCTTCCTGTAGTAACACACAACTATCGTATTTACTCTTGAAAAACCCATTACTAGTCATAAACTGATCAAATCTTTTGTACCACTGCCTAGTTGACTATCTGAAACCGTATAGAAATCTTTTCAACAAACAGGCATGGTCTTCCTTATCCTTAACAACGAAGCCTTGAGGCTAATGCATGTAAATACTCTCCTCTAGCTCAGCATGCAAAAATGCAGTTTTCACGTCTAACTGCTTAAGCTCTAAATCATGCATAGCTGCTAAGGCAAGTATCGCTTGTATAGAACTATGTCTAACAACAGGTGAAAAATATCATGAAAATCGACACCATGTACTTGACTGTAGCCTTTAGCTACTAACCGAGCCTTGTACCCTGCATATTCCACTCCAAGAATGCCTTCTTTTCGTTTGAAGACCCATTTGCATCCTATAACTCTCTTTCATGTTTGAGGTTTGGCTAGCTGCCAAGTCTGGTTCTTCTGCAATTACTCCATTTCTTCGTGCATGGCCATTAGCCACTTCTCTGAGTCAGATCTAGATACAGCCCCTGAATATGTAGATGGTTCACTGTATTCCACTGTCTTAGCTGTAGTAAGGGCATAGGCTATCATCTCCTCATACCCATATCTCTATGGCCGCCTAATCTGTCTTTTCTGCCTTCCACCAGTAAGAGTATACTGTTCAACCTGCTGATCTGTTTCTGTTTCATCATTCTCATCAGAAACCTGTACTGGAGGTGCCTGTATACTCTCAATTTGAAATACCTGCTAGTGATCTGAACTATTTGACAGTATCTGACTCTCATCAGGCTTCTGTGCCTGACCGAATCACGAACTAAGGAGGGCGTGTGTAATGGATGTGGTAGGGCAGACTCATCAAATATAACATCCCTACTAGTCAGAAATTTATGAGATTTTGGATCCCATAAATGAAATCCCTTCACACCTGACATATAACCAAGAAAGATACACTTCTTGGCTGTAGGCTCTAGCTTCCCATCATTCACATATGCATAAGCAAGACAACTAAAAATTCTTAAAAGAGAATAATCAGCAGGAGATCCTGACCATACCTCTTCTGGAGTGTTCAACTTAAGCGATGAATGAGGTGATCGGTTTACTAAGTAACACGCTATGTTAACTGCTTCTGCCCACGATTCTCTCCCTAAACTTGCATTGGATAGCATATACCGAGCCTTCTTGAGTAACGTCCTATTCAGTCTTTCTGCCACTCCGTTCTGATGAGGTCGACCTGTATAAGTCCTGTGTCTAATAATGACTTGATCTTCACGGAATTTGAGGAAATCACTCTCAACAAATTCAAGACCATTATCAGTCCTCAACCTCTTTATCTACTTCCCTTTCTATTTTTCAAGCAGCGCCTTCCATTTCTCAAAGACTTCATAAACTTCATTTTTCTCCTTAAGAAAATAGACCCAAACTTTTATTGAATAATAATTAGTGATCGTTAGAAGATACCTGGAACCTTCTTTGGAAGAAACTATGGACGGTCCCCACAAATATGAAAGAACGTAATCTAATGTTCCCCAGTCTGATGCACTGCCTGCTTGAAGCTGACTCTGTTTTGCTTCCCATAGATGCAATGCTCACAGAACTGCATCAACCCTGTAGACTGACCACGTAATAAACCCCTCTTACTCAGCTCTATCAGACCCTTATCACCCATATGACCCAATCTCATGTGCCATATCTTGGTAATATCTGATTCTGACATGGACGATGTAGAAACAACCACTGACCCTATCACGATAGAACCTACTAGCTCATACAAGGTTCCAACCCTGCTACCCTTCATCACAATCAACGCACCCTTACTGACCCTCATAGCTCCACCTTCAGTTGTGTACTTGTACCCATGTGACTCAAGGGTACCTAAAGAGATGAGGTTCTTTTTCAAATCTAGCACGTGTGGCACATCACTAAGTGTTCTAATAGTACCATCGAACATCTTAACTCTGATTGTTCCTATACCCATGACCTTACAAGCGGCATCAATGCTCATCAAGACTACTCTACCCTGAATTGACTTATATGTTGTAAACTAGTCTCTATTAGGACAAACGTGATATGAACAACCTGAATCCATGATCCACTTATCTTTGGATCTGGCCTAGGATTCGGTTACCAAAAGAACATTAGCATCCTAACTACGCTAGCCTTAGCAGACTTATCACCTCTATTATGGTCATTCCTATTATCTTCGTTTTGTTTATTTTTAAGCTTATAACAATTTTTCTTTATGTGTCCTTTCTTGTGACAAAAGTTACATGACAGGTTCTTATGTTTAGACTTAGATCTTGACTTCTTTCCGCCATCAGACCCTCTATTCTCAGTTCTACCTCTCACAAATAAACTATTACTAGAGTCAATTACAGAGTCAGACAATTCTTTATCTACTGGTTCTTTACTCACTAGGTTCCTCTTAACTTCATCAATTGTGATAGTTGACCTACCACCATATATCATGCTTTCTACAAAGCCTTTATATGAATTAGAGAGTGAACATAATAGCAACATGGACTTATCTTCATCTTTAGGGGTATCATCCAATTCTTTTAACTCTTGAATTATAGAGTTAAATTCATTAATATGGTTTTTAAGAGATGTACCTTCCGACATACGAAACGTGAATAACCGGCGCTTGACTGCGAGTTTATTGGAGACCGATTTGTAGCAGAACATCTCCTGCAATGTTTTCACCTCCAAGACTTCTGTCAGTACGTCATCTATAAGACATATCTGAATAGCTATGAGTGCCTTTTCCTCTAATTCCTCCAATTGTGTATCGGATAAACTCTCCGGTTTCATCTCTTTTTCGTCCAGTGCTTTCTTCAAGCCATTCTGTGTCATGAGACCTTTAATGCGAACTTGCCGCAAACTGAAACTCCCTTGACCACCAAACTTCTCTACTTCAGATCTAATCGCTGACATCATAGTACCAAATCGAACAACAAGGGGCTCTGATACCAATTTGTTCGGAAGTGCGGAATCCCAAATAGTTAATTCGAATCAAATACTACAACCAAACGAGAAGTAAATACGGATAAAGAGAACAAACAACACAATGATTTACGTGAAAAACCTCTTCAATCGAGAGGGATAAAACCACGGGCGGAGATGTAGTACTTTAATTGATTAACGAGGGGAGAATTACAATTCATTTCTTTCTCTCTCTCAAACAGACGTACGGCGCTCACTTTAATTTGAATACTCAATAATATGTAACCCTAGGTCATGTTTATATAGGCAGCGTGAAAAATAGACCCTCGATCGATCGGCCCTCTTGCGGCTTCAATCCTCTTTCCTGCTTAATCCCTGATCGATCGGTCTGACACCCGATCGATCGGCATGCTCACGACCTATCCAAGGAATTTGAGACATAATCCTAACATATATTAATACTGAAAGTAGGGATTGTTAAGATTCGAACTCATGACCTCTTGGTCAATAAAGCTTTGATACCATGTTAAAAAATCAACTTTTAAAAAACTTAAGCTAATAGATAAAGGCCAAATTAAAATTGATTCTATAATTTAACATACTAGACTTATACGTAGAGTCATTAACGGAAAGTTTATCTGAGATTAAAACCCTGATAGAGAGCGAGACTCATAGAAAGTAGCAATGGATTTGATGGAGCCATGAATTCTTTGGTTTTTTTTATTTTTATTTTTATTTTTATTTTTTTGATTAATTTTGGGTGTGAGTTTTAAATTAATGGAGCATAAATAAATAGATATTTATATTAGAATATTCTCTGGCATATTCTCTTAGGCTTAGATATTACAACTATACCCCTAGTATTTATGTTAAGTCTAAGGATATTCTCGTCCTTATGTAATTTATCTATGCCTATATAAAGGCCTCACATGTATCGTCTTTATTCATCACTTCAATAAAAGAGTTCTTCATATTTCATATGGTATCAGAGCCTTCCAGGTTCTGATTTCTTTTTTTCTTTGCTTTCGCTTTTCAATTTCTGTTCTTAATTCCTTTCTTTAATTGCATAGTATTGAATTCTTATTTATTTTCCTTTTAATTTCAATGGCATCTAACCCTAGTCAATCCTCTGCTACTGCTCTCTCTCCCTCTTCCCCCATTCATGCCACCACGCCGCTGGTGGAGGGCGGCCCATCCAGTGCCGGTCCCCCACTATCTGCGGCGGGTGTCGAGCTGCCGGAGGTGGTGTCCGACGTTACTCATGTCGGCTCCATCGCTTCCGGTACCCTGCCTCCTTAGTCGGCCGATACTGTTGTCGCCATCTTTGGTATTCCACCGCCAATTGGGCGGTCTACAGTGACCCCGGGACTTAGTTTGGGCATCCCTATTGCTTTCCCCTCTCTATTTTCCCTTCCCTCTCTCCCCATGGATTTCACCGGCACCACCTCCACCTGCGCCTTCCTTAGTGCTACGGCTAGTGGTGCCGCCATCCCCCCACCCTAACTCCCTAGTGTTGGTGGAGGGTGCGGGTCCCCCTTATCTAATATACGTAACCTCACACTATAAACCCTAATCTATACAATCAATCTCCCTCCCCTGTTTTAATCCTTCTCTCTAATATTGCTAGCAATGTGACCATAAAACTCGAATGAACAAGTGATTACCTGCCCTGGCAAGAATAATTCAACATGCTATTAATATCACATCAATTGTTAGGGTTTATAGACGGTACCTACCCATGCCCGTCTAACCAAATTAGTCTCCCCAATGGATCGACCTACCCTAACCCCGATTATCTCACGTGGGTTTGTACGGATCAAAGTCTTAGATCCTGCATTGCTGCAACGCTTTCTCGTCCCTTATTAAACGACATTGTCCGCCACTCTATATCTAAAGCTATGTGGGAAGCCTTGGTTTAACGTTTCCGGGATCACTCTATGGCTAAGGAGTTCGATCTCCGAACCCAATTAATAAATCACTGTAAAGATGGCAAAACAATGGACACCTATCTTTCAGAATTAAAATCAATAACGGACGACCTAGGTGCCATTGATTCTCCCATTTCCCAAAAAGAATTTCAACACTTTACAATCTATGGTTTACCCTCTGAATACACTGCTTTTGCAACCTTTTCTTGTCAAACAAACAAACACTATACCTATGAAGAGTTAAAAATCTCACTCCTCAACGAAGAGGTGGCTTTAACTGAACAATCTAGACATCCCAACCCCGACCTCAGTCATGCCTTGATGGCACAAGACCAACCGCAGTCTGAACAAAACTCGGGCTGTGGCAATCCCAACCACAGGCAAGGGCAAGGGGGGTTGCCGCGGGGGCCGCAACCTCCCCCCCACTGGCAAGCTGTGAAACGCATTCTTCGAACCTCAAGGTAGCTCCGGAACATGGTCTCTCCTTCATTCCCGCTCGCACTCTCAGAGTCACTGCTTTTGCTGATGCTGACTAGGGTGGCTGCCCTGGCACATGACGCTCCACCACAGGTTATGCTCTCTATTGCGGTCCAAATCTCATTTCCTAGAGGGCCTAGAAGCAAGCCACTGTCTCCAAATCTACCACCGAGTCTGAATATAGTGCCGTTGCGCAGGCTGTTGCTGAGAGTGACTAGATCCGCTACCTCATGAAAGATCTCGATCTTTGTCACCTCGGCCCGATCATCACCTTCTGTGACAACGTTTCTGCATTCTACCTGGCAGCCAACCTTACCTCCAATAATAGAAGCAAACACGTTGATGTGGACTTTCATTATGTCCGTGAAAAGGTGCTTAAGGGTGATCTCTAGGATCATTACACTCCTATAGAAAAACAGATTGCTGATATCTTCACCAAGGGGCTCTTCACTGATCGTTTCTATCAACACAGGACCAATTTTTGGGTACTTCCACCACGCTCAGATTGAGGGGGCATATTAGAATATTCTCTAGCATATTCTCTTAGGTTTCGATACTCCTAGTATTTATGTTAAGTCCAAGGATATTCTCGTCCTTATGTAATTTATCTGTGCCTATATAAAGGCTTCATATTTGTCATCTTTATTCATCAATTCGATACAAGAGTTCTTCATGTTTCATAATTTATAGGGAAGAGAGGAAGAGACAATATAATTAAAAGATTATTTACATATTTTTATCGTACTTTTTTTTAATTACTAAAAAGTTATCATATATTTTTAAATTAATAAAATGATTCATGAGTTTTTGAAATTCGTATTAATAAAAATGTGCCTCTCCGTTCTAGCATGATGATATGATTTCTTTCGGCGACAAAATTGACATGACAATTAGTTTTTTTTATTAATCCTACAACACAATGACAAAAACAACCTTTAATAATAGTATTTTTAAATAAATCAAGATAAAGCAATTAGTTTCTATATAATAGAAAATCTAGAATTTTGCACTTATAAAGTAAGAATAATGGTATTATAGAATACTTTTGCCATTTTACTTTAACAATAATAAAATAAGGTACCGCTTTAGTTTTGTCGATAAAAATTATGGTAAAAATCCTCAAATTCTAATGTAAACTACAAATTAAAATTATGTGTCTTGTTAGCTTTATTGGAAAAAAACTATTAAATTCAAATGGAAGATATATATATTTTATCCGAATCATATAATTATATAATAGGGGATCCAATGTAATCTAGAAAAATATAACTAATTGATAAAAAACATTTATAAATAATAGGGTATCTCATTGGTAAATTGTTAAACCTTAGGACACTTTTTTTATATATTAAAACGTCATATTGTTTAGTTAAAATATTCAAAGACTTTTTCTGATGATATATATATAATAAAAATTTTCTAATAAAATATTAGTTTCACCCTTATCTATTATTCTTTTTTTGGATGAAGTTGTTTGTCGGTGCACAAAATTTGTGTTCGGATTTTTTTAGTTCTTTATTAAGTATTAGAGTATATTATCTCTAGGATTTATTCATATAATTGTACAATTATAATCCCTTAATTTACTCTATGATTTATTCTTTTACCATATAGAATTAGCTCTATATAGGAGTCATGTATTTCTACCTCTTTTATCACTCAATACAAGAGAGCATTGTATCTCTCTCATATGGTATCAGAGCCTCCAAAGGAGACTCTCTGCTAACTCTTCTCTCTTGTTCATTAATTCTTTTCTTTCTCTACTTTACTAGTATTTCGATTTGCTATCTTCTACCTTTCTTCTTATTTTTCTTGTTTTTTTTCTTAACAAGTATTATTTTATTTCTTGCTTTACTTCAAGTCTATGGAAACTAATAACAACAATAGGACCCCCCACCCACGGCCACCAGTCGGCCGACCACCACCCTAATGCCGGCTCCCCAGTCAATTTTCGGGTGGTGGGACCCATGGCTGTGTCCGATTTTCCCCATATCGGTTCTACTCTCGAGTGTAACCCTCAATGGTCTAAAGAGTACCGGTGTCGCCATCCCCGACAGCCCATCAGCAACTACGAGGCCTCAATTTTCTCAATTTTTTTGGCTTGGGGATCCCTACCCTTCTCTCCTCCTTCCCCCCACCGGCGGCGGCCGGTACCTCCACCTCTGTTGGTGGCTACCGCACCTCCCTCCCCTTCGATCCTCCCCACCCCTACCCCACTGTCCCTTCCCTCGGTGCTGCACCAGCCACCACCAGTAGCCCGCACACCAGCAACGCTGGTGGTGCACCGGTGGTCGGTCTTGCTGGTGGCGCAGCAGCAGGGGCGGGGGTTGGGTTGCCTTCCTTGACTTACCCTAATATAAACCCTAATTTACATTATACCACAAGTACTCCTTTATTACTTCCTCTTTCAAGTATTTCCAACATAATTACAATAAAATTGGAAAATGCTACTGACTATACTGCTTGGCGAGAAAAATTTTTTATGCTTTTAATTTCGCATCAGCTCATGGGTTACATCGACAGTACCTTTCCCTGTCCCCCCACTTATATAACAACCAAAAATGGTCCCTCTCTCCCTAACCCCGACTATATAAATTGGGTCCGAACTGACCAAAGTTTAAGATCTTGTATCGCCGCCACTTTATCCCGATCCCTTCTTAACGACTTCGTTCGTCATCCCACATCAAAAGCCATGTGGGATGCCCTTGTCAAATGATTTCGAGATCATTCACTAGCCAAAGAGTTTGACCTGTGATCTCAAATAATTAACCTTAAAAAGGATGGCAAAATAATGGACAAATACCTCTCTGAATTAAAATCCATTGCTGATGACCTTGCTGCCATTGACTCACCCATAGCCAATCGAGAACTAGTACACTATGCTCTCTGTGGGCTTCCAATCGAATATGCCGCATTTGCAACTCTAACTCGCAATACTTCCCCCACACCTCCATTTGAAAAAGTCAAAACTGATCTTCTTAATGAGGAAAGCGCCCAGAATCGTTATCAGGGTTGCCCTTCCTCTGATCAGCACCATGCTTTAGTCGCTTCAAATGCAAGTACTCAAGGATCCAACTCCGGTCGTGGGGGACGCAGTCGAGGTAAAGGACGCAACTCAGAGTGGGCCAAAACGGGGGACAACATCAACACCAACAACATTAATCGGGACATCATAATTCGCAGCCCAACCGCCTCAACCTTGCCCACCCGGTAGTGCTTCACCCATCTCTCACGGTATTCTTGGACCCGGGTCTAAATTATGCCAAATCTGCAATCAACTTGGTCATAATGTTGTCTCATGTCCTCACCGCTTTGATCATTCCTCCTACCCTGATCCCTCGCACTCTCTTGCTGCCATGTCTATCGCTGACTCACAAGACTACAGTTGGTATCCCGACTCGGGAGCTACCAATCATATGACACCAAACTCAGGTATGATTAGCTCTCTTCTTCCTTATCATGGCCAAAAACGTGTTTTAGTTGGGGATGGGGCACTTCTTCCTGTCACCCATGTGGGCTCTATAACTTTAAACACTAAAACTCGCCAATTACAACTTCGTAATGTTATATTAGTTCCCAACCTAACTCATGATCTCTTATCTATAAAACGCTTATGCCATGACAACCTATGCACCGTTGAATTTGACTCAAACTTTTTTTGTGTTAAGGACAAGGCTACGGGGACCCCTCCACTTCGAGTTCGCGGTAACGGTCCACTCTATAGCTTCTCTCCTCACTCACTCGGACTTATGGCACAAACCCTATCCGGAGACTTATGGCATCGCTGCTTAGGGCACCTAGGCTGTCCCATGTTAGATGTTCTCTGCTCCCGTAAACTCATCCCTAGCTCACAATTTACTACTTTTTGTCAAGATTGTAATTTGGGTAAGTCACATAGACTACCTTTTCAACGTGTTTCGCATTTCGTTTCTTCTCCCTTGCATTTAATTCATTCCGATGTATGGCAATCCGCTGTAGCATCAAACTCTTACTATAAATACTATGTTAAAATTGACAATTTCACTTGCTTCACATGGCTTTACCCTATTAAATAGAAATCTGATGTCATTGACATTTTTGAAACTTTTAAAACTCTTGTTGAAAATCAATTTTCAACCAAAATAAAAAAATTTTCAAAGCGACGGTGGTCGTGAATTCGATCATTGTCGTATGCACACCCTATGTCGTCAACATGGCATTCACTTTTGTCTTTCATATCCTGATACCCCGCAACAAAATGGAGTGGCGGAAAGAAAGCACAAATATATTATTGAAATGGCACGAACGCTCCTTATCCAATCTTGCCTCCCGTACACCTTCTGGGATGATGCTGTGTGTACTGCATGTTTTATTATAAACCGTCTCCCTGCCCCTGTTCTTAAGAACTCATCTCCTTTTGAAAAGCTCTTCACACGGTTTCCGGATTGCACTAGTTTTCGTGTTTTTGGGTGTGCATGTTGCCCTAACGTCACACCCCGTGCCCCTCGTAAATTAGCTCCACGTTCTTTACCATGTATCTTCATAGGACATGTGGCACGCTATAAAGGCTACCGATGTCTTGACCCCACAACAGGAAAAATTTATACCAATCGACATGTTAAGTTCAACGAATTTAGCTTCCCCTACCTTGAACTAGTTAACCCAACTCACGCTTCCGAACCCGGTAGTACAGCCAGTGTTGTTGATCTCCCTCTCCCGCTCGTAGTAACCATGGCTATAGGCAACACACTTCTAAGTCTACAACCTGAGCCCCTCCCACTTCGGATGACTACAACTCCCCCTAGCCCTCCTTCCCCCTCCCCTGTGGACCTTGGTCCCTCCACCCATAACCAAGACCCTAGCCCTCACCCCGACATCCCTATTGTCGAGCCTGAGGCTGCGATTCTCCCCAACCCCATCCGTACTCCCATCTCGATTCCTGCCTCGGCAGAACCGTCGGGGTCTCCTCAACCGGACCCTCCTATCCCCCCGGTCACTATGCCCTCCCCACTCGAGCCCTCACACTCGGCCTCACCCGACCCAAACAACAACCTTAATGTCCACCCATGCGCACTCGACTCATGGATGGTATTCGAAAAACTCGATATCCCTTATCCCTTTCATCTATTACCGTTATCCAAGAACCCACGTGTTACTCCGAAGCCATTAAAAATCCCAAATGGTAAGAGGCTATGGCAGATGAATTTAACGCCCTAATTCTAAACAACACTTGGGAACTTGTTCCCCCCAATCCCAAACATAACATTGTAGGAAGCACTTGGAAATATTGGGTCAAATACAAAGCGGATGGCACCATAGATCGGTTTAAAGCTCGCCTTGTTGCCCAAGGTTTTCACCAACGTGAAGGTATTGACTTCAAGGAGACTTTTAGTCCGGTCGTCAAGCCCTCCACCATACGATTTGTCCTTACACTTGCGATCACTAATAAATGGCAAATTAAACAACTCGATGTTAAAAATGCTTTTCTTCATGGCCATTTTAAGGAAGAAGTCTACATGAAGCAACCTAAGGGTTTTATTCACCCCCAATTCCCCGATCATGTCTGTCGCCTTCATAAGGCCCTGTATGGTCTCAAACAAGCCCCCCGGGCTTGGTTTCACAGATTCAGTACCTTCCTCTACAGCCTCGGCTTCACCTGCTGTAGAGCTGATACTTCTCTCTTCCTTTTTCGCACTACGAATGATATCATATGCCTGTTACTTTATGTTTTCTTATAGGATGAAACCCCCACTCCCTTGACACCCTCATTCGTACCCTTTCCACTCAATTTGCCATGAAGGACCTCGGTCCCCTCCACTACTTCTTAGGGATTGAGGCCCACAAGACAAACACTGACCTGTTTCTCTCCCAGCATCGCTACACTATTGACCTCCTCCGCAAATATAAGATGGAAGATGCCAAACCCATTAAAAACCCTCTCTCGGTTGGCCCCCATCTATCCCTGACTGAGGGTGACGTATTGCCAGACCCTACTGAGTACTGCAGTGCGGTTGGGGCTCTGCAATATCTCACCATGTCTTGTCCCGATATATGTTATGCTGTTAATCTTGTTTCCCAGTTTATGCATGCTACCAGGACTAGTCATTGGCAGGTTGTGAAGCGAATCCTTCGATACCTCAAAAGCACCCCAGATCACGGCCTAACGATCCTTCCTGGTGCTTGCACATCTGTCGTCGTCTACACTGATGCTGATTGGGGAGGACGTCCCGACACCAGCCGTTCCAACACTGGTTATGCCGTCTTTCTTGGGTCCACCCTCATCTCCCGGCGAGCCAAGAAACAAGCTACCGTCTCAAAGTCATCCACTGAATCCGAATATCATGTTGTGTTCACTACCTCATGCGCGACATCGGTCTCACGCACTCTAGCCCTATCATCATTTACTGTGACAACATCTCTGCCTCATATATCACAGCCAACCCTATCTCCAATGAATGAACTAAACATGTTGACGTTGACTTTTACTACGTTCGTGAGAAAGTTCTCAAAGGAGACCTTCAAGTTCGCTACACTCCCACAACTCAACAGATAGCTGGCATCTTCACCAAAGGAATCGGTGCTACACTGTTTCACTATCACAAAAATAATCTTCATGTCGTTGCTCCACCTTCGGATTGAGGGGCCTATTAGAGTATATAATCTCTAGGATTTATTCATATAATTGTACAATCATAATCCTTTGATTTACTCCATGATTTACTCTCTTATCATATAGAATTAGCTCTATATATAGGTCTTATATTTCTACCTTTTTAATCACTCAATACAATAGAGCATTGCATCTCTCTCACATTAAGGTAAAATAATTTTTTAATCAAATTGCTAACCAGATTTAAAAAAAGGCTTGTACACCGAAAAGTAGGAGTGTGTGAAAAATAGTTTAAACTTTATTGAAACCGAATAAAATAATAATTTACAGGTTGTTTTGATTTATGGTTCGAATTTGAAATTAATTACATTGAAAGGATTGATATATAGGGGAGTCCATCGATCCAAACACGGACCTAATCAGATATAAGACTAATAAAGATCTAAACGCCAATTGTATTGAATAAAAGCCATATCTTGTATCAAGTGAGTCGGTTTAGTGTGCATTTTGCTCCGCAGTAGTATTTAACATTCTAATGGTGATCATTACTTTAGACTTGGACAAAATCGAAAAAGAACCTCGAGCGAAATGTGCAAATCAAGGATTGAGAATCGAACTAATTGGATAGCTGTTGAAAACGGGTTGACCAGATCCAAACCTAAGTTCCACCCAATTGTAAAATTAAGGGCCTGTTTGGGATTGCTATGAAAAAATTGCTTATTTTAAAAGCACTTTCTGTAAAAGCACGTTTTTAAAAAGTGTTGTTTTGAAGAAGCAATTTGTGTTTGGCTCATTCAGCCAGAAGCATTTCTTTTATTAGTGTTAGTGTTTGGCCAATGTTTAAGAAAAAAATTATCTTTTCTGTCAAATTATCAAAAAGAACATGGGCAGAAGACTTTTATGGTTAATAGTGTTTGGATATAAAATTCCATTAGAACTTCGAAGTTAAGCGTGCTTGGACGAGAGCAGTACCAGGATGTGACCTCCCACGAAGTCGTCACCCTCAGGTTGGGGACATTAGGAAACAGCCTCGCTTCAGGTTAACACCCTGAAGGGAGAAGGCTGCGTACATCCGTCCCCCCAGACCGTGCGTAGGCGGGAGCCCTGAGGCACTGGGTATGTTCCTTTTTTTAGCGTTTGGATGTAGAATTGATTTTACATAATTTTTTTATTTATATAATTTTTTTAGTATATATTAATCATTTTATTTTACTTATAATTCAGTGTTATTTCTTAAAAGTCTAAAATGACTATTGTTACATGTATATATATACTAGCCATTCCCCGTGCGATGCACGGTCGAGTTTTACTCATTGCACAAAATAATTATTTTTTTTAAATGAACAACATAATTAATTTTGAAGCATTATTATTTGAAATTGATATTTTTCCCAAACCTAAAGTGTATGTAGAATATGGTAGTTGCAACTAAGGACAAATCTTTTATAAGAAGGGTGATTTTAAAGGTGTGATTTTAAATGTTGAAAGTAATTGTGGATTGTGTTAAAAAACTACTTATATCATGATCAATAATTAAATATTTTTAATAAGATTAGTATTTTTTTGTTAGTATTTTGTTTGTACTTAGATTGTGTCAAATTTTATCCATATTATCTCTTTTAAATTTTTTTTTTGTTAATTTTCACCTATTATTTTTTATTTAATATTTTAATTGCTTTTTTCATATTTTTGGCGTAGCTTAAAAATTTTTTAACAGTTTTATTTTATTTTATTTATAAGGTTTTTCTATCAATTAATTTATATTTTTACATATTAATATATTTTGTTGTTTTTATTTTGTTATATTGATATAATAATAGTTAGATTAGATTTTTTCTAAAATTATTTTAGCAATTTATACAGCCAAAGAAAAATTTGTTAAAATTATTTATGTAGATAAACATAAATTAATTTTTCCGGTAACCACTAAATTTTTAAAAAAAAATTGGACTAAAATTTTGACTTATCTAAAATTATATTTATTATTATCTTATATAAAAAATTTAAAATTTTATTTATATAGATAAATACAAATTAATTTTTCGTAACCACTAAATTTTTAAAGGAATTTCTTAAAAATTATTGGACTAAGTTTTTGATTATCTAAAATTATATTTATTATTATTTTATATTTTAAATTTAAAATATAATTAATATTTATCCATATTGAAAAATATTATTCCTCTAATTTTACCTCTATTACTGTTAAAATTATTATAGCAATTCTGTTCACCCACAGAAGAAGAGAAAGTAATAGAAATAAAATTAAATAAAGCAGAATAGAAGAAGGCCTATTGTATTGCACTAAAATCGTTATTGGCATGATCAACCATGATGACCTGGCCTTCAAAAAAACAAAAAAAAAAAGAGAAAAGGATTCTGACCGTTTTTATGCATTAAAAAAAAGGTAAGCAACGTAGCTTTACAAATCCCTTGAGCTTCGAGGTTGCTTTTTGGTAATATTGATGGTATCTTGGGTAGAACTCTGCAATTTTCTATTGGTTCGCCGCGTATGAGTTTTCAATACTTTGAAAATAGTTAGTGCAAAGTGCAGAATTTGATTTTACAACTTGAATAATGCGGGAATGAAATGAGTATTGGAGTTTTGAATATCCATATACGATGCGAATATTAATAATTGGGGATTTTTATAACTGTTTCATATGGGTCTTTTTTATATTTTTTGAGAAGTCCATATGGTATTTTTAAGGAATTGGATTGGAATTTTAAATAGTTTTGGAGAGTTGGAAAACTTCTTCTTAAGATATAAGATAGATAAGTAATAGAATAGAATAATAGAATAGATAATAGATATAGATTTCAATAGATATAAACTATTATTTGTTATATAAAAAATATTTTTACAAAGGATAACGATAAAATAACAATTGCAATAATATTTTTATATGACTAAGAATTTTTGAAATTCCTCACTCTACAATGCCGCAACTACACTTTAATCACCTCTTTTGTATAATGGTTCCTCCTCCATTAAGGACATTGAAACTGAGAAGTATCCAAAAGAAAATTAGACAAAATTTGGTAAAATTACCTTCGAAAGACCATGGTTGTCGGTCATATTCAAACCTCACACCCTCAATCGCCTATTTAATAAAGTTCTAAGCAATAAGATATGCAAAAAATTTGGTTTCACCTTTTTCTATTAATTATTACTCATCGTCAAATTGTTGAAGATCCAGGGATGAAATAAAGATGGGATAAAGATAAAATTGTTAAAGAATGGAAAGATGAAAGAAATTGGACTTACCATTTTTAGTCACTTGAAGTTTGAAATTTTATTATGAAAATCATATAGATATTGGATGAAGATGAAATTGAAGATTTTGATTCTTTAAGTATCAAATTGGGATAAATGGTGTGATTTTAGTTATTATTATGTTGCATATAATTAAAATTAGAAGAAGAAATGACCCACTCCATGGGCAACAGTTAACCCATTACATGAGGTGGCTTTTTTTATATATATATATATATTTAAAAATATTTGAAATAAAAAACAAATAACTGTTTGTAAGCATGTGTGTAGTGGAAATTTTTTTTTTTTTTTTGCTAAAAATTTATAATTTTGAAAATGCTTAGAAAATGAGAATTTAGAGAATGGGGAGTTTGGGTTTAGGGAGAAACTTCTCCTTAATAGTATAGAATAGATAGAAAGGATAAGTGATTTTCACACAATATTAATTACAACAAAAAAGGGTAATTCTAGGAGCATAATTATCGGCGTTTATACAAACGTCGAGAAATCTCGCCGTTTAAATGCGTCGAGACAAAGCGTAGAAAATTCTTGGCGATATTAAACGACGCAAAAAATATCGGCGTTTATAAGCGCCGAGAATCTCGTCGGGTATATATACTCCCAACAAACCCTAACCCTCATGTGCTCACGTTCGTCACCGTCGTCTCTCACCCTCACCTCCCGCAAACCCTAACCCTCGTCTCTCACTGTCGTCTCTCACCCTCACCCTCGCCGCCACGTTCATCTCTCACCCTCACCTCCCGATTTCCAACCGCGTCGCCTCTCACCGTCGCCGCCGGCGTTCGCCTCTCACCGTCGCCGCCGGCTTTCGCCTCTCACCCTCACCTTCCGATTTCACAGTTGCTCTTGCTTTGCTGTTAGTATGTGATATCCTTGCCCTAGTTTCGGTTTTTATTTTTATTGGACTGCTTATTCTTCTACAAGTGTTATATCATTTGAGTTGGTTGAAGTAGTTGTATTACAGTTTTGTATTATCGCCGTTTCACACTTTCGCCTGCTTCATCCGCATCCTTAATGCTATGGTTCGAATGATTCTATCGTTGCATCTCATCATTTGAATTAATTAATACAAAAGATTGTTGTTTTGACGAAATTCTTGTGTTATTGTGTTTGATTGATGTTTAAAATTATGTGTTGGTGGCGCTTGTGAGTTCAATTTGTTAATGTCAGGGAGATTAGATATCGATTTCATAATTTTTAAATTTGAAAAAATAAAACTTTGTTGCTATATCCCTTGTTTAGATGGATCTTTCACATTAGAGGATTAAAATTGATTATAAGGAACTCATGTATCTTACTTTAATTTCTAACTTCTCCTAAGTCCCATTAATTATTTGTTTTTGTATTTGTATATATTTTGATTGGTTGATTAAATATTTGTCTTATGAACTCTATCTTTTTTCAATTTTTAGGTAATTTGATTTCACTACTTAATATTTAGAGATATGGATACGAGTTGGATCGCGCAACCAAGGATTAGTCAAGCTTATATTGATGGTGTCATTGAATTCATTAAGTTAGCTAAAGAAAACCTTATAGAAGGAAAAACTCGATGTCCATGTAATAAATGCAAAGTAGCCAAATGGTTTTCATTAGAAGATGTGGAATATCATATCCTTTTTAAGGGTTTTTAGCCAAAGTATAAGAAATGGATTTTTCATGGAAAAGAAGATATTGTTCAACAATTGAGATGCAATAGTCAAACATCTACCAATAATAATGAGGGAAGGGCCATAGATCGAGATGATATTGGTGGATTACTACGAGAAAGTATCAGAGTTGATATTCCTCCCTCCACAAGTCAACCCCATTTGTCTGATAAACATGATTGGTCGGACCAAGTTCCTCTTGAACAACCCAACCAATCTCCTGAGGAGAAAGCCAAGTATAAGAAGATATTGGAAGCTTCTAATGAAGAACTATATCCAGGCTGTAGCGCATTCTCCAAATTGTCATTTCTTTTGCACTTGTTTCACTTGAAATGTATGCATAGTTGGTCTGCTGAGTCCTTCACGATGTTGCTAAGACTTCTTGTTGATGCATTTCCCCAAATTATGATATTTCCATCATCTTATTATGAAGCTCTGAAAATGATCAATGAGTTGGGTCTTGGATATGAAAAGATTCATGCTTGTCCAAATAATTGTATGTTGTATTGGGGTGAAATGTCTAAAAAAGAGAGTTGTCATACATGCGGTACCTCAAGATGGAAGACAGTTAAGGGTAAGGAAGATGAAAGTTGTAGTGATGAAACTATGTCAACCAAGAAAGGAGAGCCCGCTAAGGTTATGCGGTATTTTTCTTTGATTTCAAGGCTCAAAAGATTATACATGTCATCTAAAACAGCCGAAGATATGAGAGGGCATGAGATAGACCGTTTGAAGGATGGGAAATTAAGGCATCCTGCAGATGGCTTAGCTTGGAGGGCATTTGATGCTCGGTATCCGGAGTTTTCTTCAGATCCTCGCAGTGTTAGGCTTGGTCTTGCTAGTGATGGCTTCAATCCATACCGTCTTATGAATACTACTTATAGTACATGGCTAGTGGTGTTGATCCCGTACAACTTGCCCCCATGGCTATGTATGAAGCAATCGTCATTCATTCTTTCTTCGATTATTCCTGGGAAATCGGGCCCTGGACTTGACATTGATGTGTACCTACAACCATTGCTGCATGAGTTGAAATTGTTATGGGAAGGTATTGATGCATATGATGCCTATAGTGGACAAAACTTTAGGATGCAAGGGGCTATAATGTGGACTATCAATGACTTTCCTACATATGCTATGTTGTCTGGTTGGAGTACAAAGGGCTACACAGCTTGTCCTTATTGCACTGAACATACACATTCTTATAAGTTTGGGGGCAAGATTTGCTATAATGGACACCGTAAATGGTTACCTAATAATCACCCTTTTCGATCTCAGAATCAATTGTTTGATGGGACAATGGAGTATGCTTGTGCTCCTACTCCGGCATCAGGAACTGATATCTTGAAAGCACAAGAACAAGTTCGCTACAAGTACCGAAAAACCCAAAAGACTAGTAAGAAGAAAAGAGAAAGGCACCACATAGACAGTTCAATAGAAAGAGTGGACAATGAGGAAGTGCTTTGGAAGAAAAAAAACATACTTTTTGACTTGCCATATTGGGAGTACAATCTCCTTCGACATAATCTAGATGTCATGCACATAGAGAAAAATGTGTGTGATAATGTTCTAGGGACGCTATTACATATGGAGAGAAAGACTAGAGATGATGAAAAGGCAAGAAGGGCCCTTGAAGAAAGGAACATAAAGCCACATCTTTGGCTACAACCTCGTCCTAATAGAGATCCATACATGCGTCCAGCTTCTGACTATATGTTTTCAAATGATAAAGAACGGTTTCTAAGAGTTCTGCAGAAACTTAGGGTCCCAGATGGATATGGACCTAACATCTCTAGATGTGTGAAGTTGAAACAAAGAAAACTCTTAAACTTTAAGAGTCATGACAACCATGTTCTTATGCAAGATATTCTTCTTGTAGCTTTACGAGCATCCAATGCCACACAAGTCATTGAGTTGCTTTCAGACTTGTCTTCCTTTTTCAAATACTTGTGTTCTACGACCCTTGAACCAAATATGCCCGATCTTCAACAATCGAAATTATTCTTACACTTTGTGAGATGGAGATGAAATTTCTACCTATATTTTTCACAGTCATGGTTCATCTACTAATTCATTTAGTAGAGGAGGCTAAGCTTGGTGGGCCTGTTCACTATAGATGGATGTATCCGATTGAAAGGTTAGCCGATAATGCTTCATTTACTTTTATCTCTCATATTTGGCATCCAGTAATTGATCTCACGTGTTATTTATATTTATGTAATAAAGGTATTTGTCCCATTTGAAAGCATACGCAAGTAACCATGCGCGGCCAGAAGGGTCCATTGCTGAAGGCTACATCATGGAGGGGACTATTACATTTTGTTCTAGATACTTAGAAGGTGCTACGACCATTTTTAATAGACCTAAAAGAAATGATGATAATGGTTCAAGTATGGGTAAATACTTGTTAAACTCTGGGGGTCGTGCAATTGGAAAAGAGAAAATTGTTCGCCTTGATATGAGAAGTAAAGAACAAGCGCATCGTTATGTGCTACTTCAGCTAGATGAAATCAAGGAACTTCGTGAGTAAGTGTTAATAGAAGCAACTTTGTCAATATTAACTATTTTTGTTCAACCTACCAATAATTTCCTTATTATAGTGAATTTTTAAATGAAAAACGACGAGCATATTTCCATAGAGATCGATCTAATGCAACATTAGAAAATCAGTGGATTGTTGAAGAGTTTTCTGAGTGGCTTCAAAACCAGGTTAGTATATTTTATTCGATGTTGAAGTTGATATTATATATTCACCGTTAATTTTGATACTACCTTTTATTTTATTAAGGTGCACAAAATTGATGCAACTACCGAAGAAGGCCGATTGAGAAGGGCTTTAGCTGGTGGGCTAAATCAGTATGCTAAAAGAATGAAGGGCTTTGTCCTTAATGGATACAAGTTTCATACAGAAGATCGTGAACGCTATATGAGGACACAAAATTCTGGGGTCATGGTCGTAGCTGATGGACAAGTTTACTATGGTAAATTGACAGACATATATGAACTAGAATATTATGGGAGTTATAAAGTTGTCATTTTTTATTGTGATTGGGTAGATATAAATAGGGGCTTAAGAACATTTAGAAATGATGGTGCTTGTGTGAACTTTTCTAAGTTGATGCATACGGGTCGATTGTTGAAAGATGATCCATTTGTCATCTCATCTCAAGCAAAGCAAGTTTTCTATATTCAAGATGAGATGCAAAAGGGATGGTATCATGTCATTAAGACTAAACCTAGGGACTTGTATGATCTAGGCGAGATTTGATCTTTGTTTTTGTAGAGTTGTGAAATAATGTTACGTGTTGTTTCATTTTGTCCATGTATGTTAGTTTTCTTTTGTACGTGTTGTTTCATTTTGTCCATGTATGTTAGTTTTCTTTTGTACGTGTTGTTTCATTTTGTCCATGATCTTTGTTTCATTATTGATTATTTATTTTACGGAACATATTTGCTTCTCATTTTATTTTTGTAAGTTCTATTATACATCTACTAATTCTTTTATTTTTGGAAAAGCGTGGATTCACAAGGAGGAGGTTTTTTAGAAGTGGCAAATCAGTGCAGTCCTCAACAGCAACACCGGAACATGAAGGAGGTGATGACAGTCAGCCAAGACCGTCAACATCTCAAGCAGAGGGACCAGTGAGGGAAGTTGGTGTTTGGTCCACTGACGTGCCATTTGATGAGAGGGAGCTACTTCAACTTATCGGTAAATGTTTTCAATTTTATAGCATTAATTATGGTAATAATTTTCCAATCAATTAGAAAAGTAATGGTATATCTTAATCGTTAATAGATGGCCAAGGTAACTTGAGTACCTTAAGGACGATACCAGTTAAGGAAGTATGACATCTTCCTGAAGGTGTAAGAATTATTGTGCGGTTCAATGACCTATGCCAACCAATCAGAAAGGGTGGCGATTTGTTGATCCGGTTTATTGGAGAGGTTGCAAAAACGGGACGGTTTTGTCCGCTCGGAGTAAGAGATTGGCGTACGATGAATGACCAATACAAAGCAGAAGCTATTGAGGTTATTCGAGTAAGTATTATTTATGTCTGAAGTTTACTTTATATATATGATATAATATGTATGTCTGAAGTTTTTGAACTTTATCATTGTATTAATTAAGGTTTTATACTCTTAATTGTGTTAATTTAATTCAATAGTATAATTGGCAATAGGTTCTTCTATCAAATTTTACTGTTCGAGTGAAATTTGGATATAGCACTGAAATGTGGTTGCTCTCTTACTAGTACAACTACTGCTTTATGCCTTCTTACTATTCCCTTGCCTTTTTGTGACATTATTGTTGGATTTTATGTTTTAGGGGAAATTTTCAATGCCCAGTGATGTATTGATTGATAAATCAATACTACAGCATCTTGGCAAAATGTGGAGGGGTTATAAGACGAGTTTGAAAGCGCAATATTGCCAAGGGAACAAAACTGAGGCTGAAGTTATTGCAACAGTGCCACGAGGAGTTAATCGTGACCAATGGATAACTTTGGTACATTTTTGGTTTTCTCCACAAGGCAAGGTAAAACAATTTCTTTTTAAGTAATTTTTGATTGGTCAAAAAGGGGGAAGCAGATTGATATTAATTATGAATGTAAAGTTTTTCTTGGATTGATGTTGATTTCCAATGTCAGGAGAAGAGTAAATGCGGCAAAGAAGCACGTGCCAAGCAGAATCAGTTTCACACGACTGGTTCAACAAGTTATGCGAATAAAAGAGATACTTGAACCAATTAAAAGAGGCAAAATACACCCAATGAGTGTTTGAATGTCTTTTTTAGACTTGGGGGTGCCCATCTCTAAGATAGCATAGGCCTTACTCGGATTAGCCTTGATTCCTCTGACACTGAATATGAATCCTAAAAGCTTCCCTTATGAGAATCCGAAAGAACATTTTGCCGAGTTGAGCCTTACATGAGACTTTTTAGGGCCTCCAGAGCCTCCCTGAAGTTGGCAAGATGATCATTCTTTTTATGAGACTTGGCTCTCATGTTGTCAAAATACACTTCTGTGTTACGCCCAATTTGAGGAGCAAAGACTTTGTAGACTAGGCATTGGTAAGTAGCTCCCGCATTTATCAAACCAAATGGTATGACTTTTTAGCATTATGTTCACGAACTTGTTATAAAGAACACCTTTTCCTTCATCGACAAGGTGTATTCGTGTTTGATGTTACAAGAAAAAAGCATCCATAAAAAAAAAAGGAGTTCATTTCTTGCCATTAAGTCTACCAACTTGTCAATCTTGAGGAGTGGATAGGAATCCTTTGAGCAGGTAGCATTAAGGGTGATGAAGTCCACAAACATCCTCCAACTCCCAGCAACTTAAGATATAGCACCTCTCTGATGAATTCAGCTTGCGTCAATCAAGTAACTCTGGCCTTTATTGCATCAATTCTTTCTACACATACTTTGGGTCTCTTTTGCCTAACAGGCGGCTTGTCAATTCGCACATTGAGCTTGTGGGTAATCGCTTTTGGCAAAATTCCTGACATTTCTTCTGTGGCAAAAGCAAAAATGTCATAGTATTTAAGACAAGGATCTGCGAATCCCTTCTCAAATATGTGGGGATAGTTTGGTCCCAATGTTCATAGGATGCCCTACTTCTAGCTCTTTTAAGAAGTTCCTAAAATTTGATGAGCTCTTTTTAAGGACTTGTGTGGATGGTCTTTCGTCATCGTTAAGCTGGAAAGATGAGTTGGTTGGATTAAGGGATGATTGGTAGCATTCCTTGGCGGATTTCGGACTTTCCCTTACGGGCAAGATTATCCCATCATTTACCTCAAACTTCATAGTTGGATGGTGAAGGTGCATCCAGCTCCAGGTAGACCACCTTTAGTGTCCTCTTTTTTTTTTTTTTGTGACCGCGAAGAGTTTTCGTTACTATAATCTTTCCAAGTGATAACATCGATTCCCTGAAAATCCCACAATTGGATAGGGAACTAGAAGCAAGTCGGTTTCAGAAAACCTTTTTTTTTTTTTTTGGCAAGTCAGTGTAAAAATATCATATATGAAAGAATATATGTACAAGTCTACGAGAGGCATACCCCAAGCCAAGGCCCAAGGCCTACATCAAAGAATCAATTCGAAGAAAGAAACCAAAATAACGGAAACAAAAGCCAACCAGGCCAAACAAAGGAACAAAGAAAAAAATGTTAAAACAAAGCTAGCGCTCAATCCCCCACTCCTGTAAGAGCTGTGAGTGACAATGGGCACCGCGAAGCGTAGGAGCAGCAATAAGACGGCTACGAACCAATCCTGTGATCTCCTCAGTGACAACTGCAGAAGGCCTGGACTGGGAGCGCTGGATCCTCAGGTTACGCTTGTACCAGAGGATGTAAGCCGTCGCAGAGAGACAAAGGCGGGCTAGGATCCGATTAACCCTGCGACCACGGAGCCTGGAAGCAGCCCACTGAAGCAAAGGCCAGGCGAAAGAGGTACGAGAAGACACCCTAGACTAGACAGTAGCAGAGAAGCTGCAGTTGAAGAAGAGATGGTTGTGCGACTCATCATCTGACCCACACAACACACAAGTAGCCCGAACATCCTGCACTCGATGTCTCAGCAGTCTGTCAAACGTCCAAAGCCGCTCACAAGAGGCAAGCCAGAGAAGGAAGGAGTGTCTCGGTATATGCAGCTGGAACAAGAAAACCCCATCTTCTTAAAACACTTTTGAAAGATTATATCAGTAGAGCTTCCCTGGTCAACCAGTATAGGACATACAACACAACCATGAATTTCTATTATGATCACCACGGAATCCCAGCGAGGCATAGCAATCCCTTTGGCATGTTTGTCCGTAAACATTATGTTGGCAGATACTCAAACTTTCTTTCCCTAGGGCACCTAATTTGCATCCCCTCATACACCAATTCTTGCACTCAATGAACTAGGCTGGGGCATGAGGTACCAGCTGAAATTGTTGAGATGGTCTTCTTCATCTGTGTTTCAAGATTACGAGTTGCAGCGCTTTCTTCTATAGTCTTCCAAGTCTTTAGCCTTTTCAAGTCAATGTACCCTTCCCACTGTTGAGTCCATTTAGCTTCTTTCATTTGATATTGTGAGGATCGGCATTCATCAGTACCGTGTCCAGGTGCCTAATGATACCCGCACCATTTGGACTTGTCAACTATTGAATGGTGGGAGGTTGTGCCAGTAGCAGGTTCTTTTTGCTTAAATTTCCTTTTCACCTCTAGCAAAGGACGTGTTACTAGAGGAGGGAAAAACGAACCCTTAAATTGCCCTCTTCCTACTGCCCGGCCTAGGTTTAGCACTTGTTGCCTCGAGTCTCCGTTCTTGTTCGAAAGGGTTTCAACTTGAAAATTTTCTGGTTTTAATAGTGACTGCACAATGTCTTCAGCTAAAATGTATTTTTTTAGCTTTATTCCAAAGTTCATCAACAATAGTGGGTTGTCCTTTAGCCAGTGAAAATCTAAAGCCCGAGTTCTACATGCCGTTGGTGAATGTGGTGATAAATTTGATACGTCAACCACGGATCAAGCAAAACGACGCATATAACTGCTCTAAGTTTCATAATCATATTGTTACAGCTTAAGCAAATGTGCAGTGGTTTTCTACTTTCTCTTGTTGCTAACAAAGTGGCAAATAAAATGCTCTGACAACTTGGCAAAGCTATCAATGGAAGAGTTGGGGAGCGACGTGAACCAAGTTTGAGCAACCCCTTTTGGGGTTGTCGAAACGCATTTACACCAAACATTATTTTGCGACATCTTGTAGATACATCCTTACCATAAACGCAAAGAGATGGTCTTCTGGATCATGCATTCCATCAAATAACTCAATATTTGGGAATTTGACTTTTACTACCGATATAGACAAACTTCACGGGGCAAACAATGCATGAGTTCCAGGAATATTAAGGGTGATAGTTGACTTATAATCTTCTCTATCATGCTTCCTTCCTTATTTTGAGACATCGTGATTCGTTCTAGCCGTTGACTCCATTAAATCCTGTAAGTTAGGTACCTATATGGGTTTTTTAGATTCATAAATGTGAGTTCCCACACGATTTGTGGGATATGTCATTCTTATAGGGGTATTCACTTTAGGGTTAAGAGTTGTTGGGTTCTCATATTCAAGAATGGTGCTAATTAATATGACATTGAAGCTCGTTAAACTGGGCTTGAGTATCAAACTCAAGGCTCGCAGGCCCTATAGAAGGGCCTTAGTGTGATACAGCCTGTGCCTTGGGCTTGGCGGGGCACACAGCGGGTATGGGTTGGTGGTCCTGGATGTGGAAGCAGGGATGCAATTGGAAGGATTGCAGCTGGAAGGATGAGTTTTAGTTAGATTAAGATTAATTTAAATTTCAAATTTATCTTTTATGATTTATGTTTATCTCTTAGAGTTTTATTATAATTAAATTGGCTCCTCTATATATACATGAGGAAATCTAGGGCTAGTTCATTATTTTTTAGATTTTGGCCTCTCTTTTTAGAGTTCTCTTCTGGGGTTGTAAGAATTATGTTATTTTCATCTTTCTTTTTATTAGTGAGTTAATAAAATTAAATAAAAGGCCGTTGAACTTTTTCATTCCTCTAAATCTTTCACTATTTGTTGTATCAGTTGGTATTAGAGCTTAGAATGGCCTCTGAGATGGCCCATGGGTGACAATGATAGATGTTTATGATCATGATCATCAGCGGCAGACCGAACGGAAGGTCGAGGAGTTGGAGGAGAAATTTTGGCAAATCAAGCATTGCTTGATTCAACTGGGGGCAGAGTTCTCTCTGAGAAGGCTCGTTGTATGTTGTCAAATGTAGGTTTAGGGAGAGAATTTTGGGCAGAGGCAGTTAACACGGCGTGTTACTTAGTGAACCGATCATGTCATTCATTGTGTTAATTGAAGACTCTAGAAGAGATATGGTTTGGATCCCCTGCTGATTACTCTCATTTAAGAATTTTCAGTTATCCTACTTATGTTTATGTGAATGACGTAAAGTTAGAGCCTAGAGCCAAGAGCCAAGAAGTGCATTTTTCTTATTTATACGTCAGGTGTGATGGGATTTAGTTTATGGGACTCAAAGTCTCATAAATTTCCAACTAGTAGAGATGTGACTTTTAATGAGTCTTCACTACTACATCCACCACACACACCCTCTGCTATTAGTGATTCAATTCAAGTGCAGAAGCCAGATAATATTCAGACACATTTGAATAATACAGTTCTGCAACAAGTTGTACCCACTAAGAGCATATAGGTACATCCAGTATAGGTTGCTGAAGAGAATGAACAGGCTGAAACAGATCAGCAGGTAGAGTAGTATACTATTGCTAGTGGTAGACCGAAGATACAAGCTAGACCGCCCTAGAGGTACGGTTATGAATATATGATAGCTTATGCTCTTTCTTTGGCTAAGACAGCGGAAGATAGTGAGCCTTCCACCTATATAGGAGCTGTATCTAGATTTGATTCAGAGAAATGGTTAATGGCTATGCATGAAGAGAAGGAATCATTGCAGAAGAACTAGACTTGGTTGCTTGTTAAGCCTCAAACTGGGAAGAGAGTATATTTCCACATGTTGTTGGACATACTTCTATTTGAGCACTACTTACCTTAGTAGCCATACATGATTTTGCGCTTCAGTAGCTAGATGTGAAAATAGTATTCCTTCATGATGAGCCAAAAGAGAGTATTTACATGCATCAGTCTAAAGGCTTCATTGTAGAAGGAAAGAATGATCATGTTTGTTTGTTGAAAAGATCACTTTATGGTTTGAGGCAATCATCGAGACAGTGGTACAAGAGATTTGATGAGTTTATGACCAGTCATGGGTTCTTCAAAAGCAAATATGACAGTTGTGTTTATTTCAGGCAAACAGATTCAGGTTCATTCATTTATCTTCTATTATATGTTGACGATATATTGATTGCAGCTAAGGGCATGTCTGATGTTGACAAGTTGAAAACAATATTGAAGAGTGAGTTCGAAATGAAGGATTTAGGAGCAACTTAGAAGATACTTGGTATGGAAATGAAGAGGGACTAAAAAGAAGGAAAATTATACTTGTCTTAGGAGAAGTATATTGAAAAGGTTCTAGATTGTTTTCATATGAAAGATGCTAAGCCAATTAGCACTACTTTGGCATCTCATTTCAAGTTTTCAGCATTGGCTCCACCTCAGACAGAGGAAGACATCAGGTACATGTCACAGGTCCCGTACTTTAGCGCAGTTGGTAGCATCATGTATGCTATGGTGTGTGCACGTCCAGATATTGCATATGCTGTTAGCAAGATGAGCAGGTATATGGCGAATCCAAGCAAAGAGCATTGATAGGCTGTTAAATGGACTCTCAGGTATTTGCATGGCACTTCTAATATTTGTTTGGAGTTTGGGAGGAATAGAAGTTGTTTAGTTGGGTATGTTGACTCAGGCTATGGTGGAGGCCCCGATAAGAGCAGATCTATTTCAGGTTATGTGTTTTGTTTGGGTAACAATGCTATCAGTTGGAGAGCATGTTTATAGTTAGTTATCACACAGTTAACTACAGAAGCAGAGTATGTGGCAGTAACAGAAGCATTCAAAGAAGATGTCTGGTTAAGGGGTTTGGTCATTGAACTCAGCGTTGATCAGGGTACAGTTGGTGTTTATTGTGATAGTCAGTTAGCAATTCATCTAGCCAAGAATCAAATAACACATCATGACAGGACAAAGCATATTGATGTAAAGTATCATTTCATTCGAGATCTAATTGAAGAGCACAAGGTTTAATTGAAGAAGATTGTTACAGCTGATAACCCCGCTGATATGTTCACTAAAGTTCTACCCAGCAGAAAATTCGAGCTTTGCTTGGATTTGGTTGGGCTTGCTGTCTTGTTGAATTAGCCCCGTGTGGGGTGTTTTGTGGAGAAAGTGGAGAAATACTTTTTGTTTGAAATTTTTGCCAAGGTGGAGATTTGTTAGGTTGTGTCTCAAATTTCTCAAATTTATGAAGGGTATACCAAGGAGCACATCGATCGATCGGGAAAGTACATAGAAGTATAATGCGTCCAAAGGGTACGCCGATTGATCGGTGAAATGCCGATCGATCGGGTGTCAGAATTCTGTGCAAATTTAAATATTAACCTAGAGTTATGTTGTCAAGAATCCAATTATAGAGCTAGCACCGTACGTGAGAGAAAGAGAGAGAGGAAGTGAATTATAATTCTTCCATTATTCTCGTTTAATAAAAGTTCTCCATCTCCATCAGTAGTTTTTACCCCTCTTGATTGAAGAGGGGTTTCCACGTAAATTATTGTGTCTTTTATTTGTTCTCTTTTATCCTCGTTTTGCTTCTTGTATTTATTATAGTATTGGATCAGATCCAGTTTGGCTTGGAAATGGAGGGCTCTAGCAACAGCAAGAATGTGTTGATGTTTTCTTTCTATAATTGATTTTTGTTCGGGTCTTTCAACATTAGCTGTTTGGTGAATGATACCATGGGCTAGGTAAAACTCAGTGAAATTGAACTCCTTGCCATGGTCAGTGCGCAAGATTTTAACTGGTGTTTTGATTTGAGTGAGGACATGGTTGCAGAAAACGGGTATCCATTTTACTACCTCAAATTTAAGCTTCATCATGTACAACCAAGTTGTTCTAGTACAATCATCCATAATACTCAGGAAATATCTATGTCCAAACAAAGACTCTATGTCAAAGGGACCCAAAATTTCACAATGGATGAGATTAAAGGGATTGGGGGACATATTATTATTGTTGACAAAAGGTAAGTTTTTTTTTTTTGCTATAGGACAAACACAGGGCAAGATACATCAGAATTATAGTGCATTACATCAGAAATTAAACGCTGCAAGGCTTGCATTCTTCCTTTGGAGGGGTGCCCAAGACGCAAATGCCATAAACTTGGAATATGAGCAAGACTAAATAAGGAGGACCAACGGGTAAAAAGGCAACACATGCTACTGGTGTGCCATATTCAAGCAGGAGAAGATAGACATCAAAGCATCTTTGAGCTACCCCAATCGTAATCGATTTGGTGTGGTCATGTATAACACATGTATCAATAGTAAATAAGCAAGTCAAATTTTGTGAATTGCATAGTCGTCCAACTGACAAAAGATTGTATTTGAATTTAGGAAGAAAGAGGACATCAGAAACTAAGAAATCTGAGTTTAGCCTAACAATTCCTCGATGCGTGACTTATGTGGAATTGCCATTAGGGAGAGTGACACGCCCTTGCATAGTATGTGTCATTTTGTCAAAAAGAATGATGTTCCCACACATATGATGAGAAAGCACCGGAGTCAATGATCCAATAGTTCTTGAATTTATTATGGCTTGAGGATGAAGAAACAAAAGAATGCAAAAAAATAAGTGTTCTTATACCTAAGAGGGGCATAGACAAACTGGAGGCATAACCAACTTTAGCTGAAGCAATTTCTCTATTGGTGTTTCGTATGGAAGAATGGACCATGTGACCATTCGGTAAGGTTATAAGCTATTGACATTGTTCTGGAGTGATGGAGAACATAGCTCTTTCTCTTGAGGAATCATCAATAACAAAAGCAGAGAATCCAGCCTTAGAGACAGTGTTTCCCTTTCCTTTAGCCCTGTATCCTAGAGAGTAACCATGCAACTTATAGCACTAGTCAATGGTGTGTCCGGTCATACCATAATGTGTGCACACGGGATGTTCCTTCTTATATTGCTTAGGCTGGAGCTTATTTTCCTCTGCCTTTCCAAGCATAGCCGCATTTTCAGTGACAGCAATCTGCTTGGTGTTGATTTCGTTCTGTGCCTCTTGTTGAGTTATCTTATTGAAAACTGGATTAATGGAAGGTAAGGGATCGAGGAGAAAAATCCAATCCCTCACTACAGTATAGATCTCATTCAGCCCCATTAAGAACGACATGAGGTATTCTCCCTTTCTAGCTTCAATCATATCTTGAACACAACAACATCCTTTCACACCATAAGAGCAAGGGGAGATGGCCTCAAAGCCAATGTACTCGTCCCACAGATAAGTCTGTTCTTCTAAGAATAACGAGCCCTAATGTCTACCCACATCTCAGTAGCATTGCATGTGCTATTAATGCAAGTTTCGATTTCAGCAGAACTTGAATTAGCTATCCAAGAAGTGATCATAGAATCGCACCGATGCTATTTCTTATACAAAGAATCATCTTCTATACATTCTGCAATTTCACCAGTGATAAAACCTAGCTTGTTCTTTGATCGAAAAGCTCTCTTCATTGGCATAGTCCATGTTTTGTAGTTCTGAGGTCCAATTAGCATTTGCGTGACCAGAATCATTCCTGGACCATCACTGTTGCTGAGGAAATAAGGTGAATCATACGGATCTTTAAGTCGAAGGTACTGCATGTTACTCGATTCCATCTGTCCTCCTTCCCCGCACCTTTCTCCACTTCCAATTTTGTTCAAGATGCTCTCAAAGTTCGAGTTCGCCATGGAAGAACGAAGATCGAGGACAAAAAGGAACAAAGGAAGAGGTACATTGTGAAGGAAGCAAGTGAGAAGTGAGGAGAGAGGAGAGAAAAAGCAATTAATAATGACCAAGAAAGAGAGGGTGTGGTGGAAGGATGAGCTTTGATTACATATTAGATCTTAGACTATGATCAATGAACAGAGAGAGAAAGATTTCTTCTCATTGATTGTATGATAGTAACAAAGTAAGATATGTATACAAGAAGGCAAAACAGGTAGGAAGCGAAAGCTAACTGAAAATAGATATAAAATATCTAAAGCATAAAAACTAAAAATATCTTAGGATTACAAAATATCTAGAGGACAAAACTAACATAATTATATAAGCATAGTTAGAAGATGCTAATAACATTTCATTTCCCACCATATACTACATATCCTTTCGGATCCCCTTGTGGTGTTATTAAGATTACAATCAAGGCTAGAATCATACATGACCCAAATATCTTATCAACAAGAGAACCTACACCCTCGATATACTGATATGATACTCTAGGAAGGTGGTGTTAGAATATAAAAATATTTTTGAGACATTGGTTCCATGACATGGTATCAGAACCCCGGTGATCAAGAGGCCACAAGCTCGTATCCTTTCCACTCTAAATATTAGTATTTCTCCAACACAATTTTTAGGTAGACATGTCCGCTATCTACGTTCAACCCAATCGATATTTGTATGAGAGGGTATGTTTTTACCTATCAGTTTAAACTTTTGAGATGGTTGGTTCTCGAGAGGTTGGAAGGAAATGGAAACACAAAAATTGACTGTAGCATCAAATACAGTAGTGTGTGGGCTTCTCTAAACTATGTGATCATAGTTGCATAATTTAGCCCGCAGAGTACTAAAGGGAGATATACTTATTCTACCAGCGACACGCACATAGATTAGACAAAGAATAAAGGGAGATATACTTATTCTACCAGCGACACGCACATAGATTAGACAAAGAACAAAGATTAGTCATATTAATCTTAGTAATAATATGTCGCTGCCCCCAATAGTTTTTTATTAATTTTTTTCCAAGAAAAAAATATTTATATATGGTTTGCATGAGATGGTTTGAATTAGACATGTTAATTTTATATTTATTTTAAAAATTGTAAATATTTTAATATTAGAGTTAATAATAAGAGCCAAAACTCTATTATGGGTTGTATGATTTTAAATACACGAGCTAGCAAGTAACAACATAAAAGTTACTTCTATAATTAAGTTGGGCAACTCATTGTTAATTTGGTTGGGAAGGAGTTGAGAATTACTAGTCTTGTTAATAAACGAAACACTTTTAGATAGGCCCCTTTCCCAAAACCCCTCATGTGAAACAAACAAGATGCATTCCCGGCATTGTTGCTATTCATGTACAGGCTTGTACGTATAAAACATGGACTCAATATGTCATAGAAATTCTTTCCATTATTGATGAAAGAGAGAGTTAAATTTAAAAATTATTTTAAAAATTCAGAGCAATAAAATTTAAAAAAAGAAGAGAGAGTCTATCTCCTTCGAAAAGAAACACACACAGAGAGAGAAATGCAGTAGTGACCTTCATCGCGCATGAGCAGCATGGCGAATTTTTTTTTTTAAATAAAAAGAACTATTTAAATTTGGTGTTAAATTTTTTAATTTTCAAAAAAAAAAATATTTCTTAAAAATATAAAATATAAATGTATATTATCATAATTATGTAATATTTTATAACAAAAATTGATAATGTGGACAAAAATTCACTAAGTTTTTACATAGAATATTTAAGTAATAAAATTTTATACTATAGAATACCTTATTATATATATATATATATATATATCGGTATATTTAAATTATAAATGCTGAAATTTCAAAATAGTTAAGTGATTATTTTCCTAAATAAATGAAGAAACAGGCAAGAGATGAGAGAGAAGGAGAGGGGGCATGGATATGGTGGTAGATATGGCAAAAAGAAAGCGCTGAAATTTTATTTTTATTTTTCTTATTTTTTAATAGGAATGAAGATTAACGAACAGACTCAAGACCCCAACAATACCGACCAAAAACTCAAGATTAAAAAAATGCAGCACCAAAATGCAACAGTAGAGAGAGAAAGAGAGGGTGAGAGAGAGAGTTAACTTTACCGATTTTTTATTTTAATCGATGTGAGTAAATGGGTCACCTGGCCCAAGCACTACAAAGGTAAACATAGAACAAACCCTAACGCCCCTCCAACCCAGATACCTGCGCCGCCAGATCACCACCGGCACTACGACTGCAGGGCCGTCACCATAACGGTGCCGCTGTCCCTTAATCGCCGCCACCGGTAAAGCTTACCTGAGCCATGCGCGGCTCGATTCAATCCGGATTCGCCGCCAACGGGAGGTTCTGACGACAGCGCGTCCGGTCACCCACCCTTTATCGCGGAGCAGTGTGGTACCACCGACTTGTCTCAGGCAGTGTAGAAGGTAGCATATTGAGTTATAGAATAACGTTTTGATTTAGGATTTTAGGTTAAAAATTTCGGATTCTCACGTAACTGTTAAAATTCAATATGAATGCACTTAACATATTGAAAGGAGATTCATATTTATTCATCTAACATATTCACGACAATCCAACACCTATCGATTAACATACAATAATCATCAATTAATCGGCGAAAACAAGTACTGCGGCTCTGATAAGATAGCATATTGAGTTATAGAATAAAGTATTGCAGAATAGAATCAAGATTTACCTTACTGCCTTAGTAGTTTGCCTTAAAAAATCGTAGTATCAACAAGAAAGCTACTGAAATCTCTAGCCTCTAGAGAGCTCAAACAGAGAGAGGAATGGTAACTATTATCGTTATATTATTATATTTGTTTAAGTTTAGGGGTACTTATATTTATAGGCACTTAAAAATCCTCCTCTTAAACACCACTTCCAGTTGATCAAAAGAAACACCACTTCCTTATTTGAGTCCCACTCTAACTGGGATATATCCTATAATATTTATCTATAATATATTATTGAAATATTGCAACATAAAAATAAAAAATATTTTTAAAAATAACTTTTTAAAAAATCTATTTTTTTGAGTGATATTCATATCATCATTTATTAATTTTTATATTTTATATTTTTTAATACATTTATAATTTTTTAACTTTATAATATTTGATGTATTATGATAAATAAATTTTAAAATAAAGCTATTTATACACAAATTTAATCTAATATTTAATTTAATTTATTTATTATAATTAAGAAAGTATTATAAATTTTAAAACTTATAAATATATTGAAAATAAAATAAAAAAGTAAAAAAAAAAAAAAAGGTTAATTGATGAGATTGTTGATCCTCATTCCTTCCTCTTCCTACCTTCATACTATAGTCATCTTTGTAAAACTTCCTATACTTTACAATTTATATAATATATACTATTTCCATTGAGATTGTTGATTGATCTATTGGTTGATTTGTGCGAGACTCGTGTCATATTGAAGAATAAAGAGAGAGAACAAGTAATCAAACTTACGAATATATAAGTACTAGAAAGAGAGTGAGAGAGTGTGAACTCTTTGCTTGACGGAGCTTGAGCAATTTACCAATCGTTTCAACAATTCAAGCAAGAATTCGCTGAACAACCACAATAAAAGTACTAGAAAGAGAGGGAGAGTCTCACCTTCAATGAGCTTCAAAAAGGAACAGACACAGAGAGAAAAAGAGAGAGCACGCAGAAATTGCGAGAGGAAGGGAGAGAATAGTGAGTATTAGGATATATTAGATTATATTGATTTTATTTTGATATTCTTCTGATATTATTTCGAGAATATTTTTTAATTATTCTTGTACTCTTTACTATAAATATATGCCTCAACAACCCTATTGGGTATGCTCCACTAAATCACACCACCTGCGACCGCCGGCGACCTCCCCTCTCTGCCACCGTTCCGGCACCAGAATAGTTAAGTGATAATTTTCCTAAATAAATGAAGAAACAGGCAAGAGATGAGAGAGAAAGAGAGGGGGCATGGATATAGAGGGGAAATGCCTGACCTTCATCGTGCATGTAGACTGTGAGAGTGAGTGGTATAGAGTTTCTTTTTTCTTTTTTCTTTTGGTACAAAAATAAACCATTTAAATTTGGTGCTTAATTTTCATAAAAATTATCTAAATTTTGTAAAAATTAATGTCATGTCTTAATGTTAATATCATTGGCTTCTGTTTGCTTTTACTCATATGACATTTAAAAAATATTTCTTCAAAATATAAAATTTATTTTTTATTATATTTTTAAATTTTTAGACATTTAAAGTATTTTTTAAATATTTTTTCAAATTTTCTAAAATTATTTTCTTTTTTCTACAAATGTCAGTCTCAAAAAAACTAGCAAATATTAATGTTGCTAACATTAACGTCAAACATTGAAAACTTTTCTAAATTTTAGGTATTTTTCAAAAAATTATAAAATTTAGGTGATTTTTTAAAACCACACCAAAAATTTAAATGGTTTTCTGTAAGAAACCCTTTTTAATATTTTTCATAGAGAACCCTGAAGTGCTTTTCAAAATCAAAATGATCCTTCGATACTTTTAATTTCATTAATACCTCTGAACTACTAATCGAAATCAAGGTTAACCCTAAAACTTTTAAGTTTATTAAAGACGCCTCCAAACTATTAGCGAAGATCAATGTAACCCCACAACTTCAAATTATATCAAGACAACCTCGAACTACTATTGAAAATAAATTTGATCTCTAACTTATGTTTAACATCAAAAAATATTTTTCGAATTTATGAAAATTATTTACTTAGATACATGAGGTTTGATAATTTATCGTCATGATATTTCAATATATACAGCGGGATACTTTAACATTTTATCATTTAGGTGCCCTGAAATGTTAAAATTTTATTAATCAAACACCTTTTGTCGAAAATTTGTAAGTTTTCTTTGGAAATTGTTAAAATGGAATATAGTCCTAACAATATATATATTACTATCTTTATTAAAAATTTGATGATTTTGCGAAAAATATTGGTATAACACCTAATTTCAATAATATCTAGGTATTTTATATCCATACTTTCTGCAGGAGCCGCGAGGCACTGGGATTGTTGTTGTTGTTGTTGTATCTAGGTATTTTATATCAATATTTGGTAAATTTTTATTAGAATTCGCTATTTGTTGCTGGCTGGAAGTCCTCACCCCTCAGGTTAGGGGGTGCTCGGAAATAGCCTCTCTTCAGGGTAGTACCCTGAAGGGGGGAAGGCTGCGTACATCCACCTCCTCCTCCAGACCCTACTTAGGCAAGCCATTGGAGCATTGGGAATGTTGTCGGTTTTTTGTTAGCATGGCTTATATATATTATCATAATCTTTTATTATGTCGGCATTTTCTGTGTAAAATTTGTCATATTCTTATAAAATTTATCAAATTCTAACAGAAGACACATGGGAAAAAAAATATTCATACATTAGGATAGCTTATTTTATATATTAAAATATCATTATACCTAAGTGATAAATGGTTAAATTTCTTTTGTTAAAAAAAAAGGGGTTAAATCTCTTGGCTCATAATTTTTCTAGAATTTATTATTTTGGTATCCCTACATCCGGTGGATAATTCAGAAATTTTATAAAGCGGGGTTCATATTTGTCATAAAAATTAAATATAAAAAATTAAAAATAATGATAATTATATTTGGCTATATATATTATAAAAATTTAAAAAAAATATTTGTCAAAATAAAATTATATTAATACTCATACACGGATAAATTGCTTGAATGGGCGCAAAATTGTGAAATTGTTCTTGATAAAATTATACTACTACTTGTCAAAATAAAATTATATTGATACTCATGCACTTAAGAAAATAAGAATTAACTTTATTGTTATGAGTTCAGAGCATGTTTCAATTTGCCACTTATATCTCAAAAGTGTAGGGCTTTTACCGCTTTTCAATTGACAAAAGTCCCACTTTGGTCACCCAAGTGACAAAAAAAGGACAAGTTGGTCACCCAATTCAAATTTTGGACGATTTAGTCACCCAACTCCTAAAAATATTCCATTTAGTCACCAAAGTCATTTAAAATTGAACAAATTAGTCACCCAACTCAAATTTTAGATAATTTGGTCACTGAACTTTTAATTAAATCTCATTTAGTCACCCAAGTGATTTAAAATTGATTAAATTCACTGCTTAAATGAAAAAAATTTAATCATATTTTTTAAATTATTTATTTCATTGGTATCTAATTTTATAATTTTAATGAAATTTATCCATAATTTTTTTTTTCAAAATAGTCGTTTATATTTTATTTTGCAATCAAATTAGTTCTTATTTGATCGGTAACATTAGAAAAAAGTAAATAGATAAATAATTAATTTTATCATAAAATAAAATATAAAAATATTTTAAATGAAAAATGTATATTTTCAGTGCCCTAAGGGCTCCAGCCTAAGTAGGGTCGAAGGGTGGATGTACGCATTCTCTCATCAGGGTGCTACCCTAAAGAGAGGCTGTTTTCAAGTACCTCCAACCTGAAGGGTGAGGACTTCCCTAGAGGTCACCTATCACGGTAATACTCTTACCCAAGTACGGTCAATTTCATAGTTCTAATGGGATCCAGTACTTGCGTGTTGATACCCTCTTTTAATAAATAAAATAATTTAAATATACTTATAATTATAAAAAATTTAAGAATTTAAAATATTTATCTAAATTAAATACTTTACTAAAATTACCTCCCAAATTAATCAAAAAAATTATATTTTCCTCCATAACCCATTCACTACACACCCTTCCCGCCCAAAAATATGCAAATCTTTTTAAAATTTGTAAATAGTTTATATTTTTTCACTTTGGTAATAAATTCTACATTTTAAAATATGTATTTATCAAAAAAATTTAAAATATGTCATTAAAATTTTTTGAAGTATATTAAATTCGTTATTTTTATATTTGAGCGATGAATTTTTTTCGTTTTAAAATCATGTAAGTAATCAAAATATATTATGCTAAAATTAGAAAATAGGGTTTTTTTTAAATTTTAATTTGGGTGACCAATTTGTCCATTTCAAACTATTTGGGTGACTAAATAAATTTTTATTGGAAGTTATGTAATCGAATCTTTCAAAATATAATTTTAGTAACCAATTTGTCTATTTTAAATAACTTGGGTGATTAAATGAGATTTTAGTTTGAAGTCCAATGACCAAATTATCTAAAATTTGAGTTGGGTGACTACTTTGTTCAATTTTAAATAACTTTGGTGACCAAATGGAATATTTTTTAGGAGTTGGGTGGTTAAATCGTCCAAAATTTGAGTTAGGGTCATGATAGTTTACTACTAGGCTATCGGATGCTTACATTTCAAAGAACTTTAGTTCTTCTGGTATGGTTTTTTAAGTAAAATTTATATACGTACATCACAACTTATGTTTATACTACTTTCAAAAAACCTAAGTTATGCAACCGTAAATTCTCAACAAAAATTTTCACAGCTTGGTGGTTTTTAGTGTGAAAATTTTAATATTTTTGTATAATTCTTTTGCCTATTATATTTTATGATAAATTAATAGCATAATATTTGTACTCATTTTGATGTATATTTGATATGCTTCTTAATCTCACACCTACGAAATCAACCCAAATCACGAGCAAGCAAATTAATTGAAAACAGGGGACAAAACCAACTGCCAAGAATCAAGCGAAATTGACATTAGTCTGTATAAGTATCGCTGTACAGTATCGTATCATATCGTATTTATATAAATATAGGGATAAGATAGTTAGGATAGAAGAAAGAGACTAGAAGAATAGGGAAGAAGACGAGTTGGGAGAAGAGAGAGAAATAGAGGGTAGAGAGATAGCATACTCAACATCTCTCCTCCTAATCTCGAGACCTTATTTATACTACTTCTTTCATTGGTCTTTTAATGGTAATTAAGTACCCACAATCCAACAACTTAATATTCCTTCATGTGTCGGTCATGCTCTGTTGGTTGGGTCGGGTCATGCTAAGTCGCCAGTCAAGTTAAGCGTGTCATTAAAAGCAATTGTATGAGTATCTAAATTAAAATATAGATATTTTATTTAGGTGTACATATTGATTAATTTTCGATTATCATATATTTTTTGAATAAATTATCAAAACGGGAATGCCAAGAAAATAAGACTCTTTTTTTTATCGTTAATTATAGGAATACTCTAAGCAATTGATATTTTTTTAAAAAAAAATTAAGCATCAGACAATCTATAATGCAACGAAAATCGCTTAAAAATAGGCAAATAGGAATACTCTTATCAATGAATATTTTTTTATGCCCATTAGGGCGTTGGCATAGTGGTTTGCATCGCCGGCACCCATTCAGAAGGTCCCGGGTTCGATTCCCACTTGCTTTGCTTGTGATCCTCTTAATTGAGGAGTTTGTGGGGTTTACTTCCCCCCCCCCCGGTCCTTACCATGTATAAAAAAAAAATGGATGTTTTTTTTATAATTAAGCATCAAACAATTTATAAGCAACGAAAATAGCATAAAAATAGGCAAATAGGAATACTCCAATCTATTGATAGTGAACAAAACCGGATCAAAACGTTTGATTAACTCATTGGTTCTTAAGAACACTGATACAACAACAAACATAGAATAATCAAATACCAAATTTCAATTAATCAAAAGCTGCCTTACAGTGAAAAAAATTTGTTTATTCTTATAACCAAACGAAACTATTAGAATAAGAATTACAAAAATACTCTAACTAAACTAAGCACTCGTTAAACAACTAAGACTCCTAAATTAACCGTCATTTTAAGTAGGGTACTATTAAGAAAACAACTTATAGTTCATCAGGAATATTACACTGCTCCCAACCGGATTTCCTGGCCAAAACAGGGGGGAAAAGGCACCAAATACACAAGATTAGATTGGAGATGAAGAGATTATACCACATACATCGAGATTCTATTTGACACACAAAATTAGAATTAGATTCTAAATTCGAAATTCTGTAGATATAATAATTAATGCACTTGATCATCTGGCATAGTGAAACCAATCAACAAGAGCGCCCATAGTAACAAGGTTTTTGGCCAGTTCACTAATTGAATCGATTTTTCTAATATAATAACCATAATTCCCAGTTTGGTTTTCTCAGTTTCAATTCGGTTTTTTGGAATTCATGTTTTTACGAGCATCTCTAGGCTTGGGGCACGGTTTTCGAGCAGAAAAACTGGAAACATATCTAAAATATAGAACTACTAAAATAATATAAAAAATAATTGATACGTTCCCAAATTAGAAACTTTGGGGCCTCTAGTATTAGGGCATATAGTATTAGGCATATAATACTAGGGAGCAAAATAATGAAATACTGAAAATAAATAGAGAGAGAGAGAGAGAAATAATAAATTACAGGATAAACCTTTCCTATGTGGGACCTAGTATATTATTTGTTAGATTACCCTAATACTATAGATCATAATACTAGGCTCTGAATACCTAATTTGGGAACGTATTAATTTAGTTCTTAGAGAAATTTTTATATTAAGTTTTAAAGAAATTTTTAATGGTTCAGTCGTGACTTGGATTCCACACATCCTGCGTAGGCAGGAGCCCTTGAGGCACTAGGTATGTTCCTATTCCTTTCTTGACTTGGGTTAAATTGAATAAATAGATGAATTTATAATAAGTTATTTGCATCTAATATAGTTTTGTTGTTCAAAATTAAGTCAATAACTTAACTTAAATTTGACCAAATGACTAAATTGATACATTTTAAATTGTACATGGACTAAATTGATATAATGGGCAAATTACAGGACCCAGACTTTTTATGCATAGAGCTGAATACAACACGACGTATTCAATTTCGTTAAATGTATTTTACTAACTCCAAATAAAAGAAAGAAAAAGACATTTTGTGAAGGGAATCCTCAAGAAGAAGCATATACTGCAGGAAGTCATCTAAGGTTATCTCTTTTAATTTTAATTGGAGGAAGAGCTCGCATATTTGTGCAGTCACCGTCTCGTCATCCATTTGCTGAACAATAATTCAACGCAACATTAAGAAAATACACTATTACAATGCGTGCTAGTATATAAACCCGAATTTGGTTTTATGCTCTTTCGGAGTCATTCCTAGCGGTAGTTGAGGCTCTTAAGAACAAACCCTAACGCCCCTCCACCCCGATGCCGGCTCCGCCAGATCACCGGCGGCACTACGACGGCGCATCGGGTCACCCACCCTTACCACGGCGGCGTGTGATACCACCGACTTGTCTCAGGCGGTGTAGAAGGTAGCATATTGAGTTATAGAAGAACATTTTAATTTAGGATTTTAGGTTAAAATTTTGGATTCTTTCGTAACTGTTAAGATTCAATATGAATGCACAGAGCATATTGAAAGGAGATTCATATTTACTCATGTAACATATTCACGGCAATCCAACAACACCTATCGATTAACATACAATAATCAGCAATTAACCGGCGAAAACAAGCATTGTGGCTTTGATAAGGAAATACAAGTTTAAGGAGTACCTCAGTTGCATAATAGAATCGAGATTTACCTTGTTGCCTTAGTAGATCGCCTTAAGAAATCGTAGTATCAACAAAAAAGCTACCAGAATCTCAAGTCTCTAGAGAGTTCAAACAGAGAGAGAGAGGGATGATAACTATTCTCGATATATTATTGTATTTTTTGGTTTAGGGGCACCTATATTTATAGGCACTTAAAAATCCTTCTCTCAAACGCCACTTCCTTATACGAGTCCCACTCTACCTATAATATATTATTAGAATATTGTGTCATTATCTAAAATAACATAAAAATAAAATATTTTTTTCAAAACTAACTTTTAAAAAATCTATTTTCTCAAATGGCATCCATATAATTATTTATTATTTTTATATTTTATATTTTTTAATACATTTATAATTTTGACTTTATAATATTTTATGTATTGTAATAAATAAAATTTAAATAAAGCTATTTATATCCCTCTTTTGTTGATCAAAAAAAAAAAAAAAACTATTTATACACAAATTTTATCTAAATGCATAATTTAATTTATTTATTATAACTAAGAAAGTATTATAAATTTAAAAAATTATAAATGTATCGAAAATAAAATAAGAAAGTAAGAAAATAATAAAAATAAAAAATAAAAAAAGTTAAATGATGAGATTGTTGACGTAGTGAAACCAATGAACAAAAGTGTCCATAGTAACCGAGTTTTTGGCTAGTTGGCTAATTGAATCGATTTTTCTAATATAATAACCGTAATTCCTAGTCAGTTTCAAATTTTTTTTTTTTTTTTTTTTTTTTTTAGGATTCAGGTTTTTCTGAGCATCTCTAGGCCTAAGGAACGGTTTTCGGGTACCTAAAATTGAAAAATATCTAAAATACAAAATCATTGAAATAATACAATATACAAAATTGCCTAAAATATAAAAAATTAAGCTTGGCCAAAAATGAAATGATGACTTAAACTATAAGTCATGTACTTTTGCTATTGTGTCAATTTAGTCTCCACACCTTTTATCATGACGATTTAGTTCTTAATAAATCTAATTCTAAAATTAATGTTAAATGATAATTGAAATTATACCCTTGTATATATTTTTACTAATTTCCAAATGAATTCATCATATTAATTAGTTAGAAATTAATATTAACTTTTAAAATTAATTTAACTAAATTAATACAATTAAAAGTTTAAAACTAAATTGATACAGGGGAAAGTAAAAGGACTAATAACAAAAATAACCCAATTAAAAAGGATGCAAAATTTAAACAAAACTCACCTTCTCCCGTATTCAGCGGCGGATCTACATTTGTATTAGATCTCTTTTATTGTATTAGATCTCTTTTAGTATTCGCACCGTATTCTGTTAAGAGAATTTACAAATATTAAAAATTATTTAAAATTCTTTTTGAAAATAACTGATATTGTATATCATATTCATTTAGGTAATGAATCAAACCACATCTTATTAATATCTCATCTAAATCAAATCAATATCTAATTTTGATGCAATTAATATCTGTTTGATTTTGCCTTCTTCTAATTTGATTTTCTTGAAAAGTTTTAGGGTAACCTATAGTTTCGTAATCTTGTTGAGTTATTTACTCAGTTGGTCACTTACTTTTTAAAATTTGTTCAAATTGAATCCTTTTTTTTTTTCTCTTCTGTTTAAATAGTCTGTAATTTTTTATTTTATAAGAAATTGATGTCCATGTCGTGATTAAAATTAGGTAAACTATAAAAATAAGAATGACTAATTTTTTTTTGCTCCAAAAAAAACAAGAATGACTAATTTTTTCATAAAATAAAATATAAAGGGATTTTTTTTCCCCCCAACGGGCAAGCACCATTCTCATTAAGTAGTCAAAAAATATTTACATGATATGCACTCTCAACAAAATCCAACAAAAACAACCTCCCATCTCCTAAAAACAAAACTCAAACGAGACTCCAACAACCCTAAACCCAAAAACCAGAAACACTTACAATTTACCCAATACAACTCTGCTATCCAGTCCTAAAAATTTAATTCTCGTCCATACCTCCAATTGAATCACCCTAACTACCTGCTCCACCGTTCTCGCATGGCCATCGTGAATCCTCATATTATGCTCCTTCCATATGGAGTATATACATGAACCGAAGCATAGCCTTCGAACTTTACCCTGCGTCAATCTATTCCGTACCTTTACTCGGAACCATTCCAAAACATGCCATACATCACAAGAATATGGAATAACACTCCAATCAGCAATAATTCCCCATACTTCTTAAGACCAACACCACCAAAAATAAATGTGACCTAGAGTCTCATTCTCAGAGTTACATAACACATATCTACTTGCCAAACTAAAACCTCGCTTTACTAACATGTCCTCTGTTTTCAAACAGATGGTCTCAATAAAGGGATTATTTTGAGCAAGAAAAAAAAGATGAGCAATAAATTTACACAAACTTACAAATTATGAGCTATCATTTTGAGGGTGAAAACAGAGATAAAAGACGAAACTTGAACAAACTTACAAATATTAGGGACCAGCAACATAAACAACTCGAATATTGTCAATTGTTTTTAATTTGGTCCTTGTAATTTTATTTCGTCAATTTATTTCCTTTCTAATTTATATTGTAACAATTTTAGTTCAAAAGTAAAATTAATGTTACGTTGGCTATAAAATAGTTAATGAAAATCATGAATGAGTTCGAGATGGGTCAATAAGAGGGTTTGTATAAGGTCACTTGCATCTAATATGATAATGCTGCTAAAATTTTACTTTATTCAAATTAATTTTAGAGCAAATTTGGTTTACGTACCTAAGGCTTTGTAATATATTTTCAGGTATCATGAGATTTTGAAATGTTTAAATTTGAGATATTCTAAACTTTGGTAACTTTTTTTTAAGATACCTTTTGCACAAATAAGTTTAGTTAGCTTTTAAGGACATTTGAGCCATTGATTTCAATGAGACGCGTAAAAGCATTTCTGAAATCTAGTCTCTAATATAATAGTCATTGTTGCTTGCTCTCATCTCTCATTCTCTCGTGTGAGTCATTTTCTTGTCTTTTGACATCCAACAACAAATTCAGTGTTTCAATGGCTTCCGCATAAATGGAGTCTGGGAGGGAGGGATGTACACAACTTTACCCCTTCAGGGTATAACCCTGTTAGGAGATTGTTTCCGAGGACCCCAATTCTGAAGGGTTTGCAATACTAGGACTTCCCAAAAAGTCACCCATCTTGATGCTACTTTCGCCCAAGCACGCTTAAACTCGGAGTTCTAATAGGATCCGATGCATTAGTGCTCAGGTGAACCCTTGTCTTTTAACACTAAAAAGTTAATTATTTATAAGTTAATGATCGCTTTTATGTTATTTTGATCAATATGAAAAGTTACTGTGTATATTAGATATACAAATTAGATACTTATTTTGGGTAGTTACAGCATTGCTTTGATAACATAGTACACATTATGCTATCTCATTTAAAAAAAAAAAAAAACTGGGGTTACTTATTCCATAAGTCATTATACTTTATCTGCTATGCCAATTTAGTCCTATAGTGAACTGAGGTTAAGTTGGTGACAAGATTTTCACTAGTCGGGTCATAAATAGTTTTAAATTAGGTCTACAGGTGGGTTTTTAATAAGTCACTTTGCATAAGACATAATAGATCTGTTAAAAATTATATTATAAACTTAACTTCAGTTTCATTATACACCAGCAACAGTCCCCAAGGGCTCTTACTGAAGTAAGGTTTAGGAGGTGAGAAATACGCAACCTTACCCATACAATTATAAACTCAACTTCAATTTCATTGTAATACCATATTTCATACAAATTATATGGGATTAAACTAACCTAATTAAGAACACTTTCGCGTGAACGAATAACAAAAAAGAGTGTTATTTGGTATTGCTTGATGAGATCCTGCAACAAATAATAACTGTCATGATTTTATAAAATTGCTATAATATAACAGTAATATTATTTTAATGAATTTCTTTCCAAAAGAAAAGAGTAAATTATATATTAATACCTAAGCTTCTTATATTAATTTATTAGTCTCCAAGCTTTGTAAAATATTTTTTTAGTACGAATGCTGCATGAGAATATATTAGTTTAAACCTCAATGTATAAGATAAGCCTCTTGTCCAACTCTTTTTCATGAGTAGTTTCACAACATTACAGTTCGTATATAAAACGAGGGAAATAGTGAGGGGATGGTGCTGATACCAACAAAAATCGACAAGTTTTACCTTCTTTCGTACTATTGTTTAGATAATTTTATTAAATAATATAATTTTTGGAATAAAGTATTATTGCATAAAATTTGTGAACAAAAACTAATACAGTAAATCTCACGTACTCATATATAATTTACACAGAAGGGTAAATTGTACATTAGCATCTTGGTATTTGGTTTATTAATTTTTTTTAGTATACAAGCTCTATAAAATAAATTTTTGGTCTAAAAGTTATATATAGTTAATAAACCGTCCAAGTAATTGTGTAAAAATGCGTAGAACTCATGATTATTTGTTAATAAACCCACCATCCTTTCACTATTTTTCCATCTCACACGCAAACCACAATATTATGACTTGTGAAATTAATAATTAAGAAGAGATAGATGAGATATCTATCTGAGGCCCTTGGACACTCCTTGTTTATATTTCTAGCACCTGTTGGCACTCCTTGTTTTATTTTTCGGTATCTGTAATCTTCTAGCAGCTGTTTGCCCTATTTGTATCTCTTTTTACAGTCCTGTCTTTTTATTTTTATTTTTGTCCTGTTGTTTTTGTTTGTCCTTTTTTTATCCTCTTTTCCTTGTGGGTGTCTTAGACCTTACTTTTGTCGAGTGGCTCATTATGTATCGCGACCTTGTTTCTAATTATCGAAAAAAATCTTAGGCCCTTGGGACTTAGCTGCAGTTGTGGATGATATTCGTCTCATATTAGACTCGTTTATTTCCTTTTCGTTTTCTTGGTATAGTGGATCAGCAAATGGTATATCCCATAGCGTGACTAAGTTGTATAAATTAGGCTCTTGTTCTTATGATTGGATGCATTTTCCTTCTCTTTTAGTTTATGAAAAAAAATTAATACAATAAACTCTCCATGCTAATATGTAACTTAAAAGAATGATTATTTACATTTTGGTATCCTGATATTTTTGAAAATAATAAAATAATCATGAACTTTTTGAATTATTAAAAAATATTTTAAGTTTTTATCGTATTAATAAAAAGGCTTCTGTCAAGCATGATGATGCCATTGTCGGTTGATAGAGCCAACGTAGCAACTGCTTGTTATTAATGTTACAATAAAATGACAAAAATGTGTACTTCAGCCCCCTTATTCTTATTTTAAAAGCACAAAAATTGATATGTTGTATTATGTAGAAACTATCTGTTTTCATTTAATTTGTTCCAAAATATAGTTATTAAAATATATTTTTGTTATTTTATTGTAGCATTAATAAAAACACATTTATCATGTAAAAAGAGACATCCATCAAAAAGTGATCTTTTTATTAATACGATAAAAATTTAGAGATCTTTTTATTAATATGATAAAAATTTAGAAACTTTTTACTAATTTAAAAAGTCAGAATTTTTTTTATTATTTTTAAAAATATGAAGCTACTAAGATATAAATAACTTTTAACAGAAATAAAAAAGGAGAAATCAGATTGAAGAAAAACACAAATTTAGGTTTCGAGCATTGAACAATCTCGAGAGAGAGAGAGAACGATCATCGCAAAAATGGCGACAATCGAAGGATCATCAGCAGATAAACATTCAAATTCGGAGTACTACTCAATCGAGAACGCATTGAAGAGCTTTGAGAAAGCAAATCCATGGATTCAATACGCAATTCAGCAAGCGCTGCTTGCTCAGAAAACCGCTGCTACCACGGTGGATTCCGCCATTGATGCCACCAGATCTCGCTTTTCTCAAATTCGATCCACTTCTTCCTCTCATCTTCACCAGACAATTGTTAGTTCACTTTTTGATTCGTTAATTCTAGGGTTTATTTGCTTCAATGGTCTTTGCACTTTGTCTATTATGCGTCAATTTAATGTTGTACAAGTGATATTTTTTATCCTTATAGTGAATTTGTTAACTAAATTGAGTCATCGAATTGTTAGTTCACTGTTTAATTCGTTAATTCTAGGGTTTGTTTGCGTCAAAGGTTTATGTATTTTACGCATGGTGTTAATTTAATTCCTGTAGATGTGGAGGTATTGTGTCATTTTGATCCTTTTGAGTGAAATTTGCGTTATTCAAATTTAGTTAACGGATTGTTAGTTCACTGTTTAGTTCATAATTCAAGGGTTTATTCGCGTCAAAGGTCTTATACTTTGCCTGTCGTGTGAACTTAGTCTTTATACTTTTAATTCTGTCAATTTAATCTCTGTACAAGTGTTTGCGGAGGTCTTTTGAGCATTGTGTCAATTTAGTCTTTGTACTTTTGATTGCGTTAATATAGTCCCTGTATAAGTGGTCCAACCATGGGTTGGACTAAATTGAATCAACTGGTGGATTTGCAGTAAGTTACTTGTATTTAGCTTGATTGTGCAATTAAAAATTACGGCATCAATTTAACTTCAATTTGACCATTGGACTAAGTTAACATAATTAAAAGTACAAGGCCTAAATTGATATAATGAGCCAAGTATGGGGATCTATGGTGTAAATAACCCTTAATTCAATCATTTTGATCAATTTGTGCTCTCTTTCTGTCCGGTTTGTGAGGAAATTAAGGGTTGGAGTTGAAATATTAACTTGTGCTTGTACTTTTGATTTTGGGGTTTTGAATATAGGAGTCTGTTAAAGATTTGAAGGCTGAGTATGATGCATATGAGGAGAAATTCTTTGCGAAGGTTAAAGGTGTGTGTTGAAATCGCATGCTTTTGCTCTTTGGTAAATTTCCTTTTAAGCTAACTGGGCGCCTGAGCTGTTCAAGTTGGTGTAGTTGTTAGACTATCCAATCCCGAGCAAGAGTATTGGGTCCAAAACTCATCGCCTCCTATGCCTAATAGTTGGTAGCCATATTGGCTAATGTTGTAACCTCTTTATCACTGTGCAAAAAAAAAAAATGTAGTGGCTGTCTAGATTTACTGCTGGCCGAGACCTCAAGTAATCCAAGTGGCTCCATGGGGCCCAAACTTTAGGAGATCCTAAATTATAAGGTCTTTGATTTTGACAACCTTGAATTTTTTTATCTTAAATTTATTCAATCAATGTTTATATTGCTAAAGAAAATGTTATATATATATATATATATATATATAAGGTGAATATCAAATGAGAACATTTGACTATAGTGAGATATGAGAGCTTAAATCTCAGCCATTGAATTCAAAATTAATCAAATGCTCTCATTTGATAGTCACCATATATATATATATATATATATATATATACACACACACACACATACATGAAGGGTCACATTTTAAAATATCCACTTTAGACCCTGAAACTCTTAGGATTGTCCTTGTTTGAGATACTTTACACGCACATTGACTTTAGGCGCATCCAACATCGTAATTTGGAGCAATATAGACCCAGTGGGCAACCCAAGGAATCGCTTGCACTTAATAATAGGATTCAAACATAGACCTGAGGCTTCATGCCAAGCCCTTGGGGTTTGCTTATGGGTAAATGTTTCCTCCCCTTCCGCATTTGAATGAAATTTCGTAACATCTATTGCAGAGGGCGTCCTGGTTGCAGCTTCACATCCTTTAGCTACAAGTGGAGTTGCTCTTGGTGTGGGTTTTCTGGCATTGAAAAGTATGGATTTTGAATTCGATAAGTTGTGAATGATTTTTACTATTTGATTATATGCTCTTTGGTGAATGATATTATCTTATGATCATTAAATATTGATTCATGTCTGCAAATCCGAAATTATAATATGACCATAATAATTGGAGTGGGTTGAAATCGAACTGCATTTTAGACCATGTACAATTGGCACTCGTGCCATCCCGATAAGTTGTATGGATTCCATTGTGATGTTAATGGGTGAATCCTCTTTTGAGAATTAGAAATATTATCAGTTGCGTGTACTAAATATCACAATTTAAAATAGGGAAATAACCTTCTTTGTGTAAGATATGCTAAATGCATGTGTACATATATATGAAAAACCTATATATTAGTTGATATTATGATATTCAGTGGATTGTTTTGAGCTCGGTACCTTAGTTACCAAAAGATGGGGCGCACCGACTAAAATTTATTTTGGGCCTCTAAATCTCAGGACCAACCTTGAATTTGCTAAATTGTTGAAATTGCATTTCTATCGAAACAGATGGGGCTGATGAGAATTAACAACATGGACTGATTACTCTACACTTCGTTCTTATGTATAATAGTCATATTATGACATGCTATGTTGTTGCATACGTCTCTTGTGTTTTGGGCACTCAGAAACTCCTTATAAAACATAGTTTGTCACAGGGCACTTCAAATGGACCTTATCATTGAATAGATTCATGAAATTTTCGGTGTGATTTACTTGATGTTATTTTTCTAAATACGTTATGATCATTGTTTCTTTTTGTTTGACACCACTTTAACATGCTTATCACTCACAGGACCAAGGCGTTTCTTGTACTACAGAACCTTGCAGATGTTCATGAGTGAGGAGGTGAGCATGAATCAGATTATCCAGTTCATTCTTATTCATGGCTGTTTGTTTTGGTCCATGGGGATATTTTTCACTTAGAAAATGCCGTCTCATGTGTGATTTATGTCACTTGGATACTTATTACTAGGGGCAGGAAGAATAATACTTATTGCAGGTGCCCCCAGTGACTCGAAAAATTCTTGAAGAGCTATATTTATCTTTACTATGTGTCTTAGTAAAAAGTAAGATTGTGCCCAGTGATTTTTATGAATTTTCTCTAAGATGGAGAACTCTTCTGTACAAATTGTATTGTAAAGGATAAATGATGTCTTTATGTATCTAAGTTTTGTTATATTTTGTTATAGCATCATATTCCAATACTCTTTATCTCTATTTTTCATTTCTTAGTATATTCTCTTTTCTTAATTTCAGTTATTTAAATATAATTTTGTATATAATATTAAGTACATCCATTTTTCGTCTTTTCTTCCCCTATAATGTCGTACTGAGATATGTTTCTTGTTGTTTAGAGTCATGAATTTGGATTTATTTCTTTCATTTGGAGGAAATTTCTCCATGGGCAGCTACTCAATCTTTGAAATGTATTCTATAAATGGGAGAAGATCCCTAACCTCATCTATATTTTTGGTTGATTATAAAAATATATTAAATGAGCTTATGTTTGTTTGATATTATTTCTTTCATTAATCTTGCTTTGCGGTAACTTATGGCTGGTCCAATGCTATTACTTGGTGTTGATTGTGTTTGGGGTGAAGCCTTTTGATTTTTGTTTGCAGTGTTTGGTTCTTGAGAAATGGATTTTTTCTGGTTTTTAGTTTTTTGTTTGCAATTTTTACTTAAAGCAGGAAATAACTGAAAGCAAGAAACTACAAATTAGAGAAAATTATTTCCAAAACATGGTTTTTAGCTGCAAAGAAAAGATGATATCAAACAGACCTTTAGTTTTGCCGTGCTTTGTTTTTGGTTGTAGGCCATGCTCTCGAGAGCTGATGCTAAAGTAAAAGAGTTGCGGCAATCATTAGAACGCTTGAAGGCTGAAAGTGAGAAGTTAGAGGTAAATTCTCTACTTTTTTTTGGTGAAAACTATTACTGAACAACCTTAATGTATCTTTTCCCTCTTATTTTAATATTACTTGATGCAGTACGAGGATAGATTCATGAAGATATTTGGATTAGAACGAGTTTAAGTATATTTTTAACTTTTAAATTCTATAGATTTAGTTTATCCTTTAAGATGTATTGAGTTTAGATTAGATTAACATTATTTAGGATTTGTTTTAGTTACAGTAGGATTATATTTTTAAGATTTTGGTTATTTTTATTTTATAGTTAGATTTGAATTAGAGTTTTTATCTTTTTGGATTAAGAGCACCTACACCATAAGCACGACTCTTATGCACTTTGTAGAGATATCTTTTGAGTGATATTGAATCCAAAGTTTGAGAGTTAAGTTAGAAATTATTAGTTTTCCTTTTGTGCTACATCATTTCTTGAAACAAGTTGCTGATTATGTTACTGAATTTAATGCAAAGTGAAAACAATTGGAATAGATAAATTTTTTTGTAGGTAGGTTAGGGTGGGGATTTTAGTTTTACCACTTGATTAATGCCTCAACAATAACAACCACCGTCCCAGTGCCACAGAGGCTCCCGCACGAGCAGGGTCTGGGGGGTGGATGTACGCATCCTTCCCCCTTCCGAGTAGAAGAGAGGCTGTTTCCGAGGACCCCCATCCTGAAGATCGAGTCGTCATGGGAACATGGTATCCTGAAAACCATAGAAGCTACAAAGCATCAGCTTAGGACACCTCGTAAAACCAGCACTATAAAATATATCCCACAGAAGATAACTACATGTACATAATAAAGCAAATAGTACATGGCCAATAATAGCCGAATAATCGGAAAGCAACTAAACAGCAAATAAGTATACTACCTGGGGTTATGACTGCCTAAAAATCTTAAATTACCAGTCACTCGCTGCACTATTCTACGCTGCTACATCCGCTACCCCTGTGCGAGCCCTCCATCGTGCTCTATCTAAGGCCATCTCCTCTCTTAGGTTTAAGTGGGTTAGGTCGTGTCGGATCGTCTCCAACCAACTTTATCCTGCCCCTCCCTCTTCTGCCTAGCGTGGTATGTAGCTGTTCATACCTCTTGACTGGAGCTGTGGTCGGTTGCCTGCTAACATGTCCAAACCATCTCAGGCGATGCTCCCTCAATTTATCCTCGATCGAGGCTACACCCAATTTACCTTTTATTACATCGTTCCTGATCCTATCCTTCCTTGTGTGGCCACACATCCAGCACAGCATCCTCATCTCTGTTACCTTCATCCTCTTATTACCTCTTATTACACTTGATTAATGCCTATTGGCAAAATTTAGTTAGATAGTTGGTTACTGGCCATATGTTGTAAGTTGGGTGGCGGTAGGAGTGTAAACGAGTTCGAAGTAACCTTTTATCAAGGTTTTAAACATTTGTTCAAACTCAGTTTATACAATATTAGTTCGATACTCGGCTCGAACGGGTAAGTCGAGTTTATTAGCAAGCCAAGTCGAGTATTCGTACATCTACCCTAAATTTGATGCAGTGGACAAAGTATAGGGACTTATGGCGTAAATAACCCAAAATCTAAATGCCAGATGTAGGTTCCTTTCTTTGCAGCTTGAGTATTCTTACATCTATCCGGATCCCAAATATTTGGAATCTGATATTGTCATTCGTTTCAGCTTTGAAATTAGTCCATTCATTTTAGAGTAGTAGTTTTTTCAGAAGCTGATGCCGATATGGTGACTTTCTTCTTACAGAAGAGGGCATCACTAGCAGAGGAGGAGATGAAACGGGGAAGAACGAAACTCAAGTTCGTGTTTACTATTCCAATAACGTATTTATATTATTTATCTACATAACTTTTGCAGTTTGCTGATAGTGTCTTTGTCACAGACAAGCAGGAAATCAGATCCAAAAAGCTGTCTTCTCGGCTGAAAAGATCGAAAGACGAGCAAGGGGTAGGAGAATATGAAACCGCTTTCGTTATCTGGAAAGACACAAGTTTTTAAGAATAGAATATTTTTTATTAAAGATATTTTGTAAAGAAAATTTTTCATAAGGAAAATATTTTTCTTTGAACCAAACGAGCTTACGTTAAGAGTTTCATTGATTTTTTAACAAGCTTTACTGTTTTTGTATGTCAGGTTTGAAGGATGCTCTTTCTGATCTTCCAAGCAGAGAAGCGTCTCGATTCCGCTCTCAGGTTACTTTCTTAGACTGGCCGAGCTTTTGTTTTTTTCAGGAAAAAAAAGTGTTTTATTCTTTAAAAAAAGAATTCCTCTTTTTAGGTTTGAAGGGTGTTTGGTGACCTGGAAAAAAAAAGTGCTTTTAGAAGTAGAACAATAGTACTCCTCCTTTAAAGTAGAAGCAAAAGCAAAACTAAAATTTTTTCAGATAAAAATACATATGTTAACAACACTTTTGCAAAATTATGTTTGTAAAAGTGCTTATGGAAAGTAATTTTTTCACAACTTGGGCAAACATGCTCTTAGTTGGTGGTGTGGTGGTGTTAGATGTCTAACGCATCACGCTGATTGCATTGACTAAGAGAACAAAAGTTTCTTTTAAGCTTTAATTTTCACGTAGATTTGGGGATGAATCGTCATGCAATCACTAATTTTTATACTCTTTCAATATTTTAAACCATATAAATACATTTCTAGTAAGTTTAAGTAAAAATATGCTGTTTACGTGCATTATGGAGACCGTTACAAAGTACTTTTCCGCAGCTGGCTAGCGTAAAAATCTGTTAATGTGATTATTCTTTCTTTCCTTCCATGACCCGATAATCTACTCCATCCCAGTTTCTTATCAATTTTTTTTTTTTGTTACTCACGAATTATTTACTCAATTGGTCCCAATATTTTTAAATTCGCTCAAATTGGTCCATAATATTATAATTTTGTTTAAATTAGTCCCTTATCTTTCCTTTCATTTAAAGTATTCCCAATGATTTTAAGTTTGACAAAATTGATCCCTCATTTTTTTAAAATTTTTACCTAATTTTGGCCACGAATTGGGGACTAATTTTGTCATAAAATGAAACATTAAGAATTATTTTTAGCAAAAAAAAAAAAAAAAAGAAAAGGCGGGTATCTAATTTAAACAAAATTATAAACATTCACTGTGTAATGTTGGGCTCGCAGGTCTCGAGTCTCGTGTCGGAGGTGAAGCGGGAGCGGAAAGGACTGGCAAAGGAGGTTTCAAATATAAGCAATCATGGTATATCCGTTTGAGGTTTTTTTTTTTTTTTTTTTTTTTAAGTAAAATATAGATGGAAATAATTTTATGAAAACTGATATTCTCAAAAATTCGGACTTATTTATTAGGTTGATCTCTAATGTTCGTAAATTTGTTCAAATTAATCTTTTATCAGTTCTTTTGGTTCGAATAGTCCATAATGTTTTATTTGTGACAGTTGATTTCTCACCTTTTGATTTTTAACAATATTGTATTGCTCACCGGATTGGGGATTATTGTGAGGAACTATTTTGAAAAAAAAAAATAAATGAGTTATTAATTTGAACAAACTTACGAATATTAAAGGCTAACGGAGTAACTTCAAAGTTTTGTTATGGGGAAGATTATTTACTGCTGTGCCATTCTTGTTTCGTGTGCTATTCTCACAGATTTCGTTGATCTGGCTCACTCATAAAGAATATTTGGCTGCTACTCAAATTTTTGAATTTTCTTTTGCATTGTAGCAAGTGAGTGATTACGGCTGTAAATAAGTCGAGTCGAGTTGAGCATCACTTTCTTTGAACTTATGCTCGATAAACCTTAATGAGTTGGATTTCGAGCCCAGCCTTAATGAGATTTCCACCTTTGTTTTGACTCGGTTTGATAAGATATAGTATGCTTGGTACTTAGCCTAACTCAGCGCTTTAGTCTATAAGCAAAATTGAGCTCGTTACCGATTTGAATCGAGCTTGCTATTGAGTAGAGTTAGCTATCATGTCCAGCCTTGCTATCAAGTCAAGCTTGCCAAGGAGCCTAGCTATTTAGCTTACCAGTGAGTCATTATCGAATCATTTTCGACCAAATACTGTAACAAGCTTGTAATAAAACTCTTAATGTGCCTTTATCAAATAGTTCATAAATGTTAACGAGTCGAGCACACGTATTGCAACTTGGTTTGTTAAGTTTATAAAGCTAGCTTAAAACTATCCAGCTTCTTATTGCTACTATTATAACGTAAATAATTAATATTATCAAATAGAAGTGAACTTTCCGCTCTATTAGTGTTGGAAGAATTTGTTATGGACATGAATGTATCATATACAAATTTTTTAATAAGTCGATAAACTTTTAACCGAACTTATATATATAAAATCAAATAATATACGAGCACAAAGCCCGTTTGATTTTTGTACCGTATATTAGTAATTGGAAGGGCCATAATTTGGCAATGAAGGCGAATAATTTTGTGACAGGAGAAGATCAATTAAAATAGAAATTACCCAAGTATTATTGTAATAGGAAGCAGAATTACAAATACATTTCTTAACGAGAAGTTTGGTATCATTTTTTATTTGTAGTTTTTTATTTTTAAGAAATTAAAAATTATAACTTAAAATAATTTCTTTTGTTAATTTTTGGTTTTTCGTAATTTTTAGTTTTTCTAATAATTTGAGTGAAAAATAAAGATAGGAAATTGAAAACCGAAAACAAGAAGAAATTGTTTTAAAAATATGATTTTTCGTTTTTGGAAATCCAGAAACAAAAAATAGAAATCCATATCAAGCGAGCCCAGGGTATGTTTGCTATCGTTTTCTCTTTGCAGTTTTTGATCGAGAATCTACAATTAACCTTTTTTTTTTCCTTGTTTTTAATTTCCACTCAAACTAGAAAAAAAAAATAGAAACAAAAAAATTATTGATCAAATATAGTTTTTAGTTTCTCAATAGATAAAAGTTATAAATAAAAAATGATACCAAATCGGGCCTAATTAAAAGCGACAATTTTGGTGAGTTAAGTGAGGCAGGAATAGGCCAATGCTTTCTCTTCAATGAGCTCTTTCTCAGTTGCATCCATCTTTGCTCTTGAAAACTCATCTATCTTTAGCCCTGTTAAATAATTATACACATCATAGAATCAAATCACAGTTCACAGTAGATTTGCAGCGGCATGAAATTTTATAAAAGCCTTAATATGATGGATTTTGAATTAGCTATTCATGATTAATCGTTATGAATCGATACTTTTGTGCACATGTATTATGTTTCATTCATTAACATTATAGAGATTTATCAATTTAGTCCTCCGAGATTTCAATATTCATCAGGTATGTGGATGTTCAAAAAATTCAATCATCTAAATGCCCTTTGTCGGCAAATTCACATTAAAAAGAATGGGAGATCAATCTAAACAAACTTACAAACACTAGAGATCATTTTAAACAGCAAAAAAAGTGATCAATTTAAACAAATTTACAAATATTAGAAATTCACAGTATAAAAATAAGTAAATGATATGAAACATACCCTGAACAATGGACCATTGACCCTTGTGACAAGTCACAGGAAAGGAGTAGATGAGACCTGGTTGGATGCCATAAGACCCATCTGAGCTTACTCCCATTGACACCCATCTTCCCTGTAACCATTGGAAAACATAATTTATCGTTTTATTGTTACAGTATAAAGTCATTCATACATTTTTGTCCGAATGGGTCTAGTTGGCATCATTATCTGTTCGTAGAATTTTATATTTGAGAAACTAAAAATGTTAAATTTTTACCCGATACACGGAGTTGAAACATACAAGATCCACATATAAGAGCAACTGGGGTTCCATCCTTAAGCCAATTGGCATTAGGTGGAGTAACCCGGTAAGTTTATAAGGTGATCTCTTTTTTTTTTTTTTTTTTTTTCCCTCAACTCCAATGTGGAATTCCATAAGACTCACATGTGGAGTCCTTAACCAAAAAACAAGTTTTTGAAACCGATTTTTCTTGTTTTCACTAGAAACAAGAAACCAAAACTAGAAAGAATCATTTCCGAGATATGACTTTTACCTTCCAAAACCTAGAAAAACTACAAACAGAGAACAATATCAAATAGGCCCTTAACGCTTTGGAATAATTGGTTCTTTAATAAGATATTATAGTTTATTTGACTGAGGGTTTGAGTTTCAAACCTCAGCAACCCTTGCTCTTTATATTAATATATTTCTGGCACAAGGTATAAAAAGGCTACTCGGATTGTGCAAGCTTCAAATGCATTGAGCATTCGCATCAATGCAAAACCAGAATAACTTGAGCTTTTCGTGTAGTTGATTGGTTCTTTGAGTTCTTTCTATTAAAGATAATTCAAGCACATGGTATGAAGTTGGTCTGTGCATCATTCACACTTCACGTGAAGTTGACATTCACGTGAAGGAGCATGTTGAATTATAAAACCATTTACAAACAGTTAATTTACAGTCCAAACTTTTGAGATTATTAGTTCATAGACACAAGCCTCTAGTAAGGATATCACCCTAAAAGGGTAAGGCTGGGTACAAATCACCCCTCCCAGACCCTGCTTATGCGGGAGCCCTTAAGGCACTGGGTATGTTGTTGTTGTAGTTGTAGACGACAACATCAAAGAGCGTTTAGAACAAGAAGTTTAACCTTAGGGGTTCCGAGAACCCAGTCGTGGATGTGATCACACGCGGCGCTTGCAGCTGATAGAGCGCTTGATTGCTTCCTGGCTTTGATTATGGCTGCGCCTCGCTGTTGTACTGTAGTTATGAACTCTGTATTTAGCCTATCACAAGTAAAATAAAAACGACAATTCAGTGCACAAGGCTTTTACTTTCTGGTAACCAATGAGTGAAGCATATGAAGAGCCGAGCTCAAGCTTGAACTCAACAAGCTTCAAGCGCAGCCTCGAGCTAGACAGGCTTAGACTTTGCTTGACTCAACTCAAATACAAGCTTATAAGTTGATCTCTCCCTCTAACGACAGTGATATGTAACAATTCTATTATACTTACATGTGAAGTTCTGATCAGAAACGTACCAGTGATCATCAAAAGCGAGGTCTCGAATGGGCTTGTTACCCACAGAAGCATGGTTGACATCAGGGTACTGAGTAGAAGAGTGGTTTCCCCATATTATCACATTCTTCACTTCACTTACTTCAACACTTAGCCTCTCTGCTATTTGGCCTAGTGCTCTGTTGTGATCTAGTCTTGTTAAGCATGTTATGTTCTTTTCTGGTATTGATGGCGCAAATTCTTTCAGTATCATTGCGTTGGTGTTCGCCGGGTTCGCTATAACTAGTACCTGTAAGAAAACATTTTCTGACTCAATTATATTGTTGTTTTGCGCAACTTTATAGTGCGTTGGTTTTCGTCGGGTTCGCTCAGGTAAGAAAACGGTTTTCCGACTCAATTCTATTGTTATGTTCTTTTCTGGTATTGATGGTGCAAATTCTTTCGGTATCAGTGCGTTGGTGTTCACCGGGTTCGCTATCACCAATATCTGTAAGAAAATGTTTTATGGTTCTATTGTTCTTCTGCATAACTTTATTGTGCGTTGGTTTTCGCTAGGTTCGCTATCACTAGTAGCTGTAAGAAAATGCTTTCTGATACAATTCTGTTGTTTCTTTGCATAAATTTAAAGAAACAAGGGTTATTTGTGCCAACAATCCATGTACTCTATCCATTGTGTCAATTTAGTTTCTTTACAATTTATATTGTCAATTTAGTCCTATGGTCAACTTAAAGTTAAGTTAATGATGTAATTTTTAACGACATAATCACATGAGATGCAAGTAACCCACTATAAATCAACATGTTGACTCAATTTAACCCAACCCGTGGCCGAAACATTAAAATTTTCATCAACTTAACATAGATTTTACTCTAAGGACAAAATTGACACAATATCATTACTACATGCACTAAATTGACACAATAAACAAAGTATAGGGGCCTTTGGCGTAAATAACCCTAGAAACAATCACAGGTATGGAAAATGTTTTCTTCTATTGAGCGGAAATCGAGTTCTTGTCAATAGAAGAAGAATACATTTTCCTTCTGTTTTCCGTGGTAATCTTAAGTCATATGCTTCACTTCAACCTTAACTTAACTAAATGTGAATCTCATACACATTTATAGAATAATCATTTTTTTAGGTAGAAAGGCATTTTTAGAAGAAAAGATTTTTCATTAAAAATATTTTATGAAGAAAATTTTCCGTAGAATAAAACGCTTGGCATGGAGTGAATTCATTATTTCCCCTCAGATGCGAAGACTAATTTTGCTATGAAATAATAACATAATGGATTATTTTGAACCAGAAAGAAAAGATGAGGAACCAATTTGAATAAACTTATAAACATTAGAGACTATATGGAAATAATAAAAAAGATAAGGAACCAATTTCAACAAACTTACAAACATTAGAGACTATTGTGAACGAAGAAAAAAACGAGGAACTAATTTAAACGAAATTATAAGTAATAAAGACTATTTTGAACAGAGAAAAATAGAAAGAACCAATTTGAATTAACATACAAACATTAGAGACTACAACAACAACAACCAACCCAGTGCCTCAAAGGCTCCCGCATAAGCAGGGTCGGGAGAGGAGGAATGTACGCAGCCTTACCTTTTTAGGGTGTTACCCTAAAGAGGGGCTATTTCTAAAGACCCCCAATTTAAGAAGCTGTCAGAAGACTAACGAAGTAAATAACTGACCTTGCAGTCAGGAGCAGCATGTTGCTCCAAAGCAGAAGCTTGAGCCTTGTAAATGGAAACATTCTTTGACATGACATCCTTCCTTTCCATCCTTTCCTTTCTAGGGAACCCTCCCATCATCGCTGCTATATTCACCCCTTTACATGCTTCGACGACATCGGTAGTTGCAACGACACCTGCTCGACCACGACACGACATGATTTATTGGATACTGAAGCCAAGAATTTTTAATATGCATCGGGTTGATGAGATTGAATCAAACAAAATGCAACAACTGTTCTGTAATGGAATTTAAGCTAGTTATCTTATAGTGAACTTTTATAATTGCTTCTGCAATACTTTTATATTGTATTTTATTATTAAATCATATCTATAAATGTATTTACATACTAAAAAGGATAAAAATAACTTTTGGAAAGGAATTATGTTTGACATAGAAATAAGAAAGATATAATGTTTATCACAATAATTAAAAAAAAAAAAAAAAAAAAAAAACCCAGTGTTGGAAAAAGAACAAGAAGGGCAACATGTTTTCAAGCATCAGGGCTCCCTACGTATTTCATTTTTTAAACATTGTTCCTTCTTCTCAAACATAAATGAAAAACAATGTCATACATAGATTATTCAAATTTTTACAAATATAAGGCGTAAAACCAACTTATTTTCCTAGTAAACTCCAACACAATCACAACAATCATTACATAACGTCCATAAAACTCTACTTTCTTGAAACCGCAACCACAGTCGTAAACTGCAATTTACCTCCATGTGTAAAGCCAAATGTTCCTAAACAACCACAATGGGTTTGACCCATTTCAACATGGTGGGTCAGATCCGCTCTATCATAAGTGTCATGAATCGAACCTAACCAGTAACTTTTTTCCAAAACCAAACCCAATTCCACTCATTGTGCAGACAATTCGAACATAATCCGACTTGTCCACACAGCCCTAATCTGGGTTGACCTATTGGCCACCACTAGCCAAGTGTTCCTAACAAACAAGTGCGTCAGATCCACGCCATGATAAGTTTAATGGTCGAACCCGTTCAGAAATTTTTCCCCAAATCCAACCCAATTTGGCCTGTTATGCAGACAACTCTGATCTGATTTGGCCCATCCACACAATCCCGACCCGGCTCGACCCATTGGCCACCACTAGTCAGATGTGTCTAAACAAGAAGGAATTATACCTTTGAGGAGAGGAAAGGCAGCATCAATTAATTCCATTTTAACACCATTCAAGGACTCAGCAGCAGGCTCAATGTCAAGCATATGCAATATCACTGGCTGGTCTTTACCCAACATCTCCCCTCTTGCTATCAATGGAACCAGTGCATACCCTATTTGTCCTGCAATTTCAAAAATCACTCTGTAAATTTATTACTTTTTTTATCACCTTTTCGCAATCAAATTATTTTCAAATTAAGAGGGAGGGAATTTTTTCTTAAGAAAATCTAATTTTCCTCTTGATTCGGCTTTAAAAGAGAAGCTTTATTTTCTTGCTTCTCTCCAAAAACGAAACAGATTCAACTATTTTTTAATAGTGCTTTTATTATAAGCGAAAAATTCAAAAGAATCCAATAAAGTGCTTTTTATAATTAAAAAACCCAACTACGAATAGGGGTATATATGAGCCGAGCTGAGCCTGAGCTCTTTAGGATCGGTGCTCGACTATGAAACATTTAGCTCAACTCGGTCTTGGCCCGAACCGCACCGTGCTTGGAAACTTCAAGCTCGAGCTCGGGCTCAGCTTGGCACCACCACTCAGTTGAGATCAAACCCAACTCAGCGATTTTCGAACTAAGTTCGCGTTATTTAGGCTCATTTATGCTCGACCTAAGCTTGTTCAGGCTCAAGCTTGTGCTGCTCATCTCATTTGGCTGAAATTAGGCTTTATTCGGTAGATTTAAACAAATAAATTGTATCAAGATAGCCCTATTCAGGTTTTCATTAGGCACGTGAGCCTATGAGTTCGAGCTCCACTAGACTTGAGCTCAGCTTGACTAGCTAAACAAGCCGAGCCTTTCAAGTTTTATGAGAAGCCAGCTCAATTCATTACCACCATCCCTAACCGCAACTGCTTCAATCCATTCCGTAACAACTCTGATACCCACTTTCGCACCACCATGGCTATTACCGCAACGTGACAACAAACTGCGATTTGATTAACTGAACAAAAAGAAGAATTTAACATGCCTGCAGCACCAGTAACAAGAACAGTAACAGGCTCTTTGTCCATCTTCAAAAAGCTCCATGTATGTTGAATTATCATATAACCCAACACAAAACACACAGAAACAACCCCAACTTTCTCAATCAATTCTACACTTTCCATCGATCAAAACCCACAAAAAGTTTTGCAATTTTTTTAATTTTTTGAGATGATAGCAATGAAATAAATAAAACCCATAATTGGTTGTTTATATGAGATTGTTTCATACAGGCATTTCGTGAACAGTTTGCATGTAATGCAGTGCAAGTTACTAGATGCTTAAGTAATTTAATGAAGAAATTTAAGGTATTTTGCATTCAGCAATCCCTTCATCACAAAGAAAAGAATCATAAATTAATCATGTTTTGAGAAATTCAGTGCGCTTACCTGCAGTTGAATGCAATATTTTTCGGATATCAAAGGGACTGCTTAGAAAAGCTGTGAAGAAACTATTATTTCTCGGATGGACTTTTTATAGAAACATTTTTGTAAAAAGTGATTTTCGTAGGAGTATTTTTGCCTCAATAAACTTTTAGTTTTTGTTTATACTTCTACTTTAATGGAGAAATATTATTTTTCTGATAAATAGCAAAAAATAACTAATGCTTCTATTTAAAAGCACTTTTCTTTACAGATCCAAAACCTACGAATCTTGGAAAAAGTGTTTCCGTTTGTCACGAGCCAAGGAACCAAGCGGCTATTTTCGCTTATTTTTTGTATCGATTATGTGATTTAAAAATTGTAAACTAATTAGTTTAAATTTGAATTTGAATTTTTGTACTAGGGTAGCCCGTTGGGGTAGCAAAGGGGAGACAAGGGATTACTTGTGTTGTAATTTTTATATTAAGCATTAATTAGTTGGTGGGCTAGTAGGGTCTAGGGGAGGCCTAGGGGCGGCCGGTTGTTTCCCTCCCAAAACCCTCTAGAAATACATGTGCCAAGCTTTGTAATTTGTCATCAAGAAATCAAACTGAAAATTGAATTTTCCCTCTCTTTCCTTCTCTTGCTCAACTGTCTCCCTCTTCCCCTCTAACTTCTAACTTCTTCTCTTCTTCTAACTCTCTTCTAATTTCTCTACTTCTCTCTCTCGTTCCTCTCTTTCCCAAATTTATCCAAGTCACGGACTTAGGTTCGTGACACTTTTTCTCGAAAAAAATATTTTTTTCAAGAAATTTACTTGACCAAACAGAACTTTAAGATTTTCTTTTTTCAGAATTTGTCATGATTTAACTGAAAAATTGGGTGAAAAGTTGCTGGAAAATACGTTAAATTAAATATAAAAAAAAAATGGTTTGGAAGATGGGTGGCAATTTCGTGATTTTAACAATGTTCAGGGGGCAGAAGGATAATTTCATGATAAACTGCCAAATTGGGTGGCGGGAATAGCAGTTAAATTAAATTAGGATTAGGGTTTGGATTTATATAAACCTATATCAAAAAACTTGTAATTAATTATGAAATTAATGAAATCTTCCTTGGTGTGTAACATTAGAATCAAAGCCACAATCTTGTGCTGTAGATTGTTGTCCTTATGCGGGGCTGATGCCATTCATCAGTCATATTTGGGGCCGACATCTCCCAATTGCCTTATGTGGGCTGGTGTGTAGCGCATTGCAAGGTCAGAAGCCACTAAGGCCCCAGTTCCGAGTCTCAAATGGTGGCGCCGGTATTACAATGTTCACACAATGGGTGGCAATTTATAGAAGAAGAAGAAGATAAAGGGGAGCGTGAATCGAGGAAAATGATAAGCTTCATTTTCCAATAACAGTCTCAACTTTTGCAAAGGTCGCCTTCATTGGATTGTTTTGTTTCGAGATTTGTTCATCATCTTCGTTTGAGACTATGTCATTAATTAGGGCAGAGAGAGAAAGAGAGAGTTATATATGTCAACAACCAATTTTATTAGTTTAAATATGTATAAATGGGTAAGTTTGAGCCTAAATGACCCGAAGCGAGTCTAGATTGAGCTTAAATATCGCAAGTTTAGTTTAAAGGTCATTGAACTGGGTTTGAGCTCTATTCCAGGCAAGTTGAGTTAAGCCTATGATGAATCGAGCTTGAGCTTGAAGTTTTTGAGCTCAGAGCGAGCTTTTAGCTGAGCCTGAGCCAAAACTAAATATAAACGAGTTGAGTCTCGAGCTTCATAAGATCCACATATAAACCCAAGTGCAGTTCTATCGTAAAACCAATTAGCATTAAGCAAGGCAACCCACTACTATATATTTGATTTGGGAAGAGAGAAATAGGAGAATATTTGGTGAATGCTCTCGTCCTGGAGCACTACTACTCAAAGAGATGCAATGTCTGGTATCAGAGGATTTTCTTTTTGGTCTGAAATGTTGAGTTTTTGTGGTGCCTCATTGTGGGTCTGGGCTTTTGTTTTGCCCATCTTTACTTCTTGATGTATTATTTAGCGCTTGTTTTTCGGCAAAAAAAAAAAAAAAAATCCACTAGACCTATGTATTGATCTCTTTTCACTCACAACTCTAACGTGTGATTCTACTGTGTTTACATGTGGAGTCTTTAACAGAACAGGGTAAATAATTCTGTTATTCACAGTGTAATGTTGGGCTCATAGGTCTCGAGTCTCGTGTTCGAGTTGAAGCGGGAGCGCAAAGGACTGGCAAAGGAGGTTTCAAATATAAGCAATCATAGGATATCATGGTATGGAGGGAATAATTGAGTTTTTTACCAAAATGGCACACTTTTAAAAAAATTTACCAACAAAAAAATTTACCAAACTGGCACACTTTACTATTCATTTGTCAATGTACACCGTTTCAAACGACATAAAATGACAGTAATTTTTTTTTTAACAGAAGCACAGCTAATTCGTATTTCAAAATTATTGTATTAATACTATTTTACATAAATAATTAAAGTTCTAAAAATTTTTTAAAATACAATATAACAACAATAGACCTAGTGCCTCAAAGGCTCTCGCCTAAGCGAGGTTTGGAGGAGTTAATGTATGCAGCCTTACCTCTTCAGGGTGTAACCCTACCGAGAGGTTGTTTCCAAGGACCCCCAACCTTCTAGGGTTGGCAACACGAGGACTTTTCAGGAGGTCACCCATCCTGACACTATTCTCGCCCAAGCACGCTTAACTTCGGAGTTCTAATGGGATCTGGTGCATTTAGTGCGTACATCTACCCCTCAGACCCTTCAAAGGCGAGAGCCCTTGGGCACTGGGAATGTATGTTGCTTTCAATTTACTATATTTAATATAGTGAATAATAACTATAATATATAAAGGTCATTTCATCATTTAGGTACTCGTTAAATTTTTGTTGAATCAATATTATATACATGAAAATTATGCCTTACTTTTTAGATAAAAACATAAATAGTGAAAGTTTTCAAAAATAATATTATACACAGTAAGGGCAATATACTTTGTAAAAAAGACCAAAAAGAAAAATATTATTTAGAAAAGGGCCAGAAAAAGTATCAACAATTTATAAGTGACCAGAATAATTACTCAAAAAAAATAACATGACAACAAAAAAGAATATGTGGTAGATGACGTGATAATAAAAATAATGACACATAAAATGTTATGATGAAGTTAATATACATTCTTAAAAAAAATTTAAAATTTATTGTATTTAAAAATTATTAAAATTTTAAATTATTTATGTAAAATACTTTCAATATAATAATTTTTAAAATACAAATTAGTTGTGCTTCTAAAAAAAAAATTATTGTTTACTGTACGCTGTTTGAAACGGCGTACATTGACAAATGAACAGTAAATTGTGCCAATTTGTTAAATATTTTTGCAATTATACCATTTTGGTAAATTTTTTTTAAAAAGTATGGCATTTTGGTAAAAAACTTGGAATAATTCTATTAAGGATCTGGGACAAGACACCTAAAACTGAAATTCCAAGGATTTTAGAGTTACTTACTCAGTTGTCTCTAATATTTGTAAGTTTGTCTAAGTTAGTCTCTCGTCTTTTATTTTTGTTTAAAATAATCCATAGAGTTTTGTTTTGTGACAGAATTGATAGTCACCGGGCTTGGGACCTATTGATACAAAATAAAATATGGACTTTTTTGAACAAAAAAGATGAGGGATCAAGTTGAATATACGGACTGAATGACTCCAAAATTTTGTTGTAGGTGAGGCTATTTAATGACACTATACCATTCTTGTTTGGTGTGTTATTACGACACAATTTCCCCTTGACTTGTTGAATTCTATGTAGATAGCTTTGTAGGATTGACTTGGTGGTTAAAATCGCTGCCCTCCTTTCTGCTTTGTTTTGAGGTTGTTGTTCTACTAAGAAAAAGAAGTGGATAGTGTCAATCTAACGTCTCGTTTCTATGCTAAACCCTTACAATGGGCCTACCTTAGTGCGTAAATGAGTCCATTCTAGCCTGACTTGTCAGCTCTAGGCTTGGCTCGCTAACATTTCATTTCCATTGGCTCAAAGTTGTGAGTTTGAAGAGTTTGAGCCTGAACTCAACTCATCATAGGCTCGAGGTTAGCTTGGCTCACTAACATGTCTTGTTCCTTAAAGTTCACTGAACCTGAAGACTAGAGATTGAGCTTAGCTTGGCTAGCTAAAATTTTCCCGAGCTCCCAGCTCATTTAGTGTAAAGAATGTGAGCTTGAACTCAGCTTGTCATTTGCTCGAGGTTAGCTTGACTCCCTAACATTTCTCTTGGGTCAAAGCTCACTGAACCTCAAAGACTTTGAACTTGAACTCATCTTGTCATTAGCTCGAGGTCAGCTGGGCTCGGTAACACTTCCTTAAGCTGAAAGCTTAATGAGCTTGAAGACTTTGAGCTTGAATTCAACTTTATCATTAACTCAAGGTCCGCTAGGCCCGGTAACATTTCCTCGGGCTTGAACTAAGCTTGTCATCTGCCCGAGGTTTCCTCGCCTCAGTTACCTTGAGCTAGTCTCAAACGTGCTTGATACTAAGCTGAGTTCATTTAGGATTGGGCTCTGCTCTTCACAGCTTGAACATGGCTTGTCTAAACACATTTAGACTCAACGTACAACAGTACAAGCTTGTGAGCAACAGAGCCGGAGTATTAGCTGAGTCAATATGAGCTTGAAACGAGCCAAGACTTTTCATCTAAAATACAAGTGTTGGCCCGTGAGGCTTGCAAGCACACAAGGTACATGTACTTAGTTCACTTTGTCACACTTGAATTTAAATTGGGTCGATATGTGTGTCCTAAAATTGTCATATTTTATGCTAAGTTAGAGTAAATATTAACTAAATATTTCTTTGTAATAAAAGATCAAAGCATTTTTATTCACCTTGAAAGAAATTGGAATTACAAACACATTCTTCAAAGGGCGTGTTCGTTTTTGTATCATTTTCTATTTTCAATTTTAAGTTATTGGAAAACTAAAAACTGTGTTATGTAATAAACATTTTCTTGTTTTTGATTTCTAGTTTTCAATTTTTTACCCAATTAAAAACAGGAACTCAAAAACAAGAAAAAATCGTTATTATAACCCGATTTCTTAGTTTTTCAGATGCTAAAAATTATAAATAGAAAACAATACCAAACATGTCCTAATTTAAAGCGATGATTTTGTAGACTTAAGTGATGCAGGAATAGGCCAATGCTTTCGCTTCAACGAGGGGTTTCTCTGTTGCATCCATTCTTCAATGAGCTCTTTTGCTGTTGCATCCAAATTTGCCCTTGAAAACTCATCTATCTTTAGCCCTGCCAAATAATCATTCGTCACGGAATTAAATCATAGCTCACAGTAGATTTATAGTCGCTTGAAATCAAAATTACATTAAACCTTTTATGGGACAGATTTTGAGCCAGTGATTACATGATCGACTGTCATGAACTAAAACTTTTGCTAATGTATCATATATCATTTGTAAACTTATTGGAGCTGAAACCATCAAATACTCTAAGTGGGTTCGATGGAGTTCTTGTGTTTCAGGATGCCATGCGCCCATGCTTGCCACGCTTCTTAGGTTGGGGGTCCTCGAAAATAGCCTCCCTTCAGGGTGCCCTGAAGGGGGAAGGCTGCATACATCCATCCCCTTCAGACCCTGCTTAAGCGGGAGCCCTTGCGGCATTGGGATTGTTGTTGTTGTTCTATAGGAGATTTATCATTTAAGTACCATGAGATTTATGCATTTACTACCTAGGTACTCTCATATTTATCTACAATCATTTTACTCGAGTTAAGAAGTCTAGTTTTCAAACATACAGAGTGGAGATGAAATTGGTACAAAAATTATACTCAAAAAGACCTTAATAATACTATTTATTCAAAAATTTTCAAAGAAATAAAACAACTTATTTCCCTTAAAAAACTTATTCCTATATCTTCACCCATCAGTTTAAACTTTTAGAATAGTTGGTTAATTAACATAGTATCAAAACCTCATAGATCAAGAGATCATAAGTTTGAATTCCAAGCCCCAACTCTCAATATTAACACAATTTCAGTACAAAGTATGAAGTGGACCTATGAAATATCCCCGCTTTAAATCTGGTGGGCATTTGCATGAGGGGACATTTTACAACAACAACAGCAACAACAACCGACCCAGTGCCTCGAGGGCTCCCACATAAGCAGGATTTGGGAAGGGAGGGATGTACGCAGCCTTACCCCTTCAGAATACTACCCTAAAGGGAGGCTGTTTCTGAGGATCCCTAACATGAGGGGACATATTAGAGTATAAAATTATATCTGAGTCGGGAGATCAAACATACCTTGAACAATGGACCATTCACCCTTATGACAAGTGACAGGAAAGGAGTAGATGAGGCCTGGTTGAATCCCATAAGATCCATCTGAGGTTACTCCCATTGACACCCATCTTCCCTGATACCATTGAAAAATTATAATTTATCATGCTACTGGTACAGTATAAAATCATTCATACATTTTCGTCCAAACAGGTTTAGATGGTATCATTTTCTGTTTGTAAAATTCTATTTTGAGAAACTAAAGTCGGTTTTTCTAGTTTTCATTGAAAACAACAAACCAAAAACCAGAAAGAATTATTTCCAATATATGCTTTTTTGGCTTCAAAAAATCTAGAACTACTAACAGAAGACAATACCAGATAGGCTCTTAAGGTTTCGAAATAGTTGGTTCTTTGACAAAGTATAAGAGTTTCTTTGACTTGAGGATTTTTAGTTTCAAATCTAAATAACCCTCGCTCTTTATATTAGTATATTACTAGCACAGGACATAAAGAGGTCCCATGGATTTTGCAAGCTTCAAGTGTTGTAAGCATTTGTATCAGGAGGTATGTTAGAATGTAAAATCATTCATACACCCTTGTATGAAAAACTGTAACTTTAGGGACGGGTTTCCTTGTCATGATATCAGAACTTCTGCCTAAAAGGCTCCCGCCAAGGCGGGTTCTGGGGTGAAATGTACGCAGTCTTATACTTTAACATGCTCCCTCACGCAAATGCCAGTTAGGCTTGAAGCTTGGATAGTGCACAGGCCACCTTATACCTTGTGCTTAAATAGTTTTAATATTGAAAATGGGGGCTGTTGAGATTCGAACTCATGACCTCTTGGTCACAAGGCTCTAATACCATGTCAATGAACCATCTTTCTGAAAAGCTTAAGCTAATGAGTGAAGACCCAACAATAGTTTTGTACTCGAACATACTCTGAAGGGAGGTTGTTTCCTAGGGCCCCCAACCAGAAAAAGCAAGAGGCAAAAACGGAACAATAATTATAAAAGCAAGTCAACAGAAAAGTCAAGTCAAATAAAGCAGTACCATACATGCAAGCATGTAAGCAACAATAAAGCAGCAGCATTAGCGACTATGAAAGCCTAGAGGCCCACAAGGTATGAAGTTGGTATGTGTATCATTTATGCTTCAAGTAAAACGGACATACACATGAAGGAGCATGTTGGATTATAAACCCATTTACAAACATTTATTTTGCAGTCCAAACTTTTGAGATTGTTAGTTCATAGACGACAAGATAAAAGAGTGTCTAGAACAAGAAGTTTAACCTTAGGGGTCCCAAGAACCCAGTCGCGAATGTGATCACACGCGGCACTTGCAGCTGATAAAGAGCTTGATAGCTTCCTGGCTTTGATTATGGCTGCACCTCGCTGTTGTACTGTAGTTCTGAACTTTGTATTTAGCCTATCACAAAGGAAAATAAAAAGGACAATTCAGTGCACAAGGCTTTTATCGGGGAAATAAATCAATACATAAGTTTAGTGGGCTACTTGCCTACTCCATCTAATGCTAATTGGTTTTAGGATGGAACTTCGCTTGTGCTTACATGTGAACCCCATATGTTTCAACTTTGTGGATCGAGCCTAAAACCCGATGAAGTTTAACAAAGACACTTTAACTGCACTCACGTGTGAATTTCTGAATTGTTAGAGTATAAAATTATTCTTGGACTTTCACTCATTAGATTTAAGCCTTTGAGAGAGCTGGTTCCTTACATGGTATCAGAGCCTTATTAACCGAAAGGTTATGAGTTTAAATCCCAATAGCCCACCCTCTACATATTAACATATTTCAAGCCGAAAGTATTAGCAGGCATGTGCATAATCCATACTTGAAGTCCAATTGGCATTTGTGAGGGGGTATTGTTAGAGTACAAACTATTATTGAACCTTAACCCATTAGCTTAAGCTTTTGGGATAGTTAGTTCCTTGACATGAACAGAAACATACCAGTGATCATCAGCAACGAGGTCTCGAACGGGCTTGTTACCCACAGAAGCATGGCTAACATCAGGGTACTGAGTAGAAGAGTGGTTTCCCCATATTATCACATTCTTCACTTCACTTACTTCCACATTTATCCTCTCTGCTATTTGGCCTAGTGCTCTGTTATGATCCAGTCTTGTTAAGGACGTTATGTTCTTTTCTGGTATTGATGGGGCAAATTCTTTCAGTATCATTGCGTTGGTGTTCGCTGGGTTCGCTATCACTAGTACCTGTAAGAAAATGTTTTCTGACTCATTTCTGTTGTTCGTTTACATAAGTTTAGAGACTAACGGAATAAATAACTGACCTTGCAGTCAGGAGCAGTATGTTGCTCCAAAGCAGAAGCTTGAGCCTTGTAAATGGGAACATTATTTGACATGACATCCTTCCTTTCCATCCCTTCCTTTCTAGGGAACCCTCCCGCCATCACTGCTATGTTCACCCCTTTACATGCTTTGACTACGTCGGTAGTCGCAACAACACCTGCGGACCACCACATGACACGACTTGTCTTGGAATATAACAATGTTCATGAACCTTCACCCATTAATTTAATTTTTTCCATTAACCCAATCCAATTCAACTGGTTGTGCCGACAACTCTGACCTAGTTCGATCTGTCCATACAATCTTGATATGAGTTGACCCATTGGCCACCACTAGCCAGATGTGCCTAAACAACCCGTTCGAACCCAATCAGAAATTTTTTTCCCTCAAACCCACGATTTGACCTGTTGTGTGGACAATTTGACGAGCTCAACCCATCCACACAACCTTGATATGGGTCGACTGGTTGGCCAACACTAGCCAAATGTGCCTAAACAACCATAGTAGGTCTAACCTATTTCAAAACAGGTGTGTTAGATTCATACCATGATAAGTGTCATGGTTCGAACTAGATCAAAAAAAAGTTCTCCCTAAACCCAAACCCAGTTCGACCGATCAGATAACTCTAACCCGGTTCAACCCATCCACACAACCTCGACCTGGGTCAACTCGTTGGCCACCGCTAGTAAGATGTGCGTACAGAAAAAGGAATTATACCTTTGAGAAGAGGAAAGGCAGCATCAATAAGTTCCATTTTAACACCATTTAAGGACTCAGCAGCAGGCTCAATGTCAAGCATATGTAGTACCACTGGTTGATCTGGACCCAGCATCATCCCTCTTGCTATCATTGGAACCAGTGCATACCCTATTTGCCCTGCAAGTTCCAAAAAATTACTCACATACTCAACCGGAGCCAAGCCCGAGATCTTAGGGGCCCAAAGCATGTTCTGATAGGCTGAGACAGTAGCGGCTAGAGATGCGCTGTTCTATGCTAAGCGTCTCGGTGCTAATTGAATTATCTTGGAGGGTGACAGCGAGGTGGTTATCAAAACAATCACAAGCTCGTATTCAACTCCTGCGGACATCATCACTATTTTTGAAGACATCCGTTTATTGAGTCATCAATGTGGCCATGTTTCTTTCATTCATTATTATAGCGAAACTAATAAGTCGGTGTACTGGCTGGCGAACCTAGGTCATCATGAGGGTTCTGGTATAGCCTTGTCTTTACCATCATAAGAAGAGGGGGGCGGGGGGCATGTTCTAATAAATGGGTCTTTTTCACAATGCCCATCAAGATCTCAAGCAACCCAAGTAGTCACTTGAGACCCCTAGTTTGTTAAGTCTTTCATTTGGTAATTAAGTATATAACGGGTCTGTTTCAATCGTATATCATATATACATAATTGATAGCCTCCTAGTGGTTTTTGAGGCTCGTAGTGTTGGCCTGTTTTGCCTTTTTTGTTTGTTTTTCCTGTTTGTTCAGCTCGTGTTGTGTTGTTCCCCGTCCTTTTACGGGTTAACTCAGGGCTCGCTTGCTTGAGTTTCCTCTTTTGTATCGCGACTATGTCGCTAATTATCGAAAAAAATAGCCTACCTACCTGCAGCACCGGTAACAAGAACAGTAACAGGCTCTTTCTCCGTCTTCAAAAAGCTCCATATATGTTTAATTATCTTATAACCCAACACAAAACACACAGAAACAACCCCAACTTTCTCAATCAATTCTATATTTACCATTGATCAAACCCCACAAAAAATTTGCAATTTTTTTTTCTCTTTTTTTGTGATGATTGCAATGAAATAAACAAAACTCATAATTTGGGTGTTTTTATATGAATAATTTCATTCAGCCATTTCAATGAACAGGTTGCATGCAAGGTACTAGATGCGTAACTAATTTAATGAAGAAATTTAAGGTATTTTGCATTTAGCAATCATTTCATCACAAAGAAAAGAATCATAAACTAATCACGGTATTGAGAAATTCAGTTCGTTTACTTGGGGTTGAATGCAATATTTTTTGGGTGTCTAAGAATCCGTTTAGCCAAGTTGTGAAAAAATCGCTTATTTTAACAACACTTTCCGCAAAATTTCTGGTTCTTTTTAAAAAAATTTTCCAAAAACTAAAATCCTAAAAAATGTGTTTTTTTCTTTAATAAAGCACTTTTTTTAAAAATATAGTTTGACCAAATACACTGTGGGTTTTTTTTTTTTTTTTTTTTTTTTTTGAATTTGTCATGATTTAGCTGAAAATTGGGTGACAAATGACGGGAAATAGATTAAATTCGGTACCAATACGCAAGTACCGGATCTCATCAAAACTCCGAAGTTAAGTGTGTTTGGGTGAGAGTAGTACCAAAATGGGTGACATCCTGAAAAGTCCTCGTGTTGCACCCTCTCAGATTGGGGGTAGGGGCTCATTTAGCTTATCGAGCCGAGCTCGAAGCTATTGAAGCTCGAGCTCTAAGGCTCATGAATCTAAACGAGCCTAAGCAGGCTTTTTTTAATATAATATATTTGCTTAAATAATGCCCAATGTATCCATATTGGAGCCCGAATGAGTCGAGCCCAAGCTTAAACGAGTCTAAACGAGCCTATATTAAGCTTAAATGAGCTAAAATATTGCAAGCCTAATTTAAAGCTCGCCTAGCTTAGATCCGAGTTCTTGACGAGCCGAGTTCGATCCCGAATTTTCAAAGCTCGGCGAGCTTCGAACCAAGGTTAAAACTAACGAACCGAGCCTTGAGCCTGGCAAGCTGGGGCTGGGCTCGGCTGGGCTCAAATCCACCCCTAGTTGGGGATACTCGGAAACAGCCTCTCTTCAGAGTTGCACCCTGAAAGGGGAATGTTGCATACATCTACCCCCCTTGACCTTACTTAGACGGGAGCCCTTGGGGCACTGGGAATATTGCATTGCATACTGGCAATGTTATTTTGGAGGTTGGTTTGTGGCAATTTTGTAATTTTCACAAAGTTCAGGGGCAGAGGGATAATTTCATGCTCAACTGCCAAATTGGGGCCTTGAATTGGGATTAGGGCTAGGGTTTGTGTAAGGGTAATGTAATTAGCGGAATAAAAATATTAATATTAGAGTAATTTTTTAAAAATTTATCGTTATTATTTATTCTAGGTCATATTATTTTTCTGATAATGATATTTTCTGTTCTGATAATAATAACAACTTATGCAAATCTTATATGAAAAAACCTATAATTAATCATGAAATTAAATTAATTGTTCTATTTTTCTCTTTCAAACCTCACTCTCAAACTCTTTCTCTGTTTGTTTGTGCCTTTCGGATTTCTGCACTTTACAACAACAGCAGCAGCAATTTAGTGTCTTAAAGATGCTCCCGCCAAGACAAAGTCTGAAAAGCTAAGATATACGCAGTCTTACCTCTATTGGATGCTACCCTATAGAGAGATTGTTTCCAAATAGCCCCAATCCTAAGAAGAAGATAAGGGGAGCGTGCATCGAGAAAATGATAAGCTCCCCTTTCTATTTTCCTATACCTCTCTCCATTTTTGCAAAGGTTGCTTTCATTGCAAATGGTTGGTTTCGATGTTTGTTCATCATCTTCATTCTAGACCATGCCCTCAATTAGGGGTGTAAGTGTCACCAAAAAGCTCGTCTCATTTCGAGCTTGGCTCCTGTGAAACTGGAGCTCTTAGGCTCTTGAGCCTAAGCGAGTCTTACTTTAATATAATTTATTAGTTTTAAATATCAAATCGAGCCAACTTTGAGCCTAAATGAACCGAGTTCATGTCTAAATGGGATAAGCATGACCCGAAACAAGTCTTGATTAAGCCTTTAAATGAGTCTAAAATTTGAAGTTTTGTTCGGATTTTATAGTGCCATGTTCGAGCTCAACCAAGCTGAGCCCGAGTCCAAGCCTGAATCTTTGATGAGTCGAGCTCAAGCTTGATGTTTCCGAGCTTGGTGAGTTTTAAGTTGTGCCCAAGTTGAGCTAAATATAAACGAGTCGAGCCCCAAGCCTGACGAGCTCAGGCTCCGGTCAACTCAAATACACCCTACCCTTAATCAACACAATTTTGACACATATCCTACTAAGGTGAAATAAGAGTGCTAATGATATGATCCGTATAATACACATACTATAAACTTGTATCCTCATTTTTTCGACTTAAAAAACAAATCCTAATTAAAAAGAATCAATACTTACTATAGAATTAAATATACATATTTTATATTATGCTAAATTTAGACCTTTTTTGCAAATTGGCCCAATTTCCAAAAAAATTTTGAAAAGTGGCCTACATCGAAAAATATTTAGAAATATGGCTCTATTTACTGTAGCAAGATGGGTGCACGATGTACGAAATGTCGTGCAACACATGGCCACCGTTGCATGGCGTTCCGTACGGCGTGCAACTGCACCCAGTTTTTTTTTTTTTTTTGGAGTTTTACCTCTTTAAAATTAAAAAAAAATAAATTTTCTTTTTAATTTAAATTATTTTAATTTTTAAAATAAAAATATTCCGGAAGCACTTAGCGGCTGGTTTATTTGCTTAGGTTTAATCACATACTATTGACCTTGTACTATTTGCCTATTATGTGCCTTGTACTATTTGATGTGCCCGTGCTTATTCTTTGTGCTTTTGCTTATACTTTCAGGATACCTGCTCCCATAACGACACGATATTCAGGGTAGGGGTCCTCTGAAACAGCTTCTCTTCCACCCGGAAGGGGGAAGGCTGCGTACAAAAAACTGTTAAGTTAGACTTAGTGATTGTGTCCTTCATTTTAATATGTCACTCATTTATATTCTCCTTATTAATAGTATTATAATACCATAGTTTTTGTATGAGATAATTTAAATAATAATATACATATCACCATCTCCTCATTTAAATGTGTCCCTTATTTATATCTTCCTTATTAATAGTTCAAATAATAATATACATATACCTTTTAATTTAAAATTTATACGTATTTAGTGATTTAAATTATAAAATTAAGAATTAAAATAATTTAACAACAACAACAGTCCCAGTGACAAAGGCTCCCGCGAAAGTGGGGTTTGGGGAGGATGGATGTACGCAGCCTTCCCCCTTCCGGGTGGAAGAGAGGCTGTTTCCAAGGACCCCCACCCTGAATATCGTGTCGTTATGGGAGCAGGCATCCTGAAAGCATAAGCAAAAACACAAAGAATAAGCACGGACACATCAAATAGTACAAGGCACATAATAGGCAAATAGTACAAGGTCAATAACATGTGATTGAACCTAAGCAAATAAACCAGCCGATAAGTGCCCCCGGGGTATTTTTATTTTAAAAATTAAAATAATTTAAATTAAAAAGAAATTTTATTATTTTTTAGAATTTTAAAGAGGTAAAACTCTAAAAAAAAATATATAGGTACCGTTGCACGCCGTACGGAACGGCGTGCAACGGTGGCCGTGTGTTGCACGACGTTCCGTACGTCGTGCACCCATCTTGCTACAGTAAATAGGGCCATATTTCTAAATATTTTTCGATGTAGGCCACTTTTCTAAATTTTTTTGGAAATTGGGCCAATTTGCAAAAAAAGTCCTAAATTTACCGCTTTAACTCTCAAATTGTTTACTATAGTCTATCATTTACTGTTAGGAAAATCTTACAAAACGGGTACCAATGAACGGTCTTAGGGTTCAAGGCATATAGTGAATCACTATCCTTAATACTTATTTCGCAGATAATAAAATAGTTTTGAGGATACAATGAAAACCAGTAATCAAAGTGAGATAGAGTGTAGAAAGAAAAGATGACCAAGATGAAAACAAGATAATGATGTTTTAGAAAATAATTTTTCTCAAGTATGTTATTTTTATCCATTAAGCATGAGAAAGGAAGGGATATTTATAGTTTACAAGTGTATTTTAATGAAAAGACGCATCCTCTCATGAAGAGAAACACATTTTCATCTGAAAGACACTAAATCATCTTTTGTTTATTTTAAAAATATACTAACATTTACTATGTATTATATTTTTGCTACCACTATTGTTAAAAAAAAAAAAAAAAGTAACATATCTAGCGCCCCAAGGGCTCCCGTCTAAGCAGGGTCTGAGGGATGGATGTACGCAGCCTTTCCCCTTCAGGGTATTATTCCTAAAGAGAGGTTATTTCCGAGTGCCCCCAACCTGAGGGTGAGGACTTCCCTGGAGGTCACCCATCCCGATACTGCTCTCACCCAAGCACACTTAACTTCAGAATTCTAATAGGATCCGGTGACGGTATGTTGGTACTCTCTTTGGTTTGCTACCGCTATCATGATTAATATTATTCTTTTCTTTATAAGTAAACGAAATTTTAATTAATGTTCTTGTATATATGGCCGAATAATAAACATACTTACTACAGCGACCTCCGTTCAACGTTTGAAGTGGCGCGCCATGATCAAGGCTGTGAATATATATAAGGATTGTCAATCTATGTTTTCCAATCCGAAATTTCCTGATCAACGATAAGTAACACGACCGGATTTCGATTTCTCCGGTATTAGCGCAAAATTCTTCCAAATCGATCTCATCCGGTACGAAATTCAACTCAAATTTTCTCACAGCGATTACCTTTTCATTTTGGATGAATATTGAATGTGATTCATGTTGATGATGTGAATGAGCGAAATGTTAAACATGAATCATCCGTAAGGACCATCAAAATAAAAAATTAGTTGCGAATTGATTTTGTATGGTTTGGAATTGAAACTTGATATTATTGTAGCAATGATTTCTTTGTTTGATGAATGTTGAAGGTGTTTGATGTTGATTACGAGGAGGAGGTGAAATGAAAGATATGAATCATGCATAGGAAAATCAATTAGATCGAAATCACTCAACAATATATAAGCTTAACGAGTTACTACACATGCAAGTCTAATGAGGATTCCACTTATTGCCAATTAGATTTAGGATAGAGTCCCAAATGAGCTTATATGTGGATCTCATATATACTAGCTCAATGTGTCGGGCTTCAAGGCACGGTAAAATTCAACAAGGTATTAGAGCGAGTTAATTATCGCAGACTCTTGTTTGATGCACCATGTCGTCAAGAAGAGGGGTGCATTTGTATTTAATGCGCGCAAGCCTCTCCAATAAATGTCGTCACAGAATAAGGTGAGGGGTGGGACTAAAAGGAGACTTACATGTGAGGGGGAGAAATCTGAGTCTAATGAGAATCTCACATAGAAGTTGTGAAAGAAAAGAGATTATTGTATAAGACTAGTGCGTTACTCCACCTAATGTCAATAGGTTTTAAGATGGAACCCCACTTGGTTCTATATGTGGGCCTTGTATAGTTCTAACTCTAATGGCTGGGCCTAAACGCTCAGTAAGATTTAACAAATTGATTGCATAAGGTATAAATTTAAGCAGTGATCTTCTTATATGTAGGGTTTATTTACCAGGCACTAAGTCACCAGATCCCATTAAAACTCTGAAGTTAAGCGTGCTTAGGCGAGAGTAATACTAGGATGGGTGACCTCCCAGGAAATCCTCGTGTTGCCAACCCTATAAGGTTGGGGGTTCTCAGAAACAGCCTCTTGGCAGGGTTACACCCTGAAGGGGTAAGGCTGCGTACATCCACCACTCCTAGACCCCGCTTATGCGGGAGCCCTTGAGGCACTGTGTCTGTTGTTGTTGTTGTTGTTGATCTTCTTATATGTGTAGCGATATTTTTACCCTTTTCTGATGAATGTCGATTGTGATTCCTTTTTTTTTTTTTTTTTTAATCATTATGAATGTGTATCATGTTGATGATCCGAAGGAGGCGAAATGAGATATAGGAATCATCCATAAGACTCATCAAAACCAAAAGTTAGTCATCAATTGATCGCATAAGGTATGAAATTAGACCGTGATCTTCTTACATATATGGAGGTTTTCTTTGGTTTTTTAAACCAATTGTTTCAAAAGCTTAAATCAATGCCGAAGGTCCTTGAATAGTTTTGTATTGGAACATGTCCCTTTACGTGAATGCTTATTGGGTTTGAAACGTGGATAATATGCATGCTCATCTCATATCTTGTTATGAAATTCTATTTATATTGAGAGTGAGGTTATTAAGATTAGTAGTTTACAACTTGCAACCTCTCACTTAGTAAGATTGGATACCATGTAAGGAACCAAATATCCCAAAAGTTAAAGGCATGTTCGATATTATTTTTTGTTTGTAGTTTTTGACTTTTTTTAGAAACTAAATACCATATTTGTAAACTATTTTTTCTAGTTTTGTATCTTTTTTGTTTTTAGTGTTTCCATGGTTTGAGTTAAAATGGAAAAAAACCAAAATCAGAAAAAAAAAAAAAAAAAAAAAAAAAACTGTTTTCAAACTTGGTTTTAACTTCTCAAAAACAAAAGCTATATACAAAGGCCGATACCAAACTTGCATTAAATTGATGGATGAAAGCCCAAGAAAGATTCGATATGCTAACGACATTGAATGTTTTTGATAATGGTGATAAGAAGGAGGTGAAATGGCGGATATGAATCATCCGTCGCAATATGTTAAGCTAACGAAAGAGCAAGCGCCGGTGGAAATTACCCCTGGAGAGCTCAATCAACCTGTTCATGTCCCTCAGGTTTTGATCATGATCTTAATTAATCTTTCCACTACTCTGAAAAGTTTTGAATGTGGTTTATGAATAATTTTATATTTTAACATGTTCCCTTTTGTTAATGCCCTTTACAATCTTGCCTAATACCTTACATTGTGTTCATGAATCTGATAACGTACTCGAGGCTCCATGATTTAGCATGATGTTCACTATAGAACAACCATTAGGCTCTGTTTGAATCAAGAAAATTTTGAGGAAAGAAAAATGAAAGGAAAAAAGTTCAAGGGAAAGAAAATAGAAAAAAAATAGCTTTGTTTTTTTCTTGTTTGGATGCCAAGGAAAAAAAGTACGTTTTCAAGAAAATGAGGGGCTGCAAATGGAAGGACCGAAAAAAGATTGGTTACGAATAGAAGTATTGGGAAATGATGGGCTAGAGCGAGCATTGGGGCTGAAGTGGGTTGCGTGCGTTGAAGGGAGTTTGGACCGTTATTTATTTATTTATTTAATTTTCCAATCTGTTTCAAGAGGAAAATAATTGTCCTCAAAGCTTATTGTAATTTTCTAAGTTCCATATAAATTTTTTCCTTATCTTCCAAACACAGAAAAAGCCAATGCTATACCTTTTGAGAATTATAGACCTTGAAGAAGTGTTGTTAGCTCCATCATTTTTGCACAAATTGTATTAAAGTCGAATGATAATACTTTTGTAGCAACCTCCGTAATGCATGTAACGACCTCTATTTTAGAGACTATCGAAGAGGTATAAAAATTACTGAGTGTATGACCTTTCATCCAAATTTTTGAAAACGTGAGGTTAAAAACCACTAGATGTGTGGGCTTAAAAGGTTATATAATTGATAGAGATCCCAGAAGAATTCAAATCTATTACTCCTGTAGAAGCAGAAACATTAAGATGGACTTCGATCTCATCTAAGATTTTACTCTATCTAAGAATCTTTTCTTGTTGCCCGTGTTATTTCTCAGGATTGTACTTTTTATCATATTAGGAGTCCTTTATAGGAGGTGACTCTAGTTCTATTTTCTATATAAATGTAATGTTAATTAACAGACTTGGTTAATAGCATTATTTTCGTATTCTATTTTCTAGAAGCACATGGTTGTTTTAGTTGGAGGGCAAACTAGAGCATTTAAGGCGTATTGAGAGGTGTTGAGAATAAGATGCAGACTCAAATTGAGATGGTTTGAGAATGTGAAGACAAAGATCTACGGTCTGCGTTAAGAAAGGTTGAGAGCTAATTACGTCAAGAAAGGGAAAACAACAACACCAACCGTCCCAGTGCCACAAGGGCTCTTGTCGAAGCAAGGTCGGGGGGGGGGGGGGGGGGGGGGGGGGGGTGAGATGTATGCGGCCTTGCCCCTTCAAGGTGTTATCCTAAAGAGAGGTTGTGTCCGGAGAAGGGGACAGATGCATAGAAATAAAAAACATGGTCACGTTGCTTAAAGAAAGACCTTGTTTCAATATACTTTCATCCATGTAGCTAACTACACTAAGGGTGTAATGAGCTGAGCCAGCTCGCAAGAGCTCATCGTAAAGCTCATAGGGCTTGGCTCCTTTTAAACTTGAGCTAATTTGAGCTAAGACAACTCTTTTAGTTTACTAAGTTGAGACCGGGCCTTGTGAAGCTCGAGTTTATAGCCTCATGAACCTAAATGAGCCAATCTTAGTACAATTCATTAGTTTGAATATGGCCCAATCAAGATAAGTTTGAGCCAAAAATGAGCCAAAAGGGCTTAACTCTTTTTGAGCTTGAGCTGAGTTGAGTTGGCTCATTTAGTTTACTTAGCTCAGACCAGGCCTTGTGAAGCTTAAGTTAGAAGGCTCGTGAGCCTAAATGAGCTTATTTTTTTACAATTCATTAGTTTGAACATGTCCAATCAAGACAAGTTTGAGTCTGAATGAGCTCAAAGGGCTCAACTCATTTTGAGCTTGAGCTGAGTTGAGTTGTCTCATTTAGTTTACTTAGCCAAGATTGGGCCTTGTGAAGCTCGAGGTAGTAAGCTCATGAGCCTAAATGAACTTATCTTTCTACAATTCATTAGTTTGAATATGCTCAATCAAGTGAAGGTTGAGTCTAAATGAGCCAAGCTTGAGCCTAAATCGAGTTTAAATGAGCCTAAATAATGTCATCTTAGATTATTGAATGCTGCAAGTTGTTTAAATGCACAGTTAAATGTAAGGACATGCCTGGAATGTGGACAACCCTTACCCGATGGCTTTGAGTCACCTGCTGATGAACCCTGGTCTACTGGTATCTGTGGCTGTGCTGAAGACCCTGAGACCTGTAAGGTTTTCTTTCTTTTTTTTTTTTTTTTTTTTAAATTTAAACAATAAGTATCAGCTAGGTGCAAATTTGTATTCCATGGATGCAATCAAATCCAAGTTTATGATCTCTTGGGGCTTGTTTGATATTGTTTTTTTTGTTTTTGTAAACTTAAAAACTAGGTTTTGAGAATGATTTTTCTTGTTTTTAGTTTTCTATTTTTAGTTTTCACTCAAATAACTAAAATACTAAAATAATACAACCAAAAAATCAGGAAAAAAAATCATTTTCAAAATATGATCTTTAGTTTTGAAAGACCCAAGATTGCAAACGAAAGACAATACTGAGCAAGCCTGGCTTTCATGATTGGGGTGTCGTGGTAACAGGATCTCCTTGATGTTAGGTAGTGGGTCGTTGGGTCGTGTTGATCTTTTTAGGAACATAAAGAGCTTTCGAGCTTTTTCCTGCTTAAATTTGAATGAATAATCATAAGATTGTTAATTTCTGTACACTATAATACCAATATATATATATATATATATATAGGGTGGCATTCTTATGAGAGGGTGAGAGCGTGAGAGGAATCAATCTTGGCCCTCCATTGTAATGGACGGCCAAGATTTGTTGGACACAAAAAAAAATAACAATTTACGGCTAAGATTTGTTGAGTATCAAAAAAAAAACAATTTCCTTCCCTTATCCCTTCTTTCCTTTTGCCCCATAAAAGGGTATGGGCCGTAACTTGTAATCCAATGCCTCAAGGGCTCCCACCTAAGCAGGGTCGGGCGGGGGGATGGATGTACGCAGCCTTCCCCCTTCAGAGTATTACCCCTTCAGAGAAGCTGTTTTCGAGTACCTCCAACCTGAGGTGAGGACTTCCCAGAAGGTCACCTATCCAGGTACTGTTCTTGCCCAAGCACACTTAACTTCGGAGTTCTAATGGGATCCGGTGACGGCGTGTTGGTACCCTCTTTGGCCGTCCAACAAATCTTGGCCGTCCATTACAATGGAGGGCCATGATCGACTCCTCTCACGCTCTCACCCTCTTATAAGAACGTCAACCTATATATATATACACACACATATGTGTGTGTGTTTCATTAACGCCCATTTTGTTATATAACAACCGCTTTAGTTCCAGGTTGCAATCACATAGGCAAGTAACAACCTTTATTTGATTCCATACCTCAATCATTTACGCTGGACAAGATTCTTCTGGCCTTGCATGTTTGCGCAGAATGCTGAACAAATTAATATGTTGTATGACGCGGCGTTATATTAGATAAGGACCTTTATTTCATTTTATGTCTAAAATCATAAAGACAAGTAATGACCTTTCTTTAATTCCATGCCTCTACTTTACAGGTTGGATGGGATTATTTTGTCCCTGCATGTTGTTCGGGCAAAATGTTGAGCAGATAAAGGACGAAATCCCATGGAGTAACGCGTGTGTTTGTCACGCCATCTGCGTCGAAGGAGGGATGGTGCTGGCAGCAGTGACAGCCGCTATGCACGGGTATTATTGGGAAAAATCACACGTCATAAATATTACAATAATTTACGTGGAATCACTGTCTTATCGTTTTCTTTTCTATACTGATTTTGAGGTAATAATACACAACAGGTATATGGATCCCAATACAATACGTCTCTTTGGGGAGGGCTTATTATTTGGGTGGTGGATTTGTGGCATCTACAATGGCTTGTTTAGAGAAGAGCTTCAGAGGAGGTATCATCTCAAGGTAAGCTCGAGTTTGAGCCAAGTCTTTATTGAGATTTTGAACGTCTAATTAACTCAATTTAATGAGATACTAATATGTTTGATAGTGAGTTTGTTAGTGTAATCAAATCAAGTCGAGCTTGTCATTGAGCTGATTGCTATTGAGTCGAGTTTGGTGCCAACCCAAGCTATCTGAGTTACTACCCTTATTGAGCTAATACCGAGCCATTCATGAGCCTTTATCTAACTGCTCGCGAACTTTAACAAGTAAAGCACCTACTTTTCGAACTCAACCTGATTAGCTTATCAAGCTACTCAAACTCAGCACGATTAGCTAATGAGCCTCTAAAACAAACACGAACAAACACAAATCAATTTCGGATACGAATAGTTCATCAAATGTTTGGTTGGGTAGGTGAGAGAGGGAATGACCTACGGCCCCTGAATTTCTCTTTTTTCTTAAGTAGGGGCCCTCAAATTTGATTTTGTATAATCTATCAAGGGCTTATTTTTGAACTTCAAATACTTCAAAAGAAAAAAGCTAAGCCAAGTTTCTTAATGATCATAATCATAATTCTTCTAGAGCCCAATAAAAGACACACAAAATAATTTTTAATCCTGATCAATAGTTGATCCATTAATTACAATTAATTGACTTAGATTTGAGCTTTCTAATGTCATCCGTTTATTTCTATTGCGTATTATCTTTTATAATTGAAGAAATAACCGACCTATATTTGATATATTATAAACAACCCAAAAATATGAGATATTAGAATATAAAGTGGATCATTCAAGGTGTGTTTAAGCTGGTATGAAACACCTTGGTCACTAAAAAAGCACGTGTCGAGTAAACTTGTTTTGGGCTCTTAAGATATTGGGACTGGACCTGCACCTAGAAAAATTATCTTGTGAAAATTTAGGCCTTAGGTCCAACCCACGAGATTGGCATATATGAGTTCCACATATTAGTCAGAGTGAGCTTACATTTTAAAATCAATTAACATTAGATCGAGTAGTCCATTAGACTTGTATGTTTCTCTCTCCTCTCAAACTCTAATGTGGGACAGTTTAACTATACTTACATGTAAAGTTCTCAGCATTGCCAGCTCAAAGTTGTCCTTTGTGCACTATTTTCAGGACTCTCCATGTGACCCATGCATGGTGCACTGCTGCATGCACTGGTGCGCGTTGTGTCAGGAGCACAGAGAGATGAAGGGCCGCCTCTCCGACAACGCTGTCATGGCCCTCACCGTCATCAACCCTCCAGCAATGCAACAAATGACGGCCAATCACGCCTACACATCCTCGTCATCTTCCGCAACTGAAAACGGCTTCCCCAAGCATACCGGCTTAGAGATTCAACCCATATAGGACCTCACACAGGTCATACAAAAAGTTTCAAGCTTTTTCTTTTTAAGTTTATTCAAATTTTGATCGACAACAATAATCTAAGATTCTTTATCTGTCACTGATTAGCGTTAAGACTGGTTGAAACCTACCGGTTTAGACATCATCGCATATAGTAACTTATACCAAAGCTTTGTGATTTTTCTTCCCTTTGCATTTGTGTAAAATTATATACCAATTTATTTTCAATCACTCTACAGGAACCTTTTATATATATATATATATATATATATATATATATTGGTAAGAATATATGCACTAAATTGACAAAACTAAATATGCTATAAGTAAAATACATGAACTACTTATGTAAATATAATCTATATAGAAACTCATATTAGTTATACAAACTGTGTTTTTTTTCCCTCGTAATACCTTTGGCTCGCAATAGGTTCGAATTATACCATTGAGTGCAAACAATTCATTCAAGTCGCTCTGTACGAGCCATGAGTCCCAACTTATTCTGTTACACATAACAAAAATTCCTAGCGGGCGGTGCATAAAAATCAAAGAATCAATTGGGATGCATGCATGTTAGTACAGATATCCTATTACCAAACAAATTGAGTATGTACTTGATGTTTATTTGATTGTACTATTTTAGGGCAGAACAACTTATTTAATAGAGAAAACATTTTGTTGAATCTTTTTTAGCTCGCATTAAAAAAAAGGTAACATACTCAGTATCACAAGGGCTCTCGTCTAAGTAGGGTCTGGAGAGCGGATGTACGTAGTCTTCCCCCTTCAGGGTATTACCCTTGAAGAGAGGCTGTTTTCGAATGCCCCCAACCAAGGTTGTTAAAATCGGGATTCTACGTAGAATCGATAAGGGGTCATCAGAATCGGAATCGTAGAATCGAATCGAGAATCGTAAGATTCTACTTTATGTGTATATAAACTATTTATACTGACAAAATTAGTATAATAATTCTCAAATATAAGATAAAGAACATCAAAAAGTCTAAAACACATTAATTTTACAATCCATTGGACCCAAAGGTAGGAAAAATGGTAACATCATTCTAACATTAACATGGCGGCGGAGAGCGTGGTAGTTGGACGCATGGATAGCCAGAGCGCGGTGGCTGGATTTGATTGTGACTGAGTGGGAGGAGGAAGGAGGAGTCGGGACTCAGGAGGAGAGAGACTAAGAGAGTGTTTAGTCTTAAGGTTTTTTGCATTTGTTTCTTGGTTTGATTTTGACTTCTTTTATACATTAAATAAAGCTGGTAGCAAGCACATGACTATACTTATACAAGAATCAACGTAAAAATACAAAAGTAGAAATATACAACTTATATGATCTAAGTACAAAGTTGAGAAAGTTAAAACAATTTGAAGTAATTTCATACAAATTAAAATTTTGAAAAGTGTGTATGAATAAATTATTTATAATTTGAAGTAATTGGCCTATAAAATATTATTTATTTTTAATTTTTGCTAAAATATCTAATATTTAATATTATATATAAAAATACAAAAAAAAACCAGCATAAGAACAAAAATACAAAAAAAAAAAAAAAAAAAAAAAAAACTGCTCTAGATTGCTTTGGGTGGGATTCAAACTTAAGTCCTACAATTTCCACGTAGGGCTAATCACCACTAGGCCAACGATATATAATCCAGTTATCATGCCTTCCGAATGAATATATGTAAAGCACTGGCATAGGTTACATCGGTAGAATCACGATTCAACCGATTCTACTGCGATTCTACAGATTTTGGAACGATTCTACTCCAATTCTACTTAAATGCGATTTTTTAAGTGATTTGAATCGATGGACTAAAGTAGAATCGTAGAATCGTACGATTCTACGATTCGAATCGCGATTTTAACAACCATGCCCCCAACCTAAGGTTGAGGAAGAGGTCACGCGTTCTAGAACTGTTCTCGTCCAAGCACGCTTAGCTCGCATATAAAAACAAAACATATAAGAGATAAGCAGAAAAAGAATTACTCCACTTTTAAAGCAGAATCAAAAGGGAAACTTAAAAGCCTTAAAACATAAATAACCTCACCTTTTAACTTGAAAAACAATAATTTTGAATAAAGTAATAATTTCATAACATCGCCTAATAAACTCTAGAAACAAATTTGACAGGTACTTTTCCTACTCTTTACATTAGTCATCGAAATCAAACATGGGATTATAAATTGGGTGATGAATAGGCATTAGAATCTAGTTCTGAGCCGTTGGATATAGTGTAACCGTTACTATCCACCCCCTAAACGTGGGGTCTTGGGTTCAAAGCTTGGAACCCCCTCCCCGTGACTTTGGTGGCCCTTATTAGGATAATATCATGCTCCATACCTTATTTTTAGAAAAATTGAATCTAGTTCAATGAAATTAGCAGAACCGAGCCATAAATCGTTATGGTTGAGTCTCGCTTTTCAACATTTCAATTGGCTCAAATTTGGATAAGAACTCACAAAACTCGGAGTCTTTGCGTTTGAGCTTCACGCCATTCATTTACAAATAAGCTCTTGCTCGTCAAGGCTCCCACATGTACCTCTATATTGGCTCATTAAGACTTGTGAGTCGCCTAACCCAAGCATGACAAGGTACCTCTATGTTGGCAATCAATGAGTCGCCTAATCCAAGCCTTTCGAGCCAAATAACGAGCCCAATCAGCACATTTACACCCCCTATCCAACGCTGAGAACCAAGTCTTGATAGCTATCATATGAATACTTCATGTACCTTTGATTATTGAAATATTTTCTTCTTTTTTTACAAATGGTAATGAGTCCCACTGAATTGCACAAGGGGACAATCCTCCCCGAGTCCCATAAATACCCCATAAATCCCTTCGCCCTAATGAAGTAGGGATTCGATCACAAGTCTCGGGTACCACTCCAGAGACTTTACCAGCTGAGCTAGCTGACACCTTCAATTATTGAAGTATTAATTAAGGCAAGTCGATGCTATAATCTTGTGCAGAGGTCCATCACAGCTAGGCAAATGCTTCTCTCTGCTTTGTGGGTAACTCGAGTTCGGGTTCCGATGTGGTGAGGGGAGAGAAATACTCATCCACCATATCCTTCGACACTCGATCCAGACTCGGTGGGTCCCACTGCGTATCGACGTAATGAGAACGGTTTAGCTCGGAATTCGAAAGCACAGAAGTTGAATGTGAAATTCCCCAAATTGGATTTAAGAGGGGAAAAGCACAATGCATGTAGTTTTAGCACCTTAGAACTTAGAAGTGTTCGTTTCTGGGAAAATTTCTCGGGTTTTCAAGAAAATTTTCCGAACCTCGGTGATTTCCAAGAAATGTGTTCAAAGAAAGCAAATCTTCTAGATTTTCTTTCTACAAAAATACAGTTTTTCAGTTTTTTCCCTTACATTAGAAACTCAAAAATATATTTCCATTGTTTTCTACATGCTATTTTTGGTATTTCAGAAATTTGGGTTTTAAAAGTAATTTTTTTCTAACAAAGACCCAAAAACAAGAAATTCTCGTTCCCAATATAATGTTTTTAGTTTCTAAAAGCAAAAACTACAAATAGAAAATAATATCAAATAAGCTTCAGATTCTTACGAGTTCTCGGCTTTTTCATTTTTACTAAACTCAAAAAAATGTAGGTAAAAACTAAAAGACTTTTAAATCCTTAGAAATACTAAAATAAAATTGAAATGTAGATGTAAATATTAAAAAAAAAAAAATTCCTTGAAAAAGAGTGAAAACTAAAACAATGAAACTAGAAAATGAAAAAATAGAAGTTGATCAAATGAATGCAGCAATTTTTTTTTAAAAAAAAGGTACCTTAGGTGCAAAGTCTCTATCCACCATTCTTGCCCGAATGCCCTACCAAGAACAAGAATGAGACATTTGATAAGTTTACACCATGAAATCAAATCACGGTTTGCAATTTTGTCACGTTTTAAAGCAAGGTGTCGCAAACGTTACATTAGGGGATACAGTTTTCATGTTAGTTTCTTTTAAAGGGCATGTTTGGTATCGTTTTCTGTTTGTAGTTTTTGGTTTTCAAGAAACTAAAAAAGAAAAAACAATGTTTTGAAAACAAGTTTTGTCTAGTTTTTGGTTTTCCATTTTCATTTTAACTCAAATTAAGGTAAACACTATCAAAAAGAACCAAGAACCCAAAAAAAATCATTTTCAAAAATACATTTTTTAATTCCTAAGTAACCGAAATATTAAACAGAAAACGGTACCAATCAAACACTAAGCAAACGTGTTGCCTTTAAGCCTTGTATTTACAAGCATCCAGAAGCACACATGACAACTATTATACTAGGTAAAGGTCAATCCAAGCAACTATACCTCTCGAAAATCGTTTGAAATCTTCCCTGACATTCCCTGAAGAGACATCCAGTACTCGCGAGCAAGGCACTGATCTAGAGTTTGATGTCGACCTTCTCGTATCTAAAGATATGGATGATATAAAGTAAGAAATATCATAAAATATGTTTATAATAAATATCAGTCGGATTCAATGAGTGAAATACATGATGGACATACCGATCTCAGGGAAACCTTCAAGCTCAATGGGGACACTTCGTGTAAGCTCTTTAAAGTTGTAGCGCACCACGTATGATCAGTTTTAGTTGCCTCCTCTTCCTAGTTAACATAATGTCAATACATAGACTCAAGAACTCTTTTCTATATGTAAATATGAGCATGAGGGCCTCAATAGAGTATACACAGATCATACATAGAAATTTGGAAAAGCAAAGAGAGATTAGTCGAAACATCAAGCAGTTTTCCGCATTCGTAAACCCCATCTGAGAGCCAAAGACTCTTTCAGAAGCGAAAATCACTAGGACAATAACTCGACTGTAAAGCAACCATGGTTTTAAATCCCAGTCAAGAATCGCAAACGTAACGCCTATAGCGACTGACCCCTCACTACATCAGGTGGCCTTTCCAAGAGCAAAGAGTCGAGAAAAAGAACAAGTTCCGTCACAGCCAACCAAGCTTACCTACCCCCCAAAAAAGTTGTGCTCGCAAACATTGAACTCTCATAAAATAAAAATTATCTTCAAAAAAAATGCTAAAATAAATTTTCAAAAATGTTACTTTTTTAGTTGAAGTGTAAAGCTGGAGGTGCTTTAGTTTTAGAGTTGGCTGCTTAATCCCACATAGAAAATCTGAAAGGAGCCACACGTATGTGTTGTCATGTGGTTACAATTATTCGGGTAAATAGAAAGGAAAAATTCTTCACAATTATTCGCTTCTCCAGACCTCCCATGCGTTACAATTCCAACATTTCATCACCAATTGCATTTGCACTTCTAACCTTTGCAGACTGGGGTTTTTGCTTATAAATCTCAAGTCATTTTGGGTCTACAAGTACACTAAGAAACAGAACAATACCATAGTGATTCCTCCTCTTAATCGTTCTTTCCCTTTCCTCAGTCATCGTTTTTCTGCCCTAATCCATTATTTTTATTGAGCATCGTAGAAGCGTATTCTAGTCCACCACTCTAGAAAACACTACAGTAACGGCTGTCATGTTAACCCTAAGGGCCGGAGTGTCAATTGGTCTTGTTTGTATTGTGTACGAGAGCATAAATGACTCTAGGGCAAAGGTGAACTCCACGACACCACAACAGTCTTCGCCTTTTCCAGATAAGTTCTATTCACTCATTCTTATTTTCCAAATGAGTCCTCCCGATGACATGGATTTTATTTAGATAACTACAGTGGTTCATGCAAACGCTTGTAAGGATCCTTCACAAATTTCTCGAATTTGCTGGTATGACTATGAAGAGTAAAGAAAGATTATGCAAATGCTCACCAGAGATTCAATGATATCCTCAACTGTGTCCTGACCAAAACATTTGTCAAGTGTCTCCATCCTGTAGAAATTTCAGATAACGCAAAGCAGCAGAAAACTTACAAGGACTCATTGAATTTACAAGGAATAGAATAATGGAGACAACAACAACCGTCCCAGTGCCATGAGGGCTCATGCCGAAGTAGCGTCGCCGCGGGGGTGGTTACGCATCCTTACCCCTTCAGGGAGTTACCCAAAAGAGGAATAGACTAATGGATGTTATGTCAATTTCTTGAAGCCATCAGACGAGGTCTGGGTTCAATCTCGCTCACCCCACAACCCCGCTTACCCACCGAAAAGATATCAGGGTTATTTATAGTAAAAGCTCGTGTACTTTGCCTACTGTGACAATTTAGACCTTTTAAATTATGTCAATTTAGTCCAATGGTGAAATTGAAGTTAAGTCAATGGCGTAATTTTTAACGACCTGGTCATGTCAAATATAGTGACCCAATACAACGCCATCAGTGGATCCAATTTAAACATACCTGTAAACCGAAACTAAAAATTTTATCACCAAATTAACAGTCATTTCACTCTGTGGATAAATTATTGGGATTTGTGAAGTAAATAACCCAAGATATGATGCCACTAAATTTAGTAAGCAAGGACGGACAAGACCAATGGGCCGACTATGCAAAGATAGGACAAATGCAGTGAAGGATAGTAAAACATGCAATTGAAACCCTTTCGATTCATGCAACAGTCAACACACACAAAGATGGAAAGCACGGCGATTCAAATGTAGCAATGCACATTCACTCTATATCCCATTACCAAAGTGCTCGGGCTTAGCTCAGTAAGCTTCACCGGGCAGTGAGGTACTACATAAATTTTTCTAACAGCTCCTGTCCAACCAACTTTTATAGCGATCTATGTTTCAGCCAAATATCTCTGAACATCCCATGCAAATGCTTTTCCCTCGAAAAACTTGCCTACAAGGCTCCCAATTTTGAACCTTGTAACAATTGGTGCCTCGTTATCATACACAACACTCGAACTTATAAATCCCTATGGCGATGTTGTCAGTTGCTTTGTCACCATGTCTTGCTACATACAGTGGAAAGTGCTTTTTCAAAGGATTGAAGAAGAATAAGGACGATAAAATGTTACTCACTATAGTTACAGTGGCTATTCTTTGGTGTATTTGGTTAGAAAGAAACGACATAATATTTAAAGACAAATTCACTCTAATGAATTTTTTATGTGACAAGGTGAATTTTTAGGCTCAACCTCGGCAAAAACTTGTAGAGGTTTTTCAGCCACGCCCTTGGTGGAGTTGTAGAGAGATTGGAGTGCTTTACTTCGCTAATTTTATATTTTTGTATTTCTTTCTACATTAAGGACATCTTCATTCTTTGTACTTTACCTTCTTAATTCTACTTGTTTTGCTTCAAATGCAAATTGCTTTATCACCATTGAAGCAGGAGCAAAAGTCTCAATAAAACTCACAAGTCAAAACGAACCTATGAAGCACACTCATATTATCGGGAGCTACATGGTCAGCAAACTCTTGTAAGGAAGTCTCAACAACAGAGGGATCATCCGTAGCCAGTTTCCAGAGATGTTCCTCAATTTCGGGAAGTTTCTGTCAAGTTTATGGGCAAAAAATACGCATTAGAATCGTCAACAAAACAAGTATTGTCACTAGTAGTAACAAGGGTCAATTAGAACAAACTGTGCTAAGTGAGTAATGTGTAGCAAGCCCACAAGCAATCATTTCAGCCCCACTGAGTTTTTGACCAGTTAAAGCCAGATACTCCCCTGAAAACAGCAATAAATTACGGGAATGAAACAAGATCTAATACATGTGTATTATTCAATTTTATACACAAAATTTCAATCAAAAGTTTGTCGGCTTATAATGCCAATTACAATAATGTTAGCAAAAGCATAACACATATTAAATGATAGGGAACAATCAATAATTTGAACAATACAGTAACAAATTTAGTAAAATATAGATATATGGATACTTAATTTAGGTTAAGTATTTGATTATTTTCAACTATCATTTACCTTTAAATAGAAAAGATGTGGATACGTGTACATGTTTTAATGCATGTATTATACGAATAACATCAAGAAAACACATATTTTACCGTATTATTGGCAATTATAAGTAAACGTCCTTTTCAAACGGGAAGTACAGAACTACGGATACTATTCAAAATGTGTATTATACGCGTTTTAACTAACAGAGGTTGAAATAACATTTCACATAGTGAGGCACATACAGGGCCAGTCCCAGGATTTACAAGGCCCAAAGCATGTTTTATGGGTGGACCTTCATATAAGATTCCGTGGATCCCTTTTTCTCTTATTTTCGGAGAAAACGAGGAAGAAAACCATTAAAGAGCCTTTCTTTTTGTGGAGGAGGGAGGTACCACAAAAGGATGTTTGCGCTTTACACAACAACGTCAAGATCTAGAGAAGGCCTTATGATGCCGACTTGCTATCCTAAAACAAAACTCAATAGTATTTCTCCAGAAATGAAAATAGTGAATTGCAAAATTATATTTATAGGTAAAAACTAATCCCTAAGATAGTATTAGATAACTAAGGAGATAAATACCAAATCAGATAAGAAACGACTTCCCTAGAAATAAGAATTGCTATGAAACAAACTATACTAAATCAAAGAGAAAATAACTTCCATAACAAACAGGAGTTTAACCATGAAACAAACAATATGCTACATCATAGTCCTAAAAAACTTGCGCCCCAACCCCCCAAAACCTAATAAAATATTACTTAAATTAACACATCTTAAATCATTACATTGCATCTTGCGTGTTGTATCGACTTATTACAATTTTAATGCAAACAACTTCAGAAAAGGGATACATATAGTGCAAGTTTATTATGCCTTACCGATATGACCAGGTAAATGTGAGAGATAGAATGAGGCACCGGCATCAGGATGAAATCCAATAATCGTTTCAGGGGTAGCAAAAACCTGGAATACATGTGACACATGAACATGAGCCTTAGATTTTGTTTTATCATTGTCGTCCTTACACTACATTTCCCATTGACTCAAAAGCGTTATTTTCAACAGAAGACATTGAACCAGTGACCTCCCTTTGTTTCTCTTGCTGAGAAACCTTAGCAAAGACAAATATTCAGATTCAACTAGGGATCAAGTAACAAGATCTGATCCCTTCCTTGGGTGTACAAAGTGTTTAACCCCCCATAAGAAAGGACATTATATGATCTAGTTCTTGCCCAGAATGGATATACTCAATATCATTTGTGAAACACAAATATGAACAAAACACGACGCATTTGACAGCTCCCCCTTGGGGAAAGGGTAGCTTTTCCTTAAATAATGGATAAGTACATAGAACAACCAATCATAAGACGAGCATAGAGAAGAAAAATAATCAGTGATATTGTTGAGATGCACTCCACAGCCCATAACTCCAGACAGACAATATTAAATCAGCAATACGTACAGTTTGGTCTGTTGCAACGCGGAAGGTCCCTGGAATCGAAACTCCTCCTCCGCCACCCATTGTAATACCATTCAAGAGTGCCACCTATACAGTTCAACAAAACACGTGTGAATTTAAGACCTTATTTTACTCTGAGAACAGACAAACTCGATGAAATCTTAATCGCCACATCTGGAAAGATACATTTAAATACAAAAAATCTACGTAATTAAGCTGCTATGGAGGAAAGAAGTAAAGGTGAAAGATAAGTTGATAGACACACTAATTTTTGTTGGTAAAAGTGAACCAGCTGTCGCAGGAAAGTGAAAAGAGCAACACTAAAGCTATGAAATATGAACCAGAGGAAAAAATAGAAATTGAAATGTAAGGGCTTATTTGGTATCTTTTTCTATTTGCATTTTTTGGTTTTTAGGAACTTAAAGTCCTTTGATAAAAGCAAAAAAAAAAAGAAACTTAAAGTCTTATTGTGCAAACGCCATTTTCTGAATTTCAGTTTCTCGTTTTCAATTTTATTCTAATTTGAGTGAAAACTAAAAACAAAAGCAAAATCAAGAACTAGATGTTTTTAAAACTTGGTTTTTAGCTTTTGAAAACCAATAGAAAACGACGCTATACAGACCCTAAATTGTTGTTTTGAGAATAAGGATAAATGCTGATTTGTGGTTTCTCTAATGAACTAAAGATTAACCTATCTCAGGGTAGTACCAGTACCTCATTTAGGGAATTTTGCTCCAGCATTTATAAAATGGATACCCCACAACCAATGAGATACTGGTTCTGCAGAATATGCAGAAAGATATCACCGACCACCATCAAGCGACAATTTTCTCATATATTCAGATATGCTCTGAAGGAACCCAGATCTCTTTGATAATATAGCAAGTGGTGCATGACTTTGATTTTCAAGACTTGTTTAGCCGAGTTGTGAAAAAACTGCTTGTTTCAAAAGCATTTTTTATAGAAGTATTTTTGTAAAAAGTATGCCAATAGGGGCATTTTTTCTGAAACAATTTTTAATTTTCACTTCCGCTTCTGCTTGTGCTTTAAAGGAGAAGTAATATTATCTTGTTTCCACTTAAAACAACAAAAGTAACTTCTATTTAAAAGCACCTTTTCTCCAGGCCAAACGCCCTTAAAATCTAAAAAAGCACTTTTTAAGGAAAAGAATAATTTTTTTCGAAAAAAAGAAATTTGGCCAAATATGCTCTTATTTCAAGATCAAGGGTGGAGGAATTGGACAACACTGAGATGAACACTGTGAGAGTGCGCATCAATTTTAAAGTCATTAATAAATCCCAAGAAGATGAAAAAATCTACATCTTCACAATAATAATCTTAGAGGTTGGCAGAGACTCACATGCGGCTTCAAATATGTTCCAAGTATGTATATGAAGGTATATAATGTCCTACAAAACTCTTTACAATCTTCTATGTTCCCTGCATAGAGAAAAGTATATTTGATTGCATGAGATAAGGGTAAAATAAAAACAATGAAAAAGATTTTGCAAATATAAAAAAGGATCCGACAAGTACTTGCTGCTTGTTTGGTACCGGTTTATGTTTTTAGTTTTTCAGGAAAACTAGGGTTTTAGAAATGATTTTTTTTTGGTTTTTCCCTTTTCTTTTTTAGTATGTTCCTCCTTTTGAGTACAACAACAACAACAGCAAACCCAGTGCCTGCAAGGGCTCTCGCAAAAGCAAGGTCTGGGGGGGGTAGATGTACGCAGCCTTCCCCCTTCAGGGGGCTACCCTGAAGAGAGGCTGTTTCCGAGGACCCCCAACCTGAGAAGCTGGTCCGCAATAGAGAACCAGAAACATGAACAAAATAGAGAACCAAAAACATGAACAAAATCATTTTCAAAACCTAGTTTTTAGTTTCTTAAAAGCCAAAAATACAGTCCCTTAAAGTTTCAAAACACATCGTCACAATATTCGTACAAGGATAACACTAATCCGTCCCAAATATTTAAAATCAAGCATGACCTATGTCAATCATCAAACCAACTAAAAATAGCTAATAATCTAGAAGCTACATAATTTATCTACCTCTTCCAAGGGTTGTTACGCCAAGCTTCTTTTGTGAAAAGAAGTATTTTTTTAAGGAAAAACCATTTTTTCCAGGATTTAAGGATGTTTGGCCTAAAAAGAAAAGTGTTTTTAAATAGAAACGGAAGTTATTTTTCTGCTTTTAAGCAGAAGTAGAAAAATAATCTTCTTCCTTTAAAGTAGAAGTAAAAACTAAGCATTTTTCACGACATGGCCAAACAAGCCCTGAATAGGGACCAGTTGCAGAAATAGAGTTGTAAGGATATTTACAGCATACAGTATCCATCAAGCAACTATTGAACGCAGATCATCATATACAGGCATATTGCACAATAACAGCAGCTTCAGATATGGGATATTCAGTTTAAGTACTAATTTCTTGCTTCCAAGGGCGTATTATGCTCGAAATCTTACACAAACAGTAAATATATAAATCGTGTCAGAACCGAAGAAAGGAAAATTGTGAGTCATTTTTCTCACCATAGATGAGAATTGAAGAATTATGGCTATGTTAAGAGCCGTTCTGAACCCATTTTTGAATATATGTAAAATCATGTAGAAAAAATGTGGACTATTTTTTGACTACATAGATCAGATTGCATACAAGAAAATGGTAAGCTTTCAGCAACGGTGCTATGAAGCTAACTGCAATTAACATACAGTCGGAAAACATACGTATTTTACAAATGAAGCAAAGTCAACATTGGTTGAAGAAACTATAACTAGTTACAATAATAGTTTGATATGCTTTTCTATTTGCAGTTTTTTTGGTTTTTGAGAAACTAAAAGGCAAGTTTCGGAAGCGATTTTTTCTTGTTTTGGTTTTTTGTTTTTAGTTTCTACTCAAACTTGGAAAACCTTAAAAAAACAAGAAGCGGGAAAAACCATTTCCAAAATCTCGTTTTTTGTTTCTCGAAAACCAAAATCTACAAACAGAATACCATACACAACAATATGAGAAAAATGTTCAAAGCAGAAGGTATTCAGCCCAAACCTCGACTTATTTGATGATAGAGAGTAATAATATCTCCACCAGCACAAAATGCCCTGCCACTGCCCTTCAAACATTCAGAACAATGACTATACTTAGCTGACGACATTTTCTTCTGAAATTGTATTGTATGAAATGAGCTAATACCTAATTGAATTACCTTCATCATCACAAAACCAATACCGGGATCATCTTCCCAGCATTTGTACAATTTCTGAAGCCTTTCACCCTGAAAAACAAAAAAGAACTGCTTAGTGAACCCCTCATTTAGCTCCTAAATGTGTAGCCATTGTAATGTTCTTCCTACACTCTGATGAAGGTGCAAAAATAAACACGCCCACTCAGGAGAATGCCACTTGAGTTTGAAACCTAAATAGCGCACAGACCCACCTCGTACTTTGTGCTAAAAAGGTGGGATTTGAACTCGAGATCGTCAAGAGATCAACTGTCCCAAGAGTAAGCTTTTGGATGAAGTCCCATTAACGGTTTTATACTCTGACAGTAATGTTGTTCATTTATATGAGGCAGTAACAGTATCTCCAAGCATACGCCACATTTATCCACTATACTTGCAGTGGACTTATGCCATGAGATAGGATGACCAAATTGGTCCTATAAGGGGGGCGAAATTTCTTATGTCAACTTTTTGTCTTGTCCTCTCCTCTTGCCATTAGTTAAACATTCCAATTTTATCGGATGTCTCCAAGAGATGTAGGATTCATCACCTAAGTTCCTTCAAGCATCAAAATCTTGGTAGGAGTAGTGAATAAAATTTGACTCCACTAAAAAGGAAAGAACCACACTAGCTAAGTGGGAATTCAAGGGCAAAATGAATACTTAGCTTCAGTATCAGATTGCGATATCAACAATATGTTCATACACACCATGTGTTGATGTTAAAAGTAAGAACTCTGCATGTGAGTTAAAATGTAAATCCCACATAGAAGTTGTAGGAAAGAAGATGGCAACTTATAAGTCTAGCGAGTTATTTCACCTAAAACCAATTGGTTTTAGGATGACACTCCACTTGGACTTATATGTGGATCTCATGTGTGCAACTCTGTGGATCTGGCCTTAAGGCTCGGTGAAATTTAACATGGTATCAAAGCCTCGTTGACCAAGAGGTCACGAGTTCGGATCTCAACAGCCCCCACTTTCAATATTAATATAATTGAAGCACAAGGTAAGTGGTAGGCCTGTGCACTATCCATGCTTCAAGCCATATGGGCATTTGCATGAGGGGGCATGTTAGAGCTTAAGCCAATGGGTGAAGGATCGGGAATGGTTTTTGTAATGCCCCATCAAGTGAATGCCTATTGGGCTAAAGCATGGATAGTGCAAAAGCCCACTTCATACCTTGTGTTGAAATTATTCGATATCGAGAATGGGGTCGTCGAGATTCAAACTCATGGCTCTTAATCAACAAAGCTCTGATACAATATCAAAGAATCAATTATCCCTAAAGTTTAAGCTGATAGGCGAAGGCTCAACAATGATCAGGGTGTAAACAAGTTGAGTGAGCTCGCGAGGCTCATCATATAGCTCACCTGAGTCGAGCCGGCTTATTTAGCTTATCAAGTCAAGCCTGAACCTAGTGAAGCTCGAGCCGTAGGCTCGCAATCCTAAACGAGCCTTGAGCCTATCATAATATAATATATTAGCAAAAATGTCCCAATCGAGCCAAGTTTGAGCCTAATGAGCAGAGCTTAAGCCTAAATGAATCTAAATGAGCTTAGATGAGCTTTAATGAGCCTAAATATCGCAAGCTTAGTTCAGAGCTCGGTGAGCTGGATTCAAGCTCAATTGAACCGAGTTGAACGCGAGCCTATCGTGATCCGAGCTTAGACTTGAAGTTTATGAACCCGAGCCTATGACAGGTAGGCTCGGGCTCAGTTCAACTCGGCTCAAATAAAACCTTAGATCTTATACTCTAACATGCTCTCTCGCACGAAGGCCCATTGGACTTAAAGCATAAATAATAACAAGCCCAACTCATACCCTGCTAAAGTTACATTAACATTCAAAGTGAGGCTTCTAAGTTTCCAAACTGCCACCTCTAAATCAACAATGCTCTTATACCAAATCAACGAATCAACAATTTCAAAAGCTTAAGTTAATGAGCGACGGCACATGAATGATCAACAAAAACATCAAAAAGAAGTAAGAAATAATGAGTACCACAGAAGTATTAAGTGCGTTAAGAACTGAAGGCCGATTAAGGACCGCTGTACGGCAATGAGCCTTGCCTTCAACCAATACCTACAACATCAACAACTCAAATTGAAGGCATTCACTAGAATCAAAAATGCAACTTAATCAAAAAAATTGACAAGAAAGAGAGAGAGAGAAAGAAAACTGAACCACGCTATCAGGATCAATAGCCGAGCAGATCTGTCTGTGGTACGCAAATCGGAGAACAGGTCTCAAGCTTCGCCGTAGCATCGTCAATGGCGGACTCTCTCTCTCTCTCTCTGCTCAGTGAAAACTTGTAGGCTTTTGCCAAGAATTGAGTTTCCACTATTGAATCGTAAGTGTACATATGGTACGCTCTCTAGGATTGATGACGAAACCGGATGACATCCGATCAACTACTTACGTTCGAAATTGGTTACGGCTCATTTGTGTTTGTTATTGGGGCTCGATAGGCTATTAAGCCGACTTCGGACAAGAGAGCGCTGGACTCATTAGCAAACAGTTTGGTAAAGGCTCGATAATAGCCCGTTAAAATCTGATTAAGAGCTCGTTAACGGTTAACATTAGCTAGAAAATCATTCGATAATGGCTCGGCAGCGACTCGAATAGCTTAGTTCAATAAAGAGCTCGACTCGATAACAAGTTCAACTCAATTACGAACTCAAATAAGTTCCATTAGCCCAATAATCCAAGCCGAGCCCAGTATCGAACATAATAAAAAGTCAGTTTGAACCGAGCTCAAACAAAGATTTGAAAGCTCACTAAGAGCTCGGTTTGAACTCAAGCTCGATAAGCCTTATCAAGCTCGAGTTTGGACAATGGGGTGCTCGGCTCGGTGCATTTAGACCCCCGGGTTTATGGATTGGATTGCTCATACACCCCTACCGACACTAGTCCTGTATGTGATATTCCAATTTGTTGGTCTAGTGTGGAAGTCATATATTGTAGTAGAGGTGTTCATTTGTCCAAGCTTGGACCAAACATAACTAAAGAGTGAAGAGTAAATTTTACAATATCGAACTGACCTAATCTTAAGCCAAATTTAGTTGTTTTGGCCTAGGTTTTATCTTATACCGATATTTTATCATAGTTAAGATGTTAATTACACTACATTTGTGTTGAATTCAACGAAAAGTTCATTAAAATTCAAATGGACAACGGATGATAGGACAGTCGAGGAATAATGTTTTATTTCAAACCAAATGTAAGAAAACTATATACAGATTCTTTTTTTTTTTTCTAGAAAAATACTTTTTCTAATATATAATTTTTCTCGACAAGATAATTTTTCCATAATCCAATAGAACCTAGATGATACTTTGTCATTGACGTCCTACTGAAATAATTTTGCTCACTTTGGAATGTTATATTTTATCATAGTTATATATGAGTTGGTAAGTTAATTTTATTATCCTATTACTTGTGATATATGTCGTATTACTACTTGTGTTGTCCTGTAACAAGATAAATGGGAGCAAATTTTTCGTTAAAACAAACAGCAAAACCTCAAGGTAAATATGATTTTCCTAAAAATATTTTCCGACAACAAAGGATTTCTCCTCTACCACGTAGAGCCTATTGGACTAAAGTTTGGTGGATTGAATTTATAATACGACTCACTTAATACTTGACCTAAATCCAACTCAAACGCACAAAACAAGAGTTATATTTACGGTGTAGGTCCCTATATTTGGAAAATTAGTTAAATTAGTTCCTCATTATTTTGTTTGAAATCATTCCTCATATTTTTTTTTTTTACCAAAACTAGTCTCTTATTTGATTGCTCCTTCTAACAAATACTGTAATATTACACATTATTTTGAGCCTTTTTTCCAGAATTCGATCTTCGGTCTCAATATCTATGTTAAATATGAAGTCCTATATGGAAAGTCGCACAAACCTTGTCTCATGAATATATCTGTACGCAACAAATCGGGACCTTACCATATACTTTCCAGTTCAAGTAGCCTTAAGCTCTCGACCAAGACGTGAAGACCTCATAACATATGTTGTGAGTTTTCAGAGCGTCAATAAGATACCCTTTAATAAATGTTTGCTCATTCATTCTAAACAAGAACAGCACATTTTGTTTTGAATCCTAAGAGATCTTCGTTAAACATTTTTACACTCAACCTGAATAACGAGTGGCATATACAACTTTCGGGAGTGCACAGAGTTTCCACGAGTCTGCGAATGCGTCACAACTTAAGTTCCAAGTAGATCTCTCATAAACACTCAACTTTCACGGGCACGCGATGTTCCCACGAAAGACATTTTGAATAAATCTTCGCATACTCAGTTGGAATTGGAGTGGCTACCGCTCTCGTGGGTACGACGAGTTCCCTCAAAAGGCCTTTAATTTTGATTGGAATCAGAGTGGCTGGCTATAATTTTAATGGGTAAGGACTAAAATGTAGTTAAGCTCATACGTTAAATTGAAGTTAATTTAATACGTAATTTTAATGGCACATTCATGTTAAATAAAAATAACTCAATACAAACATATTGATTGACCCAATTGAAACTAACCCATGACTGATCCATTAAAAATTCCGTCACCAACTTGAACATAAATTTACTCAATGACCAACTTAACTATTACAGTACCCCTCCTGTCTGCTCCTACCTGGTTCCTGGGATTCTCCCATCCTGTCCTTCCCCTTCTCCGAGGTCGCCGTTTCGTCTCCTGTTGGATGTTTCTGGGTGTGTATCTGCTTCGGCTTCATTCGCTGCCCTGCTTGTTTTGGTCTCTTCTTGTGTTTGTGTTATTTCCCGATGGTGTTGTTTTTTGGTGCCTGTTGTTTCCCTGTTTGTTCTGATCTTTTTTTTGTGCCCACTACCGTTTACGGGGTGGCTAAGGGCTCACCTTGTCGAGTTACTTATGTGTACTACGGGTATGCCGATAATTATCGGAAAAAAACTTTTATAGAATCTAAATTGACACAATTAAAATTATAAGTATCAAATTGATGTGGGTGTAACTAACCCTAGAAACAACATTTTACACCAACCAAAATAAAATGTTTATATAAAAATATATTTAATTAATTAATTATTTGTAACAAAATTGACAAGTAACTGGTTCCATGGTGTAGTGGTTAGCACTCTGGACTTTGAATCCAGCGACCTGGGTTCGACTCCCGGTGGGACCTTTTTGTACCTAAATTTAGTGCTATATTTTTAAGGACTAGTCAAGAGTTGAGGCCTCATTGGTTTTCTTTTCCCGATAATATTACGGACACAGTTGCAAAATAAAATGACAACTCATGTAAACGAGGCCACAATTAACCTGCATAAAAGTCGGAAGTAGAGAAGAATCAAAGAGGCACAGAGTCGAGGCCTTATGCAATTGAAATTAGTTTTATTATCAATTTGTATTTACAACATATTATTATTCATTTTGCATAAGCAGTGACTCATTTAGAGTACATTATAAACACATATTTGCATAAACAAATAAAAGACTTACATTTTAGCTGGTATACAATATTAAATAGATTCTTCGAGGTGTATGCAAACACATCTATTAGCAAGAAAAAATGTTCCACATATCAAACTTACTTTGAGCCTCTAAAATCTTAAAATCAGGCCTACTCCTGAAGCAGTGAAAGTTGTTTGCAGAAAGACCATTAGTAGTTGTTAGCGAGTTGATACAATAGCTGTATGACAAACCCAGATACCACCATAAAGAATCCGTTTACTGATCTGGTGTTATATTACATCGACATGCTTGGTGCGATCCCGAGACATCGGATAAAGGTTGATTTGGGACCCAAGTACCATGAAAGCCAAGAGGGAAAGTCAAATGAGGAGGAACTTCAAATCTAGCAACCACAGCATCACTTGTTCCCATTTCTTTTGCATCTAGAATTACAAGGTTACATCTTTGGCTTCCCACGGCATACTACATAACAATAAAACTCATAATTAATACAGTAATTTACTCTGTTATCTCGAGATTTGAACATTTATTACATAGGTAAATACAATTAAATTCTAAGTAAATCAAATAGTTGCTTCCCTTTTGGATTCTAGGGTTCATTTACTAGATACTAATACAACCGGATCCCACTAGAACTCCAAAGTTAAGCATGCTTGGGCGAAAGCAGTTCCAGGATGGGTGAAGCCCTCGTATTGCAAATCCTATAAGGTTGGGGGTCCTCGGAAACAGCTATTCGGAAGGGTTGTACCCTGAAGGGGTAAGGCTGCTTACATCCACCCTTCCCAGACCCCGCTTATGCGAGAGCTCTGAAGGCACTGGGTCTATTGTTGTTGTTGTTGCTTCCCTTTTGAATTCTAAGTTTGTTTCTATTGCATAAAATTATTCGCAATTGAAGAAATAACAGCTTATATATGATGATAAACATATATGTGCATGTATAATATAAATGACCCACATGTTAGCTAATTTATAATATGACGTGATTTATTCAAGGTTTATTTAAGCTAAATAGGACACTTGAACAAAAAACAACACACAGATCAAAACTTACTTTGGTCCCTTAAAATCTCAAGTCAGCTATGCACCTAGGTATTTTAATGTTTCAATATGTACAGTAAGGTACCCGAGGTTTCGAAATTTATTAATTAGGTATCATTTGCTGGAATTTGGTGGATTTCTTGCCAGAAATGATAACGTGGAACATGATTCCAACCATATATACTCTGTCATACTTCCCCGTATATACATGTGCCATGTTGGCCATGGGTTGCCGCCCCGACCCATACCTAACATCTGCATAGCCAACCTCACATGCATTGACCCGTCATATAAATGGGTTGGATAAATTTTAACCCATAATCTACCGTTATAGTTATGACTATATTAAAATGAGTAACATGTAACGAAAATTTACTTCAACAGTATATCTTATTTAAGAATTTTGAATATTAAAAAAAAAAAAAATAAATACCCACCTCAATTACGAGAAGGTAGCCATCATCTTCACCAGCACGATTCACTTTAGATACAAACACGGGCTCACCAACAAACCGGCGAGTGCCAGGTGTCCATTTATAAACACCTTTATTTTTTGTATTGAGCTTGACAATAGCGTCAAAGGGAAAATGAGGTAACGCAACACGAGCACCGGAGGAAGAAGCAACATATAAATGTTGGTGTTTGTATCCTGAAAGAGTTATTTACTACATTAGTTTCTAATATTTGTAACTGTGTTTAAATTGATGTTTTCTTTTTTGTTTGAAATTGTCTCTAATGTTCAAAGACCAGTCTTAAAGTCGTAAGACGAGTAGTGAATATTAAGTTTGTGTTACAATTTAGGAGCTTCTAGAATTTGACGGCCTCAGACAACTACTAGTGTGCTTGGGGCCTCAACCAGTCTTAAATGTTCATAACTCCGTTCAAATTGGTCATTTTATACTTTTCTTTATTTAATAGAGGCACTCTTTTTATTTTTAGATAAAATTGGCTTCTCGCCTTTTAATTTTTGCCTAGTTTTGGCTTCTAGATAAGGGACGAATTTTATGATAAAATAAAAAAAATTAGAGATTGCGTTTAAACATTAACAGATGAAAGGTCCACTAGGGACATAGCCTAATGGCAGAGAACATCGGGAGCCATTACGCCACCCAGATTTGAATCTACACTATGGTATTTGTGACTCCCCCCCCCCCCCCCCCCCCCCAAAAAAAAAAAAAACCAGGTGACCTACCAACAACAAAAGAGTTAACAGATAAAAGATCAATTTAAATAAATTTAAGTAAATTTATAAACATTAACGTGTTTTTTTGTTTCGGCTCAGCTGTGAGGTGGGGCTGTGTGTGTCTCTGCTTCGGCTCCATCTGCTGCCCTTCATGTTTTGGTCTTTGCCTGTTTTCCCTATTTCATGTTTTTTGTTTCCTGTACTCTACCTATTTCGTGTGTCTTTTTGTTGTTTTTTTCTGTTTGATTTGGATCCATTTTTGTATCCACTACCATTTACAAGGTGGCCCAGGGCTCGCTTTGTCGAGCTGTCTGTCTGTACTTCAGCTATGCCGATAGTTATCAGAAAAAAAAAAAAGCAAAAAAAAACATTAACGACTAACGGAATAAATAAATCTAACCCGAAAACTTTGGATTAACTGTGGGAAAATCACAAGAGGAGGTCCATCTATTTAGTGGGTTGACATTGCATTTTTGGTGGTTTCCTTGGGCATCTAAGTGAATGGATACCTGCATTTTGCACAATTTGTGTTAATATCTGTTCGATATTATTACCTCAAAATTATAACCAAAAATAAGGTTGACTCTCTACTGCTTTTGTCGGGGCCATTCTTAAAAAGCAAAGGGCTTCATAAGTAACGGGTCCCGTTGTTTTTTCCCCCCTAATTGCCCTTACTCACAGTCGTCTGATTTTGGTTGGACGACTGTGAGCTGCCATGTAGAAGGCACAAAAGAGGGATCCTCGGTTTGATGTTTTTGTATGTGTGGTTTTCAAAAAAATGGCTCGTAGAGAATGAAACCGAGATCGAGAAATTTAATGACTTTGATAGGCTCTTGGTTTGAGTTAGATTGAATAGAGCGGTAAAGACTAGTAGACCTTAAAATACCAGAATGAGCATTGGGCCAACTAGATTTCCTTTCTGAACCAATGTAACGTTCGACACGTTACAAATAGTTAATCTAATTCCATAATGGATGAATATTTAACGATGTTAAGAAACCAGTTATTTCATAAGCTTAACCTGTTAGTAGGAAAATTCATGGGTCTTGACCCAATCCGCATTGAATAGGGCAGGAAATACATGTGGAATTCTATATCAATGGTTGAACCAAATACTTTCTGACAACAACAACAACAACAGTCCCAGTGCCTCACGGGCTCCGGCAATAAGCAAGGTTTGGGGGTGGATGTACGCAGCCTTCCCCATTCCGAGTGGAAAAGAGGCTGTTTCCAAGGACCCCCAACCTGAATAATCAGTTTACTAACACTGTAATTTGTATAATATTATCGTATCATATCAGATTTTGCTGATATGCAAAAACATGTAATAAAGCATACATAAATAAAGAGAGAAGAGAAGTGGCCTCAACAAGGTGTGGCAACAATTGTTCTTCTCCTTGTCTTGCATTCATTGTAGATGGATCTAACTTGTCACTTTGCCAATTGTAACCTGCCAAACTACAATATGGTTAAAAGAAAGCCGTAAACGAGTTCAGTCAAAACGCTGTTGCAAGTCAGTTTGTTATAAAGTTCGAAATGCATGGCTAAAAAATAAGCCCAATAAAGGTTGAGTTTCAATGCTCGCGAGTGTAAATGAGTCAATGTCAACGTATTCATGTAAATGAGCCGTAAACGAGGACTTTCCAGGAGGTCACCCATCACGATACTACTCTTGCCTAAGTACGCTTAATTTCGGAGTTCTAATGGAACCCGATGCATTAGTACCTGGTAAATGAACCCTTATTAATACCAGAGTAATATTTTTAAAATTTATTGCTATTATTCAGTAAAAGTTATATTATTATTAAGATAATAATATTTTTTGTTCTAAGAATAATAATACAGTAAATTAAAATTACCGAATAATTTTAGGAAATTGAACCAACGATAAGAGCAAGTGACAGCGTGGACTTTGATATCCACACTCCCATCCTCTTTAATATCCTCGTAGGCATTGCCAGCGTGGAGAAGCCACATCTGAGAAGGGGCATTTATGGGATTTCTCCATTCTCCAGGGGTATTTTTGGAATTACGTGGAAGCGCGTAAATTGGACACGTCAGCTCGCTGGGGTTTACTTTGAGTGCTGATATCATTGGACTCACTCCACAAACTGCTCCCATTGATCCTGCATTTATGACGTCAGCTTTCAACTTTTATTATTAAATTTTTACATTTTTAGTTCTATTAGAACTCTGAAATTAAACGCGTTTGAGCGAGAGTAATATTTAGATGTGTGATCTCCTAAAAAGTCCTCGTGTTACCAACCTTATAAAGTTGGGGATCCTTAAAAACAGCCTCTTGGCAGGGTTACACCCCGAAGGATTAAGGCTACGTACATTCACCCCTCCTGGACCCCGCTTATATCGGAGCCCTTGAGGAACTGGGTTTGTTGTTGTTGTTGTACACTGTTAGTCCCTCATGTTATAAGTTTGTTTACATATGTTCTTTATCTTTTTAAATTTGTTCAAATTAGTCTCTCATCTTTATAACTTTGGTAAAACTCGGCCTTTGTTCTTTAAATTAGTCCCTAATCTTTTCTTTTGTTTAAAATGCTGCGTCATGTTTTATTTAACGACAAATTTAGTCCACCGTATGGTGTACCAAATTAGTTAAAAATTAAACAGATGACGGACCAAATTTATCTTAATATAAGACATTAGGGACTAAAATAAAGCAATATTCCCAATGCCCTAAGAGCTCCCACCTAAGCATGGTCTTGGGGGAGGGTGGATGTAAGCAGCCTTCCCCCTTCAGGGTATATATTTATGAGAACCCTCAACCTAAAAGGTGCAATACGAGGACTTCCCAGGAGGTCACCCATCTTGGTACTACTCTCGTCCAAGTATGCTTAACTTCGGAGTTTTAATAAAATATTAGGGACTAATTTAAACAAAAGAAAAAAATCAGGACTAATTTGAACAAATTTAAAAAGACGGGGGATCAATTTGAACAAATTTATAAACAAGAGGAACCAACAGTGTAAATAACTCATTTATTATTTGAGTATTCTATATTTTAATATATATAATAAGATATTATATATGAGATTTGAATATTTTATCACTTGAATATCTCATATGTTAGAAATTTGATGAATTCTTCAAGAATATGATGTCAAGACATTTAAGTGATAAATTATCAAATCTCACGATACAGAAGAGAATAGTATGATTACGAACCGAAAACATCGAGCTTGATACGATTGGCGAACAAGATGTAATGAGAATCAGTGAAAGCCCAGTCATGAATCATCAAATGATCTCCTATTTTGAACTCTCTCTTTTGCTTTAATTTCAACTTCCTATCATATTCTGCATTCAATATTATTTTATAAGATTCAATTTTGTCTTCTGATGTTTTTGATCGGATAAAAAAACAACAACAAATACAGTGCTTCAAGTGCTTCCGCGTAAGCGGGGTTTGGGGGTGGATGTACGCAACCTTACCCTTTCAGGGTGTAACCCTGCCGAGACACTATTTCTGAGGACCCACAACCTTGGTTGGCAACACGAGGACTTCCTAGAAGGTCATACATTCTAGTGCTACTCTTGCCCAAGCACGTTCAACTTCGGAGTTTTAATGGAATCCGGTGCCTTAGTGCCTAGTAAATGAACCCTATGATTTTGATAGGATGCCGGAAAAATTTTTATTTATTTAGACGAAAACAATCTAAGATATTAAAAAAATAAATTAAAAGACTAAAGTATTTTATTATTATTACTATTACTATTAATATTATTATTGTTATTATTATTATTACTATTATTATTACTACTACCACTATTATTAATTATTGATGTGAAACATAGGGGTATAAATGAGCCGAGTTGGCTCGCGAGTTGTCATAAACCTCGAAAGGCTTGGCTCACTTCGAGCTCGAGCCGGCTCGTTTAACTTATCGAGCCGAGTCCGAGCCTAGTGAAGCTCGAGCTCGTAAGCTCGTGAGCCCAAACGAGCTTTTTTAATATAAAATTATTGATTAAATATGACTAATAAAGCCAAATTTGAGGCTAAATAAGTCGAGCCCGAACTTAATCGAGCCTAGATTGAGCTTAAATGAGCCAAAATATTGCAACTTCAGTCCGAGCTCGCCGAGTTTAGATCGAGCCGAGCCCAAGCCAAAGCTTAATAAAAACGAGCTGAGTCTCGAGCTTGGAAGGCTCGGTCTCGACTCGGCTCAAATACATGTAAAAAAGAAAAGATATGGTCACCGTAGAAAGTGAAGTGACTACGAGGGAGCAACATGTCCTCAGCATTGCAAGACAAAATTACAAGTCTGCCCTTCCTATCATCCACTTTGTAATGTGATAATATCCTCTTTCCCGGCATCTTCAACACTCCTGTCCAATTATTATTAGACACGATACGAGAATTAAATGAAATTTAATACATTTATATACTATTTACTTGTACATATAAAACATTTAATTAAAATTTTGTTGACTTACCAAATATTATATACATTTAATTAAAATTTTGTTGACTTATCAAATATTATATGTGATTACGTTTATGTCTATAACAATTCCTTTTAAATTTAGGTATAACGTATACAACAACAACAACAACATACCCAATGCCTCAAGGGCTCCCGCATAAGCAGGGTCTGGGAGGGATGAATATACGCAGCCTTACCCCTTCAAGGTGTAACCCTATCGAGAGGTTGTTTCCGAGGACCTCCAACCTTATAGGGTAGGCAATACGAGAATTTCTCAGTAGGTCACCCATCCTGATACTGCTCTCGTCCAAGCACGCTTAACTTCGGAGTTCTAATGGGATTCGGTTGCATTAGTGCCTGGTAAATGAATCCTAAATTTAGGTATAACATATTGTTAGGTTTATGTCCCAAAATATACTTGGCGCATAAAGAAGAAGTGTCGTGAAGACCCCGATCGATCGGGTGGAGCTCGATCGATCGGGAATGTTACGTAAACAAAGGACGTCTGCAGAGAAGCGGCCGATCGATCGGGAAACAGGTTTTTTGCGAGTCTATAAATACGGACGAGGGTTCATCGTATTTCGTATCCAAAGTCAAAGTGAGGTTATTTCCCTGCGCGGCGCCGCACCAATAAAACGAGAGTGTGTTGAGAGAGAATCCTTGTAATTCATCTTCTTCTTTTGTTCAATAATAAAAGCTCTGATCTTCACCCCTGGTTTTCTCCCCTTTCAATTGTAAAGGGGTTTCCACGTAAATCCTTGTGTCTATTGTTTCGTTTCTCTTTTAGTCCGATTGTTTCTCGTTATTGTCGTGGTATTTGATTCAATTCAGATCCGAATATATTGTTTATTTCGGCACAAATTGGTATCAGAGCTCGGTTCTTCGAATTGATACAATGACGTCAGGTATTAAAACCGAGGTTGAGAAATTCAATGGTCAGGGAAGCTTTAGCTTATGGCAGGTCCGTGTGAAAGGACTCCTGACTCAGAACGGCTTGAAGAAAGCACTGGAGGGGAAAGAGAAGAAACCAGAAACGTTGACCGAGGCACAGTGGAAAGAGTTGGATGAGAAGGCTCTGACGGCTATACAGATGTGTTTGGCTGACGATGTTTTGTCATAGGTATTGGAGATTAAAACCGCACAGGAGTTATGGGAGAAATTGTTACACATGTTTTGCCACAAGTCAGTCTCCAACAAACTCGCAGTGAAAAGGTGGTTGTACACTTTTCGTATGTCAGAAGGTACATCTCTTAAAAACCATCTTAGCGAATTTACCTCAATTATTCATGAATTAAAGGCTTTGGATGATGTCCCTAAGGACGAGGATTAGGCTATGATTTTATTGTGTTCGCTCTCAAATGCGTATAAGGGCTTCGTAGAAAGCATGATATACGGGGGTAGGGCAACTATTACTGTTGATGAAGTAAAAAGAAACCTAGTGAGTAAAGAACGGGTAGATAAGGAATTATCTGACTCTGTGAATGTCTCGGGCAGTGGCTTACATGTGAGAGGTCAATCAGAACATAGGGGATCTAATGGTGGGAATAAGTCTAGGTCCAAATCTAGACATAAGAACCTGTCATGTCACTATTGTCACAAAAAAGGGCACATAAAGAAAGACTGTTACAGATATAAGAATAAATCAAAAGAGGGTAATAGGGGTGACCAGGGTAAGGACAAGTCCGCTGAGGCTAGTGTTGTAGAGGAGGATAGTGAAGGGGAATTTCTATTAGCTGCTGATTCTCAGTCCAGGTCCATAGATAAGTGGGTCATGGATTCGGGTTGTTCGTTTCATGTTACTCCAAACAGAGACTGGTATTCCACGTATAAGTCTATACAAGGTGGGGTTGTCTTGATGGGTAATGATGCTGCTTGTAAGGTAGTGGGTGTTGGAACAGTCCATGTGAGAATGTTTGATGGAACTATTAGAACCTTAAGTGATGTTCGTCACGTCCCAGTTTTGAAAAAGAACTTGATTTCTCTAGGTACCCTTGAATCTAATGGGTACAAGTACACTGCTGAAGGTGGAGTCATGCGGGTCAGTAAGGATGCGTTAATTGTGATGAAAGGAAATAGGGTTGGTACTTTGTATGAGCTTGCAGGTACAACCGTGACAGGTGCAGTTGCTGTTTCCACATCTGCTATGACAGATGCAGAGATCACAAGACTATAGCACATGAGAATGGGTCATATTGGTGACAAAGCATTGTCTGAGCTGAGTAAGAGGGGACTTCTTTGTGGTCAGTCAACAGGACTGACAGGATTCTGTGAGCACTGTATTTATGGGAAGCAGAAGAGAGTCAGCTTCCAGGCAGCAGTGCATCAGACCAAGGGGACATTAGACTATATACATTCTGATCTGTGGGGACCTTCCAGAGTGGCTTCTAAAGGTGGGTCCAGGTATATTCTAACGTTCACTGAGGACTACTCACGTAAAGTTTGGGTCTATTTTCTTAAGTAGAAAAATAAAGTGTATGATATCTTCAAGAAGTGGAAAGTTTTGCTTGAAAAACAGACAGGGAAGCCGATTAAGAGGTTGAGGACTGATAATGGTCTTGAATTTGTCGAAGGGGACTTCACTAAATTTTGTGAAGATCAGGGCATAGTCAGACACAGGACATGTACAGGTCGACCTCAGCAGAATGGAGTGGCTGAAAGGTTAAATAGGACGTTACTTGAGAAGGCTCGTTGTATGCTTTCAAATGCAGGTTTTAAGAAAGAATGGTGGGCAGAAGCAGTTAGCATGGCTTGCTACCTTGTGAACAAGACACCGCATTCTTCATTATAGATGAAGACTCCTGAAGAGGTATGGTCTGGTTCAACTTCTGATTATTCTCAGATCAAAGTTTTTGGTTTTCCTGCATATGCATATGTTAATGATGGAAAGCTGGAGCCTAGGGCCAAGAAGTGCATCTTTCTTGGTTATACGTCAGGTGTGAAGGGATATAGACTGTGGGATCCATGTGTTCAGAAGTTTCTGACTAGTAGAGATGTTACTTTCAATGAGTCGACTCTACTTAATCCGCCACACACACCCTCCATTGACAGAGATACTGTTCAGGTTGAGACACCTGATGATACAGAGATACAGTCAGATCAGCAGATTGTTCAGCTTGAGAGTATTCCAGCACCTCAGGTACGGGTTTCTGATATTGTTACTGATAATGTAGAAACAGGTCAGCAGGTAGAGCATATTACTATAGCTGGTGGTAGACCGAGGCGACAGATCAGGCCTCCTGAGAGATATGGGTATGAGGAGATAATTGCCTATGCCCTCTCTATTGCTGAAACGTTAGATGATAGTGAGCCGACTTCGTATACAGAGGCTGTATCGAGATCAGATGCTGAGAAGTGGCTCGTTGCTATGAATGAAGAGATGTTGTCTCTTCATAAGAATCAGACTTGGGAACTGGTGAAGCCTCCTATAGGGAAAAGACTGGTTGGATGCAAATGGGTCTTCAAGAGAAAAGAGGGCATTCCTAGAGTGGAAGATGCGAGGTACAAGGCACGTTTGGTAGCTAAAGGCTACAGTCTGGTACAAGGTGTTGATTTTCATGATATTTTCTCACCTGTAGTTAGACACACTTCTATTCGTGCATTATTGTCTTTGGTTGCCATGCATGGTTTTGAACTAGAACAATTGGATGTCAAAACTGCATTTTGCATGGTGAACTAGAAGAGATTATCTTTATGCATCAGCCCGAGGGTTTTGTTGTTGAAGGAAAAGAAGATCATGTGTGTTTGCTTAGACGGTCTTTATATGGTTTAAAGCAATCTCCTAGACAGTGGTATAGGAGATTTGATCAGTTCATGACAAGTCATGATTACATCAAGAGTAAGTACGACAGTTGTGTGTACTTCAGAAAGACAGATTCAGGCTTTATTTATTTGCTTTTGTACGTTGATGACATGTTGATTGCAGCACGAGATATGAAAGATATCGATGATTTGAAATCAATGCTGAAGAGTGAATTTGAGATGAAGGATTTTGGAGCAGCTAGGAAGATATTAGGCATGGAAATTCATAGAGACCGAGAAGCTGGAAAATTATACTTGTCTCAGGAGAAGTATATTGAGAAGGTGTTAGACAGGTTTCATATGAAGGATGCTAACCCGGTTAGCACACCCTTAGCAGCTCATTTCAGACTTTCAGCGTTAGATTCGCCTCAGACTGAGGAGGACATCAGGTACATGTCTCAGATTCCTTATTCTAGTGTAGTGGGCAGTATAATGTATGCGATGGTCTGTACGCGTCCAGATATTGCTTTTGCTGTGAGCAGAGTTAGTAGGTACATGGCGAATCCGGGCAGAGAACATTGGCATGCAGTAAAGTGGATTCTCAGGTATCTTCGTGGAACCTCTGATTTATGTTTGGAATATGGGAAAAGTAAGTGTTGTTTGGTTGGGTATGTAGATTCTGACTATGGTGGAGACCTTGATAAGTGAAGGTCCATTTCAGGGTATGTGTTTTGTTTAGGTGACACAGCTATCAGTTGGAGAGCGTGTTTGCAGCCTGTTACAGCACAATCTACTACCGAGGCCGAGTACATGGCAGTAATAGAAGCATTCAAAGAAGCCGTCTGGTTGAGAGGATTAATCAATGAAATCAGTGTCGAGCAGGGGACAGTTAGAGTATACTGTGATAGTCAGTCCGCTATTCACCTAGCGAAAGATCTGATGACTCATTATGACCGAACGAAACATATTGATATGAAGCATCACTTTATCAGAGATCTGATTGACGAGCGGAAGGTGGAGTTGAGGAAGATTGGGACTGAAGATAACCCACCTGACATGTTCACAAAAGTTCTACCAAGTAGCAAGTTCGAGCATTGCTCGAATTTAGTGGGTCTTTCAGTTTGATGTATGTTGGCCCCGGTTGAGGGGACGTTTGTGGAGAAGGTGGAGTTTGTTTTATTGTTGATGTTAATTTTGAGCCAAGGTGGAGATTTGTTAGGTTTATGTCTCAAAATATACTTGGCGCATAAAGAAGAAGTGCCGTGAAGACCCCGATCGATCGGGTGGAGCTCGATCGATCGGGAATGTTACGTAAACAAAGGACGTCTGCAGAGAAGCGGCCGATCGATTGGGAGGAGCCGATCGATTGGGAAACAGGTTTTTTGCGAGTCTATAAATACGGACGAGGGTTCGTCGTATTTCATATCCAAAGTCAAAGTGAGGTTATTTCCCTGCGTGGCGCCGCACCAATAAAACGAGAGTGTGTTGAGAGAGAATCTTTGTAATTCGTCTTCTTCTTTTGTTCAATAATAAAAGCTCCGATCTTCGCCCGTGGTTTTCTCCCCTTTCGATTGTAAAGGGGTTTCCACGTAAATCCTTGTGTCTATTATTTCGTTTCTCTTTTAGTCCGGTTGTTTCTCGTTATTGTCGTGGTATTTGATTCGATTCAGATCCGAATATATTGTTTATTTCTGCACACATATATTCTCAACTAATCTTGATTTTTATTGGAAAGAATACAGATAGATATTATAGAACGTATATTATATGGCTAACATGAAAAAATGCATATTTTACTGTAATATTAGCAGTAATACTTAAAACCCCCTTTTTTTGGGGGGGGAGGGGGGGGAATGAATACGTGTTTAATATGCCAATCATACCAGTATTTGATAACAACGATTTATAGTATAACTCCTTATGCTTTATCTCTAATATCAACCAGTATTTCCTTGTGAAATGCAAGGTTCGTGTTTATGCTATAAGTAATTTTAATTCAAAAATTGTCATTGTATAAAAAATTCGTATGCTTTTTGAATCATTGTCCAATTTATGTATTTCATTTTTTTTTTAAAATGTTGTTCTGTTGGAGGTGGTTTTTATTTTGCTCTGTTGTGTTCTTTTTGCTGTTTTGATATTGTTCTGGAGGTTGTGCTTGTCTCTTTTGTTTTGCAAGTTTCTTCTTATTTTTCCCTTTCCACACTTTGTTTGTGCTTCTTAGGTCTCTTGTTTGAGACGCTGGCTTTTATATCGCGAGTTTATCCTCGCTAACTATCGAAACTCAACCATCACCACTCTAGAAGAGTGTCGATGGAGTTCTGGTGCAAACTCCGTGCTCAACATTTTCTTAACGTATTTGCCTCATTTTTAATTGTCGGGAAAAAAAACTGTAATATATAGAAAGATTTATTTCTGATATTATAAAACTAATATTATTATATTTTTAATTGTGTCAGTTGAAAAAATTCATAAAACTTTGTGACTTTTATTTTCTTTCCCATGTACATACCATAAAGAATGGGCTTCAACAAACGAGCAACGACATCCCATATGCCAACATCGGTATCATCTGATCCGTCATTGGATATCCGATCTTCTCCGTCGATCAAATGAAATCTCCCGATCGTGTCCAGTGTCCGAGGATCGATCTCGTAGGGGGCACCACCTTCCCAAAGGCAAAATAAACGTCGGCCCCACCCTAGTACAGTGGTGTTCGCTACGTTCTTCATCACCTTTACGTTTCCGACCATCTTTCCACCTTTTATCAGGGTGTTCAAAAAAATTAGTAATTAAATTACAAAATCAAAATTTTGAAACATTAAAATAAAAATTCAGATTTGTTAAAAAGATTTAGCCTATTTTTTGTAACTAATTTACTGTAATAATATAAATTTAGGATATTTATATCAAAAGTCAGTGTACTTTGCCACTATATTAATATAGTTTTTTTTTTATTACTTGTAATTTTGCCAGTGTAGTCTCTGGACAATTTACTTAGCGACAGTTGAGTCCTAATATAAAATTGAATTTAAGTCAACGACGTAATTTTTAATCCGTGGTTCTTTCAGACGCACGTAGTCTAATACAGCCCAATTTGACCCTGCCCGTGACCATTAAAAATAACGTCAATTCTTTGGAACCAAAAACAACAACAACAGATCGAGTGCCTCAAGGGCTCCCGCATAAGTGGGATCTGGGATGGATGGATGTATGCAGCCTTACCCCTTCAGGGTGTAACCCTGCTGAGAGGCTGTTTCCGAGGACCCCTAACCTCATAGGGTTGGCAACACGAGGACTTCCCAAGAGGTCACCCATCCTGGTACTACTCTTGCCCAAGCACGCTTAGCTTCAAAGTTATAATGGGATTTGTTAGTACCTGGTAAATGAACCCTAGACACAATGAGAAAACCGACCTCTTAATACCGAAAATGGACCTCTGTGTGTAAACCTCCACGAGCCATTTATTGCATCACACTCCTCTGACTGAGCCTCAGTCTTGACGTACTTAGCCATGAACCTCACCTCCCCATTGGGTCCATCAATTTCAAACGCCCGAAGGTAACCATGACCATCCAGCGGATGAACCATTGACCCATGGTCATCAGTTAAGATACCTGGTCCAGTAAGATAGTATGTTCCCGAAGGAAAATCCTTCGGGATGGCACCATTAATAGCCTTAAGCTTGATAGGGTTCGAGACTTCCAATCGTTGTGACATGAACAAGGACTGATAGTCCCGGAACGCGACCATCTCGTCGTCCACGTCTCTTGTTAGAACTTGATCACTAGGTACTGCAATCGATATGGCACGAGGAATATGGACGTTGGCTCGCAACTGGGTCGTGCTCGGTCGAGTTATCGATTTTCCGATCGACGACGACGGAAAGGTAAGGGCAGAGGTGTGGAAGGGCTTGGCTTGCATTTGCCTTAGTAGGAAGTGAACTTGGCTACATGGGCAGTGACTTAAGTGTATTAGGTTGCTAAATATATAGAGAATTTTTTTTTTTTTTTTTTTTTTTTTTTTTTTGTAAAAGGTGTTTACGAGATGGGTATTTTAATCTGAAAGTCTTTTTTCTGCTTTCATTTTGAAAGGAGAAGCATTATTCTTCCGCTTTTATTTAAAAGCAGAAAATAAGATCGGTTTCTGTTTGGGACATTTTTCTTTGTAAACCAATCGTTCTCGAATCTTGGAAAATAAAAAGCTTTTTTTCTTGAAAATAAAAATATTTTTTTCCAGAGAAAAGCTTACAAACAGACTCTTAAGTGTTTGAAATGACCCCAACCATGAATTTAGGAGTGTAAATGAGCTGAGTTGGCTCACGAGCCCTTGCTAGCCAACTCGCCATAAAGCTCGGCTTGCTTTGAGCTTGAGCGGAGCTAAGTCGGCTCATTTGGCTTATCTAGCTGAGCCCGAGCCTAGTGAAGCTCGAGCTTATAAGCTCGTAAGCCTAAACGAGCCTAAGCGAGCTTTTTTTTTAGTCTTATGTATTTTCTTAAATATTGGCTAACAGAACAATATTAGAGCCGGAATGAGTCAATCCTGAGCCCAAACAAGTCGAAACGAGCCTATATTGAGCTCATATGAGCCGAAATATTGCACTCCCAATTTGAAACTCACCGAGTTTGGATCGAGTTGAGCCGAGCTCGAGCCTTCAAATATACTCCTACATGAATCCTTTCAAGGAATGGATTGACCAGATACGTACATCCAAATAGCAAAATTTGAATCTACAACAGGCGGAACATAGAATCAAAACAGTAACACACAAAAAAAAAAACCGACATATTTTAATTACCCAATTTGCCGTCATATTAGCTTCCCGAAAAGAATAATAAACAATAACCATATCACATCTAGCACAAACAATATGGACAACAATTGACATTCCCAAATGGCAGACATATATTATGTGCTTGATTTGCCATTATGTTACTCTAATTATGCTTTGGTAATATTTTTATCAAATTTACTTATCTAAAGGTAATTATCTTAATCACATATTTATATTTTGATATTATTTTTATACACCCACACAAAAAATTAATTAAGAGGATATAACACGCAATCATCGGATCTCATTAGAACTCCGAAGTTAAATGTGCTTAGACAAGAGTAGTACCAATAGGTGACCTCCAGAGAAATCCTCGCGTTGCACCCCTCAGGTTGAGGGTTCTCGGAAACAGCCTCCGAATAGCACCCTAAAGGGAGAAGGCTACGTACATTCATCCAAACACCCCCCCCCCCCCAAGACTCTGCTTAAGCGGGAGCCCTTGGGGCACTAAAAATATTGCTTTTTTAGTTGAGTTAAATGTTGATGAGCCAAGGAGCGAGTCTCACGAGTTCAGGTACTGTTGGGCTCATTCACGGCTCTAGTAAGAAAGAACTTAGGTGTCTTTCTTGGTAAAGAATATCTTAATTAGACGGTGACAATGAGCGAAATTTGGATCGGGTTCATTTCCATTTATGAAACGAAACGGAAACGTAAAACTTGATATTGAAAACGTCATGATCGAAAGAACTCAAAATCCATCAAAAATGAGATATTTTGTACTAAGAATTTTTGAATATAATGACTACTGTTACGAGCTATTTATAGTTAGGGATGGCAAAGGGGCAGGGCGGGTACGGCGCGTGCCTCCATACCCGAACCGGCCACCCAAATTCTATACCTGTACTCAGCCCATTGCCTGCCACTGGTATAAAGTGGATACCCATACCGGTCCCGGAGGGTACAAACCCAATCCCATAGCCGCCCCATTACCCGCGGATATCCAACGGGTATCAGTTACCCATCCCGTACCCTCCCTAATGTGCGTAAAAAACAATTATCTCTACCCGTTCATATTAGTTATTTAATACTATTTTAAAAATTAATTATATTTTTTTTATAACATTGGTAAATAATTTGGATTATTGAATTTAAGCAACATTTTTTAATTTAAAAGTTGACTATGTATAAAATGGAGCGAGTATGATAGGTATGAGATGAAGCGAGGCGGGTATGGAGAGGGGCGAGGCGGGTACAAAACTATACCTATACCCGCTTCATACCCGTGGCGAGTACGGGGCTGGTACCTGAGGATAGCGGGTTTTACTCGCCCCATTTCCACCCCTATTTATAGTCATAACACAAACAAGAACCCCGAAAGTGCACTGTTACAAAAATGTCACTATACTATTTAGGTAAAGCAAAAGTTGTCTAGAGGCTGAATTTGAAACATTAGGCAAGAGTTACAGAAAAGTGGTTGGCTTTACATAGTTTAGTGCGAGAGCTTTGCACCAATATGTAATGCGGCTAGTAACTCTTTACAGATTAAAAGTTATGATTGTTTCACACGAGTGGATCAAAGTTTCAGGGTCACCCGTTGTTACAGAACAAATAAATTAATCATGTGTTAGATATGTGATTAAATAGTAATTTAGCAGGTAGCTTTATTTTAGTGATAATGTAGGTTATTTTCTCTTTTATTATGTAATTAAGATATTAGTTAGTTATCCTCATCTCCAATCTATATAAATAGGAGATGGTTTCTAATTGATCCTAAGTTGGACCGACCCGATCTTAGTTAGTTTGGTACTATCTCCTGATTTGAGCTAGCTGAGTCTTCAATCCAATAACCTGTTCCACTTCAATCCAATTTTCAACCAACCCGATCTTATTTAGTTCGGTCCACCGTCTCCTAATTTGAGCTAGCTGAATCTTCAATCCAATAATATGATTCTGTCAAATAACCATTTTTCTCAAAAGTTTAAGCTGATGGGTGAAGGCCCATAAATAGTTTTATACTCTAACGTGCCCTCTCACACGAATGCCCGTTAGGCTTGAAGCGTGGATAATGCACAGACTCACTTCATACTTTATGCTTAAATTGTTTTTAATATTGAAGTGGGGATTATTGAGATTCGAACTTGTAATCTCTTGGTCAATAAAACTTTAATACCATGTTAAGAAACAATCTTTTTTAAAAATTTAAACCAATAGATAAAGATCCGAAAATAATTTTATATTCGAATTGGATCCGATTTTCGAACCCACGTGTAGAGAGGCCAGAGTCTCTACTTTTGCGGTGGGTCAACGCTAACTCATACCTTCAGAAAAGCCATGCCATGCCTCGCCACGTGTCCTTTCTCGCTAATATGTGTCACTCAAAAAATTGTCCACACAAATTGCTTTTTTTTCCGTTAATTAGCAACATAGTGGTAATACATAGCAGACAATTCGACGAAGCGAGTCTTAAGCCAACCTGTAAAAAAAGGGGACCAAAATGAGAAAACCAAACAAACAAGAAGACAAGTAAAAACAGACAAAACACAACGAGCCTTAAATATCACTAGGGAAGACACAGAAACGTGGCCCACCAAAAGACAGAAAATAGGACAATGAAGCCATAAATCTATTGAAACAAGGCCCTTAATGAAAGCGGATCAAAACCATCAAAATTTGGCCCCTAGTCTTTTCCCTGTCTCCAGCATGCGATCTGCGACAAGAATTTTACCAGCATCTTTAATGCTATTGCCATTTTTTACCATTTTCTTCTTTTTTTTTTGTGTGGCCGAGCCCTTCACATATCTCTTCATGCTATTCTCACGCAAATTGCTAAATTGATGCATAATAATTTTTTGAGTTATCTATGCTAAAATTCTATATATTTTATCTATTGCACTAACTTAGTCCTTGTACTTTTAATTATTTCAGTTTAGTCCCTGTATAATTCAAAATATGTCAATTTGGTCCTTAAAGAAAATTTTATGTTAAGTTTTTCATAAAATTTTTAATGGGTCAGTCACGAATTGAGTTAAATTGAGTAAACGGGTGAATTTATAATAAGTTGCTTGCATGTAACATAATTTTGTTGTTCAAAATGTTTTGAATTAATCAGGGACTAAATTGACATAATTAAAAGTGCAAAGATCAAATTGACACAATGGGCAAGTACAGGGACCTTTAACATAAATAACCCTAAATCTTTTTTTTATTTATTTATAGAAAATCACTTTTAAAAATAGTCAATTTTTTTCTTAAAGATCACAACTTTTTAATTTATAAAAAAATAACTTCATAAGTCTAAATTCTTTGATCAACCACCTATATTGGCGCTGTTAGATTTTTTGTTGATGTTATACGTGTAATTTTGTGTTTTCTTGTACAAAAATAGGGAGAGAAACACACATATTAGCATGGAATCACTTGGTAGTAATATACTTTACAGTCTCTATGTGCAAATTGAAATCCCACTACATGTCTGTATGTATAGATTTGAACTTAGGCATCGAGCCACCTCAAATAGTATAATATTTTACCAAAACTGTGTTAATATTGGCATGTGTTATATTTATATATATAACCTAAAGAAATCACACATGTAATTCAAATGCACGACGTTGATACAGATGGTTGATTGAAAAAAATTTAGTTATGGTGGTTAAATGCAAACAAGACTACTTTTGAAAGTGGTTTTTCATAAAAAGTCCAAATTAAAATTGCTATTAATTACTGATTAAAATTTTTAATTAATACAAATTAAAATTGATATCTCGGGTGGAAAGGGAGAGGCAGGCCGAAAAAGAGATGGATGGAGACGATCCGACACGACCTCACCCACCTAAACCTAAGGAGAAGATGGCTTTAGATAGAGCTCATTGGAGGACTAGCATAGGGGATAGCCAATGTCGTAGCGTAGAATAAATGAGCATATTTTGGCTAGCACTAGCGCCCTTAAACTTATATACTTACCTGTTTGGTTTACTTAATATATCTGGAAGCTGTTTTATTGTTTATTGCTGCTTTATGCTTTCTTTATGCTTGCTTTCTATGCCATTGTTTTATGCTCTAATGCTTTTATGCTTCTCACGTTATTAGTCCTCTGACACAGCTTTCCTTTGAAGTAGCACCTTGAAGGGGTAAGACTACGTACATTCCTCTCCCCCAACCTTGCATATGTAGGAGCTCTTAAGGCACTGAGTCGGTGTTTGTTGTTGTGGTTCTTCTTGTTGATTACTCCTTTGTAGAGGTGGCCAACGGGCCGGGCCGGGCCTCGGGCCTATTTTTATTTTCGGCCGGGCCCGGCCCGGGCCTCGGGCCTCGTGCCTATTTTTATTTTCGGCCGAGCCCGGCCCGGGCCCAACGGCTCTAAAAAGATCCGTTGGGCTTGTTTTAAACAGCCGTTCAATGGCTCTTTTGTAAAGAGCCATTGAACGGCTCTTTTATTAAAAAAAAAAAATTTATATTTTTTTCCTATAAATACTTAAACCTTCCCAACTCATTTTCTCACCAATTCTTCAATCCTCTCTTCTCTCTCTATACATTCATCATCTCCTATCTTCTCTAACTTTGCTAATTGCAAAAATTGTGATCTAAAGTTCGAAGTTCGTAAAGTATTTGGCTGAAGTTCCAATTTCATTGTTCTCTCGTTTCGGTAATTTTAGTATCGCAATTTTATTTGATTCGCATTTTTAGTTATTTAATTTGCATTACTACTTGCATTTTATAAATACTAATCAATTATACTAATATGGCACACAGCTCTTCATCATCTTCTGGAGTCGGTCGTGCTAGTTCTAGCTCTTCTCGGCCACCCAGAATCCCTAAAAGGAGTAAAATTGTCTTACTTGATACTGAAAAACGAGCTTTTATACGACCAGACCCAACACCCCCATACACTAATGATAGCATAGATTATGATTTTTCACAACAACAAGATTATCATGAGTCAGGTGGTGGTGGGGTTGGAGACTCACAAACTAATGAGGAACCCACCCCCACCACCGAAGCCCAGCTTGAAACTAGTACCTCTACTAGTAGGCGTACAACTAGTGGGGTATGGAAGCACTTTACCCTTAATAAGACAACTAATAAAGCAACTTGTAAATTATGTGACCCACCTAAGGATTTTAGCCATCAACCTGGTAGTGGGACGGGTACATTAAACAGACATATACTTAGGTGCCACCCCGAGCAATTCCCAGAAAAGAGCCAACAACGTTTAGTACAACAAGTGACCGGTGCACTTGCTAATTTTAGGTTCTCTCAGGAGAGCAACCGAAAGGGGCTAGCTAAATATATAATTATGAGTGAAAGGCCTTTTAATACCGCGAAGACCCAAATTTCGTCAACTACCTCCAACGAAATGTTAATCCCACCATTGTGAGGATTCCTCGGAACACTGTAAAGCGGGACGCTTTTACGTTGTACGACGGGATGAAAACTGGGATCTTCACACATTTTGCGACGAACACGAGCATGTTCTCGTTGCCGTCAGACGTATGGATGTCGAAACCCGGCCAACCTTATATGTCCATAACGGCACATTAGACCGATGAATCCTTCATCATGCAAAAGCGGATAATTCATTTTGGACTTTTAGATTGCCTCCACAATGCCGAGGTAATTATGGGTGTGATTATGTCGGCAGTCCGCGACTGGGGCATAGAGCGACGTATCTTCAGTATTACGTTCGACAATGCTACCAATAACACTGCAGCCGTTACACATTTAATTAGGCAAATGAGACCCATGTTAGGTGGGAAGTGTTTCCATATTCGTTGCGTTTGTCACATTTTGCATTTAATGGTAACAGATGGTTTAGATCACATAAAAGCATCCCTTATCACTTTAAGATCGATAATAATATCTGTAAAATCATCCAGCACTAGAAAAAGAAAATTTAAAAATTTATATAGGTTGCATAACATAGAATATAAACAATTCAAATTAGAATCCCAAAATAGTTGTCGTCTACGGTAGAAATGTTAGAGCGCCTTCTACTGTACAAAAACGTTATAATGGAATACGCCCAGGAAAATTGTGCATAATGGAGCGATTACAACCTGGCCGGTATAAATTGGGAGACAATAGATCAAATTTGTAACTTTTTTATTATGTTTAAAGAGGCAACAACATTTTTTTCGGGTTGCTACTATCCGACCATGCCTCAAGCAATATCAAGATTGCTTGATATTGTCAATTGAATGGTGGGTAATGAATCCAACCCCATTTTGTTCTCATCGATTCAGGCAATGAAAGAAAAGTTTGTCAAATATTATTTTAAACTACCTCTTACATACTGCTTTGCAATTATTTTAGACCCTCGTTGTAAACGCTCGGGTTTCAACTTGTTTTGCCAACATTTTTTCACGTATTTGGATCCTTCTCTTAATATCGACACTTTCATTGCCGATGTCGATAACGACTTGCATAGTTTATTTTCTTAATATTCCCGTCAATTAGCATCCAATAATCCTAGTACTGCTGCAGTAAAATCTTCCACATCTAGTGGAAGTAGTTCACACACATCATATTCGTGGAAGCTGTTGGAGCAATTTAAGCCCACAGCAGCCCCCACATCATGTGACGAGTTAGATTATTATTTGCGGACATCGATGGTCCATATTTTCGGGCCGCCGGCCAACCCGAATTTTGACATGTTACAATGGTGCAACACAAACCAAATCCAGTATCCCGTGCTTTCCACCATGGCACGTGATATACTAAGTTATCCGGTGTCTTCAGTAGCATCAGAGTGTGCTTTCAGTCTTGGTGGCAGGTTGCTTGGAACGAAGAGGGCGCAGCTATCACCGTTAAGCTTGGAGATGTCCGTGTGCTTGAAGGATTGGCTGCTAGCAGAGGCAAGAGAACAACAAAGAATGAAGCTGAATTCATCGAGCGATGAAGAAGACGACCGTACAACCGATACCTCAAATGATGGCCTAGATACCCCCCAAGGTGACTGATATCAACACTTTTGTATGTCAATTATTTACTTTTAAATATTGACATCAAAAGACGACCACACCCCCCGTATACCTCAAAAGACGAGCGCACCCCCCATATGTCAAACTTTGTATTTGTACTTATGTTTGTTACGTTATTTATGTACCATTATTTTTTTTGATAAGATATTTACCATTACTTATTGTGTATTTTATTTTATTACATATATTTAATGTATATTTAGCATTATTAGTGCTTAAAAAAATGTATTTGTATCTCATATTATTTATCAATGAATTACAATAATTTTAGTACAAAACGACTTTGTATTATCAATTTTTTTTCCCCTTTAAAAAGCTGGGCCCAGGCCCGGCCCGCCCGTTGGCCACCTCTACTCCTCTGAATTATTTCAATTTATTAGGTAGAAACAAATTAATCATCCCCTTTTAATCATCTCGTATTTTTACAGTGCTATTAAAGGAAGGTCATGGGAATCCTCCTTCGACCTCATTTCAATTGCGCTCTGCATCACAAGTTCAAGCGACAACTTGGCGTCCTTATCTTCCCCCTTATGTATAAACAGTGGTCGGGCTAGACATTACTCATAGCAGTCCAAGCAACGATTTCAGGTGGGCGATAAATCAGTGTTAGTTCACTTGGTAAAACAATATACGTTAAAAAGTCTTTATGCATATATTTGGATCTCATGAAATACTTGGGTGTAATTGGATCTCATGAAATACTTGGGTGTAATAGGGATTCAAAACATGCACATTGCACCTTAATTATATAATATATGCTTTACCAACTAAGTTTAAATTGGCATGTGTTTTGTAACCTAAGCAAAACTATACGTGTAATTCAAACGAAATACGAGCATCGTTCATATATGTAGTTTATTGAAAATATTTAAAATTTTGAAAGTAATATTCTAAGAAAGTAACCAAAGGGGTACCAACGTGCCGTCACCGAATCCCATTAAAACTTCGAAGTTAAGCATACTTGGGCGTGAGCAATACCAGGGTGGGTGACCTCCTGGAAAATCCTCGCCCTCATATTGGAGGCACTCGAAAACAACCTCTCTTCAGAGGTAATTCCCTGAAGAGGGAAGGCTGCTTATATCCACCCCTCCCAGACCCTGCTTAGGCGGGAGCCCTTGGGGCAGTGTGTTGTTGCTATTCTGAAAAAGTAAAGATTAAAATGGTTACGTGAAAAAATAACTACTTTTAAATGTAATTTTTTGACAAAAAATTACCATGTTTTTTTGGCATGTGATTTGTAACCAAAGCAGAATTACACATGTGGCTCAAACGAAACACTAGCATCGTCAGGACTAGTCTAATAGGGACTGGTTGTGATTTGGTTGATGTGAACCACCTGCTACACCTAGGTCTCTATGACAATGTAATTCCTCAAGAGGCTTCCTAATTTCACCCGCATTCCTGGATGTTCCTTCCCTCTCCTGGTGTTGTGGGCTCGGTACCCTCCCTGTCTAATCCCATATCTGGTGCCGTGCTTGCAATGCAGGGGAGGGGAGATTTCCCTCTCCTGGTTTCCACCCTCTTGAGGTTGTTCGTCTCTGACTGGAAAGTGTCGCTATGTGTATCTGCTTCGAATTTAACTGGTGCCCTGTTAGGCCTTGGTCCATTCCTGTTTGGGTGATGTTATCCTGTTTTTCTTTGGCGTCTTAAATGTCTGCGCCCCTCTTTTACCAACATCAAGTTTGTTCTCAGAACTAGTCTATTAGGGATTGGTTGTGACTTCGATGATGTGAACCACCTGCTACACCTAGGTCTCTGTTACAATGTAATTCCTCAAGAGGCTTCCTGATTTCACCCGCATTCCTGAATGTTCCTTCCGTTTCCTTGTGTTGTGAGCTCGATACCCTCCCTGTCTGGTCCCATATCTGGTGTCGTGCTTGCAATGCGGGGAAGGGGGGATTTCTGTTCGTCTCTGAGTGGAAAGTGTGGCTGTGTGTGTCTGCTTCTGATTCAACTGGTGCCCTGTTAGGCCCTGGTCCATTCCTGTTTGGGTGATGTTGTCCTGTTTTTCTTTGGCGTCTAATTTTTCCCGTTTTGATCTGGTTTTTGTACCCATCGCCGTTTACGGGATGGTTTTGGTCTCGTTGCGACGAGAGCCGGTATGCACTATGGCTTTGCCGATAATTATCAAAAAAAAGTTGATTGAAAATATTTAAAATTTTGAAAGTAATATTCTAAAAAAGTAAATATTATAGTGGTTAAGTGAAAAATAACTAATTTTAAAGGTGATGTTTTGACAAAAAAATTACCCTTTTCGTGGCATGTGTTTTGTAACCTAAGCAAAGCTACACGTGTAACTCAAACGAAACACTAGCATCATTAATATAGGTAGTTGATTGAAAATATTTAAAATTTTGAAAGTAATATTCTAAAAAAGTAAATACTACAATGGTTAAGTGAAAAATAACTATTTTTAAAAGTGACTTTCTGACAAAAAATTACCCTTTTTTTGGGTAGGTCAGCGCGAGGAGGAGGCAGGGGGCGATACCCCTTAAAATCCCTATAAAGGGGAGTCACATGTACTATAATGGAGATTCAAACTCTAGTAACATGTAAGGTCACCTGGATTCTCTACCACTAAGGTATATATCTAGGGGACAATAAAAAATTACCCAAATATTCATAAAACAATTGGAGAGGCACTAATGAAAATGATTAGAATTAAATTGGTCGACAAAAAGTAAATGTTGGATGGTAACGTAACAATGAATCCTATTAGGTCCCACTTTACCCTCCATTTTGAACCGTCCAATTCGAATCTCAATTTTATTTTATTTTTTTTAATAACTGGAATACAAGTCCGAAGGATGCAGAAACATGGGGTTGAAACAAAAAATTAAACAAAAGACATCACTTATACGAAACAAAACCACCCATAATGGAAAATGTCACAAGACCTTTATAACGTACAGAGTTGGCATACAGGACATCGACATATATGTTCAAATGGGGTTCCGTCCTAAAATAAATTAATATTAAACGGAGTATCCCACTAAACTTATTTATTGATTTATTCTGTCTCATAACTCCTATATATGATTCTATTATACTTGCATGTAAAGTCTTTAACAGAAAAAAGCCAACTAAAAGGCACACCATAACAAGGCAAAAACAGCAGATGCACAAAAAAAAAAAAAAAAAAAAATATCTACATTCTAGACTCTAATGCAGAACCGCTAATAAAGGGGTAGGATAGTCCAATCGCCTACGCCTTGTGCAGCTTACAGTAATAGTATATATATATATATATATATATATATATATATATATTTTTTTTTTTTTTTTTTTTTTTTGAATTAATTTTTTTTAGTAAATCACCTTCAAGTGTTTTTTTGGATAACTAGCGATAGAGTTGGCAACTCGAACAACGAGCCCTGGATCAACTTGTGCAAGGACAGGGATCAAAACAACAGAAAAAAGAACAACCAGGAATACAAGCAAAAACAGGCAAACATTAAAAGCCTCAAACACCATCAGAGAGGATAGGACATAATAAAAGACAGGAATATTGGATAGTCAAGCCTCTAACCTATCGGAGCAAAGCACTTAACATAAACGGATCATAGCCGTCAAAATCTCGCCCTAGTCTTTTCCCCGTTTCCAACATGCGTTCTACAATAAGAATCTTACCAGCATCTTTAACACTATCTCCCCAGTGATGTTGTTAGCATTCCCTTTTTCATGTTCAACTTAGAGTAATAGTTATTAGTATCACGATGATTTTAAGTCGAGATTCTTTATCTTCATAGATTGAATGTGAATTTGTATATCCCAATTTCTCATTTATTTTTACTTTCTTTTTTTTTTTTTTTTGGCAAAACTCAACTTTTGTCTGTTACTTTAAGTACATTTTTTCTTAAAGGGTAGGATAGATAAATAAAACCCATTTTTTCTAAAATTAATTAGGTTTTTAATGCATCGTCATTTAAGATAGTGTAGAGGCCATTTAGTCAACAAGAAGACCGATCACGAGAACTAGAGATCGAGTGTTAATAACCTGCCGTCCTAAGGATTTAGTTTGGTTAGATGGGAGATACTTTCATTCTTTAAAATAATTATTCTTAAGATATTTTTTAATTAAAAGTAGTTTTTATTAAAATATTTGTTCATTTAGTTTCTGAGTAAGTTTTATTGCATACTTTGTGGATAGTCCGATGTTTAGCTATTAGTAAACTCGAAGCTGGCACGTAAAAGGAGAGTATAAACCCTGAGATGCTTCAGAAGAGGTTATGCGAAAGAAAATGACTTTCTAAGTTCCGTGAAGGAAGCTGTTTTTTGCCATATAGGACTTTTTCAAAAACTTAAATTAATAGGTAAATGCTTACAATTGATTTTATACTCTAATATAATACTATATAAATATAATATACAGATAAAATACATGATAAATATGAGATAATTAATTAGATTTTTTAGTTGGTTTGACATTTTACATGAGTGTTGCAAGTTGACTTTAGCTTTTGTCTCCCTAAGTGGATTCACTAATCTTGATTCCTTTTTCCACTTCCTATTTTATTATTATTATTTTTTTTAAATTAAAATATTACTTTTTTAAATAGTAGTAATATTTAAACCTAAAAAAAAAGCCAGAGTTATAAATTAGAAGTTCCTAAAAAGGTTAATCAAGGAACCATCTCTCTCAAAGGTTAAGCTGACGGGTGAAGGTCTAAGACTGGTTTTATACTCTAATATGCCCCCTCAGGCAAATGCCCGTTTGGGTTTGAAGCGTGGATACTGCACAGGTCCATCTCATACGTTATGCTCAAATTATATTAATATTAAAACTGGGGGTTGTTGAGATTCAAACGTGTGACTTCTTAGTTAATAAGGCTATGATACTATGTTAAATAACCATTTTACCCAAAAGCTTAAGCTGATGGGTGAAAGCCCAATATTGGTTTTATATTCTAACATCCCCCATTACATGAATGCCTATTTGAGCTTGAAGCGTGGATAATGCACAGGTCTATCTTATACCTTGTGCTTAAATTTTATTCATATAAAAAGTAAGGACTGTTGAGATTCAAACTAGTAACCTCTTAGTTAACAAGGCTCTGATACCATGCCAATGAACCATCTAAGCTTCTGGGAATATTTTTAACATAGTAATATTTTTATTTTAACATTGTTTTTTCAAATTTGAAAAAAAAATATTACTATATTTTTCAAACTTTTTAAAAGAAGTTATTTTTTAATTATTTTTCAAACTTTTATTTGTTCATAATTTATTTGGTATAATAACAAAATGCATATTTGGTGTAAATAAACATAAACTAATTATATAATTTTTTTAAATATTATATTTTTTCACATAATCAAATCATTAAAGAAAACTAGTTGTTCCCCACGCAATGCATAGGTTATATTATATTTTATAAAAATTATTACTTAGGTATCTTTAGATGTGAGCAATTATTACTTAGGTACCCCGATATTTCAATATATATAATGAAGTATCCTAAGGTTCAAATACTTTTCAACATATATAGGTACTCTATGACCAATTTTAAAAAATGCTCATATAATAAATTGCTAGGATAATATATATATATATATAAAACATGCCACTGTTTTAAGTAGAAATTTGACGAACTATGATAAAGTAATCACCAAATGTTGACATAAGCTAACTTAATTTTTCCATGATCATATGTCATTTTTGCATTTTTGGCCAAAAAATCGTAAAATTCTACTAAAAATATTGATATATTGGCGAAATTTTGATCAATTTTAGCACTTTCAATGAAAATTTATCGAATTCCGATAAAATACATTTGATTGAAAAAAATTTGAAACTTCAGGGTAACTAAGTGATAGAATGTTTAAAACTCAAGGTATCTCATTATATATATTTAAATATTAGATTATCTAGGTGATAAATGTTCAAACCTCATGTACTTAAAATGATAATTTTCCTATATTTTACATAATTATAAATCATGTGTTGTGGTCATTCAAAATCATAGATAATATGGTACAACAATAACAATAACAATAATAGACCCAGTGTCTTAAGAGCTTCCGCCTAAGCGGGCTCTTGAGGAGGGATGGATGTACGCAGCCTTACTCTTTCAGGGTGTAACCCTATCAAGATGCTGTTTCTGAGAGCCCCCAAACTCATAAGGTTGGCAACACGAGAACTTTCCATGAGATCACCCGTCCTGGAGATAATGTGATAACTAAACGAAATTATATTATATGCTATAATAAACTAGAGGGGATTCTTTGTCATAAAATTGGGTGATATAGTATAATTAATTTGCTCAAGTATGCAACAAAATGCGAAAGTACATCAGATTTATAAGGTTGACCCAAAAAAAAAAAAATTTATGTTGATTATCAAAGCCAATACCTTCGGGAGCAGATGTGGCGAAGTAGAGTGGGGTAGTCCAGTTTTTGTACTATCTCGAGTGTTCTAGGCCTCTAGAGTAGGCCAGACTCGATGCGTTGATGTGCGGTCTGAGCTGATGATTGACTAGCTGTTTATTAGTTTATTTGTGATCTACTATGTCTTTGCCTTCATTTGCCTAGTTTTGCCCTACTTACATGCTATTTGCTCTCGTGCTTCCAGGCTGCCAGGCTTCATTGCTGCTGACGAGCTTTTCAGGATGGCGGTCCTTGGAAACAACCTCTCTTTTGGGCAGCCCCCTGAAGGGGGCAGGCTGTGTACATCTGCCCCCCAGACCCTACTTATGCGGGAGCCCTTAAGGCACTGGGTGGTTGTTATTGTTGTTGTGTTGTATCAAAGCCAATGCCTAAGAGGGTACCAATATGCAAGCACCAAATCCCATTAGAACTTCGAAATTAAACGTGTTTGGGCGAAAGTAGTACCAAGATGGGTGCCTCCTGGAAAGTCCTTTGTATTACACTTCTCAGGTTGGGGATTCTCGGAAACAATCTCTCTTCAGGATAGCACCCTGAAGGAGGAAGGCCTTGTGCATCCAACTCCCCAAACCCTACTTAGGCGAGAGCCCTTAAGGCACTGGGAATGTTGCTTATCAAAGCCAATGTACCTTTACTTTCCTCTACGTAATTCTCGTTCAATTTGGCCCCCAAAATGCGCAATTATCCACCAAATTTCCTATCTTTTCTTCAAATTTGAAAAAACAAAAAAGAAATTTGAGCAAAACTCGTTAATTTGTATAACAATGTTATAAACCCTTTAGTAATTGACTTTGTATTTTGTGCGTTGTTTTTGGTGTTGTTTAGCCTTGTATTCAAGTGTCGGTTGGCAGGCCAATTTGGCGCCTAAAGTCGGTTAAGAGTCCAGTAATTCTAATTTGGCGGCTCCCTTATGAATTGGCGCCAAAGGTAGTTAGGTAGTTGGTTTGGGAATGTCCGAGTGCATTGTATTCCGGTCTTCTATAAATAGACCTCAAGCTTGTAATCTCAGGATTCAATCAATGAAATCTGATTTCCTTTTGGAAAATCCTCTCTAATTCTCATCTATTTCTCTACTCTCTCATCTCCTTTCAATTCTTTTCTCATCGTATCTCTCTCTTCCACAAGGTTAGCCATCAACCTAGGTTTGGTAGTTAACAATTCGTATCAAAGCTGGTTCAAGTTATTTATTGCTTGAATTGAGCTGGCAAAATCGAAGAATCACAATCAAAGAATGGCTGAAGGAGTTAGGACACGATCGGGTGCTGGTGGAGGCAATGTAGCTTCAGCTGTCCAACCAGAAGTGTCTTATGTTGCTGTGGCTGGTTCGAACACTCCAAAGGAGTATGTCACGGTTGATTAGATGAAGGAATGGATTACACATTCACAATTACAAGCAGAGGAACGCCTGTTCTCGAGATTACAGTAAATGCATTTGGAAAATCAGCAAATGCAGTCAGAAAATCAGCAAAGAAATGATGATCGATGGTCAAAATTGGAGGAAAGGATGGAGAATCTACAAGATCAGGTCAAGAAACAAGGAGAATCATCCGTCAATGCGATCCTTAAGCCTGCAAGTCAGCTCTTTCCTCCAGCTGATGTGGCTCAACCGCAGGTTCAATTAGACAGAAACGAGAATTCTGACAGAAATCGTGGCAAATCACCTGTGATACAGGCAAAAGCAGGTCCTTCAGTTCATATCCGATCAGTGGATGATCAACCTTCAGTAGTTGAGGTTGCTGCAGGTACGCATGATCGAAATGCAGGACCAGGCCAATTCAGATTTTGTGGCCAGAGTACAGGTCTGCATACCAGGCCACCTGATTTGAATGCTCATCAAAGAAATTCATCTGATGATCTTGAACAATAGAACAGACCTCCTGATTTGCATCAGCAACAGAGATCCTTGAGTAATGATGCTACATCTGGTGACAGAAGTCATGCTCATAGACAGCCAAGGGTACAAATCGAGCCATTCGAGGGAAAACAGCCTGAGTCTTGGTTGAGGAGGTGTGAAAGGTATTTTCATTTCTATAACATCAATGAAGCTGAAAAAGTAGAGCTAGCTGCAGTGCATCTTCATGGAGACCACGAGGTATGGTTTTATAGTGTCTTGAGGAGTAATCCTTGTCTTTCTTGGGACCAATTGGTGGAAGAGCTATGTGAGAGGTATGGTGAAGAGGATTCAAGCGATGTTGTTGATAGCTTTAATAAAGTTTATCAAACATCTACGGTGAAGGAGTACATGATCAGATTTGAGAACTTGCGTGCTAACATAATAGCCATTAATCCACATTCTACCGAAGCATATTATGTCTCAAGCTTTATTAGTGGATTGAAGCCAAGAATTAAGAACTTGGTTAAGGCCATTGGGCCAAAGACTCTCTCCAAGGCCTATAACAAGGCTAAATTGATTGAGGCTACACTTGTATCTTCAAGTGACAAAAGCAAATTCAAGAGTAGTAATTACAAGACTCATCAAAGAGACTTTTCAAGCAACAAGTCTAGCCGATCAGTGGACAAGAGATCTACACGGTTATGTTATAGATGTAATTAGCCATACCAGCCTTGACATAGGTGCAATCCAAAGTCTGTGATGTCTGCAAGGCGTTCTCGTGTTGAGGTTGAATCAGAAACCGAAGGTACTGGGTCTGCAGAAGACAGTTCAGGGCTGGACTCACATGATGAGTTGTTTGAGGATGAGGTTGAGATTTCCATGAAGGCTCTTACCGGGAGTGGAGCTCACAACACCATACGCATTGGTGGGAAAGCAGGAAAAACTTCCATTACCATTCTTGTGGATAGTGAAAGCACACATAGCTTTGTTGATCCCAAGTTGGTAAAGAAGGTGAAGCATGAAATCATCAAAACTCACAACTTTGCCGTAATGGTAGCTGATGGCAACTCAATTACTATTCAAAACAAGTGCCAATCATTTCATTGGTCTATGCAAGATCACCAATTCACTTTTGATTTTAGAGTTCTCCCTTTGGGAGGATGTGATATGGTGCTTGGAGTAAATTGGATGAGGACCTTTAATCCGATGTTGTTTGATTTTGATAAGATGACAGTGTCCTTCGAAGTTCATGGCAATAAGGTCACATTACATGGGATTTCAGATCACGCACAGCTGAAATTGATCAATGGCAAATGCTTACATGGTAGTTTCAAGAAGAATGCAATACAATGGTTGGGACAATTATTCGTTATTTTACCTGCAGAGCTGCAGCAAGACATACAAACTGAAGTTCATGCCTTGCTTGAAGAGTTTGAGGATATTTTAGAGCCACCAAAGAGCCTTCCTCCCCAAAGAAGTGTTGATCATGCCATACCACTTCAAGCTAACTCTGATCCGGTGAAAATCAGGCCTTATCGTTATGCTCATGCCCAAAAATCAGAGATTAAGAAGCAGGTTGATGATTTGCTTCAAATGAGCTTCATTAGACCAAACCATAGTCCGTTTGCTTCACCCGTGATTCTTGTTAAGAAGAAGGATGGCACGGCTAGAATGTGCATCGATTATCGTCAACTGAATTCTTTGACAGTGAAGGATAAATTTCCTATTCCTGTTATTGATGATTTGCTCGATGAGTTATATGGAGCACACTTCTTCTCTAAGCTTGATTTAAGATAGGGATATCATCAAATTAGAGTTCTCTAGCCGGATATATACAAGACTGCTTTTCAGACACACCATGGGCATTTTGAGTTCGTTGTCATGCCTTTTGGTTTAACAAATGCTCCGGCCACATTCCAAGCAGCTATGAATGACATTTTCAAGCCTTACTTGAGGAGATCGGTGTTGGTTTTCTTCGATGACATATTGGTATATAGTTCATCCTATGAGGATCACCTTACTCACCTTAGAGAAGTATTTTTAGTGATGCAGCAGAACCGGTTTTTTGCCAAACTGTCAAAGTGCTCTTTTGCTCAGTCCAAACTTGAATATTTGGGCCATATCATCTCACATGAAGGAGTCTCTACCGATCCTTCCAAGGTGCAAGCAATGCAAGAGTGGCCAATTCCCATGACCTTGAAACAATTGAGGGGTTTCTTGGGATTGACCGGTTATTATAGGAAGTTCATCAATGGTTATGGATCCATTGCGAAGCCCCTAACCGAGCTTCTAAAGAAGGATGCATTCAAGTGGAATGACAAGGCACAATCAGCTTTTGATGCACTCAAGTCAGCTATGTGTGAGGCTCCAGTTTTGGCCATGCGAATTTTGTTGAGGACTTCATCTTGGAGACAGATGCAAGTGGGACTGGTTGTGGGGCTATTCTCTCACAACCTGGAAGACCAATTGCTTATTTGAGTCAAGCTCCTAGTCCACAACATCAAGTCATGTCCACTTACGAAAAAGAGTACTTGGCAATTCTCCTTGCAATTGAGAAATGGAGGCATTACTTGGATGGTCATAGGTTCATTATTTGAATAGATTATCAAAGTCTCAAGCATCTCTTGGAGCAAAAGATAGTGACAAGAATTCAAAAGAAGGGGTTGATGAAGTTGCTTGGACTTGACTATGCAATCGAGTACAAAAGAGGAAAGGAAAACCAGGCTGCCGATGCTTTGTCAAGGAAGTTTGAGGACCACGAGCAGGTTTTTTGTGGAGCATTATCCGTTGTTTTACCTTCTTGGATGGATGAAATCTACAAATCTTATGAAGGAGATAATTTTGCTCAAGAGTGCGTGGCTGCAGCAGTGGTTAAAGGTGTTGCTAGTGTTGACAGTGAGCCTGATGTGTCTGTGCAGAGAGGCATTATCTGGGTGCAGAACAAGCTATTTATTGGCTCCTCGAGTGATTTGAGGGATCAGATAGTGAAGGCTTCACATGACTCAGCTTGGGGTGGTCATTCCGGGGTTGAAGGTACTTATCAAAGAGTTAAGGCATATTTTAGTTGGCACGGTTTGAAGAAAGCTGTATCAGATTTTGTTAAGTCTTGTGAGGTGTGTCAACATACCAAGTTGGGGGATTATCGGTACCAAGGACTCTTGCAGCCACTTCCCATTCCGGAGGGTGCTTGGATCAACATAAGTATGGATTTTATAGAAGGACTTCCCAAGTCTAATGGTAGGGAGGTAATTTGGGTCGTGGTGGATCGTTTCACCAAATATAGCCATTTTATAGCACTTGTTCGACCTGTTACAGCTGAAAGGTTGGCTAAGAGCTTCTTAGACCACATATATAAGTTACATGGGTTGCCTCAATCCATTGTTTCTGACCAAGACAAGATCTTTACGAGTACTTTTTGGAGGGAGTTGTTCAAATTGTTGGGAACGACATTGGCGCTCAGTTCATCTTACCATCCCCAATCGAATGGACAAACAGAGCGAGTCAATCAATGCATTGAGCAGTGTCTTTGGAGTATGGTTTTCTCACGGCCTCGAGAGTGGAATCAGTGGCTCTCCTTAGCTAAATTCTGGTTCAACACCCATGTTCATACTTCTATTGGTACTTCTCCTTTTCAAGCTTTGTATGGGTATGCTCCACCTTCACCAATGTTGCTGCAGCAGCAAGGTACTCCGGGTTCTGCAGCAGGCGACCTGATACAACAGAGGAAACAGATGCTGCAGATTCTTAAGGACAACCTTCATCAAACTCGTGCTCGAATGAAATTTTATGTAGACAAAAAGAGGGTAGACAAAGATTATGAAGTTGGAGACATGGTCTACCTTAAATTACAACCCGATAGACAGTCCCTTCTGGCTGTCAGGTGAAATGTCAAGCTAAGTGCACGTTACTTTGGTCCATACAAAATTTTGGAGAAGATTGGCAAAGTTGCTTATAAACTTGATTTACCTCCACATTCGTACATTCACCCGGTGTTCCATGTGTCATTACTTAAAAGCAAGTGACCAAGGGGGTTAGAAGCTCATGGTCTCCACCAGAAATGGGAGCAAATGGAGCTTTGTTGCTTGGACCAGTAGCTGTCAAGAGGCCGAAGCTGTTGGCAAGGGAAACAGGAGTTTTTTAGCAGATTTTGGTGCGGTGGCTGAACTTGGATAAGAATGTCGTCACATGAGAGAATCCTACATTCTTCAAGAGCCAATTTCCAAGCTTTTCTCCTTGAGGACAAGGAGCGTCTCAAGGGGGAGGGAATGTTATAACCCCTTTAGTAATTGACTTTGTATTTTGTGTGTTGTTTTTGGTGTTGTTTAGCCTTGTATTCAAGTGTTGGTTGGCAGGCCAATTTGGCGCCTAAAGTCGGTTAAGAGTCTAGTAATTCTAATTTGGCTACTCCCTTATGGATTGGCGCCAAAGGTAGTTAGGTAGTTGGTTTGGGAATGTCCGAGTGCATTGTACTCCAGTCTTCCATAAATAGACCTCAAGCTTGTAATCTCAGGATTCAATCAATGAAATCTGATTTCCTTTTGGAAAATCCTCTCTAATTCTCATCTATTTCTCTACTCTCTCATCTCCTTTCAATTCTTTTCTCATCTTATCTCTCTCTTCCACAAGGTTAGCCATCAACCTAGGTTTGGTAGTTAACAAACAACAACATACCCAGTGCCTCAAAAGTTTCCGCATAAGCAGGATCTGGGAGGGGTGAGATGTATGCAGCCTTACCACTTCAGGATGATACCCTTATGAGAAGTTGTTTCTGAGGACTTCCGACCTGAAAAGCGTGAAGAAAAATTAATTTGTGATGATCAAAATAAAACTCAACTCACCTTCATTTCCATTTGCATCACATTTATCCACAAAATTTTCCTATTCCCCCTTAATAATTAAGCAGAATTTGAACCACATCTCCTCATCTTTTGCAATTTAATGGATACAACTAAGGGTTATTTACATTTTAGTACTCGACATTTTTGAAAATAATAAAAAGAACCCTGAGCTTTTTGAATTATTAAAAAGGCCCCTAAGTTTTTGTCGTATTAATAAAAATGCCCCTAATTTTTTTTCGTATTAATAAAAAAGCTTTTGTCTGACGTTATGATGTCATTCTTACTCGACATAGCTGACGTGACAATTGTGTTCTTATTAATACTACAGTAAAATAACAAAAATATCCTTTAATAACCATACTGTGAAACAAATGAAGCGAAAATAGATAGCTTCTACATAACACGATATCTCGAATTTTATACTTATAAAATAATAATAAGGGTGTTGAAGCGTACTATTGGTCATTTTATTATAACATTAATAAAAACCAATCGTCACGTTAGCTCTGTCGATAGAAAATGACGTCATCACACTTGAGAGGAGTCTTTTTATTGGTACGATAAAAACTTAGGAGCTTTTTTAATAATTCAAAAAGGTCAGGGTCTTTTTTATTATTTTCAAAAACGTTGGGATACTAAAATGTAAATAACCCTACAACTAACTTGCAATTTGTTTTCTATTTTCCATTTATTTAATTATTTATTACAAAGGAGGTAATTTTTTTTCCATTGAGGAACATACCCAGTGCCTCAAGGGCTCCCCCCTATGTAGGGTCTGGGGGGCGGATGTACGCAGCTTTCCCCCTTCAGGGTATTACCTCTGAAGAGAGGTTGTTTCCCAATGCCCCCAACCTGAGGGTGAGGACTTCCCAGGAGGTCACTCATCTTGGTACTACTCTCGCCCAAGCACGCTTAATTATATTTTTTAGACTGTGGGAAGTATTTTTTAAGACCACAATGTGAATATGGGAAGTTTTTCTATGATAAAAACATGGGAAGTTTGCCCACCTCTGCTCGTTTCTCTTGTTAACTCTGATCAGTTGGTAATATATTTCTAGCCCTAGGACTTCTTTGTGCTAAAAAAAAGGGAAGTTAAGAAACCCCATGACTTGTTAAAGAAAAATAAATTAATCACGAGTTAGACAAGTGATTAAATAGTATTTTAATAGGTAATTTTATTTTAATAATAATCTAGATTATTCTTCTTACGTAATTAGGCTATTAGTTAGTAGTTCCCTCTCCCAATATATAGAGCATTAGAGTTGTAATGAAAGTTATTAAAATTCTCCCTCTTCCTACTATTATCTATCTCTCCCTCAATTTCTTCTAGTTTCTTCCCCAATTTCAACTATCCAATTTTAGTTAAGCTTCGAAAAGGGTAATCTAGCCACTATTTCTAATTTTATCCGCATTACAATTGTAGAATGGCAGTTCATTGTTTTTCTTTTTCTTTTTTTTTTATAATTTTGTAAAGTGAGTAGGGTGCATGGTGGTGCTATAGAATTGTAGAATTCAATGTTTCTTGAAATTTTAAGGGGGTGGGAATTTCAAAATAAAGTTATAGATAGATAGATTATATAAATAAGGCAATCATTTTTTACCCCTAAAAAACCCCTAAAATATAGCTCCGTTCTCTCTCCCGTCCCAAAACCCCAACGGCCACTTTCACCCTTCCTCCCCCGGTGCGTGGGGGCGTGTGACCGCCCACCCAGAGGCCGGAGCTCGATTTCCGGGGTCGTCAAGGCCCTCCGGCGCTGGTCGTACAACATTCGAAGGGTGATTGCTGACTCTCAAAGGGTCCAACCCTTTGTCTCCCTCCTCGCCGCTCCTCAGCGCATCCTCCATCTCCACCGGTTCTACCTACACCGTGCTCCCCCCAGTTCCGACCATCCACCGCCGGCCCCCATCAATTCCCACCTTCAATTTCACCCCCCAACCACCAACCACCGTCTCCCTTCTCCTCCCATCATCACCGCCGCCTTCACCACCTCTTCATTTCCACTATCAGCCATCACCAACTCCATCTTCACCATCACCCTCCGTCATCCACACCCCCTCCTACCTACGGCCATCTCCGCCACCACCAGGTGCAAACCCCCTGCCCCAACAGTACTCTTCTCTCTCCTTGTTTTACCCATCTCCAACGTTATGGGAGTGTCTATTTTCGTTGATGGACTACCTGAAAGAACGAGTAATTCTTGGCTTAAAGCTGTTTTTCGTGGCTTTAAGTCAATTTTCGATACTTTTGTGCCCCTTAAGAAAAGGTTGAGGTCAAGATTGTCTTATGGTTTTGTTCTGTACTTAGAGTACGGGGAAGCGGTGCGGGTGATTACATCCATGGATGGTAGATGGGTGATGGGGGATAAACTCAGAGTTCAATGGGCTAACCCAATTAGAAGCTCATTTGCTCCTACCATGCGAAATCAACCTCAACCTAGGGCTCCCATTCAGTTCAGGAACGCGGAAGACACTCAGGATCAGGGGAGGGCCGAGGACTCTGCATCTGTTAACATTTTGAAGATTGTGGTATCAAATACCAATAAGAGCGTGGAGGCTTGGCTTGAGCGGGATTTAATTGCGCATACGTCTGAGGAGGCTAGCCTCGATGATATTCTCACGTTTATCACCGAGAACAACCTCTATGGGTTAACCCCTAGAGGGTTAAGCACTTCCTTCTTTATCCTGGTTTGTGATTCTGTGGACACCCTTGAGTCCCACAGTGGGCCGCGCCTTGGGATTTTTTTGAGGAAATTCAAAGAGATATATAAGTATAACGACGAGACCCTTGGCTCTGTTGAGAGAAGGATGTGGATTGAGGTTTATGGATTGCCCCTTCAATGTTGGTCTAAGGATTGCTTCACAGATATCACAAAATTGTGGGGGAAGTTAGTCAGAATGGATACTAGGACGTCCGCTATGAGGTGTGTTGATGTTGCTAGGTTCCTTATTGACACTTGCTCAACTACATACATTCATCAGACAGTCCAAGTTCAGTTTAGTGGGGAATCACGTTTGATTCTAATCAAGGAGGGTAATTCTGAGGTAATTCCGAACTATTCATCTAGAGTTGTTGCTTTAGCGGCTTCAGCTAGATTGGCCAGGGAGCAGGCCTCATTTGTGTCGCTCAATCGAGATAGTCACGACACAACAGTGACACAGTAATGCTCACGGGCTGAATCTCTTCCTGTACGAATGATGGATGCTGTAGAGTTATAGTCAGAGCCTAATTTAGCTCCCCCTAGGAGCAGAAATGAGGGTGTGTGGGTCTTAGAGCATCCGTTGGGATAGATGTCTATCCATCTCAATGGTCAATACTCTTGGAGATCGGCTTTGGAGTGCTTCTTTCTGCAACTGACAATTCTTCCTACCGTTGTGCATTCTATATCTCTTCTCGCACGCCAGGATGTCCGTGAAAATCAACATCTTCCTCTCCTCCTACCATGGGTCGAGGAGGCTAACTCTGAGGCTTTACAGCTTCATGCTCAGATATCGCCTTATGAGAGTGAAGTTCGAGAAAACATCAGCGACTATGACTCTTCAGGCCCTGGTCCCGAATTCCCACCAGGCTTCGAGCCCCCGGACTCGCTTAGGTACCGTCATATAGAGGCTAGTACACCTGAGAACTATCACGTGCCTGTGCCATTTGGGGAGGGACCAAGCTTAACTCGGAGGAAAAACCGGAAATTGCAGATAACAAAAAGGGGCAGGCGAGCCCTAAAGAGTAAGGCGAAAGAGAAGGAGAAGCGGGAACTCCAGGAATTTCTGAAGGACATATCGCCCGATAGTAATTTGCAGAAGCGGACAGAGAACACTAGAAAGAAGAAGAAGAAGAACTTGGTGAATCGGGGCAACCACGTCACTGATGCTGGTCAAATCGAGGAAGCAGTCCGAACAATAGAGATGAGAGAAAGATTAGGCTTGGATTTTGAGGGTTTCAATCCGACTATAGTGAGTGCTATTCTTCATGGAAGGGTGTGATGAGTTTTTTTTGGCTTCTTGGTGCCTTGCGTTCAGTTTTTCGCTGTGAGTGTCTTGGTTTTCTGCTGGTTTCTGTGCATAGGTTTGCTCCCTGTTCCTGCCGTTTGATTGGTTTTTTGTTTTCGTTGTTTTTGTGTGCTCGTGTTTGTGGTGAGTTTGTTTTCCTTGTTTTTGTTTTTCTTTGTATTTTTTTGGTTGACTCTTGTTTTCCCCGCTCTTGTTTCAGCGGGTTCAGGTCTCGCTTTGTCGAGTGGCCTGCTTGTTCTGCGACTCTGTCGCTAATTATTTAAAATTATATAAATAAGTAAATGTATATATGAACGTATTGAAATTAGATAGAAGGATTGAGTGTTCAAAAAAATGATGAAAAAAGGTAAGAAAATGCAGTAAGCGGGAGTCAAATGCACAACCCCGACAAGGTTTGTTTGACTCTCTTCTAACTAAGCTACCCCATAAATATGCAAAAGAGTTGTCTATTTTTTTATTTATTTAATTACTCCAGTTGGAATTAAAATAGTTGCACGCTATTCTAGTTAGCGTATTTAATTTTATTTGCTAGTCCAATGTCACGTACGTACTATTTTGCTAAAATTTACTTATACTGTGCTAAAAATTAAAATATTTTTATATTTATTGCCTATTTGTTAAAGGTATGTTTGGTTCAACCTATTTTTTTGGATAAATTATAGAAAATTTTTCTGTCTTTTGCTTCAAAAATAGAAAACCTACTCATAAATAAAAGTACTCACAAAACCTCCTCACTTTTAAAAATTTATCACTTAACCTCCATATAACTTATTTTTGACCATTTTGCCCCTAATGTTTAATTTTATTTTTAGAAAAAAGGTTTTATATTATTAGACACAAATTAAATATTTTATGTTTTTAGTAAAAAAAATTAAGAAAATTTTCTATATTTATAAAAATATAATTATTTTAAAATTTTTTAGAAAAAATATTATGAGATAAAATATAACTTTTTTTGAGTTGAGGGGCAAAATGGTCAAAAAAATTTATTTGGGGGCAAAGTGAAAAGTTTTTAAAAGTTAGGGGGTTTAGTGAGTGATTTTATTTGTGAGGAAAATTTTTTGTTATTGAAGCAAAAGTCAGGAGAATTTTCTGTAATTTACCCTATTTTTTTCAGCTTATGTATTTTGTTGAGACTCTACATGTGAGTCTATTAATTAGAATATCACATTGGAGTTGTGAAAGAGAATAGATCACCATATAAGTTTAATGTGTTACTCTATTTATTGCCAATTGATTTTAGCATGAAACCCCACTTGGATTTATATATGGATCTCATATGTACCAACTCCGTGGGTCGAGCCTAAAAGGCCCGGTAAAATTTAACACTTTTCAATAAGATATGTATTTTTTTGCACTGAAGTGTTTGGTTATGCAGTGCAAAAAGATCTTTTTTACAAAATAAAGTATTTAGATACAAGTTTGAAAAATTAATTTATCTATTATAATTATAAAAGTGACTTACGAATATAAATTAATTAATAATAATAGGTAAGAGAGAATTATAATAATAGTTGATTATAATAGTAGAGGATGATGAGTATAGTGACCCAAGAGCATAAAAAGGGTTGAGGTGGATGACGGTGGTGATAACAAGTAAAATTAGGTTATAGTGATAAATATTTAATGTTAATATAATTTTTTAAAACATATTACTAAAATAAGCTGTGAAAAAAAATCTAATTTTGTATCTTTTTTGTTTAATTATAAAATAGTTTTTTCATCTTTCTACTTAAGCCGGTAAAAAGATGTAAAAAATTTTTTTTATCAGCTAAATATAGGCCTTTTTTTTTAATGATGGTAAAGCCTTGGGGGAGGGGATAAACCCCTTAAAATCCTCAAAGAGGACACCACATTTTGAGCTTTGTGGGATTTGATCCCGGATCACCTCATTGGCACCCAACGATCATGACCACTCAGCTATGTCCCTAAAGAACAGCTAAATATAAGCCTTATAGTCAACTAAATATTTTTTAAAATTTTTAACTGTTAAAAAAAAATTAAACCAAATGCAGACTAAATTACTCATCTATTTATCTATACTTGGAGTACCGTTGTGAAAGAGGGTATAAAAAGTCTTTGAAAAAGCAAGTAGTCAAACTCAAACCCAGCAGCGCAAAGCCCTAGTCTCTCTCTTCCTCTGCCCTAGCTCTGCCCGGAGATCCACCGCGTCACCGCCCACGCTCCTCCGCGGCGCCGGCTGGTAATTGTGAACTAATCTTGGTGTTTACTTGCATATGATCGAATCAATTTTAACAACTGTTAGTTCTTTAATGGCTCGTTGATACAGTAGATCAAATCTACTTCAAATAATACTAAAAAGAGTGAGAATTAGAGTATGAGAGAGATAAGAATTAGAAGAGATTAGGGAGAAGAAGAAGATAGTTAGGGAGAGAAGAAGATAGTTAGGGAGAGAAGAGAGTTTAATTTCATTAATCCATAAACCTAATCTCTACACATCATTGGCTATTTATAGGGGAATTAACTAATTAAAGGAAAATGCAAGAAATTACATAAAAGAGCAACAATTGAAAAATATTGAAAATATCTAAAATATCCTAACAAACTCTACTGCATCACGTGACTAGCGTGTGCCCGAGGTCCCAACTTCCCGCGCTCCCTGCTCATGAATCCCAACGGCTCTTCCCGCCAAAACCCGATAACTGAAATTAATGGAATTTGAACCTGATGCTCTCAATACTGCTAATTCGCATCCCCGCTCCATTTCTCCTATAACAACTCCTTCCCCCTTAAATTTATCCTTGTCCTGAAGGATATAAGCAATTATAGTAGGGGTGGTACCAAGTTTATAATAGGTGTCTGGTGGTCTACCGTTGTCAAACCAACATAGCCAAGTTTTAGTGCCGTCCTTAACCCTTCGAATTACCCTGTTGTAGCCCCCGGAGTAGCTCATCATAAACAACTTGTAACGAAAACTCACGGAGGACCAATAGTGCTGCAGTTGCATCAGTTGATCTTCATTCATCAGTCGGAGAGTGTAGGGCACAAGTTCCCCTTTATTGTTAAGAGCTTCAAATGGGATCAATTGAGTGCTCTGATTTGTCGAGAATTCGCACCAAAAGTCTTGGGTTCCTTGCACTTTCCAAGTCTGTTGATGTGCTATGTTCTTTCCCACTCCAATTGCTTCAACAATTGGTTCAATATTGTTGTTGATATGCTTAATTGCCTCAAGTTCAAGCTGCTGCTGTTCTTGTGTTGCTGAGTTTATCAAAATCAGATGCTCTTCGGGTACCAAAACTTCAGGAGGTCGTAGCATATGATGCAACTTTGGAGTATGATCTACTCCTTTGCAGTTTTCCTGATTTGTGTATGCAACTAATGCTTCTTCAGCTGTAATTGGCAGCAGCTTAACAATTGAGAGGTGCAAACCATTACTTTGAAATGCAGCTGAACTTCTAGGAGTTCCAACATCGAATATTGTGTATGTATTTTCAGCTGCAGTAGCTTGAGCACTGCTTAAATCAGCATTATCAGATGCATTTGGCCCTTGCACTTGCCCAACTTCTGGCTGATCAGGCGGCTTGTCATGTAGCTGCAACGAGTGACAAATGTTTTCAGTTCCTTGGTCATCAGTTAGACCTTGCTCCTGCTTGCTTTTCATCTGCAGCTTAGAGGGTAAAAGCTCAACTTCTAATTCTTGCTGAGTTGATTGTATACCAGTTGCTATTTGCCCTTCTAACATTGTTCTATGGGGCTTGTAACTCCTGATTTGCTCCTGATCACTTTCAGTTAAACACTTGCTCTCACAGCTATGTCCCACCACAAATTTTTCATCACAACAACAACATAGTTTCTCAGCACAATTCACCCGCAAATCAATTCTGGGTAGGGGTTCTTGAGGCCTTGGTAATTTTGAATCAGTAGGGGTCTGATAGGTTGGTTTAAGAAATGGTGAATTGCAAGGATTCATAGTAGGTTTTTGAGTTTGGGATGTTGGAAGAGGAGGGATCTTTGAAGGGTTGGATTGTTTAGCAAGGAATTCAATTTTAGATTCTTCTAATTTAGCTAAACATAATGCATGGTAGGGGAGGGTGGGTTGCATGAATCTCACTTCTAAGGCAATTTCTACCTTCAAACCACCTATAAAACTGTTAATGAGTTGTTGTTCATTTAAGTTGGTCCATGCTGCGAGTGCATAGAATTCATCCTGATATTCCCTAACTCGGTCCATTTTGCCTCAATTTCAACAACTTATACAAAGGTTCCTCACACTCTTTTCCAAAACCTACATTGAGGGCATTCATATATTCATTCCAACTCGGTCTACCCCTATCTCCACTGATTCGCATGAAATTTTTGTGTCATTGCAGAGCTAACCCTCTCATGTGGTTAGAAGCTACGTCAACCATATCCGACCCATATATTCGATGACTAAGAGCGAACTTCTCACACTCATTCACCCAATTATTCACATCCCTTCCATAAAACAAAGGTAATTCCATTTCTCCAACTTAATTGAGTAAGATTCGTTACCTTTGCTCGATCAATTCATTGAGGCAATTTGTCGAACACCTGGTGTGCGGCTTAGGGTTTGGGTGGTTTTGGTGATATTTGATGGTGATGAAGGGGCTGATGATGAAGATGCCGGCTGTTGATGAAGGCGCAGCTGCTAATGATGATGTTGCTAATGGTTGGACGATGATGACGATGGTGTGGGTTTGGGGTTCAACTTCTTTTTTCTTTTTTTTTCTTTTTTTGACAGTGAGGGATGAAATGATGATTAGTGTTAATGGTGGTGCCGATCGGGACCACGATAAAGATCAGAGAGACCGGCGGCACGGTGACGATGGTGATCACGATGATGGTGATGATAATCGGGGATGATCGGGCCGAGGACCGTCATGCTCTGATACCAGTGATACAGTAGATCAAATCTACTTCAAATAATACTAAAAAGAGTGAGAATTAGAGTATGAGGGAGATAAGAATTAGAAGAGATTAGGGAGAAGAAGAAGATAGTTAGGGAGAGAAGAGAGTTTAATTTCATTAATCCCTGAACCTAATCTCTACACATCATTGGCTATTTATAGGGGAATTAACTAATTAAAGGAAAATGCAAGAAATTACATAAAAGAGCAACAATTGAAAAATATTGAAAATATCTAAAATATCCTAACAAACTCTACTGCATCACGTGACTAGCGTGTGCCCGAGGTCCCAACTTCCCGCGCTTCCTGCTCATGAATCCCAACGGCTCTTCCCGCCAAAACCCGATAACTGAAATTAATGGAATTTGAACCTGATGCTCTCAATACTGCTAATTCGCATCCCTGCTCCATTTCTCCTATAACACTCGTTTGGTAACTGAGTAAAGGGGTAGAAAGGGAAAAGGTGAGATAATATTCTACCATTCTTTAGATATATCAAATTAAAAGGGGTTTTGACCAAAAAAAATAAAATAAAAGAGGTAAATGAGTTATTTTTGTTTGACTAGTGGGTACGAGGGTAAGGGTAAAGAAAGTTTTAATTAAAATAAGTACAAAATTGTTCAAAATTTCTTAAAAGTTTATCCTCCTCCCTTTTACCCCAAATTTGGAGATTAAAGAAAGTCAGAGTAAAGAGCAAAACAAGGGTACGAAATTACCTTCTCTTACCCTTACTCCTCTTTACTATCATAAAGTTTGGTGCATTAATGTTTTAGTACACAAACTTTGATTTTTATGCTTTTAAATTGTTATTAGTAGAATTGCGAGTTATTTATATCATTGGTCGCTTATTTTTTTTAACTTAGGTTCAAATTGTGGGAGTTCAGAGGCTGGATTCATTATGGTGTGTTGTTATGTGGTTCACGAAAATTGTTGCAGGCCGTGCCTAGAAAGTGTGTTTATGGAGAATCATAGAGTTTGAATTGCAACTTACATTAAATTTAGGTCCTGTGTAATTGGGGATGAAACTGCAATTGGGTTCCATAATTTTAATTTTGTGGTTTGGTTCACTTGCTGGAATTGGAATTACAAAGAAGTATATATAACGGCAATAGTATACCACTCAAGTAACTTGACAAAGCTATACAAACAGGTTAAACATGTTGAAAATAGGTTGACCCAACGCACATCCTAGTTCAACCTAGATTACTTGAATGAGTTGACAGTATCAACTCAAATTCAACCCTTTCCTTGATCCAGAACTGCTATCTTTGTATCGTTTTGTGTTGTGTTATTATGTCATCTTAGAGTTTGCCAGCTCTAGAATCCTTGCGGTCTTAATAAGCGTTTCTTGGACATCGTAAACATCAGCCTCAGTTGGCTTGTCCTTTTTGAAATCCTTCTTCCATGGAGATTGAGTACCATATTGTTGTGTTGCTTCGCGGTTGCTAATATATCAGTTAGGGAAGGATTATCTTTTTTATATCAAGAGGGAGGGGTCATGTCTATTGGGGGCCCTTCAAAAACAGCGTTCGTACAGGGTAGCACCCTTGAGGGGTAAGGCTGCGTACATCTCACCCTCCCCAAACCCTGCCTTGGCGGAAGCCTCTTTGAAGCACGTGGTTTGTTGTTGTTGTTTTTGTTGAGGGAGGGGTGTTGTTGGTAAGATGTGATGATCCATTTAGATTTTATTGTTAGGTTACTTTCTATTATGTTATTTATCTTTCATCATATCATGCTACAATTAAGAGGACCGATATCCGTTAAAGAAAATTTACGATTGCAAAATGCATGCATTTATCTTACTCTTTCTTACTGCTCCTAGAGCTCTTTCTAGTTTGTCTTTGTCAAAGAGCCGACTATCTCAAAAGTTTAAACTGATGGGTGAGAGTTCAATAATAGTTTGAATCTCTAACATGACCCTTTTCGTTAATGCCTCATAGGTTGGAAGCATGGATAATTCACATGCTCTTTTTATACCTTATGCTTAAATTACATTGATATTAAGAATACCTAAGAGGGTACCAACACACAAGCACCGGATTTCATTAGAACTCCGAAGTTAAGCATGCTTGGGCGAGAGTAGTACTGAGATGGGGGACCTCCTGGGAAGTTCTTGTGTTGCACCCCTCAGGTTGGGGGTTCTTAGAGACAGCACCCTAAAGAGGAAAGGCTGTGTACTTCGCCCCCCCCCCCGGGGGACCCTGCTTAGGCGGGAGCCTTTGAGGGACTAGGAATGTTGCTTTACATTGATATTAAGAATGGGAGCAGTTTGGATTTGTACTTATGACCTCTCAGTCAACAATATAGATTTTTTTTTCTTCTATCCCACGTTTCTTCTACTTCTCCCTTTCTGTATAGGCTCTTAATAGATAAAGATTTATGAGCTATTATCTGATGACTGTTGCCCCATCACCCTACGGACTAGTTGTTTGAATTTCCATTTTTTCCCTTTCTGGGAATAAAATGTTGGAGATGAGGGCCTTAAAATAATTAATAGGTATGACTTTCAGCATGTTTGGCATTATTTTCTATTTGCAGCTTTTGGTGTTGTAGAAACCATAGTTTTACTAATCTTTCTTATTTTTTATTTTTTTTTTTAGTTTTTACTTAGATTGAGTGGATGGTTGAAATAGGAAACTAAAAACAAGAAAAACTTGTTTTCAAAACCTAGTTTCTTAGTTTCTGAAAAACTACAAACAAAAAATGATATCAAGCAAGCCCTTAGTTTTCAATATGTAGTTTTTGGTCTTTGAAAAACAAAAAGGAAACATATTTTGGATTCAATTCTTTCCTTTTTTTGGTTTTGGTGTCTAGGTTTTTTCTTATTTTGAGTACAAGTGAACCCAGGAAACTTAAATCAAGAAAAAATCATTTTCAAACATTGTTTTTAGTTTCTTAAAAAATAAAAATTGCAAATGGAAAACGATTCCATAGAGACCCTTAGTTGAAGGAACCCCGTTCTAGACCTTTGGGAGGATATGACTTCTGTTTGGGGAAATTTTCATTTTTAGTCACCTGTATTTGTAACTGACCTCTATTGCAGGATATTGAGACCTGTATTTGACTTAGTTTCTGACGTGAGTGAACGGCATTGTCATTTTCTATTTGTTTTGCAGCTCGAACTTGCTTATCTTCATGGGTTTTGTTTGTACGCATTGTAATTGATAAGGGTGTAAATGAGCTGAACCGGCTTGCAAAATCTCTCAAGTTGGCTTGTCATAAAGCCTGAATGGCTTAGCTTGTTCCATGCTCGAGCCTAGTGAAGCTCGAGCTTGTAGGCTCACAAGCTTACACAAGCCTAAGTGAGAGTATTTTATTACAATTTATTAGCATATATCTGCCTAATCAAGCCAATCTTGGGCCCAAACCAACCCAACTGAGTCTAAATCGAGGTTAAGTGAGTCTAAATGCGAGTTTATCTTAGAGTTCACCGAGTTAAGTCTGAGTTCAACCGAACCTGAGCCTGTGATAAGCCGAGCTTGAGCTTGAAGTTCCGAAGCTCGGCGAGTTTCGAGTTGGGTTAAATGTTGACAAGCTAAGTCTTACCCTTACGAGCTTAGGTTCAACTTGGCTCTTGAACACCCCTAGGAATGGGAGTTTTACATCTAGTCAGGGATCCAAAACATGCAGCAATTTTTCATGATAGAAAGCCAAAATATGGATGTCATCGTCGTAAATAGTTTAACACTCCTTGTACTGCTTTGGATGGTTTGTTTCTGATCTGAAGTGTTGCGCATTGCTGAACATCACAAATGCTTCATATTATGTTCTATTTCTTGTGGATGCACACATAGAATCACGTGGCAATGCCCTTCGGTTATAACATGAACATAAAGTTTGGGTTTATTACGCCATAGCTCTCTTTACTTTGTACATGATGTCAATGTAGTTATTGTACCTTTAATTGTGTCAGTTTAGCCCCATTATGATTTGCATTATGTTAATTTGTTCCTTGAGAAAAATGACTTAAGTAGGTGACTTGTGGGTTTAGATTGGGTCAAGTAATGGATTTGTAATGGGTCACTTGTATCTAACATGATCGTGCTATTAACAATTACGTTGTTTACCTAACTTCAATCTCATCATAGGACTAAATTGACAGTGTAAATTATACAGGGACCAAATTAATACGTTAGATACTTTTGGCATAAATAGCCCTAAATTCTGATACATATTGGTGGTTGGAATTTAGCAGGCCATGGAGAAGATATTGTTATTAATGCCCTATATTTTATCGACAGCAGAATCATATGGGAAGAATTTAATTTTGCAAACAATTTGTGGAATCTTTTTGACATCGTGTACAAAGTACAGGGACCTATCACATAAATAAGGCTCGTTGTCATCTTTCACATATAGTTAACTAATTTGGTATTTTGTTTCCTTCTCCAGGCACTCACAGGCGCGTTGGAACACTGATTTTTGCTGCCCAACGAACTCGAGATGGGGTATGCCCAGCTAGTAATTGGCCCCGCAGGAAGCGGCAAATCAACATACTGCTCAAGCCTATACCAGCACTGTAAAACCATGAATCGAACCATGCACATCGTAAACCTCGACCCAGCCGCTGAGTACTTCGACTACCCCGTTGCCATAGACATTCGCGAACTTATCTCTCTCGATGATGTTATGGAGGAACTTGGTTTAGGCCCAAACGGGGGTCTCATCTACTGTATGGAACACCTAGAAGATAATCTTGACGACTGGCTTACCGAAGAACTCGACAATTACTTAGATGATGATTATTTAATTTTAGATTGTCCTGGCCAAATCGAGCTATTTTCTCATGTCCCGGTCCTCAAAAACCTCATTGAGCATTTGAAACGTAAGAATTTTAACGTGTGTGCCGTTTATTTGCTCGACTCTCAGTTCATGACCGATGTTACCAAGTTCATTAGCGGGTGCTTAACATCGCTTTCGGCCATGGTCCAGCTTGAGGTACTGTTATGTATTATTTTCTTAAAATTATTGTGTCAAAATGAAAATGAGAAAAAGAAAAAAGGGGGGGGGGGGGGGGGGGGGGGGGGTATTTGGAAGAGAATGGAAAAATGAGAGGAAGAAGACAATAAAAATGGAATAAGAAAATACATGGGAAAAAAAAAATGAAAAGACAAAAAATGTGTAGGATTCACTCGAGTATGTGGGAAGTCGTGCTTGGGTGCTTTTATTGAGGATTTGCAATTTTAGTTGTTCAAAAGTTGCACTGTGAGAGTTTTTAGCTTCATGATCTAAAACCATAATGAGGAGGGCTTATGGCTTACCGTGAAAGAGCTACACTTGGGTTGAGAGGTCTGACGTGAGGGATTGTAAGTCCAGAATTTCATAGTGGATGAGATACTCGTTTAAGTCCTATGAATTTTTCTTCTAGCTGAAATAGGGTTTCCACAAAAAATTTAGCCTTGATTGTTTTCGTGTTTCTTTCCCCTATAGTTGAGCTTGTGTGTGATTTTTCCAGGTACCCCATGTTAACATCTTGTCAAAAATGGATCTCGTGAAGAACAAAAAGGACCTCGAAGATTTCTTGAATCCCGAGCCTCAGTCATTACTTTCACAACTTAATCGTCAGATGTCGCCACAGTTCGAGAAGTTGAATAAAGCATTGATCGAGCTCGTCGACGAGTATAGTATGGTAAGTTTTATTCCTCTTGATTTGAGGAAAGAGAAGAGTATTCAGTATATTTTGTCGCAAATCGATATGTGCATTCAGTATGGTGAAGACGCAGATGTTAAGGTTAAAGATTTCGACCCAGAAGATGATGATGATTAGGTGAAAACGCAGTCAATGGAGCCGTAATATTTTGATTATTTGAATCGGAACGAGTTTGAGTTCGAGTTCGAGTCTGAGCTGGATGTAAAGAACTTTGGATTATTCTCTGCTCTTATTTCTTGGAGTTGTTTGTGCTTTAATGGGTATCATATGGGTTCTCAAATATATAATTTAATTGTGTTATGTATTATCCATGTTTCAAGTTATGGAGCATCTTTTGTTTTGGCTGGCAAATGTGTTTCGTTGTATTTATTGTCTCGTATTTATGTTCGTGTTATACAAAGGGTCTTAGAAAAGGGTTGAATTTGGGCTGGACCTGTTTATTAAATGGGCCAGGAATCCTAAATTCTTAATCGACCTAATTAATAAACGGGTTATGTTTTGGTGTTTCGTTTAATTATATGGGTGAAACTTTTTTTATTTTTGTTATTTGTTAGTTTGTTTATTTACTAATTTGTCAAAATATGCTATTTTGTTTGAAACTAGCAATAAATATGATTTATCTGGAATTGTTAAAATAACTGATGAAATTAACATGATTAAATAAAGTTCAGACTATCTCGTGCTAATGTAGGATACAAATGTATATAGTAGTAGTATGCAATTCAAGTAATTTGATATAACTATATAAACGAGTTAAATTTATTGAAAACAAGTTAACCTAATCTGAGTTCAAAGTTAATCTAACTCGTCTCTAAGGATCTTGATCCAAAGTTGTTATCTTTAGTTGTATTTATGTCATATTATCATCTTGTTGGAAGCTCACCGAGCTTGAAAATTTCATGCTTGAGCTTAGCCTCGTTGAGCTTGAACTTAGCTTAGCAAGCTCCAAGTCACCTTATTTGGACAAGTCTAGACTCATTTAAATTCAACCTCGGCTCATTTAATCTCTAACCTAGCTTAAAGCATATTTACACTAATAAATTGTATTAAGATATTGCTTTCGGCTCAAGCTTCACGAAGCTCATAATTGACTCATTAACCTAGGTGAGCCAGCCAAGCTCATGTTAAGCTCGGCAAAACGTGAGCCATTCGAGCTTTTTGATGAGCCCGTGCTAGCAGGGTCAACCCTATTAAACTAATAGTAGGCACCAATGCAAAAAGCATGATCACTTGTGAAAGAAACTTTCAGTTTGGTATCAGTTAGTTGATGTCTAATATTTTAGCAAGCAAATTAAAAGATTGTTTCTTCATAAAAAAACTATATATTATACAAAAATTTCATATTTTTAATATTCATGCTAGTCTTTCTTTTCACCAAATCTACTCCAAGATTAACTGATGTCCTTATTTATATATTCTACATTCATTCCTCCCCTTTGTACCATCCACACCCCTTTAAAAACCGAGTTCTCTTATCGACCAATTCACGTTTCTTCTTAGCAAATGGCAAACTATAATGGGAACGGGGTTAATGGGAATCAATCTGTTCGAACTCAACTTGCTCCCACTCCTGGGAAGGCGACGGTTTTGGCAATGGGGAAGGCGTTCCCTAAACAACTCATTCCGCAAGAGTGCTTGGTTGAAGGGTATATTCGTGATACCAAGTGCAATGACTTGGCTATCAAGGAGAAATTGGAGCGATTGTGTAAGTTTTCGTTAATCTTAATAAGAGGTGTAAAGGACCGAGCTAGGTTGGTTCCACTGAGTTGAGATGGTGTTTTTTAGCTAAGTTGGTTGAGATTGAGCCTCGTAAAGCTCGGACTCGGAGGTTTGTGAACTTAAATGAGCATGGCTTGGGTTAAATGATGAACCAGTGTGCCTAAAGAGTTGAGCTTTAGCTAAGTTTATGCCAAGATGAGCTAAGCTTGACCCAAAAGTCGCCGAGCCAAATTCAAGCTTAAATGAACTGAGTTTAGTCGAGCAAAATGTAGAAATTGAGCCTCATAAAGCTTGAGCTTGGCGTTTTGCAAGCAAAAATGAGCTGATCTTAGGCTAAATAATAAGCATAATGCTCGTCAAAAACTGAGCTTTAGGAGTTTGAGCTGAGACGACCTAAGCTCTATTAAAAGCTCTCTGAGTTGTGTTAAAGATTAAACAATCTGAGCTTAATCGAGCAAAATGTTGACAAGTTAAGCCTCAAAGTTGACAATATTAGCCTTAGCTTGAATCATCTTCACCTGTAAACCTAAGCGTATTTGTTTTCAGTTCAAGGTCACTATTAGAACTTGCTTTGTTGCATATCTCTATCTCATATCATGCTTATAGTGTTTTTTCCTCTTTCTTCTTGAACTCATGACAGGTAAAACAACTACTGTAAAGACAAGATATACGGTGATGTCCAAGGAGATCCTTGACAACTACCCAGAACTCGCAACCGAGGGCTCAACAACCATCAAGCAAAGGCTTGAAATAGCGAACCCTGCAGTCGTCGAGATGGCATTAGAAGCAAGCCTCGCTTGCATCAAGGAATGGGGTAGGTCTGTGCAGGACATCACCCACATTGTTTATGTCTCCTCTAGTGAGATAAGACTCCCTGGAGGAGACCTGTACCTTGCTAGTAAACTAGGGTTAAGAAGTGACGTTGGTCGTGTCATGCTCTATTTCCTCGGTTGCTATGGTGGTGTAACGGGGCTAAGAGTCGCCAAGGACATTGCCGAGAACAACCCAGGTAGTCGTGTCTTGGTCACGACTTCTGAAACCACCATACTAGGTTTTCGCCCGCCAAACAAAGCCCGCCCATATGACCTAGTTGGGGCCGCCTTATTTGGAGACGGAGCGGCAGCTGCAATCATTGGAACTGACCCTATTCTTGGAAAGGAATCCCCTTTCATGGAACTCAACCACGCTATCCAGCAGTTCCTACCAGGAACAAATGACGTCATTGATGGACGCCTCACTGAAGAAGGGATTAACTTCAAACTTGGTAGAGACCTTCCAAACAAAATTGAAGACAACATTGAAGAATTTTGCAAAAAACTAATGTCGAAAACTGGGGTAACCCTTGATTTCAACGACCTTTTCTGGGCCGTTCATCCAGGTGGGCCAGCAATACTGAACCGGGTTGAGTCGAAACTCGGTCTTCGGCCCGAGAAGCTTGAATGTAGTAGGAGGGCATTGATGGATTATGGGAATGTGAGTAGCAATACCATATTTTATGTAATGGAGAATATGAGGGAAGACCTCAAGAAGAACAAGGGGGAAGAGTGGGGACTTGCATTGGCATTTGGTCCCGGGATTACTTTTGAAGGGATTCTCGTGCGCAGCCTCTCTTGAGTGTCATTTTTTTATCGGTTTTTCTAGCTTGTGTTTATGAATTCTCGTTAATAAGATGTTTTTAAGTATCTGTTCATTTCTCCTTATTGAATAGTTAACTATTGTTTATGGGTCCTCGTTGATAATGATATTTTCTGAAATATTTGTTAGTTTTTTTTTTTTAATTGGAAAATGCAACTATATGAAGAATATATATAGTAGGGAAATTGGTGAATCTGTTTAGTATTTTTTTTATTTATTGTTTTGATTTTTCAGCAAACTAAAAACTATATTTTACAAACGATTTCTTTCTTGTCTAAAATATTACTGATATAAATATATTGACAATTTTGAGTGAGTTTTCTGACTTCATCCACTATTCAGGATTTTTCAAGGGACACTAAGTTCGCCTTTGCTTGAGTTGACATCCAACCAAATATTTGAACGAGAAGTCAAACATGCCACTCGAGATCGAATTTCACTGGGAGGCCTTACCCACCTTAAAGAAAAATTAAAAACCGACAGTTTGAGAGTTATTTATCTATTGACCCTTAATGTTTTTAAGTTTGTCTAAATTAGTCTCTTATAATAATAAAACTCATATCCAACCCATTGTCATTCCTAGCCAGGGATGGCAATAGGGCAAGGCAGGCATAAGGGTACCTCCTCTATACTCGTATTCTTCATACCTATATCCACTCCATTTTCCGCCACCAGTATGAAATGGATACCCATACTCGCCCCGACAAGTACAAGCCCTTATCCATTACCACCGATTAACCACCACAGGTATGAGGTGGAGTAGAAACCCATACATATACCCGCCGCTTCACTCACGGGTATCCGATGGATATCCATTACCCCGCCTCACACCAAGCCTAATATGGGTACCAAATCATTATTCATACTAGCTCATATTAATTACTTAAATCTATTTTTAAGAATTCAATTATATTTCGTTATAACATTGATAAATAATTTATGTAATTGAATTTAAGCATATATTTTTTAATTTGAAGTTAATTAGATACAAAATAGAGCCGGTATGGCGGCTATAAAACGGGGTGGGGCAGGGTGCGTATGGAGAGGGAGTGGGGGGAGGGGGTCACAACACTATACTTATACCCATTCCATACATAGGGCGGGTACACTAGACCCATCCCCGCTACTCACCTTCGTTTACATATCCATACTTGCTTCAAACGGGACGGGTACCAATAGATAGCAAATTTTACCTGTCCTACTGCCATCCTTATTCCTAGCCTTATTTTCAACCCCACGTATGATTGCTTGGATGTAGTAGCCCAACACATGAAGAGAACGTACACCTTAGAGGTCAAACGTGTCATGTTGTCTCGTGTTGTGTCATATCATATTCTGGTAGAAGTTATGCGAGGGGTATTAGAAATGAAGTCAACCCGAATTCGACCCGTTTAGGAACTCAACCCTTATCCAATCTAATCATTAAATGGATAACCCGCGCCTATTAATTATAATATTACTAATTTTTCATTAAATGTTAGTTTCTCAACTTATAAACATGTCGATAACACATCTAATAGTCGATACTAGCAATAAATATATGACAATATAATTGTTAAAATAAACTATCAAACCGATGTTAGTTTTGTTACATTAAGAGTAGAGCTATCGTTTAATATTGTTTTTTATGTGTAATTCCTTATTTCTTTGAAAACTACAAACAATATGGGTACGATTTGTTCTCCTTTTTGATATTTTGTTATTAGTTTTTAGGTTTTAGAGAAAATTGAATAAAAGGAACATACCCAATACCTCAAGGGCTCCCGCCTACGTAGGGTCTGGGGGGGTGGATGTACGCAGCCTTCCCCATTCAGGGTATTAACCTGAAGAGAGACTGTTTCCCAGTGCCCCCAACCTGAGGGTGAGGACTTCCCAGGAGGTCACCCATCTTGGTACTACTCTCGCCCAAGCACGCTTAACTTCGGAGTTCTAATGGGATCCGGTGACGGCGTGTTTGTGCCCTCTTTGGTGTTTTAGAGAAAATTGAATATGAAAAATTAAAACCAAAAGAAGATTTCTATCAGAAACCAAAAATAATAGATAGAAACTGTTAAAAAAATGACACAAGTTAATCTTAAGTATAATGGAAAAATAATTTTTCAGGACCTGTTATTAGCCGTTTACCCATAACCGTTTAGGGTTATTAAAATTGTGACTATTGGAATTAATTAATAATATAATTGTTGGAAAGAATATTGTCTAATTAACATTAACCTTCTATAATTAAATCATTCCTGGCTAGTTTCTTAAACGTTGGAAAATAGCTGTTAAAATCCCATTACTGCAGATATGCGTTTCTAGCTGTTGGAATGAAATTAACTACAACAATAACAACAATAACATACTTAGTGCCTCCAAGGGCTCCCACATAAGCAGGGTCTGGGAGGGTAGATGTACGCAGCCTTCTCCTTCGGCGGGACTACCCTGAAGAAAGGCTGTTTCCGAGGACCCCCAACCTGAGAATTTGGTCCGCAGCAAATGGTATGTGACCTGCCAGCAGAAGAGCATCATATAACGAGTAGTGCAAAACACATTGCGACCAAAACAATACACTACCACAAGCAATACACAAACACAAAATAGGCCACAACAAGCAGAAATCAAAGAGTAGGTAGGCAGGATATTACGCTCTAGTATTAGTGAGCTAGACTACCCTATTCCAATTGGATTATCTATAACCCCTATACTAGCCCTCCATTGGGCCCTATCTAAGGCCACCTCCTCCTTTAGGTTTAGGTGGGTGAGGTCTTGTCGGATCGTCTCCTTTGGAATAAAATTAACTGCAGAAAAATATTAGTTGCTGGACATTGAGTATTAGCATAAATAGGAGGATTACCTTAGCTTGGAGATACCATCTAGAAACAACAATTCAATTCTTCCAAACCCCCTCTCCTTCGGCTTTCACTCTCGATCTCCAATTACTTGGGCAAAGTTCTCGGGCTCCTACCCGGCCGTTAACGAGTGCACGTTAATAGTCGAATCGTGTTAATCCTGGAGGACGGCCGCCCGCACAACTATCTGCATAGGAGCAGCGTCGAAATCGTCTTTTAAGACAGTGGCTAGTTACCACGACATGATATCTTCGGTATTCTAATAAATCTCTCCATTTTTTCGGTATTATTTGATTGCTGTATTTAGGTATTTTACGTGAATTTTTCGCTGCCAATTTCAACATTTCATTGTGTCTGTTTTAGCAACATTTTGCTGAATTTTTACAGATTATTTTACTGCGTTTTATTGCTGCGTTCGTCGATGTTTCGCTGCAAAATGCAAAATTTTCCAGCAATTTTTTACTGCATTTTACTATTTTTTTAACTGTATTTTGCTGCAGTATTCGCTGTAATTTTACTGTATTTTCCTTCAAATACCGGCTGTAGAAAAAATTGCCGCCAATTTGCTGTAATTTCTAACAGAAACAAGGGTAAATTATAGAAAACTCTTCTAAATTTGCTTCAATAACAGAAAATCTCTCTCACAAATAAAATGCTCATTAAATCGTCTCACTTTTAAAAATTTATCACTTTGCCTCCAAACAATATTTTTTGACCATTTTGTCCCTTAAAATAAAATAGTTAAGTATTTGATTTTCTTTTTAGATAGGTGTTTTATGTTTTGAGGAAAAATAAGAATTTTTTTATATTTTTAGAAAAAAGGGGTCTTTTATATCTACAAAAAATATTATATTAATTAATTATATAGTAGTGACATTATAATATCAACAAAAATATTATATTTTATCTTATAATATTTTTTATAAAAAATTTTAAAATATTTTTTATCTTCTAAATTTATAATATCACTATTATAATTCATTAAAATAATTATATTTTTATAAATATAAAAAATTTTCTTAATTCTATTACAAAAAACATAAAATTTTTCTAATTTTTACTTAATAATATAAATCTCATCCTAAAAATATAATTAAATATTTAACACCCTCATTTTTTAAGGACAAAATGGTCAAAAAAGTAGAATATGGGTTAAGTGATAAGTCTTTGAAAGTGAGGGATTTTGCAAATACTTTTATCTGTGAAGGGGTTTTTTTATTTTTGAAGTATAAAATAGAAAATTTTCTGTAATTTACTTTTATTATTTTCACAAAAAATAATTACTTGTACTTTATATATTAACGTTTGAGGTGGTTCGGACATATTAGAAGGAGACCGGACAACGCTCCAGTAAGGAAGTGCGAACATCCCCTTACTACACTAGGCAGGAGAGGAAGAGGCAGGCCAAAGAAGAGATGGATAGAGACGATCCGACAAGACCTCACCCACCTAAACCTTTGGGAGGAGATGGCCTTAGATAGTGCCCAATAGAGGGCTAGTATAGGGGTTATAGATACTCCAGTTGGAGTAGAGTAGTCTAGCTTACTAGTGCTAGGCCGTGATATCCTCTTGGCGCACTATGGTTAAGCTCAAAACGACTTCCAAGTCCAAGCCCAAAAGTACGACTTCTTCATCCATCTAACCTTCAAGTCAAACCTAAAACCCAAACATGCTTCGAGTCAAACCTAAACCTAACTTACTTCTAACTCTAAGCCTACAACGACTTCCAATTCCAAGCCCTAAATATGACTTCCAAGCTTAAGTCGAAATGATTATCAAGTCAAACCTAAACTCCAGTGACTTTCAAGTCAAATGTAAGCTCAAATAAAATTTAATTCAAATGTCAAAATCCATGCTCGTAAAATCCTGGGCTAAAGTACGTCCGAGGCCTCAAATCATTAACAATAAGGCTCAGTTTGTTTCGACGGAAAAGTAGAATCTAGGAATTAATTTTTCTTCAGAAAAGGTTTTCCAAGGAAATATAAATTTCGAGTGGGGTTTTCCGTTGTTTGTTTCAAAGGAAAAATTAATTCCCTATTGTGATGTTCTCGTGTATGTTTTAAAAAAATATTTTTAACTAATTATTTTATATCTTTTTATAGGATAACATAAGTAATAATACAGCATATATGAAGTAACAAAATAAAATATTACATAGATAATTTCCTTTTATAATATTATATAACAATTCAACTTAATTAAAGTTGTTCCTTGCAACAATAATAAAGTAGTATCCGAGCTGCTTCTAATTATTTAGTCTAATTCTTGTCCGTTGTTGACGTTAAATGTCGATAGTATAATATGGTTTATTTTGATTCGATCTCGATTTGCGTGATGATAACCGGCAAGGTTTCTGAGCCACTTAGAATCACGACTTTCCCCCATTTTGAAAGGGAAGTCAATTTCCCTCATTTGAGGGAAAAGGTTTTCCGTCGGACAACCTTTTCCTTGAGCTAATGATGCACCAAACAAAGGAAAAGGAGAAAACCACTTCATAGAATGTGGTTTTCCCCCGAAACAAACGGAGCCTAAGTCGGGTCCAAATCCAAAAAAAATTTAAGTAAAGCCCAAGGCTTAAGTCTATTTGCTAGCACTTCAGCTACAATTTTCTAAATGGCATTACAAAAACTGATAGATCCGAACCAATTATTGTTTTGAGATCATTGAGCCTTTGAAATAAGAGTTGTAAGTATGTCATTAATTTCCTTCAAAAAATCACAACATTTTGATAAGGCCTCGTTAAGAGTTTGTTAAAGTTCAGCTAGATAGGAAGCTCGACTCCATAACAAGCTTAGTTCAATTATGAGATTGATTTTGCTCGATAACGAGCTTGGCTAGGCTCACAACAAGCTCGATTAGCCCAATTAAGTCGAGCCGAGTATCAAATATAACAAAATCTCATCGAACCGAGCTCAAACATGCATTCGAAAGCTTGATGAGAGCTTTGCTTCAACTCGAGGTCAATAAGCCTTATCGATCTCGAGTTCGAATAAGGAGTGGCTCGGCTCGTCTCGTTTTGTTTACACTCCTACCTGAGGTAATGTCTCGCGTGTTGCGCTGGAGAGCGTATGGATCGAGTTTGCGTGTTACAACCAAAAAACGTTTACTATTTGACCAGTCAAAATGTCAAATGCAATATGAAAACGAGTTATTTACACTCTTGGTCCCTTATCTTTTTAAGTTTGTTCAAATTAATTCATTATTTTTTTCCTTCAAACTTGTCCCTCATCTTTATAGTTTTGTTTAGATTGGTCCCTCAACTTTTTAAGTTTGTTTAAATTAGCGCCTGATCTTTTCTTTTGTTCAAAATAGTCCATCATATTTTGTTTTATGACAAAATTAGTCTCATATATTGTGACCAAAATTAGGTAAAATTAAAAAGACGAGGAACCAATTTTATTATAAAATAAAATATAAGGGATCATTTTGAACAAAAAAAATATAAAGGATTAATTTTAACAAATTTAAAAAAATAAGAACCAATTTGAACAAAATAAAAGAGGAGGGATCAATTTGAATGAAACTGAAAACATGAGGGACGAACATGTAAATAACTCATATGAAAACTTAGGCTTCGTTTGGTATACAGTGAGTAAACGCAGGAAGTAGAACTTAAGGGGAAGTATGGGTTTTGGCTCTTGTTCGGTCAGCATGAAGTAGGCAATATAAAGAAAATAGAAATTGCTGAGTAATTTTTAATATTTTTAAAATACCGAAAGTAATTTATTTAATCTTAAGTTTTAATTCATTCATTTTTAACTAATTTCTCCAATAAAGTTTTATTTTTCATTATAACAACCAAACGGTCTTTTTACTTATTTTCTAAAAATTTGATGCAAAAATTAAATTTTTAAAAAATATAATTTTATATAGGAATTTAATTTACGTGGCAACCAAACAGGCCACTGCAAGAAAAGCATATCAATGATACCATTCCCGCGCGTAGCACCACATAATCTTATCCACTCCGCAGTTCGCTTACGAACTTCAATTGAAGCCACATTGGTGTTTGATTCTGATACAGTTCTGTTCAAATCCATTCGTTCAAATTTCGATGGAGTTTGGTGATTCACGGATTTAGGGTTAGGGTTAGGGTTTGTTTCGCTATTCGCATTTCAGTGCTCTAACAGCTGGTACGACACTTTCTTTGAATTGTTTACACTATTGCTTCTTTATCCTTTTATATTCGTTCAAATTGATCTCTTTTCCTTTGTTCAAATTGGTTTCTTGTGTTTGTAATTTAGTTCAAATTAATTCTTTATCTTTTCTTTTAATTAAAGACAAAAGTGGTCCTCAGGTGTGACCAAAATTAGGTAATTAAGAAGATGAGGGATTAATTTGTAATGAAATTAAACATTAGGGTTCATTTTGAATAGAAGAAAAGACGAGGGACTGATTTCAACAAAGTTACAAGGAGGAGTGACCGATTTGAGCAAAAGAAAAAAAACGAGGGACTAATTTCAACAAACTTAGAAGAATAAGGGACGAATGGTGTACATAACTCCACTTTGTTTCTTTCTGCCGTTAAATTATGAAAATTTCAGTAAATTTCACTGCCTGTTCATTATTTTTGTTGTGATTTTGGCTAATAGGAGATGATTTGAGACATTGTGAAGATTAGAGTTTGTTTCAGCATTTGGTTTTGCTATTTGGATTTCATTGTTCCAACAGCTGGTATTGTCTTTTCTCATCCATTGAATATTGAGAATTTCAATACTATGTCTGTGTCTTCATGTTTTTCCTTGATGTCGTGACCCAAAGATCACTATCAATCAATAATGAAGTAATTGGGAGAAAAAGAGTAGCATTGCAGTGGAATTGAGAGAGATTGCAGCAGTAGCAATGGAGAAGAAGAAGAAATTGGAGGGAGGGAGGAAGGAAGGAAGAGAGAAGGAGGGAGAAATTGAGAGAGACAGCGAGAGAGTTAGAATTGAGTATCAACGTAGAAATTTCTGTAATCAAGTGAAAAATGAATTACAATGAAGGACTAATTCCTATTTATAGAGTTTATATGCCAAATTTCTGAAAAAGAATGAAAGAATATGAAAAACGTAAAACATTTGGTAAAAACGGCTTTTCCCACTTGTTACTAGCGGTTGATCCGATTGATCGGGTGGAATATCCAATTGTTCGGATATTTGCAGAAACTTTGCTTGAGCTGGCCCTATCAATCAGGAAGAATATCTGATTGATTGAACATTTTACAGAACATGACACTTGACTTCCTTTTTTTTTTTTTTTTTTTTTTGTGGTTTTGGCAAACAGGAAAATTTTTGAGGGATTTTATCAAATGAGTATCTGCCTTCGATGTTTGTAAGCAGCAACATTGCAGCGAGGATTTTTGAACGCCAGATTCACAGACCTCGTCCTGGCACCAGTGTATCTCTCTCCATCTCTGCCTTTGTGTGTGTGTGTCTTATGGCTTACTCCCTTGAGTTGAATTTACTATGCGGAACTTCCACATTTTGCAGTTATTTGTGAGAGCATGCCTATGTTTGCTGCGGGTGAAATTAATAAAATTTCAGTTTTGGTGATGTCTTTTTCAGAGAAAGCTTAAGTTTAGAAGGATCTGAATATATCAATGAGCAAAATTAAAAAAAATTACTGATTCTGCATCTTACTGAATATAGTCATCGTGGGAAGTTTAAGGCATGCTTATTCGGGAAATTTTTTTAGGTCCCGTTTGACACCTGAAACTGAAAACTAGACTTCGAAAGTGCAATTCCAATTCTAATCCTTACAGTATTGGAATGAGGATGGAATTAAAATTTCTTTGTTTGGGTAATTAAACTAATCATAAAGGTTGAGATTGTAAATGCTAGTAAAAATTCGAGCAATCTCGGGCTTTTGGGTTGATTGAGTTAGGTCATCTCAAGACTGGGTCAGCTTGGATGAGGTCATTTTGAGTTTAAGGCATCTCAGGTTTCAGGCTGGTCAAGTTCGGTCATTTCATAGCTTTAGGTTATCTTGTGTTAGGTCAAATTGAGGTTGGATGTGGGTTAGGATTGATTATTTTGGGTGTGAGCTATCTCGAGTTCTAAATCAATTGGGTTTCGTTTTAGGGTTTCTGTTTGACACGAGTTGGTTACATTCAAGTTGCGTCTATGCTCGACAGGATAATGCTAGGTTCTAGTCATCTTGGGTTTTGGGTTAGTGCGGTTGTATCATCTCAGGCTTTGAGTGAAATTGAGCTGGGTTTGAGTTGGTTCGGTTTTAGTCGAGTTGGGTTATTTTGGGTTTTGGGTCAAGTTTAGGTTGGAAGGCTTCAAGTCATCTCTAGTCTCTAGTCAATTGGTTTAGTTATGGAATCGCAATCCTTTTCCCCACCACAAGAATTAGAATGTATGATTTTTAATCATATTCCAATTCAGTGCAATTAGGATTTGGAGTTTCTACACCAATTTCAATAGGTCAACCAACAATAGAATGGAATTCTGGAAACTAATTCCAATTCCGGACTCACTTATATAGCAGGATAAGGCATTAGTTTCCTAACTCTGTTTCATCAACTTTCATGGAAAACGTAAAAATGGAAAACAGTTGTGGTATTCAGAACATTTGGACAATAACCCCCAATTACAAAGGAAAAGATGTTTTCTAGTTTTTATTACAAAAGGGAAAAAAATTGGAACTGTTTTTCTTGAAAATTTTGTGGTAGGAGCCTCTCTGAGGCATTGGGTGGTTGTTTTTCTTGAAAATTTGGAAAACAGGCTCTTTAATGCGTTTTTAGGAAAATACAGGCATTCTGGAAAATTTTCGGGGAAAATTGGTAAACTTTACATAGTGGACATGTCATTAGATTTTCAACTATTTAACTGTTTGAGTGGCTGAGTATTTAGGCTCAATTTGAGCTTCTTGAACTTTCACTGAGTAGAAATGGAATTTAAAATGAGAAATGAGGTGGTATATAAGCTTGCTGGTGGTTTATGTGATATATATACTACATTGGTGCATTGAAGAAGTTATTTGTTGCAGGTCATTTAGAGAACCTGTTGCGTTGTCCAATTTTCACGGATCTAATCTTGCCTTGTTTTATCCTCCTGTGTTCTACCCGTTATCTTTTATTAATAACCCAATAATTAGCAATCTGGAATCTCCAATTCAGAAATATTGACCAACTGGTTGTTAATGAGACACATTATACATGCAACGATATGGCATTGTTTGACAACTGTCAAAGATACAACTTGACTTGATATGCGATAAGTAATTTTGTGTTGCGTCAGTGAGGCATAGTCTATATGGGGTATATAACCAACTTAAATCAGTCCAAGAAAATAGTCGCAGAATTAGTTGCTGACTTGCCACGTGAGGTTCTGGGATCATTGTTGAGGCACATACTTCTCCAAGGGAATTCCTTTGGCGTTTTTCTGTGCCAAAGATCATCAACATATCTCAACATTAGGTTTTGATCAACACTAAATAAAAAGCAACATTCCCTGTGCTCCAAGGGCTCCCGCCTAAGTAGGGTCTGGGGGGGTGGGTGTACGCAGCCTTCCCCCTTCAGGGTAGCACCCTGAAGGGAGGCTGTTTCCAGCACCCTGAAGGGAGGCTGTTTTCGAGAACTCCCAACCTGAGGGGTGCAACACGAGGACTTCCCAAGAGGTCACCCATCTTGGTACTGCTCTCGTCCAAGCACGCTTAACTTCGGAGTTCTAATGGGATTCGGTGCTTGCATGTTGGTACCCTCTTAGGTTGATGAACACTAGATAGCTGTTCATAATATGCTATGCTTGCAATTTCATACTATCCTTCACTATTTTCAACAGTAGATGTTCAATGCTCATTCCTTTGAGTGAAAAAGGGGCCCGGTGGACATTGGATGATATCTGATGTGTACATCAAAAGATGACGGGATTGGCATTGTGCTATGTCATAAATTGCAAGGAATCAAATTGCTGTTGCACGATGGTTGTAGCTACAGAGCCACTAAAGCTTGTTCTCGCTGATGTTACATAACCCATTTGGTCAATCTCGTAATATAATGTTCGGCTCAAAATCTGTTTCTTAACCTTCATTTGATTCTGTCAAAGTAACTGATAATTTTTAGGCGCGTAATATTTGCTAGAGATTTTGTTCACTTTGGCTGTAACGTAATTTTAAGACCTGTAAACTAATGCAAAAGACTTTGGCTTCCTCTCACTTTTATTGTAAGAGTATGTTGAATTATCTTTTACGTGTGGTTCTTCGGGTCCTTGAAACTAGCTGGTACGTTATTCACTGATATCTTTCCTTCTTTCTGCGGGAAGGGGTAAGGCTGCGTACATCCACTCCTCCCAAACCCTGCTTTCTGCGGGAGCTGTGAGGCACCGGGACTGTTGTTGTTGTTTCCTTCTTCACAATTGGTTGTTCTAAATTGTTTTAGAATCTTTAGTATCTTAATGTCCTTCTTGCAATACTTGTTTTAACATCTTTTAGCCTCTTCAACTGGAAAAAGCGGAGCCCAAAACCATGTCTACTCTGTATAGCTAATTGATTTCCATTCTTTTCCCTTGAATAATTGATGTGTTTGATGCCCATATATGGGATATGGTTGCAGTTTGGTGAGTGTAGGCTTCATGCTTCTAAGTGATAAATATTTGGCCAAAATTTCATAGTTTCTATGGGCATGCCTAAGGACTTTGATCATTCTTTGATACATGCAGGTTAACTGTGCCAGGCAATTTTATGAAAATCTTGTGCCCAGTTATACGATATATGACATTGAATGTCCAGACCATTCCTTCCGCAAATTTACTGAAGATGGTCAGTACCTCATCAGCTTCAGCAGAAATCACCAGGAGCTGATTGTCTATAGGCCAGCATGGCTATCATTTTCATGTAGTGGAGAAGACTGCGACACTCATGACCTACCTTCAAGGGCCAACCGGTTCGAGAGCTTTTTCACTCAACTATATTGTGTGTCGTTAGCGTCTAGCAATGAACTTATTTGCAAAGACTTCTTCCTTTATATGGAAAGCAACCAGTTTGGGCTCTTTGCAACATCTGCGCAAATTCACGACGCTCCAGCTACTGGAGGTGCCATTCAAGGGATTCCATCAATAGAGAAGATAACTTTTCACCTTGTAAGGTATGCATTGTGATCCTACTTCCAGCAGACTTGATCTCCCCCTGTGTGATACTTCAGTTTTATGTAAGCTATCTAAAGTTTGGATGGCAATGCTTTTTCTCCAATGTGTCTTTTACATTCTCTTTCGGCCATTTTAGATTGGAAGACGGGTTAATGCTGGACAAAAAGGTCTTTCACAATGATTTCATTAATTTGGCCCACAACATGGGTGTCTTCCTGTATGATGATTTGCTGGCTATTGTTTCCCTTCGCTATCAAACTATACACATACTCCAAATAAGGGACTCTGGGAATCTTGTTGATGTACGGGCTATTGGTGCATTTTGCTGCGAAGATGACGAACTATTCCTGTACTCAAGTTCTCAGGCAAGTGGTGTTTTCCAAGTCCAAGATTTGGATTCAAATGTGCTTTGTCCTTTCCCATATTCTACTACCTCAAAAATTTGTATTTGTTGATTAATTAGACTCAAATCTCAATTGGAGGGTTTTATTCATGGTTTTTTAGGTGTCTGTATTTATATTTACGTTGATGCTTTTTTGTAATTGATTAGAGGGCATTGAAGACAACTAAGTGCTGATTGTCATGATGAAAATATTGAGAGGAGATTTTGACAGTACAGGGGCCCAAACTTCACTTAGTCAAGGGTAACATTAATACAATTAGAGGCTGTCTAATTATCAACTTAACTTTTCACAGTGGTAAGTTTAATCGCCATAGAGAGTTTCATATCATGGTTTCGGACAATTGTGCGTTTTACTTATCTAAGATAGCCCACAAGCAGTATATCCCTTCCACATATGCATGGTCTCGAAACTGTGTATCTTGTTGCACCTAGGCCTTCCTTTTTGCTAGCTAGCATGGCCCATGGAATGAAATTGTGTTTGCATCCTGGTTCATCTAGGAATTGGGATGATACTGGTGTTACATAACACGTCATGGCTTGTTCTTTTTGTTTTTCAAGGTACATGTATTGGTCTTCTTTTTGAGAGTCTCATTTCCTCCAGTTTTGTGCGTATACCTCTTTCACCTTCACATTCTTTATCATTAAACTTCTAACGTAATTGTGGAACGATAAGAATGAAATGAATCGCCTGGAAGTAATTTTCTGTTATGCCATTGGTTTGTTGATACTCAATTGGCGGTGAGCTCTATCCAGAATAAACATGTTAAGACCTGCTGGGTAAGATGTGATAATAATTACCTGAGTAGGGAAAAATTATGGTGTTCAGACTATGAGGTTTCTAGACCAGTAGTGTAAAATGTGATTATAGTTACAAGAGTAGGGAAAAATGGTGTTCATACTACCAGGTCTGTATGCTAGATTTTTTCCCTTTTTCTTTTGCTTTTCTCATTTTGATGATGTTTATTTATTCCAGTAAAGCAACTTTCTCTCTTCATGAAATTGTGAACTGACTTTCATTTGTGGTTTTGCGCAGGGTATGGCAAATAGCGAGAATAGTAAACAAAATCAATTACCAATGAATGGTGGTGAAAACTCTATGCAACATAATCTCCCTGGTGTGGACGATCCCTTTTTAAGTGGTCTTAAACAACGTTTACTTTCATTCATATTTCGAGGAATCTGGAATGAAGAAACAGATCCAACACTGGTTAGTAATGCAAATTCCAAACCCAACTCCCCCCCCCCCAAAAAAAAAAAAAAAATTGTTTTCCTTTGGATTTTCTTGTTTATTTTCTTCTAGAAAATCTGTATCTTTGAGCATCATGCTTTATGAAGAGGAGCTCGAGTCAGAAACGCTGAGGTTCAATTATTGTTATTAGTTTCTGTGCTATTTTGGTTCATGTTAGTGCTTGTTAGACAAAGGGGAGGTGGAAGGGATGTCTCTAGAGATGTTTAAACTGCGGAGGTTGTGGTTTTAGGGGAGATAAAAGTGTTCTCCAGGAGAGAAGGGGAACCCTCCTTTGAGGTGCAATTCATCAGTAAGCGCTGTTGAAGTATGAGTTCACTAGCTGACTTTAGGAGAGGGTTATTTAGAAATAAAAGCGTTAGGCCCCTACTGGTTAGGGAGGGGGATTATAGTTTCATGATTTTCATGGAGGTATTGGTAGAAAGTAGAGGAAGAGATCTATTGTAGAGCCAGAGAATGACTATTAATGAGAATGATGGGAAAATTACATGCTGGAAGCCTTTCCGATGAGGGGATGACATGAGTCCCTTGACTTGATAGGAAACCTATTTTTGCTAACAAGAGGCTTGGTTGAAATTGCTTTTGATGAGGCTCAAATATTTTTTTTTTTTTTTTTGAACAAGAAGACGCCCGGGGGCCAGCTACGATTCATTACAATCCGTGAGAACAATTCGAGCAAGACTTGGAGGGAGGTCAACCCACCAATTATGCGTACAACAACCTGAGCTATGCCTCTTACATACAAAATGGGCAGCCCTATTACAAGACCTATTACACCATACAAAGGAAACATCCTCAAAAGAAGGGGAAAAGGAACAAATGTCGTCAACAACGGCTTGAATCTCCCAGTGTGTCGTTCCTTCACCTTTGATAGCGTCAATCAGCATTTTGTTATCCGCTTCAAAGATGATGGAACTCCAATTATAGGTCCTAGCAAGTGAGGAAGCGGCTCTGAGAGCCAAAGCCTCAGCAATAAGAGGAGATGAGGCAAAGAAGGATCCACACCAACCTGCAATAATCGATCCTGAAGCATCCCTAGCCACCATAGCCGCAGCTGCCAAAACATCCTTCGATTTCCAAGCCGCATCAGAGTTAATTTTAATCGACTGCGTTGGTGGATGAGACCACCTCAGCTGAGCAGGAGGATGCGGGACAATGGTGGCGTGATGATCCCAAGAACCCGAGGCCCTGAACTCCTCTAAATGACGGGAGGAAGCTCGGACCAAAGATGCCGGGTCACGATCCTTATGCTGAAAAACAAAGTCATTCCTGTTTTTCCATAACTCCCAACATAAAAAGGCAATAAGGCTCAAACGATCAATACAAAAAGATAAATCATTACAAACATCGTTCCACCACCAAATAAAACCTTTAAAACCTTGTTTTTGAAAACAAAAGCCAAAAGGTGACCCAAACCAAACCGCCCTTGCCAGGGCGCAAAAAAAGAGGATATGTTCTAACGATTCCCTATCCTCGCCACAACGAGGACAAGCAATAGGAAGAGCAATTCTCCTTTTTCGTAAGTTCTCATAGGTAGCAAGGGCGTTGGCTTGAGCCCTCCACATAAAATGATAGATTTTTGGAGGTGCATGAAGCTTCCAAATAGCGAGGCGGGCCTTCTTAGAAAGGCTCACGGAAGAAGAAGAAGGGCAAGTCTTGGAAGTGGTATCCCTCAGATTCTTGGACCAAAACGCGTACCTTGAACGAACGGAGTAAACGCCGGAGGCGGAGAAATGCCAGACTAGCTTGTCTGGGGCTTGCCTCCTACCGATGGGGATGAGAGAAATGCGCTTAATATCGTCTTACTGAATCCATAAACGGATAAGGGGAAGGTTCCACCTCCGGCAACCGTGAAGGATGAGATGGTCAACTGTCTCTAAGGGACAACCAATATGACGGGGGGAAGTGACTTTGAAATTAGGGGAAGACGGGATCCAGTTATCATTCCAAATATTAATATCTGCACCGTTATGAACATTCCACCGAACTCCTTTTGAAAGGAGCTCACGACCATGAATGATGCTTCTCCACCCCCAAGATGGGTTACTCCCCAATTTGGCCTTGAGGAAGGAGCAATCATGAAAGTAAATCCCTTTTAGGATTTTCGCCCATAACGAATTGGGGTACTCGATGACTCTCCAAGCCTGATTAGCGAGCATAGCCTGGTTGACCCCCTCAATATCCCTAAATCCAAGTCCCCCCTGATTCTTAGGTTTTGAAATTTTTTCCCAACTTACCCAATGGAGACCCCTCACTTCAAGCGAGCCTCCTTTCCACCAAAACCGAGCGAGAAGCCCATTAATTTTCCGAGTAAAGGAAAGAGGAATTTTGAAGCAATGCATAACATAGGAAGGAATAGCCGAGAGAACCGATTTGATGAGGATTTCCCTTCCTCCATGAGAAAGCAATCTCGATTTCCAACCTTGAACTTTTCTAATGATGCGCTCAAAAAGAAAATTGAGGGCACATTTTTTTGAGCGCCCCCATAAGACTTGAAGGCCCAGATATCGGTCATTTTCCTCCATAGTACGAACCCCAAGTTAGAAAGGAGGTCCTCTTTAAGTGCATTAGGAGTGTTGGAAGAGAAGAACACTTGCGATTTATCAAAGTTCACGGCCACTCCCGAAGCCTCACAAAAACAAGAGATTATGTCCTTCACTTTTTCGATCCCCTGAGAAGAAGCCTCACAGAAAAGCAAGCAGTCATCGGCAAAAAGAAGATGGGAGATAGAGGGGCACGTTCTCTTGATACGAAGGCCCTTCCACTTTCCTTCTCTCACCGCCTTTTCAATCAAAGACGAGAAGCAATCCATGACAAAGAGAAAGAGGAAAGGAGAAAGAGGGTCTCCTTGTCTGAGGCCTCTTTTCATGGGGAGGGTCTTAAGGCGGCGGTCATTGAGGATTGGCGAGACCAAAACCGTGGTGACACAAGTCATAACTCTTGAAACAAAGGATGGGTGGAAACCCCTCTTAAGGAGAAGTTTTTCCAAAAAGGACCAATCTACTTGGTCGTAGGCACGAGAGAGATCCAGTGTCAGGGCTATCATACATCGTCCCCCTTTTCTTTTATTTTTCAAGGCGTGAAACGCCTCGTGGGCAATTAATATGTTATCCTGAATCAACCTCCCTTTAACAAAGGCCGCTTGAACCGGAGAGATTAGATCATTAAGGAACGGGCGGAGCCTATTAGCCAAGATTTTTGAGATTATCTTATAGCTAAAATTACACAGGCTAATAGGGCGGAATTGATTGAGGCTTTCCGGCCTATCAACTTTAGGAATCATTACAATGTTCGTAGAATTCAAGCAATTGAGAAGACGACCACTTTCAAAAAAACCACTCACAGCCCCGATAACATCAGAAGAAATATTCTCCCAAAAAGAAGAATAAAAGATACCTGGAAAACCGTCGGGACCCGGTGATTTAAGGCCCCCGAGTTGGAGAGCAGCAGACCTGATCTCCTCGGCCGAGACCTGCTACAGCAGCACATCGTTGATTTCTGCAGTCACGTCCGATTGAATACCTTCCAATGCTTCATCGATCCTGTTCGTTGATTTCTGGCCAAAAAGCTGAGAAAAATGGGAGTGAACCAAATCTTCAATCCCCTTTTGGTCTTCCACCCAAACTCCTTCATCATTTTTTATTCTTCTGATCGTATTTGCTTTTTTCCGTTGTAATGTAGATGCATGGAAAAAACGGGTATTTCTGTCCCCTGTAGAAAGCCAGTTCACTCTCGATCTCTGATGCCAAAATCTCTGCTCAGCTTCCCATGTCTGGCTAAGGATAGAAAGAGCCTTTTCCTCTTCCTCTAAGTCAGAACTAGAATATGCTCTGCTTTGAATGGCTGTGAGTTTTTCCATGGCCTCGATGACAATCTTTTTTCTTGCGCCCGATCGACTGATGCTCCACTCCTTCAAGGTCTTTCGGCAATTAAGCAGTTTTTTTATTGAAGATGAACATTCGTGATCCATTACCTTGGAAGTCCCAACCTCTTTTAACCACTTCTTTGCAATCATGTTCCAGAAGCTACTTTGATTCGAACTTGAAGTCCCTAGGGTGCTTAGAAAAGTCAGAGAAGAGCTGAATAATAAGGGGGGAGTGATCTGATCCTGCAGCTGGAAGAAGAATGGAGTCCCTTAGGCTCAAATTTGGAGGCTCTATTATCCCTTCTTTTATGTTTTTTTTTTTTTTTTTTTTTTTTTTTGGGAGATGAAGTTGATAGAGCCAAGGCTTGATGTTTATCCAATAGCTTTCTTTTTAGGTGATTGGGACATTACCAGGGGCAGCAACTTGCTTGCAGTCTCATTAACTTTTCCCTGTTATTATATTATCTAAGTATGATTTCAGCTTCATTTACTCTTCGCCAAAGAAAGAGCATTCATGGCGAAGTATTACAAGGCTAATAGCTTGATTACCATCATTTATAAGATTATCACTAAGTTGCTTACCGTTATTGTAAGATAAGGAAACTGAATCCAACTAGAATACTATAAAAATCTAACTTAGGTAGCTTGCTTTGACTCTCCTAAAATATCATATTAAATAAGCTATGGAAATAATGAAACAATAGGAATTGCAGTAGTTCTCAATCACATCATAAATATTTCTAATATTCAAATACATCCTTAATTTGGCCCGCCTTTAATCACGTTTTGATTCAAAGGGTGTCTAGGCCCAATATGGGAGAAGGGAGGATTTTATTGAATTTGCGTAAAATATGGTTTCTGAAGACATTTTTGTGGCTGACAAGTGGCTGTGTTGCTCTCTTTAAGAGCCGAATCCCCTTTGTCATGAGGTGATTCCTGTTATATATGGTTACAAGGGTAACAGTTGGGATCAAGGTGTGATATTACTGTTCCTTTTTTAGCTGCTCCCTGTAAGTTTAGTTTTTATCATCATTTTCTTTTGGTTGGTATAATATAAGATTGGACTGGCAATAGCTTTTGTTTACAGGACCTCTCTGGTTACTTTTTGTTGGTTTTTCATGAATTATACTGTTCTTATACATCCCACAGTGCACCCATTTATTGTCCATGATACACACTATATAGACGATTCCATATTTGCTTACCTTTTGATAGTTGCTTTATGGCTATGAATTCTAATCTTTTGTACTGCAATCTGAAAGTCACTCTTCCATTTGATTGTTATGTTTTACCGAGTCAGAGGGTCCAATGCTTGAAGAAGAAATTCTATTTCCATTTTCAGGATTATGTGGACTTGATAATATGGAAGGTAATATATTATCATATAATTGTTTTAGTACGTTGTCATTGAAGTTCTTTGTTTCCGTTCCATTAAATTTACGAACTGTTTTGTACTTCTATGACTTCAAATTTGGACAGGTACAGTTTTTGGACAGGCATCACTTGTTAATCAAGTTTGGCAGTGTCGATGGAGGGGTAAGGTGATTATTCATATCACTCCGCAAACAACTCACTACCTCTTTTCTTCCTTCAGTTGTTTTTGGTAGTTGTTATTTTGGGGTCAGGTAGTGAGTGTATTAGGCTACTTGCATGAATTAGTGTATCATCGTATGACTTAACAGTAAGTCTGTTACTTTATTTCTGGTGGATTTTTCTTAACATTTTTCTCATGCATTGGTGACACTGTTGGAAACAGTGTCCCAAATCTCGTGATACATACAACAATTTTACCTTTGCAGTTAGTAGTACCTCTATCTGAGTCATGCCTAATGAAACCTGTAGAGGATTGATTATTGCTGATATCTGTAGCGATTTGACCGCTTTACTTCTACAGCTTGCTTTTCGTTTTTCGTTATTTGTTTGAGTTGTGAGGACCTCTGGTGCTCTATTACTTGAACTCAACATCTTTTATAAGGTCTCAGTCTTATTGTCATAAATGAAATAGATGTTCAAGTAGTATTCTTTTCATCTCAAATTGAAAGGATTAGCTTTCTTTTTGCTCCTTGGGTTGTGAGGCTTATCGCCTTAATTTGTAAATTGCACTTCTTTTATAACAAAGACTCTTTTAATTTATAAGTAGTACAACTCCCGCCATCCAAGATAAATGTCTCCCTTTTGATTTTGGGTCCATTTTCCTATTATGGTTACACTTTGCTTGTAATCTTCCTCTTCTGTGCTTCCATGGCGGTCTTTATTCTCAATGTAGAGTGTCATGTCACCAACACTTTTCAAATTGAAAGGTAATTGTGAAAGGTAAACCCATTCAATGGATACAAAGTAATTGCAAAATGAAACATTTATCTCAAGTGGAGGGATTATTTAATTTTTGTCTGACGTTTTGTTTATGAAGAACTCTTTCCATTTCGTCCTTGCAAGGTAAGAGTCCGCGTCACCCTTGAATAAATAGTTTGTTAATCACTGCACGTCTCAAAAAGAAAAAAGTTGCATCAACAATTGTATTGTGTATCAGGTGTCAAGAAATGCTGATCACCACCCTGCCTTTTTCGCTGTATATAATATGGAAGCTGCTGAATTTGTGGCATTTTATCAGGTCTCTCTTTTCGCTCATCGGTGAAATTGAGTTAATGCTCGATACTGTAGTACTAGGCTAACAAGCGCACATATCTGTTGTGTCGCAGAATTCAGCAGATGAGCTTTATTTCTTGTTTGAGCAGTTTGCAGACCATTTGTATACATCACCGAAAAATTCATTGCATATGAATTTTATCTCGTGGCATACGAATAACATTCACGCACTTGAGCAACTGAGATGCATTAAGAATAAGTCTTGCCTCTTGACTCAGGTACGTTTTATTGAGCTGATTCCCCCAAAAAAAGAAAAACATCTCAGTGAAATTCCTTCTGCTTTACTGTAATATGTATATGTAGTTCCTGTTGATTTATGCCATCATTTCCAGTGCTGTATCATCTAAATGAAGTTAAAATGCTGCAGTTTGTGAAGAAATATTTGGCGTCTTTGCCTTTCACTTGTCAGTCGCTGACTCCATCCCCCTACTTTGATCAGTCTCTCTTTCGGTTTGATGAAAAGGTTTGGTTCAAATTCCATTTTTTTGTCTCTGGACAACTTTGGAGTACACCCATTTTCTTCTGAATGACGAAATATTGGAACCCCCCCAACCCCAACCCCCCCCCCCCCCCCCCTCTTCTCCCCCCGGGCGGGCGAGGAGGTGGTGGATCCTAGCATGAAATGAATGACCCGATTGGTCTCGAGGGACATTATGCTAAGGAAAATGCATAAGATGTCCATTATATCCATAAATATAAGAATAGGGGCAACATATATTGGAAAAAGAATACAACAATAACAGACCCAGTGCCTCAAAGTCTCCCGCCTAAGCGGGGTCTTTTGTTTTTTGGGCGGGGGTGGATGTACGCAGTCTTACCCCTTTAGGATGTAACCCTGCTGAGAGGCTGTTTTGGAGGACCCTCGGCCTTTTAAGGTTGGCAACACGAGGACTTCCCAGGAGGTCACCCATCCTGGTAATATTCTCGCCCAAGCACGCTTAACTTCGGCGTTCTAATGGGATCCGGTGCATTCATGCCTGGTAAATGAACCCTACATATTGGAAAAAGAATAAGAGGATTATTACTATGACAATTGGTTGATGATAGGTTGCTTGGCATGCAATCATACACCGCGCTATTAATCTCAAATAGCGGCTGTGCATTCCAACATCACATTTATGTCGTTTTCATATGTTTACCATTCTTATTTTGCTTTCTTTGAAACATATTGTCTATTTCATGTGTTCATATGATATGATTACCTTCTTATTGATTTTTCCTAACGTATTTTTGGTAGAAATTAATAGAAAGTGAGGACCAGGCACGACCCCAAGCAACAAAAAGATACTCTTTGGGACCCCTAAATTCGAGGGGCTCTTGAATTATAAGATTCTAATTTGACATAAAACTAAATTTCCATTTATTAATTGATTTAATTAATAGTCATGTTGCTTAAGAACATGTTCATATGTATATAAATATACAAGGCTTGACTTCAAAATATTTGCTTGGAGCCCTAGAATTCTCAGGACTGGCCCTGTAGAAAGTGCAAGCTTGATAGTCATTGTTGTAATCCCTTGATCTATCAGTTGAATGCATGGCCAGCAATCTGCTGTTGATAAATTGACAAGTGATTTTGCTGCAAAGGCCCTTCATGATATTCGTCATTGCTGTGAAAATGTCAGTGTAGTAGGCCTTAACTCTGGTTTAACTTGCTCTTTTTGACATTTTGCAGCTTATATCTGCAGCAGACCGGCATAGACAGTCGACAGACCACCCTATTAAGTTTATCGCAAGGAGACAGCCGAAAGTCCCTAGATTCAAGATTAAACCTGGTAAGACTTCCGAATCTTGCGTAATTGGCTAGTTTGTTCTCTAGACTTTAGTTCTCACCTGTCTGGTGTAATGGGGTGAAGTTGCTCCGTTGCGAACTAGATTTAACTGGTTTAAGTCTCGGAAAAAACGCCTTTATATGTCTAACTAGGGGTGTAAACTAACGAAACTTTCAGTGCAATACTTATTTTCGAAATCGGTTAGAGCTCATTTGTGTTTGTTTTGGGAGCTTGATAGGTTATGAAGTAGAGTTCAAGTAGGCTCGGCAAGCTTAATAAGCCGAGTTTAAGCATGGAATTGTTCTTTTGATGTTTGTAAATAGTTTGACATGGGTTTGATAAGAGCTTATTGACTATAATTATTAGCTCAAAAAAGATTCAATAATAGCTCGCCAGTAACTTGAATAGCTTGACTTGGTAGCGAGCTGGACTTAATAATAACCTTGGCTCGCTTACGAGCTAAACTCAACTCCATTAGGTTAATGAGTGGGGTCGGCAACCTGGTATCAAACATACCAATATCTTATCGAACCGGGTTTGAAAGCTCAATATAGCTCGGCTCTAAGGTTTATAGAGCTCGAGTTTGAACGAGGGATGCTCAGCTCAACTCGGCATGTTTACACCCCTATGTCTAACCCTTCCTCGGCCACCGTAATGTCCCTAGATTCAATCGAACTGGGTATGACGTTTGCATTTTGCTCTTGTTATTTGCATCCATGTCCTTTTAGTTTGTTTGCAAGACTCCCAGTTGTTTAGTTGAGGTCAAAGGTTCAAATTTTGAACATAGCGTCTCCACAAGCACGATAAAGATAGGGTTAAGACTATATACATTTGATTTAGAATCAATAAAGGTCATTCTATGACATAACTGCCATTATGTAACAGATTAGAGCTAGCTATTACTTGATTGACTATTATGCTATGGGTCCCTCCTTCAAAAACCTCCATAAAATATATTGAGGCATATTTACTAATGTGTTTACATGTTATGAAAGATAAATGACATAATGATAGTGTAGTTTCTTTATTCAAATATTTGCAAACACTAAGCTTAAAATCACCTTGTGTTTTGTTAAAAACCCAACACGATTACCCAACTCGTTATATGACATCCGCTACACCCAATTTTCACAAGCTTTTATCACAATGGGACCTCAAACTGATGATTATACTGAAAGTATCTTACCATTTACATGAGCATTGCGCATTGGGCTTCTACTTTATCTGACGGTTTTGAGCTACTTTGATTCAAGGATTTTGAGTTAAGACAATACGTATTTTGCTCTCGTTTCAGGTCCAGAAGCAGGGAATGCAGATGGAAGAGCGAAGAAAATATCGTCGTTCCTGTTCCACCCGTACCTGCCCCTTGTGATTTCAGTTCAACAAACTTTGTTCTTGCAGCCTTCCGTTGTGAATATTCACTTCCGGAGATAGGCCTTGAAAAAGCTTGTCAGTTGTTTCTTTAAGGAAAAAGTACTTATTGAGAAAAGGAATAAGAAAGGCATAACATTGCATAAGAAGGGCATCGGTTTCACTATAGTGAGTTGAATGATTGAAAAGATGACATGGCAAGTGGAACGATCAATGTCCTTATATTCTTTCTCCAAAACGAACATTTGACATGTTGTGTTTTGTCCGTGTATAATATGCATTGTGCTTTCTTGTTCTTTTTCTTGAACATGATGTCCGTTTAATGTAATTTTGCTTTTTTTTTTTTAGGTATCTATTTGAAAGAACTGAAGCTGTAATTATTCATAATACTATTTGCAGCATCTCTCTTTATTTTATATGAATCTTGTGGTTGAGAAATTGGCTTGAAAGAGAAGTTATGTGAGTAGTTTATCTTTGTGGGCTGGCTTCAAGGATTTCGAGAATGATGACTTGGGCCATTTTGTTTGTGTTCGAGTTATTTGTTGAGAGGTGAGGGCCTACTGATGGCAATGGAGTGGAATGGGTACGGGTATAGCCAAATCCATACTCGTACCCACTCTATTATCCACCACGGGTATGAAGTGGTTACCTATACCTGCCTTGGCAAATACAAACCTATAGCCATACCCGCTCGATTACTTGTGGATATCGTATCCCGCTCTAATTTGGGTACGAAATGATTATTCATACCCGTCAATATTGATTATTTAATACTATTTTTAAAATTTTATGTTATATTTTTTTTATAATGTTGATAAATAAATTAGATAATTGAATTTAAATGAGTGTTTTTTATTTTAATAATTAACTGGATATAAAATATAGTTGGTACAGTGGGTATAAGGTGAGGCGGGGCGGGTACAATTTTATACCTGTGTCTGTCCCATACCTGTCCCAAACGAGGCTGGTACCTGTGGATAACAGGTTTGAACCGCCTTATTGTTATCCCTACTATTTAGAGTTCTTTTATATTGTATAGTTTATCTTTGTTACAAATATTGTCACTGTATAACATGCAACAAGATAAAAAAAAATCTATGACAATAGCTATAGTGCTATACCATATAAAATACACTTTAAGGGTAATAATATTGTTCTGTAGATTAAACAATGACAATATGCGAAATACAACAACAGCAGCAGCAGCAGCAACAAACCCAATGCCTGTAAGGGATCCCGCAAAAGCAGGGTCTGGGGGATGGGTAGATGTACGCAGCCTTTCCCCTTTAGGGGGCTACCCTGAAGAGAGGCTGTTTCCGAGGACCCCCAACCTGAGAAGCTGGTCTGCAGCATACACGAAATACAACTATTTAAATGTAAATACTATTTATGTAACGTACAAGGAATGACTAGTTATATATTATTTAGACCTCCCCTGTCTTGCTTCTCTTCCCATCACTTCTCTCCAAATTTTAGTTAAGGGTTTTCTTTATTAGGTCCAATATAGTTGTAATTTATATTTGGGTTGATTACAGTTTAGTATCTTAAGATTTGGTAAGTTAATTTTTTTGTCTTGAAAATAGTTTTCTATTCAAAATATAACATATGATGTCACTTTTTCCAATATATAACATTATTATTATCCAACGACAACCTAGTGCCTAAGATGCTTCCGTCTAAGTAAGGTCTGGGAGGGGTTAAATGTACGCGGCTTTACCCTGCAGGATACAAACCTAAAAAGAGATTGTATCCGAAGGGCCCCCAATCTTAGAAAACAAAATGGATCAACATCATTATATCCGAATTTTTGAATATTCCAAAATACTACTATCCCTTCCCTTCCTCGTCACGTGGCTTCTACCTCGTCTCTTCCTTATGTGATTCCCTTCCCTTCTCTAACCATCGTTGTCCCTGCTGCCTCACTTCACACTTAAGGGTGTATATAAACCAAACTTTTGATGAACAACTTGCATTTGTAGTCGACTAGGGTTCATTTGTGTTCATTTGGGAGAACAATAGTTTATTGAGCATGCTTAATAAATTTAACGAGTTGAGTTCGAATTCAGGATATTCATAAACAATAGAACAATTGTCTTCCATAAAAAATGGTCAACTCTTTAAAATTCTTGAACCCTTGCGCCGCGATCATCCCTCCATATATTTTCTACTCCCATCTTTCTGTTTGGTTATCTTAAGAATTTTTACAAATAGTAAGAAGTCTAATTGAATTGTACAAAGGGGTACCCATTCAAACGAGCCTAAGGCTTGTTCCAACGGTGCCCCAATACTTTAAAATATGGGGCTCCAATGGGAGCTCCATTTATGAAGCCCCATTTGTATTTTTATATTATTTTTTAATTAAATTTATATTTTTGAATTATTTTTAATTAATAAAATATATTAAATTTTATTTAAATATATATTTTAAATATTAATAAATTGTTATATATTGAATTTGAGTATTTTTTTAAATTTATTTATTCATATTACTTTATTTTTTATCAATATAAATTTTAATTTTCGTAATTTTAATTTTTTCTCTCAATATAATTAATTATTTTTTAATTACATTTGTTTTTAATGCATTTTCATCTTTTACTTTGAATTAATTAAAATAGTATAAATGACATTAAATATTAAATTATCTAAAAAATGAGGCTTAAAAAATAGGACACGATTAGAGAAGAAAAGCCCTATTTTTTAAAAATGGGGCTTCAAAAATGAGGCACCGTTTGCAAGTAGCTTAATTCTATAAATATTCACTTTTGATAAAGATGAGATTCGATTTTAGATCTCCAGTATTGCCTTATAATCTGTACCACTTGAGTTAGCACTCAAAAGAAGAGACTTGTATATTCTTTGAGCGCGCGCGCTTCAATGCGGTTTGCAGCTGACATTTTTGGACACAGCACAGAGCGAGACACAGTTACCAGGTCAGGAAACCTCTCTCTCTCTCTCTCTCTCTCCCCCTCCCCCCGAGCTAATTTTCGGTGAGTGAATTGCTACTTCCATAACTCAATTGACCCAGAGAAGATTTTACAACGTAGAGCCAGCAAATATGCTGCCCTAACTTACGCTTTGGATTAGTGTTTCAGAAAAAAAAAAAAAAAAAAACAAAACAAAAACAACCCTTACGCTTTGGATTTTGGATATGGGCTAGCAAAATCCGACACGATATGAAGTTAGCGGGTTTAGGTCAGGAAACAAGGAAACAACAATAGTCCTAGTGCCTGGCGGCTCCCGCAGGAAGCAGGGTCTGGGGGGGTGATGTACGCAGCCTTACCCCTTCCGGGTGGAAAGGAGACTGGTTCCGGGGACCCCTAACCTGAAGTAATTGAGTGCCTGCAGATAACCATCAAATAATTACCAATGGATTTTGAGGAATAAGAGGAAAAGAAGAAGAATAAAGAAGAAGAAGAAGAAGCAGAAGAAGAAGAAGACGAAGAAGAAGAAGAAGAGGGAGAGGAATAAGCATGCTAAGCCTGACCAGCATGATCAGATACTGAGCTAGCCTATAAGAGCTACACTTGAGGTTATACCTACCTAAGGATTTCACACTACCTGTCACTCCCCGCACTAAACTACTCTGCCACCTCTGCTAACCTTATGCTAGCCTTCCAACGTACCCTATCTGAGGCCATCTCCTCTCTTAGGTTTAGGTGAGTTAAGTCCTGACGAATCGTCTCCAGCCAACTCTTCTTTGGTCGGCCCCTCCCTCTTCTACTTAGTGCCGTGTGAAGCTGTTCACACCTCCTGACTGGGGCTGTAGTCGGTCTCCTGCTGGCATGACCAAACCATCGTAGGCGGTGTTCCCTCAATTTATCCTCGATCGAGGCTACACCCAACTTTCCTTGTATCACTTCATTCCTAATTCTATCCTTCCTTGTGTGACCGCACATCCAGCCCAACATCCTCATCTCTACCACCTTCAACCTCTGTGTTTGATTTTGTTTCATTGGTCGACACACTGCACCATATAGCATAGCCGGTCTTACTACCGTCCTATAGTATTTTCCCTTTAATTTTAGCGGGAACTTTCTATCACACAGCACCCCGGATGCCATCTTCCACTTCTGCCAGCCTATTTTAATCCTGTTGCAGACATCCTCATCCACTTCGCCATTCTGGTGCATCATGGATCCCAGATATTTGAAGCTCTCCTTATTTGGTACGGTTTCTGATTCGATCTTAACCTCCTCTGTACTAGTCGTGGTGGAATGATCGAATTTGAATTCCACATACTCGGTCTTAGATCTGCTAATCCTTAAACCCTTCGATTCTAAAGCACCTCGCCACACTTCCAACTTCTCGTTTATGTCCGCTTGGGATTCCCCTACCAGGACTATGTCGTCTGCAAAAAGCATACACCAAGGTATTTCCCCTTGGATGTGTCTAGTGAGCTCATCCATCACTAGAATGAACAGGAAGGGACTCAAGGCAGAGCCTTGGTGTACCCCAACTGTAATAGGAAAAGTGTCTGTCTCCCCTTCCCCTGTGCGCACATTAGTACGTGCCTCTTCATACATGTCCCTAATGACCCGAAAATAAGGCATCGGGATGGCTCTCTTACCCAACATTCCCCACAGTACCTCTCTTGGCACTCTATCATATGCCTTCTCCAAATAGATGAAGACCATGTGGAGATCCTTTTGTCTCTCCCTATATTGCTCTATCGTTCGCCGTAAGAGATGAATGGCTTCTATTGTTGATCTCCCAGGTATGAGCCCAAACTGGTTTTCGGTCACTTCCGTCTGTTGTCGTAGTCTCTTCTCTATGACTTGCTCCCACAACTTGAGGGTGTGGCTCATTAATTTGATCCCCCGGTAATTGCCGCAGCTTTGGATGTCGCTCTTGTTCTTGTAGATTGGGACCAGTGTGCTCCTCCTCCATTCTTCCGGCATCTTGTTCCCCATCAAGATTTGGTTAGGGTTTAGGTCAAGATTTTTGAATTTTGGTTGACCCATTTAACCCGTTTAGTTGGTTGGGTTGAGTGTAGATTTTGATCGTGTAACCTGTTTTCGACACGTTTGACCAGTATGAGCGGATGCCCCAACTTACGCTTTAGATTTTGAGGTGAAATATGTTGTTGATTTTCTTTCAGTAGTGTATTTTGCGCTTGTGGTCTATTCTGTGTTTGGTTGGTTTGTGCTGATTTGCGTGTAGTTGTGTGATTCTTGTGGAGGGACCCAAAACAACCCGAATAATCCACTTTATATTATAATATCAACTAATATGTATTTTTTATTTTTATGTTTGAAAATATCAGCTAATATATGGATCAAAATATATCGTATAAGTATTATTTTTCCAATTATGAATGGTAATACGTGGTAATAATTTTTAAATGGGTGCTTAAGAAATTGCTGGTCTTAAGCAATCGCTTTAGTTGCTTGCGGTCTTGACTGGCCCTTATTTTGCTTGCATTTGTGTTTGTCTTGTTCTGTTCGCCTTACCTGCCAAAAGGAAGAAGGGAGTGAGAGAAGAGAGAGATGGATAGTGGGGGTTTGAGGGATAAGGCTGTTGTTTAAGTGATCGAGATACAAGTGTAATAAGCTTTTCTACATAATGCCAATTTGTTTTGTGATGAAACCTCAATTGTGTTTATACATGGAGTTGTATCAATTCAATGGGTCAAGCTTATAGGATGAAATTTAACATGGTATCAGAGAAAGTGAAGATTTTAGGCTCCAATTGTTGATCCTCCCTTTTATCAGCCATCACCATGGCTGACAAATTAAAAAAAAAGGATGTCCTTTTCCATGGAATGAACGTGTCCGAGTGAGAGACTCAATATGTGAGGTGTGTTGATGACTCCACAGGCAAGTCCAGTAACAAAAGCACACAATAGTTATTAGGCATGTTTTGAGGATTGGGGATGAGATGGGATTTAATTTTTCCTGGTTGAAGAACTGGGGTCTCCTCGCCTTATGGATCGTTTGAACATCAATGAGATCATGCTTTAATGTTTGTGGAATAGGGAGAACCTTGTGATCCGTTTTTTATGCTAGGCATGAGGTTTTGGATGGGGGGCTTTTCGGAAACAGTCTCATTCAAAGGAGCACATTGAAGGGGTAAGGGTGCTTACATCTTACCCTCCCTAGAGTCTATGTTGGCGGGAGCCTCTTTGAGGCTCTGGGTGGTTGTTATTGTTGTATAAGGTTTTGGATATTCACCCTGTAATTAACGAGTTGAAGCCACCTTCTAAAGCAAATTTGTTTGGTGTTCTCTTCATTTGTCAGGTTTCCGTGCAAGTGAGGCAGAACACAATGGCTGCTTCTGTATCAGATGCTGTGACTTGGAAGGAAATTGAGCTTGCTGAGAGGTAATGATGCGGTTTGCTATTTTCTTTTCTAAATAGATGTACTGAATCCCGTTCAGTTTTTTCCCTAAGTTTTTGGCTTGTATTTGGTGTATTCTTCCTCTATTGATCTCTATTAACACTCCTTCTGTTCGAAAATTAGCTGCATTCTAAATCTGCACATACTCTAGCTATTGATGAAATGGAACTTCTTAACATTTGAATTTGGATGGTTGACATTGGATGTGGCTCAGTGACAATTTTTTGTAAAAAGGATAACATAGGAGAGTTGCATCTAATTGATCACATAACAGGGTGGTATGTGACACGGAGTGACCATTAAGTTTGGTCCAATTTAATTAGTTAGTTTTATTGGAGCCTAGTTTAATTAGCCCAGCCTTTTGTTAGTCCAATTTCTGGAAATAGTTTAGGTTTTATTTTAGAGTCTTATTTGTTATTAGAATCTATCTTATGTTTATTAATTATGGTTCGTTTATTATTACATTCATCTTTTAATGTTTATTTTGACGGAGTCTTCCATTATAAATACTTCAAGGGGTTAGCCATGTGATTCAGTCATTATATATATATTTTTTTCAATTGAAGTTATTGATAAAATTGAGTGTTCTCTTTTATTTTTCTTTGTGAGATTTAAGAGTTGTTTTGTATCCTTGGCTTAACCTACTGAGGTGGTGAAATTTGCTTTGCCTTATTGGGGTTTATGACCTCTCCATGATTGGCATCTATCAATTTCTTATTGGCTTTGCTACAGTAGGATGTCTGACCTTGTCAAGATCGACAAAGTATCCATTTTGATATATTCCTATGTTAATGTATATGCTGTCAGGATAATCCATAAAAGTAAAGTGGAGCAATTATTTCTAAATAGAGAGTAAATGAATATGGATGCTTGCTTCTGTGGTGGTAGTGATGGTTGTTGCTTCTTTTGCTGTCTCCTTAGGTGCTATTTTGTCTGATAATATTTAGTGATTTCCTTCAACCTCAGTTATCTCATTTGCGGTATGTTTGAGGACGCAACAGCTTTAGCTTCTTCTATTTTGATGCGCATTCGTGAAAATGAGCACATCATTACTGGGGATGACCTCCTATTGAATGACATGTTGGAATCAGTTGGTATGGTGCTAGTTCAGTCATTGAGAGAATCTGGGAGGTAAGTTTTTGAATTCAGAATTGTTCTTCCATCCTCTTTTCCCCTTTTGTCCTCTAATCGTACTTCTATTGCCTAAGCGCTCCTTCCTCCACATGGTGATATATTTGAATGTTTTCCTCTAGTTTTTGATAGAAATTCTCTATACTTTATTGCTTCTTAACTGGATCTGTTAATGTGGTTGTTTTTTATATAATTGGTACAACCTCTAGTTTCTCACTCTCTCACCTTATACACACACATATATTAGTACTAGATTTCTTCACCAGTAAAGTATAGTATAATCATACTTTATCCAGTTATCTTGGTAATTATATCTCGTAACTGAGACATGAACAGACTATTCAATCAACCTTCTCATTTTCAATCAATTCTATCAAAAAAAAGACATGAATGATTTTTTGTCAAAAAGAAAAAGACATAAAAGGCTAATTTACACCGCAATGTCGATGCCTACCCCTTTCCCTCCATTTTTTTTCTCACTGCTTCTTTCAATTTGCTAACAGTTGACAGTAGACTTTTGGGGAGAAAGGGAAATGGGAAATTTCTTTTGTTATGTAAGTGAGGGTATCCAGATTTGAACTTGTAACTTTTTTTGTTGGATCTCAACCTTGGTTGGGCTTATACCACAAGAAGGAGCCCTCATTGTCATGAAATGGTAAACCAGGACATCAGGCCTTCTCTAATTGCAATATCGTTGCTGATAATTTTTGCCCCACTGGGGGCATGCTTCTGATTGCAGAACGTCGAACCAAATTAGCCTGATATGTCAAGCTTAATTGACGTTTTGGTTTTCCTGAGAAAGGTTACAAGTTCAAATTGTTGGTTGAGTATTGATCTTGTTTGATTCTATGGTTGTCAACTTTTGTGGGAAAGTCAGGGTTAATGCATTTTACTCAACAGGTTGAGTATTGATCTTGTTTTATTCCTGAATATTCACCAATGTTGCTCAGGTGCTTATATGAGAATCTGAGGCTTAAGGTGCCTTAAACTTGTGAGACTTATATTTGCCTTTGCCTCTTCTTTCAGATTGTTCTTCAAATTCATTGCAGAATCTCGGACTTCGTAAATCGAGGGCCTGTTTAGTATTGTTTCCTTTTTGCAATTTTTGGTTTTTGAGAAATTAAAAACCAGGTTTTGAAACAGTTTTTTATAGTTTTTAATTTTCGATTTTTATTTTCACTCAAACTAGGAAAAATTAAAAAAATAAAATAAAAATCCACATGAAATTTGTTTCTAAAATATGATTTTTAGTTTCCACCGAACCAATTAGTATAAAGTGAAAACAATGCCAAATCGACCCTGAATGTCCTCACCATCAAGGGAATATTTTGCTTTAATACTATTATTAGTTTATGATTTTTATTCTTGTTTTTTGTAATTTTGAGGGCATCTTATCCTTAATCTTTGTACACTCTCTCCTAATATTATTCTTTTTCTGATGAAAAAGAATACTAGAGTTATAACTGGCTGTTGGTGAGTGTGATCTGTGCCTGCTCGTATTTAAATATGGTATAGAATGCAATTTTGATGATGCATATATTTTTCATTTCGGATTAACATATTTTTCCTCTTATTATGTGCAGGACAGCAGAGTTACTAGGTGAGCTTGAAACCTATTTCGGATCCCCCACAGCAATTCCTGCTCAAATCGTTCTTACTGGGTATTGGATATGTTCATCCCTTCCTTTCCTTTTCAGTATTAATTTTGTATCTATTAAGAAAAAGAAAAAGGAAAAAAAAGGGCATTTTGCTAAGCTAATACCCAAAAACTAGATTCAATTTAGATGCAAAAGAACAAATCTTAAAGAAACTGAGAAGAGAAAAGGGAAAGAGAAAATAATACATATTTACATCAAAAACCTTCAAATTGAGGGGAAAAAACACAGAGAGGAGAAAACAATCTACTAAATGATTTGAAGGATGATACAACCGGAGCCACTCATGAGTCAATATATAGAAGCTAAGAGAAAACCCTAATTTCTCCATCGGACCTACTGTTCTGAGGCAAGAAACATAATAGGTCCATACCGTGGTGGACGAACTCGAGACTATAGCCATCATCGACCTCCATCTCTGAATCGAGATATAAATTTGAGACACAGTTCCCGTTGGCCTGTTTTCCCCTTAAAAAAAGCAGCAATATGTTCATAGAAGTCCTAGGATCTTTGTGCTTCCACTCTAGAAATATCCTTGACTCGGGCTGTGTCCATGGCAAAGAACCTGTCTTTTATCTTCAGCAAATTAAACCACTGGAAGAAGTAACTTCTGCATAGCAATTTTTTGTCATCATCTCTCACCGAGCCCTAGATAGCCTTCTGACATTCTCACCGTAGTTGACTCGCCCAAAGCTGACACCCTCCTATTGCAATTGGCTTCGTATGAACTGTATATCGGCTTAATGAAGAAATAAATGCCTTCTGTTCCATTTGGTTGTGATGGACCCTGCAATAAATCATTAGTATTGATTGAGTTCTAAACCTAGACTCAGATGTTGGCTTCGATCGAGGAACTCATTGCCCTAGAACCTCAACCTCGTAGTGTTTCATCTCTCAATCAATGCCTCATTGTAGGGCCGGTCAAGATCCCAAGCAATCCAAGCCATTTCTTAGGGATCCCTAAATTATATAGTTCTAATTTGGCTCATATCTAATATTTGTTTTACTATTTACTTAAAATCTATACTTACGTTATTAAAGAAAATATTAATATAAATGAAGGGATTTGTTTTACTGTCTGCTTTGGGCACTGAAACTCTCCAGATTGGTCTATACCTCTTTTGCTGCCTGCTTAGGGAAAGCATAGTCGTTTCAAATAGCTTCTTATCATATGAAGGATAACGAACTTCCTGGAGACGTTCGTTTTCATTTCTTCCCTATATGTTGTTCACCAGGGCATGTATTCAGGTCTCAAGTGGTTGTCCTTCCGAGGCTCGTACTTTTCTTGAAGAGTTTCTGCAGAAACGGCAACTCGTTGACGGTAAATATCATGTTGCAACCGGTTCTGACGTGCCCGTGACTCGAATGCAAAAATATGAGGCACAAACTGTTTTGGAAGTTGACAAATACTTGGAGATTGCTGAGTTCTATTCTACCACACTTCTTGGCAATGTTCTAAAGGATCTGGACCATGCTATCTTATGGGTCGAAAAAGCTCAGTTACCGGAGGAGGCACGACAGGTAAATTATAATAGTAGTTGCTTGATTATTGACCATCAAGGTACTTGGTACGAAATTTATTAAAAGCATAATCATTTGTCCTAGTGGTGTAAACAAACCGAGATAAGGCAAGGTACATTAGGCGCAAGGCTCCAGGCTCTGCTCACCAACATTTTGCTCAGGTTGAGCTTGGCTTGAGGCTCCCTCCAATATGAAGACTTCGAACTTGAACTCGATTGAGCTCGAATCCAACTTGATGAGCTCCTTATTTAGCCTAGTAACGGCTTAGATATACAACATGGACTTGAAATCAACTTAGTTATGCACATATAAGCTCATAACTTAGATTGGCATTAGCTCAGCTATCATTGCAGCCTCTGAGCCTAAGCTTTAACAGGCTAGGGCTTCTCTGGCTTAGCTAAATGAGCTAGCTCAACTAGGCTCAAGGTCAAAATGGGTCGAGCCTTTCGAGCTAATAACAAGCCTTTCAGGCACTGGGATTGTTGTAGTCAGTAGGCAACGGATTTTAGTAGTTATGAGATTTGTCGCATCTGGATGAAACTTTTTTAAGTGCCATCATATTGTATATATATTGTACTTAATTTACTGAAGTGTACTTTTAAACGTGTTTGCATATTAGAAGTATCAAAAGATGCATTAAAATTAAATAAAATGCCCCTTTATCCAAAATTTTGGAAACATGAGACTTAACAGCAATTTATGTATCTTTATGAAACTCAACGAGATTGTCATGATCTGTCAATCGTGATTCGATTCCATGGCTCGGGGACCGTGACCTGTAACTAATGCTTTTTTTTTCTTTTTGCCCTTTCTCTTTTTCACTCTTCTCTGGTTATATTTCTCACCAGGACCTTCTAAGGAGGCTCCATTCCATGTACTCTCTTAAAACAACCCGTTCAACTCAAGAATCGGGCTCGTCAACATCGGCCGATGAATCAGAACGCCAATCTCACTCTGTCAAAGAAATTATTCAATCTGACGAGCCTGAGATTAGTTTAAATTCTGAAAGCCGTGTTGGAGTTGGAAACATGAGGCACTCAATTTTGAAACGGCCTCGACTTCAAAGCATCATCGAGAGATTCACCAATGCTATTGGGATTGTAACTAACGGGAAAATTTTGTTCGGTTGCTCGATCTTTCTAGTTTGTTACTATATTGCGAAGAAACAACATGCAGTAAAAAGGCAAGTTTTACCCTTTTTTCTGACTGAGAATATTTAGGACTTTACTTATGATTCTAGCAAGAAATCCTACATTGGAGTTTTGAGATAGAAGAGATCAACATATAAGCCTAATGGCCTACTCTGCATAGTGCTAATTGGTTTTATGATAGATACCCGCTTGACTTATATGTGGATCACTTATACGCCAACTCCATGGATTTGGCCTAAGGCCCGGTGAAATTTCACAATTACATTTGTATTATCCCAACAATCTGCTTTAGGCTCTACTCGCTTACATTTTGTTCAGGTCAAAATTCTTCGAGCCTGGAGACTTTGAGTTTGAGCCTAGCTCATCATGTGCTAGATCTTGGCTTAGTTTGGTTGTGCTTAAACTGAACTAGTGAGATCCGAGCCTAGCTCGGTTATCTGGATTCATAGGTTTGCTTTGACTGAGGCTTAAGTCCCAAATTTCTAATATTGGAAAGGCAAAATAATCATCGTATTTTCAGGTCAGCAACCATGGCAAGTGGATGGAGTTTTGAAACTAATCTGTTTGGTGTTGTTTTTTGTTATATTTTTTGATTTCTTTTAGGAACTAAATTACGGTTTTGAAACAGTTTTGGTTTTTTTTAATGAGTTTTCACCGAAACTAGCAGAAAATTGAAAACAAAGAAACCAAAAATAAAAAGAAAAAATCTTTTCTAAAATATAGTTTCAAGTTTCCAAAATGCTGCAAACAAAATACGATGTGAAACAGGCCCTAAGATACCACAATCCAAACAATTTTATTGCTTCACCTTGTCATTCTTCGATGTATTTCTGCTGTCATGGTGACCGAACGTTAACATTTCCGTTGGCCAGGGATGCACGGAGACGGTGGGTGTCACTGAGGCAGGCACTGGTGGACTTGTGGAGTCTCGCATTTTCATACCAAGTTAACCCATTAGCCGCTGTTCAGCCTCTTCCCGCTTCAGGCACCGGACCCCGATGAGTACGGTGGAAATTTCCCTGGATTTAGGTCTGATCTATGCAATTGGTATTATATAAGGTCCATATATAAGTCTAAGTAAGATTGCATCATAAAATCAATTAATGGTATTAGTTGGAGTAGCTTATTAGGCTTATATATTAATATTTTATCTCTCATAACTCCAATGTGTTATTTCTTACTAGACTCGCAGGTAAAGTTCTCGACAATACCTTGTGGTCTCTTGGACCTCATCTATGGTGTTGTTTCTAGTGAGCAAATGCTATAATAAGTAATTTTTCAATCTATTTCCAGGTGGATGGTGCATACGTATGGGATTAGTCGAGGTGTGGATAAGATGACTAGACACCCCAGTTACCGAAAAGGATTTAGTATTTTTCATGTATTCTATTATTGTGTAAATGGAGATGGATCTCTGAACTCGATTTGAAATGATTTCCGAGCATGACTTTGTAATGGATGGTGATTGTTTGGATTCCTACACGGTGTTTAAATAATGCATCGCCTTTTGATTTCGAGTTGTCAATAGGTCGGGTTGACATTTTAGTATGTCATGTTTTTCTTCGTATTAATAAGTATGACCCTTTCCGGCACGATGATATTTTTTGGAGAGAAAGATGATGTGGCAGGTCACTAGGAATACCTATTGTAATATACCGATAAAAATACTAATCTTGATAAGTGATGGGGTATTGATTGCTCAGATTGTAGGTTTTTCCGTTTTTAGAAAAAGGTCAAATAGGGTATTTTCATCAGTATGTTAATGTGGATATTTAAAGTGCTTTGTCATGTCGATTTTCTCCTTGGAGCATGACATCATCATGCTAAAGAGAATTATATTTATTAATACAAAGAAAATTTAAGGTACTTAAAAAATAGATCAAAAAGGTCATGACTTCTTTTATTACTTTCACAAGCCTCATAGAACTAAAATGTAAATAATCCAATAAAATCAAACCTACTCATTTATAAGAAGGCATTTATTTTTCATAAATTGAATTCTAATCTACATTTGTTGAGTGCAATGGATATTCGATCTGAATCTATAGGTCCCGATGCTATATGAATACACCAAAACGTTCAAGGGCATAATACAAATATTATTCATTTCTAAAATAAACTATTAAACTTCAATAAATCAAAATCTAGGGTTTTGCAAAGCTTTTCTATCCTTGCTATTTTTCTCTTTTCCGAAAGTAATTCTTGACTTGATCTTAAAACTCTACAGTCTAATATAATCCAAAAGGGATAAAACATTTAGGATAAATACGTCCCTTAAGGATATAACCTAGTGGCAGACAATACTGGTGACCTTATATGCCACCGAAAAAAAGTTTAGGATAAAAACAAAATGTTTATCAAAATTAATAATGTATTTTTAGAGAAAAGAATAAAAGGAAGTGTAAATTACACACGAGTACCTCAAATTTATTGTACTAATTTTTAGTCCATGAAAATTTTTAAATAATATTTTGGTCTAAAAGTTACATATATTTAATAAATTAGCCTAAATAATAGTATGTAAAGGTGTAAAATAAGCCTCTCACCTAGCTTTTCTTCATAAATAGTGTCATAACATTGTGGCTCTTTTGTGGGATGAGAAGAATAGCAAGAGACAATAGCTCCACTAAAAAATAACGGCAGATTTTATACCCTTTTACACTGTCATTTGGACTTTTTTTTTATTAAAATGCATGTAATTTTTGAATTAAAATATTATTTTTTAAAATTTATGGATTAAAAAATTAATACACCATATCTCAAGGTACTAATATATAATTCATCCTAAAAAGAAAAAAATTTTAACAGGACATGATCACATTGGAATATTCAGAAAACATTAGCTGCTTCTAAAGCACATGTTCACAAAACTTCGAATGAAAAGCTATATAATCATCAATTGCGATACCTCTTCCAATATTTTGTAACATGTAAATACACTTACAAGTATGCGAGTTTGAAACCAAAGCAATATATATACATTATGAAGACTGTTGGAAACGTACCTTCACGTAACGATCAATCGCATCACGGATCAATCAGAATTCAATGCTTCATCTCCTCTTCTTTTCCGAAAAAAAACATAAACCACTGCCTTCCCTAGTAGTCGCTTTGTGGCCATGTCCTCTACTATTCGTATTCAACTAGGAATATCGTATATTTTAGTAGGTCAGTCAAATAGTTGATAGGTAAGGCTCGCAAAACGATAATTAGCAATGCCTATATGCAACGACTACTATGTTAGATATGAACTCGAAATTGTCACCTTCCCCAGTAATCCCTTTTTGGCCGTGTCCTCTTTTATTCCTATTCAACTAGGAATCCCTTACACTTCAGTAAGATAGTCAAGCAGTTGATCCGGTACTAAGCCCGGGTGGTAAGGCTCACGAGATGTTAATCAGCAATGCTGATATGTAACGACCGTTATGTTACATCGTGGCCCCTTTTGATTCTATGGGCAAGATTGGAATTTCACTGGGCATCTCTGAACTTGCGGCGTCTATATACTCTGTCAATAACAACAGGCTTTTTGAGCTGGCTCATTGTCTCCGCTACCGTTGATGTCGGTTTACGGTCTACTAATTCTTCCTTCTGCTTTGTTGATTGATCACCGTTAAATCGAACCTCAGTTTGATTTGAACTTACTGGCATCTGATCATCATTAGTCAAATGCAAATTATCAGTTTGATCTGGACCGTTCACTTTGGAAGGCTGATTCTCTTCTGTATTCTGATCAAATTTCTCAGAATTGGCGTCTCCATTTCTACTATCTCGATCTATAGTTTCATCCAAGTTTGCTTGTAAAGCATCATCAGTGCTAGTTGGGTCCCCTTCTACATCTCTGTTATCTCCATCCTGAGCAGATGTCTCATCCACTATATATGATGCATCAACAACGGCTTCTTGTACCTCTACCGAATCTTTGATTAAACACGAGTCACTTAATGCACGGTCATCCTCTTTCCCGGTATCTCCTTTCCCATTTTTCTCATGACATATGATCTTCACCTTTTCTAATGTAAGTGGTTTATTTGTTAACTGGGAGGATTTCCTCTTTCTCAATTGTGGTACAGTATTCTCAGATTTCGAGTTAGCGGGACCAAACACTTCGCTACTACAATTATCGATAAATCGAGGTTCCAAGTCCATTGCAACACCTCCATGGCCATTCTGGCTTCTATAGTCATCTTTTTTAAAGGTGTTTTTGTTCACAACCCGGGCTTCAATAATCGACACTTTCTCCCCGTTGACTGGCAGGGTCTCAGAAGCTAAGCCCGATGGTGATTTACATATCGATGATGGGTTGACATTCATTTCATCAAAATCAGGAGCACTTCCACCAGTTACCCTGACATTAGAGTCACCTTTAGTTGTGTTTCTAGCCTCGATTTCATCACCATCGCGGGTCTTGTTCGCTTTCCCAACCTCTCGATCATCAGAAAATGTGACATGAACGTGTTGGTCCAAGTCATCCATGGTAGTCCTATTATTGTCTCTACCAACCAAGTCATTTAGCTGCTTTTGCACAACGACAGAGAGAGAAACTGCATGATCGCGAATCAATGAATCAAATGGTCCACAATCGAGGAGCATCTTGATCAACACTCGATTATACTGATATAAACTAACGGAAGATTTCGACCCGCTTTCACGATAAACCTTATTAGCCTTGAATATATGCTCACATAAAAAACCCTTTTCTGACAATCTGCAACTGCATATAGTCAGTTGCGTCCCGGCGTTTTCCACTGAAAAGTATTTTCCTCGATCATGTTGGTCAAAAATTTTTGCACATTCGCCTTCCAAGATAACGTCAGAATCCAGAATCTCTAGAGCTCTTTGCCAAGAAGTCGAATCATTAATCAATTTGTCCTTCCAGTAACGGGAAAAATCGTCTTTTCCCGGATACTCATCGAGCCAAAAGTACGAGTGTACTTTCGTAGATAACTTTTCAACTAACCAATCCACACGCTCATATACATCGGGATCCTTCTCGTTCATTAATCGAACACTCAGTTGGTGGTGATAGAGTTCAATCGCTGCACTGCTCTCCTGGCTGGCCAGTGGAAGAGTTTGTAAAGCACTGATCCAAAATCCTGTAACAAGATAAGGTTTTTAACAAAGGCAAAATAACTTAGGAGTGAAAAAAAAGATCATATACGAACTTAAGAAAAGCAGCAAAGCTTAAACCTACTTATCTATAACAAAAGGCGACCAAGTATTTCAAATATAGTCGCACAAAACTGCTAAAATGCTAACATCACATATCTAGAAACACGATTCGGCATTTTGAAGTCGCATTCGCATTTCAAACACATATCAAACTCAAGGGAAACTCGATTCAAGCAATCATTGGATCATTTCGATAGAAGATACTTAAACGATTTGTCGGCCAATTTCATCACCTGATACAAAACATGAAGAAATGTCATAATTTTCTCAATCTTATTCATAAGAGTAATGAACTTTCTTGGTTATTGCTTTGTATAGACTTTATTTTGATCTTTATGCTTTAACAGTTCAATCAATGACAATTCATTAATTTTCTTCATATATCTAATATATTGTAATATCAACACCCCCGCCGCCGCTCCCAACCTTAGAAACTTTAATGACTGCCTTTGCTCCCACTCTTTTGTCTATTTCTGCTGCTTGCAACTATGATTTCAAATGACAGGAAAAAATTCGATTGAATGAGACAGTGTCTAACCAATTCTGGGATACCACTTTGCCTTGAAGTATTCAACAAATTCCAAGTTATCAACAAAGTCTTCCATGAAATCTTCAAACAAACCGATGGTTGCTTGTCCTTTGCAGATTTCAGTGATAGCCTTTCCAAAGCGCTTTGACATTTGCGCCCGTATTTCACTCTTAGAACACTTCTGCATCAAGTTTTTATGCCATGCATGGCGAACACGCCACAAAGATATCATCACTGCGCACTGGAATACATCCCTGAGCCAAAAAAAGGAGAGAGAGACAGAGAGAGAGAGAGACAAACAAGCGTTATTGATGCTTCAATTTTCTAGAAGTAATTATATCCGAGGAATCAAATCAAGGTTCACGACTGCATAATGGCCGCGGTTGCAATGCGGTAGACGTTAAGTAATGGGTCTTGATGATTTCATTGGGTTGTTTAAATGAATACAAGTTATTTTTAAGCCTTATATTTGCAAAATTTGAATAAATTGCCACATAATCATCAATTTTTATACCCCTTCCATATAAATATCTTTATTATATGTTTTAGTAAATAAAATACGATATATATGCATTATAGAGACCATTACAAAGAATCGGTGCATAACAATCAATCCATAATGGGCAACGGACACTCAATCACATAACGGCCACTATGTACATGACAGCCTTTATTTGATTTCATGATGTGAAGTCCTATATAGAGAGCTATATTTGGTTTTGCTTCATGTAAGTTAAAAGGATCCACAATGAAACAAGGTGAAAGAGTGGCGGTTCGGGGTGTTAATGAGTCGAGCACTCTCTTGTTCAAACTCAAGCTTGATAAGCCTTATCAAACTAGATCAAGTCTAGCCTTTATTGAGCTTTTGAACCATCATTCAAACTTGGTTCATAAGATATTAGCGTGCTCGACACTAAGCTCGTTAACTCGATCAAGTAGAGTCGAACTCATAATTGAGCCGAGCTTGCTATCGAGTTGAGCTCGCTAAAGAAGTGAGCTATTTGAGTTACTATCAAGCTCTTATCAAACCATTTTTTAGCTAATATTGATCCTAAACGAGCCGTTAACAAGCTTTATTGAGCTCTTAACAAGACCCTATCAAGCCTTTATCGAACTCTTATCAAGCCCTTATCAAATTATTTGTGAATGTTAATGAGTCAAGCACCCCTTGTTCAAACTTGGCTTATCAAGCTTGCTCGAACTCGAGTTTATAGGCTACTGAGCCCCCAAAATGAATATGAACGACTCCTTATCAATTTTTAAATGCAAATAGTTCATGGAACAACTGGCTCGTTTACACTCTTAGTTGCAATATACCTGATTGCAGAAATGTCAGCTAAAGGATCATCGACAATAAATCCAGCCAACATCCATGAAGGATCTTTCGTCTTAGCACGATTGTAAAGAGCTCGCATCCATCTATATGCATCCGGCATGGCAAACCTTGGTGATATCACCCATGCTACCGGAATAGCCTTGTTCTCTGAATTGAACACGAGAAGGGTATGGATAGGATACTAGAAAACAGAAAGTTCACAAAAGCCACAATCAGTCTGCTGTAAAGTTATAAAGAAAAAAAGGGGGAAAAAGGATAGGCAAAAACAGTTACTGTAGAAGACAATGTAAAATGCAAAATTTTTGTTAACAATGTAAGGTGGTCTAGCACCGCCTTAAGAATAGCCACCAACATCTTGGAGAGGGAAAAGATGAGCTTTAAATCTAAGGCCTCATGCTTGAGGAGCGGGTAGCCTAAACACTAATATCGAACCCAACAGCTCATGAAATGCAGGAAAAAAGAAACTTTTTATTCTAAATTTTCAAGATGAGGCAACATAGGATTAAATTTCAGTGGATTGTATAGAATGCAAACCCATACCTTTAATTTGTGGGCACCAAATTTTGAATTGGAAACCAGAAGACTCCGGTTCCCAAACCGAATCATCTGTTGCAACTGCCACTCCGTTTGAATACCAACAGTAAACGGATCAGTTTCACTAAAGTCTCGATAAAAGAAAACATTCGTTGAATGGTTTTCTACCCACATGCTAAGACTAATAGCATCATCTTCATTGAGCTCATATGTTGATCTTCTTATGCTCCTCTCTTGTCTTCTCACATACCGATGAGTTAGAAGATCATCCCGATTAGAAGGGCCACCTTGTCTCTCTACTGATTCATTATGCCTCTGCATTATGCTCTCCACAGATACACCAACATATAACAGAGAATATATACGAAGGCGAAGTTCCTCAGATATATATGGCGCATACATAGCACGTGTTCCAGAAGCTTTTTTGTCTTGTGGACCATGACATGGCAAGCCCTTTTTGTCCACGTGTTTATCTTGGTTATATATGATAAGAGCTACTGAAGGTTCGGCAATTAGACGCTTTACAATAAAGTGGCACGTGCAACCCCTCTTTGTATTAGGCCTTCCGGAAGATTTCTTCTTGGGAATGTATGTGTTTCTACTTGGTCGTACGAGTCCACCTTTCCGGTGATCATCTGGACCAAAGGAACACCAGTACCTAACAGTTCATATCAATCACAGAGAGATGCAGATTAAGCAATATCAGCCATCATGAAGTATGGACAAGTCTATCTCATTGCTGGGCAAGCATAAATTTTTTTTATGTGGAAAGTTGTTAAATCAACCACTTCTGGCCCATCAAATTAGATAATGCTTGTTATGTATGCAACGGCTGTAACGTAATGGAATTAGCTAAGTTGATCTCTTACAACGACACAGTCAAATAAAAGCGCTACATAATGTAATGAATTTTGAGTTGATCGTTACGTGATTTGCCATTAGTAATGGTACCTTGCTAATGGCCTCCATATTTATATATTGTCTTTTATTTATTAAAACATATCCATAAATGTATTTATTTGTCAAAACATATCAAAGGTGTATAAAAATCAATGATTATATGGATCTTCATTCAGAACTTTTCAAATATCAAAATTAAAAGCAACTTGTATGGTGCACAAATCAAAAGAGACAAGTACAAAGAACATAGATTGACACTCACAAGATGTATTCAAGAATACCATCAACCTTCACCTTGTATGGTGCCTCTATTGGCCGCCGCCTCCTTGCTTCAACATGAAATTTAGTTGGACACTCTTTATTTGCGGATTCACCTCGAACGAAATCATCCACTCGCGCAAAGGGAATAAGAGCAACTCTATCTTTATTATCTCGCCATCCTTCCACTATAGACCACGCTAGATCAGTAGATGAGAACTCCAAGGTTGGAGGATTCTGTACTGGGAGGGATAGAATCTGATCCCATCTGGCCATCTGCAACACAAGAGAAGGATTTTTTTTAATCAAAATAAGAAAAAATATTGAAAGAGTGAGAATGTATAAACAGCTAAGGACTGTCCTCAGACATCAAAATACCCAAAACTAATAACAAAGAGTCCTCCATTCCCTCTACAAATAGACCAAGGGCAACGTCAAGGAAGCCTCGAAAGCTCCTTGTCCATAGAGCACCTAAAAGAACCATATTATCCCATAAAAAATTCGTCCGTGTATATTACTCGTCGAAAAGCCTAGTCTCCCTTTGTAGCCAAACACACCAAACAATCGCAATTTTGACCACAGAGAATAACTTTAAGTCATTTTTCTCCTTGTCCCATAAGAGAAGGATATTAGAAATGCACTCAGCTGTTTCTCTAAACCACCCCAAGACAATTACATGTACCTTTGCACCTTTTTTTTTTTTTTTGGCCCCCTTTTGTAATAAAGTTTTTATTCCAATTTGTGTCTGAATAATAGAACAATCCACCAAGCAGAAAAGGTAACCAGAACATGCTTCCCAAGTCTCTGACGAGAAAAATGAAGTATCTTAACTTATGCACGAGAATGACGAGACGAAAGATAAATGAAATTCTTTAATTCATCCTTTATGTCTTCCCCAGACTTTAAGAGTAGGATTTACATTTCGGCTTCATCCTTTTTTATTCAAAATAGCAACTGCATTACAGTGAACCTACAAGGTCAAGATCATATTACTATATAATAGCAGTACGAGATAAACCCCACCCCAACACAAATTCATTCCCATTTTATCCTTCCGGTTCCTTTTTACCTTTTTAGAACCGGGTGTGGAGGGCAGGTTTCATTGTAGGCCAGAACTGTAGCCCAAAAGCTTGAAAGATACATATCAAAAACGTAACTTTAAAAAAAAGAAGTTAAATTTTCAACTCGTCCATTCTTCTACCACATCTCCTCTATTCCATGTAGTTAAGTTTGATGTCGCTAATTACAAGCAAAGAAGTATGAGCGGAGGGAACTATATTACGATTATATGCAAGAAGCAAGTGCTATAAATCACTCAAATAACAAGCACAAGCCCCTGTTCGCCTCCTTCTCACTTCAAACACTTAAAATAATTCTCGTTTTCGCGCAGAAATTTTGAAGAAAACATCAAATTCTTCGTCTTCTTTGTCATTTTCACAAACTAAAGAAATTTACGCATCGATGTCCTTGCTTCCCAGTCCACTGATCAGTGAACTCCTGAATTAGATTATATATATATATATATATATATATATATATATATATATATATATATATTATCATATACCAAATTAGATTTTGAATGATCAAGCATTAAACCTTCCGTGAGTAATTCAACCTAGCTGTAGTTGCAGCATATTACAGAATACATACTCGATCCTCATTTCACAAGTTGCATTAGAACACAGATAGCCCAATCGATCCACAATTCTTCACAAGCCAAACAAGTACACTAAATTGAGTCTCCCAGAAGAATCTACATCCCTATAACTAAACAACAACAACAACAACCCAGTGCCTCAAAGAGGCTCCTGCCAAGGCAGGGCTACGAGAGTAAGATATATTGAGCCTTACCCCTAATAGGGTGCTACCCTTTAGAGATGTTGTTTCCGAAGGACCTCTAACCCTAAAAAGAATCATACTCAGTCAAATGAAAATAGACGTGCCTAATGCAAACAAGCAAACATGCACTACTCAAGTCAAATGAAACAACAACAATACGGACATACAAGCCTAGGTATAATGCCTTCACCTATTAAATTAAGCTTTCAAGAGAGTTGATTCATCCACAGTTAACGGGATTGACACAAAATAAATAGTATTAAACTTACACAATTAGAAGTACAATATCACATATACCCAAGTAAGATATGAACCTATAGTAATGGAGTAGTCCAATTGGTAGTACAGTAGGCCTGACCCAAAGACGAGGGGGAACAAACTCTATCTATACACATAGCAACCGTATTTCAAATCAATCAATGAAACTCATATCTTCTCTATCTTTCTTCCCTATCTCTTTAATTTTCAGCATTTTACTGCTTTCATTTAATTTCTATCTATTTTAGATTCAGTTCATATCATTGGTATCAGAACACTAGAGTAGGCATGCATCATACAAAAACTTAATTGACACATTAGACAAAGTATGAAGACCTTTGGCACAAATATGAGATTACCTGCCTGCTCTTCAGCACTAGGACTCCCCAGAGAGAGAGAGAGAGATAAACCGGAGTAACCGCCGGTTAACGGGATTGACGGCGGTGAGTAAGCGGTTGCGGAAGAGGAAAAGCGGCGGAGTGACGGCGAGGGGTAGGGAGGATGGCGGCGTAAATGAGGCGCGGGGGTTCAGCTGTAAACGAGCATCGGCCGGGCCGTCCGGTTTGAGTTACTTATTTTAGGAGTAAATTACAGCTTACTATTATAAGATTTGGTATATTAATTTGGATAAATTACCAAAAACTCTCATAATTTTTGCTTTAAAAATAAAAAACTTCCCTCACAAATAAAATCACTCACTAAACTCTCTAACTTTTGAAAATTTTTCACTTTGCCCCCAAATAAATTTTTTTGACCATTTTGCCCCTCAACAAAAAAAAAAAATTATATTTTATCTCATAATATTTTTTTAAAAAATTTTAAAATAAGTATATTTTTATAAATATAGAAAATTCTCTGAATTTTTTTGCTAAAAACATAAAATATTTAATTTTTGTCTAATAATATAAAACCCTTTTTTAAAAATAAAATCAAATATTAGGGGCAAAATGATCAAAAATAAGTTATATGGGAGTTAAGTGATAAATTTTTAAAAGTGAGGGATTTTTGTGAGTGATTTTATTTGTGAAGGGGGTTTTTTGTTTTTGAAACAAAAGACATGGGAGTTTTCTGTAATTTACCCTATTAATTTTTTGATAATTTATCATTTAAAAACCTGAGATTGAGATTCTTTTTTTTATTTAAGTACTAACGTATTTTAATATATACAATAAGTTATCCTAAAGTGTAAAAATTTTATCACCAAAGTTCTCTAAAATTTAAGAATTTTATCAATTAAGTATCATTTATCAAAATTCGATAGATTTTTAGGAGAAAATGCTAACATGGAACATAATTATAATAATATAGTTGTGTCTTCTATCATAATGTTAGGATTTTTATGGTAAAATGCTAACAAGATACATTATTTCGCTGATATATAGATATCTTTTATCGTAATTAAGTTAATTCGTTTGTAATCAAATAGGTTTTCTTGAAAATATTAATAACTCACATATATTGTTATAATTGTTTACCAAGTCTATGTTTTACGGTGAAAATTGATCAAATTTTGAACAAAATTCACCAAGTTGCGATATAAGATACCTAAATAGTAAAATCTTACAACATCAGGATTGTATATGTTAAAATATCAAAGTATCTAAGTGGTAAATGTCCAAATCTTAAAGTATTTGAGTAATAAATTCTCTAGTGTTTTTAGTTCATAAACTTTGTGAAATATTATTTTAATTCAAAAGTTATGTATATTAAATAAAATGGTTTAAATGACTATATGTAAGGGTGCAAAATAGACATTTTATCCAACTCTTCTTATTAGCAGTTTCATAATATTACGATTCGTGTGAAGAGCGAGGAAAACAGCAAACGAATGGTGGGTTACCAACAAACGGCAAGTTTTACACCTTTTACACTGTTATTGGCATTATTTTATTAAACATATGTAATTATTTGACTGAAGGTTTTTTTTTTCCCCACACAATGTAAGAACTAAAGAATTAATATACCAAATCTCAGGATTTGTAAAATTTGACGGAATATGACAATACGTGGGAAAAATATTCTTCCCAAAGAAAGTATTTTCATTTTATTTTATCTGGTTAAAAGAAAAATATAATGCTCCATAACTCCGTTTAATTTAGAATAACAAATTTCTCTATTGTATTAATATCGTATAGACTAAAGTGACATTATGGGTTTCTTGCTCTCTGCGACGGACCATTCTCTCAGGCTGGGGGTCCTCGAAAACAGCTTCTCTTCAGGGTAGCCCCCTGAAGGGGGGAAGGCCGCGTACATCTACCCCCCAGACCTTGCTTTTGCGGGAACCCTTACAGGCATTGGGTTTGTTGTTGTTGTTGTTGTAGGTCGGACGTTGAATCAATAAACACCCTGACTTGAAGGCAATATGAAGTTATCACAATAAATTCAAAGCTGAATAAAAAGTTTCATTTTTACAGAGGAAATCGGTGTTGAGCCAAATTTGGCTTACATAATCTGGACTTTTTTTCTCTTTTACAAAGAAACTATTCCCTCCGATGGAGGGTAAACATTTTTCTCCAAAATTAATTTTCTACTTAACTATACCTGTACCCACCCCATTATCCGCCACGGGTATGTGGATACCCGTACCCGCCCCATTACCCATGGTACCCAATGGGTACCCATTACCCGTCCCTGCTCACCCGTACCCGCTTTGTTATCTATTTATGTCCAACTTATTACGCATAATTTCTTTTCTTTTTTCCTTCAATAATAACCATGAATTCATACTTACAAATTACATGAGAAATATTTTATATAAAATAACACAAAGGGTAACTCTAATATGTGACTACAAGGCGGGTATATGCGGGTACGGGGTGGGACGGTGCGGGAACATGCGGGTACGGGGCAGGGCGGGGCGGGTACAATCCTATACCCGTACCCACCCCATACCTGTGACGGGTATTGACATGTGTATCCTACCCATACCCGTTACCCGCCCCAAACGGAGCGGATACTTGTGGATAACGGGCTTTACCCGCCCCATTGCCATCCCTATACTTAACTCTTTATGCCAAAAAAAGAATAAGGAAAAATAGCTTAATAGAATCACGTTTTCTCCTCTACCAAATAGAGCCAAAGGCAGCATGTTTGGATTAAAGTTCTTAGGGCCAGGTTGAATTTGGATTCATTTTTAGCCCATTTAAGTAATTTTTTTTTTGATCGACCATTTAAGTAATTTAGTTGTACTTGATTTTGAGCACGTGAACGTTTTTTCCATATGTTTGACTTGTTTTCTACAATTATACATTATGTTGATTAAGTCCCTAAAAGTAAAATACAATTCGAGAACTGAATATTATTTGATATATATGTGTACTATTCAACTTTGTACATGAAATTTTCAGCCAAAAGTTCGTAGATCTATAAATAATATATTTGGACATGTTCTTTGAAGATACGAATAAAATGGGGATGTACATATTTCTATCAATCAACTTTCATTTGACAGCATTAGTCACAGTATCTGTAACAAGAAGCATTAAACATAGTTAAGGACATCAATCAATAAGTTGAGAGACAGATTTTGCAAAATTTAGAAAATGAATACTTAATTTAGATCAAGATATTGATTATTTTCGATTAATCATTTGTCTTTTAAAACGAAAAAGATATGAATACGTATTATAAGACATATTATGAGTAACATAAAAAAAAATGTATTTTAATATATTATTGACAAACATACGTAAATGCCCCTTTGAATGAAAAACTATGAATACATGTTCAATAAACATACTAATATTATTATACAATTTGGATACTAATGTTATTATATAAATCATTACCCTTCATCAACATAAGGTAATTTCCCTTTTTTTTTAAGATGATAAGGAGGGCCACAAAAATTCGAGGAGGAGAAATGAGCTTCAGACTGAAGCCTTCATGCTTCATCGGTGGATAGAATAACAACTACACTAATCCCAACATTTTATATAGATTATATCACGTTATATACAGTACACAAATATACCAAAGAGGGTACCAACACGCCACCATCAGATCTCATTAGAACTCCAAAGTTAAGCGTGCTTGGGAGAGAGTAGTACCAGGATTGGTGACCTCCTAGGAAGTCCTCACCCTTAGGTTGGGGGCACTGGGAAACAACTTCTCTTCAAGTTAACACCCTGAAAGGGGAAGGCTGCGTACATCCGCCCCCTCAAACCCTGCGTAGGCGGGAGCCCTTGAGGCACTGGATATGTTCCTTTTTATATACAGTACACAAATATACATACAACTAATGAGATCTTACATTATAAGATCCTATATTCAAATTTCGTATCCTCCTATCCTACTTATCGTCCAAGCTATTAGAGGAGAAATCCGAAGACCTTGGAAGATTCTAACATCATCATGGGCATTCATAGATTTCCGAGTCCTTGTAAAGAAACCCACTTTTAGCATTTTACTGCAACAACATTGCAGCTGGCTGGGTAGCTAATATGGGTCACGGTTTTTTTTCGATATGTAAGAGCAAATAGTTCACCAAAGAGGGCACCAATACACCGTCACCGAATCCCATTAGAACTCCGAAGTTAAGCGTACTTGGGTAAGAGTAGTACCAGAATGGGTGACCTCCTGGAAAGTCCTCACCCTCAGTTTTGGGGCACTGGGAAACAGCCTCTCTCCAGGTTGACACCCTGAAGGGGGAAGGCTGCGTACATCCGCCCCTCAGACCCTGCATAGGCGGGAGCCTTTGAGGCACTAGGTATGTTCCTTTTAAGAGCAAGTAGTTCAGAATACATAGCAGGGCCTCGGAAAAACAAGAGAAATAAAGCAAACTAAAGCACGTACAAAAGCGAAGAGCGAAACAATGTAGCAACAATCAAAATGACAAAAAACTCAAAAGCTATTATCCAAAACCACATGAAGAAGCATATGCAGCGCCTCACATCTGATCTAGACTTGAGCAACAAAGTCACCTTTGTACTGTTTGCGTATCAGCTTGCCCGCCGTTCCTTGACAAACTCACCCCATTTCCGCCACCATGAAGCTACCATCACTAATCTCGGTTTATCGTGTGGTTGCTCTTTTGCTCCGATACCTACAAGACTTCGTTGAATTCCCCAATCAGCAGTGAGCTCGCTCCCGTGTGGATTGCTTTAAGCTTCGTGACTCAGTCCATAGGCTACGTTGCGCATTCACTACAACAAAAACGGTGAATTCTCGATGCATAATTATCAATGCTTATAAATATGCGGAGATATCTCAGCGCATAAATGGGCTGAGAGAAAGCGTTGAGAATTTTCTACGCAGAAAAGTGAAGCAGAAGGGGAGCGACACATTTTTGTGTGGAGAAGCTCGGCACAAACAACCGTCGAGAATCTCGACACAAATCTGAGTTGAGAATCTCGACCTTTATGTGTCGATAATAATCAATATATAAATACCCCATAAACCCACTTCACTTGAAAAACCTTAACCCACTACCTCCACCGTGCGCCTCACCCTAACCGAGGTTGTCAAAATTGGGATTCTACGTAGAATCGACGAGGGGTTATCAGAATCGGAATTGTAGAATCGAATCGAGAATCGTAAGATTCTACTTTATGTGTATATAAATTATTTATACTGACAAAATTAATATAATTATTCTCAAATATATGATAAAAGAACGTCAAAAAGTCTATAACACATTAGTTTTACAATACATTAGAAACCCAAATGCAGGAAAAAGTGTAACATCATTCTAACATAAAACATACACTCAAATTCTCAACTCATAGCATCATCAATAGTCATTTCCGAAATTGAAGTTACTATTGTCAATATCATTTACAGTACTAGTATTAATATTTCCAACATCATTAAGAGAATGACCCCAGCCTCTCATTAGGGTATCCCCTGATGGGGTAAGGCTGCGTACATCCTACCCCTCCCAGACCCTGCTTATGCGGGAGCCCTTGAGGCATTGGGCCTGTTGTTGTTGTATTAAGAGAATGACCCCCAATTGTAGCATCATCTCCAACCAAACCTTCTATACAAAAACACATATATACCTAAAAGTAATAATTTTTCAAATTCAATTAACACTGAAGTTGGGGTCTTATCGTCATTTAGAATATTTTTATAAAATTTTTCACGGAATCAGATACTTTTTTGATACTCATAATAAAAAAAAAGATATTTGAAATGAAAATTTTAAATTTGTGACTCACAAAAGTTCAATAAACAATTTTAGAATTATTTAAGAAATTTTAACTATTACGTGTCAGATATTATATATTTTTCCTATAAGTAGAATATTACAAATAAACTTCAATAAAAATCGATGTATAAATATAAAAATATAAATATACAACTTATGTTACCTAAGTGTAGAGTTGAAAAAAATTAAAAAGAATTTAAAGTAATTTGCATACAAAATAATATATAAATTATGTGTATAAGTATATCTAAACAAAAATTAGTAAGACTATCAACATGTAACAAAATTATTTGTTTTTAACTTCCGCCTAAAATATGTAATAGTTATATTATATATACAAAAACTAGTGAGACAAATGTCCTTAAATTAAGTTCCTTCAAGCATTAAAAAAAAAAACCAAAAAAAAGGACGTTTTAAGTGGAAATCAAACCCACGCCACACATATGGACAACTAAGCAAAGGACCACTTGGCCAAGGGCTCTAGAACTATCATTGTTCCTATTAAATTTATTTTAAATAAAGGTATAGATTTGGGCAACCTAAATTAGTAAAATCGGGTAAAATCGCGATTTTTGTGATTTTGATCCGATTTTGACTCGATTTTGATCCAATTCTACTTGAAGCAATTTGAATTGATTGGTTAAAGTAGAATCGTACGATTTTATGATTTGAATCGCGAATTTAATAACTATGGACCCTAACCCACTCTGCCTCCACCACGCGCCTCTCACTCTCTCAGCATTTCTTGCAGCCATTTCACCGATTTCATGCATCTAAATCGCCGATTTCAAACATCAAATTTTGCATCGCCTTTTAATCTCGCTGCCATTTCACCGATCTCACGCCTCTTACTGCCGTCCTCCGCCTCGTTAGACGTTGCCCCTTGCTTTGCCATTGTAAGTGATGTCTTTGCCCTAATTTCAGTTCTTATTTTCATGTTATGCTTGTTATTATTGTTAATTTGATTAGATTGCTTATTCTTCGACAAGTGTTATATCATTTGAGTTGGTTAAAGTGATTGTATTGTAGTTTTGTCAAGGGCTTTATACTATGAAATTCAAGTCATTTGATTGTAACTTTAGTTTGTTATTATGCTTTATATAGAATTTATTGGATTTCTTTGATTAAGGTTGTTTTAAGATACTATTAGTTGTTTTAGAACAAGTTCTGAGTAGTAGAGTATAAAGAATAATGCTGATGAAGTCAAAAATGCCCTATTAAATGTGCTGATAAGGAATGTTTAGAGTCTGAGACAAAATTTGGGACATTATAAATCAAAGATAGGAATTGATAGATTGAGAGGTAGGTAGATATGTACAAAATTTGCAAGAACGAGAGAAATTGATGGTACTCAATAGCTTTACGAATTACTTAAATGAAAGTCTTGGATTTCTTATTGCTTGAGTGGAATTTGTGCAATTTTCTCCTTGTTTCTCGTCACTTACTGAATTTGGAATAATGAAACTTTGTTGCTTTAGCAAATTAAAATTGTTTATAAGGAACTTATGTATCTCACTGTAATTTATAACTTCTCCTAAGTCCCATTTCTTAATTATTTGTTTTTGTATATGTTTCGATTGGTTGATTAAATATTTGTCTTATGAGCTAAAACTTTTTTCAACTTTTGGGAAATTTGGTTGCACTGCTTAATATATAGAGATATGGATACGAGTTGGATCACACAACCAAGGATTAGTGAAGCTTATATTGATGGTGTCACTGAATTCATTAAGTTGGCTAAAGAAAACCTTATAGAAGGGAACACTCGATGTCCATGCAATAAATGCAAAGTGGACAAATGGTTCTCAATAGAAGAAGTAGAATATCTTATCCTTTATAAAGGTTATATTGATACAACTTAAATTGACGGTTAGAATTATTAGCCTAATTGTCGAACATATTTGACATCTGTTAGAGAAATGTGAAGTTTTGAGTGTCTCCCATATTCACCGTGAAGGTAATAGGGCTACAGATAAGGTAGCTACTAGAGGGGTTTAGGAGAACTCAATTGACAGTTTTTTAGAAGCCCTTTCATTAAAATTCAATAGGGTTGTGATTGATGAAGCGTGAAGGCAGTAACAACAGCAATCCCAGTGCCTCACGGCTCCTGCAATAAGCAGGGTCTGGGGGGTGGATGTAAGCAGTCTTATCCCTTCCGAGTGGAAGGGAGGCTGTTTCTGAGGACCCCCAACCTGAAGTGGGTGAACACCTGCAAGTAAATAATCAATTTATCACCAATGAATTAATCACAAATTAATTCACAAATGAATTAATGAAATAAGCATGCAAGCATCTAAGTACGTATGCGCGTGAGAGCATACAAGCACAAGGGGTGTTATACATGTGCCATAATGCAATCATAGTAGAGGTTAGGGCGTAATAGAGAGTAAAGAGAGAGAGTGAGAGAGAGAGAGAGAGTACAGTGAAAGAGGGAGAGATAGAGAGAGAGTGAGAGAGTGTAGCATAATAAAGAAGAGTGGAGTGTAGAGAGTAGCGCTATACCCCACGATACTAGATCTTAGGAGTCCTAAGCGACTAACCCAACACCCGTACTACGTGTACACAAACAAGCTTGCCACAGTTTACCGATGCTGAATGCACCTACACAGCTATATTAGTTATCCCTATATTATTCCTCCACTAAGCTCAAACTAGGGCTGTCACTTCTTTTCGGTTGAGGTAGGCGAGATCCTGTCAGATTATCTACATGGAATTCTTTTTTATCTTCCTCTCAAGTGGAGGATTAGATATCTTTATATGTAGATGTACGCATCTCCCGACGGGCAATGATGAATCTCTAGTCAACTCTTGACACCTCTAGTCAATTCTTGGTTGGCCTGCCTCTTCCTCTATTCGCATCTGTCGAGTAGTCTCCATCCAACCCTAGGAGCATTTGTAGCCAAACCATGCCGGAACACGGCCTGGCATTCTCTGTCATAAGAACGAGCCTACTATAGCACGATGCTCCTACTCAGCTACATCCGGTTTACCTATACTAATCTTCCACTGAGTTCTATTTAGGGCCAACTCTTCATTAAGGTTAAGATATGCTAGGTCCCGTCAGATCGTCTCCATCCAACTCTTCTTAGGCCGGTCTCTCCCTCTCTTTCCATCTATAATATGGAGTTGTTCCGCATCTCCTGACAGGGGCATTGGTGGGTCTTCTCCTAACATGCCCAAACCACCACAGCCGTTGCTCCCTCAGCTTATCCTCTATCGAGGCGATGCCTACTTCTTATTACGTCATTTTTAATCCTGTCCTTCCTTGTGTGTCTACATATCCATCTTAACATCCTCATCTCCGCCACTTTCAGCTTCTACGTGTGATGACACTTTACTGGCCAACACTCTGTCCCATAAGTCATAGCAGGTCTCACTACCGTCTTGTAGTATTTACCCTTTAGCTTTAACGGGAACTTCTTATTGCACAGTACTGCGGAGCCCAATCTCCATTTATGCCATCCCATTTTAATCCTGTTTTTGACATCTGCGTCCACTTCTCCGTCCTATTGGACCATGGAACCCAAGTACTTAAAGCACTCTTTCTGTGGTATGCTCTCTGATCTAATCTTAACGATTTATGTGCTTGGTAAGTAGAGGTGTTGAACTTGAATTCCATATACTCTGTCTTAGATCTGCTGAGTCTTACACCTTTCGATTCTAAGGTCCTCCTCCTGTGATCTAGTTTCTCATTTACCTCTTCTCTAGATTCTCCCACCAGGACTATGTCGTCAGCAAAAAGCACGCACCAAGGCACGTCCTCTTGGATGTGCCTAGTGAGCTCACCCATAACCAAAATGAACAGAAAGGGACTGATGGCTGATCCTTGGTGTACCCTCACTGTGATCGAAAAAGTGTCTGTCTCCTCTTCAGTTGTGCGCACAATGGTTTGGGCATCTTCGTACATATCCTTGATGACTCGTATATAGGGCTCATGGATGCCTTTCCCTCCAGGACCCTCCATAGGACCTCTCTCGGTACTCTATCATATGCCTTCTCTATATCTATGAAAACTATGTGATGGTCCTTTTGTTTATCTCTATAGCACTCTATAGCCCTCCGTAGGAGGTGCATGGATTCTATCGTTGACCTGCCTGGCATAAATCCAAATTGGTCCAGGTCCCTAGTCTTCCTTTCTCTTGCTTTTGCAATTCTGTAGATGTCCCTAGCCCCCTCAGCTGTATCCAACCTTTTGTAGAACTCCTCAAAGGCTTTTGTTTGTGCGTCTCTTACTGCTACCTTAGCTTCCTTCTTAGCCTGTTTATATTGTTGTCTCTTGTCTTTATCTCCGCTACGATCACACTCCTTAAAGCAACGTTGTTTGGCCTTGATCTTTTCCAGGAGGAATTGCAAGCATTGGTTAACATATAAATTAGGAAAATTTTCAGTATTATCAGTTGAGATCCCTTAATATTTAAATATTTTTTCACCTAAGTAACTTGTGTTGCAATGCGATAAAGTTTTGTAAAAATCTATCAAATGTTATTAAAAAATGTTGATCTAGTAATGATTAAAATAATGTATATATTTTTAATAAAAATTTAATGAAGTACTATAAAAACTCAGCAAATTATAATATAAGCTACCTATATATTATCAAAATCATATGTCACATCAATATTTTTTGGAAATCAAATCATCAAATTCTAACAATAGATACTTATATATTATCGAAAATATATTACATTTAACATTTTCCAAAGAAACTATATTGAATTAATAAAACTATACTTAATTGATAAAATTTTAAAATTTAAAGCTGCTAATTAATAAAATTTTTAAATCTCAAAATACTCTATATATATATATTGAAATATCAAATGCACTTAGGTGATAAAAGATCAAAACCTAGGATACCTAAATGCTCATTTCTCTATTTGCTTAGACGGTAAGTAGGTACAACAATACCTAACAAGGGCATAAAATTGGAAGAATCAAATGAGCTCTGAATCAAAAACCTCATACTTAAAAATTGTAGCCTAAACATCATACCAAACTCAACAATTTACGTTGTTGTATATGACATATATCTAGTACCCAAATATATATACAACTAATGGGATCGTTGAATATGAGATCCTATATTCGAATATCCTATCCTGCAACCCTACTATTAAAGGTGAAATCCAGAAACCTCGAAAGATTTTTAACATCATCATGGGCATTCATAAAGTTTCGAGTCCTTGTCAAGACATCCACTTGCATTTTACAACGATGACAACAAAGCAACTGACTACATGGCTAATGAGGGTTGTGGTATTCTTGGCACTAAGTGTAACACCCCATTCTCCCTCTAGACCAAGCAATTAGGTCAAGTCGGGGCTGGGTCGGGTTAATGTCATGTTGGATCTATCTCGAGTCGGGTTAAAATCGAGTCGGGTTAAGCTTGGATCGGGTCATCCTTGGGTTCAGGTCAAAATCAGGTTGGGTTAGGCTTGGGTCGGGTCATCCTTGAGTTCGGATCAATCTTGGGTAGGGTCAGGGTCAACCTCGGGTCGGGTTAGATTTCAGGTGGACCCACCAGGTTGTTTTGATAACATATTTATTTGACCTTAAAAATCTTAACTAAAACTACAAAAACGAAATGATTATAATTTGCATATCATTTAGGTTCTATGATAAACTGAATTTTTATTTGGATCATTTTGGGTTACAGGACGAGTCTGGTTTGGGTCTCAGGTCAACATGAGTCGGGTTAAACTTGGGTTAGATCTATTCAAGTTAGGTCATTTTAGGGTTTCGCATAAGCTCGGGTCAAGTTAAGTTTGAGTTGGTTCATTTTTGAGTTCGGAACCCGATAAATTTAAAATTTTTTAGGTTAGGATCTGGTCGAGTAGCGAGTCAAATGGGTCAGGTTACATTTTGCCAGCTCTAATCACATTAAATAGATCTGTAAATTTTGATCAATTTATAAGTGACTTCATCCTTAAATTAAAGTAACAAAACCTTCCTCTTTTGGGGTTAGGTGGTCCATTATAAGCATAGTAGAGGACTTCCTACTTTCTTGAGTTAGGTTGCAACAGTATCAGATTAGGTCACTATATCGAGGATTTACCAACCAAGTTTATGTCTTGCATGAAGAACACAATATAAAATTATCAGTATTAATGTAGGTGATTAATTGAAAACATTTAAACCTCAAAGGCAGTTTTTTAAAAAATTAAAAAGTTGTAATGATTAACTGAGGAATGAAGAGCATAATTACGGATGTATTTTCTGTTAAAAAACCAAAATCCACGCATAGAACCAACCAGTTTGGTGAAGATTTGCACAACTATTACCCAATACTTAAAACAACAACAACAACAATAATAATCCCAGTGCCTCGCGGCTCCCGCAAAAGCACGGTCTGGGAGGGGTATATGTATGCAGCCATACCCCTTCCGAGTGGAACGGAGACTGTTTCCGAAGACCCCCATCCTGAAGTACAGGAGCGCCTGCAAATAAAACCATCAATTTATTGCCAAATGAGTGAAGGAAATAGGCATACAAGCATTTAAGTATGTATGTAAGCCAAGAAAACAGCCGAGTCATCAGAGGATAAACTAATCAGCATATAAGTGCACCACTTGCGGCTATGACTGCCTAGGAATCTTAAACTACAAGTCTCTCGCCCCCCTATTCTATGCTGCCACATCCGCTACCCTTATGCTAGCCTTCCATCGTGCCCTATCTGAGGCCATCTCCTCTCTCAGGTTTAGGTGGGTTAAGTTGAAAATCCACTTAAAACATAGGATGAAAATTCACTCTTCTAACAAGCGCGTCTGTTTTTGGAAAAATGAAGAGCATAATTAGGGGTGTATTTAGGCCGAGCTCGAGCATGTCAAGCTCGAGGCTCGGCCTCCAATCAAGCTTAGGCTTGGCTCATTTGAGCTCGAACCTGGCTCAATAAGCTTCAAACTGAATATTCAATTTTTTTGGTTCATTCAAGCTCAATCTAGGCTTGTTTTGTATCTGGCACGGCTCGTTAAGGCTCAAGCTCGACTTATTAAAGCTCAAACTTGGCTTGATTTGACATATTTAAGCTGACAAATTAAATTAAGATAAGCCTCGTTCAGGCTCGTAAACCTATGAGCACGAGCTTTGTTAGGCCGGGCTCAATAAGCTAAATGAGCTGGCATGACTTGGCTCAAGCTCTTGAGGATCTGAGCATACTCATGATTCAGCGCAGCTCACTTACACCCCTAAGCTTAATCTAGCGAGTAAAGATTCAGTATATTTGTTAAAAATAAATGCACCATATAATGTGTTACGTCACATTTGCAAACCCTCCATTTCTGCGATATCATAATTGCTAACGTGACAGAACTTCAAATCAAAATTTCATTCCATGAACAACAATCAAAATTTCAACAAGAGTAGAAGGTGACTTTAAACATAAAGGCATTCTGCAGCAACGTTTATGGGCACAAAAAAATAACTGGATCAAAATGAGGCAATAAAGAACAGAGATTTTTTAGACCTAGTTGGCTTCATTACGTTGAAGTGTGTGTCTATTGGATCCAGCGACCATCGATAACTATATTGGGAATATGAGAAATAAGAGCACATCGCTCACCTCCATTTCTTGCACATCTCCTGCTCAATGTCGACAGTTCCTAACACCCAGATATTGCAAAGCAGCAAGATCACTAAATCCACCAGGCAACGCAACTAGATTGGAGCATCTAAAAAGAAGTAGCATTGAAAGACACTTAAAGTTTGGAAAGTAGTTGGGCAACAACGTCAAATTTTGACAATTTGAAATCACTAAGTACTGAAGAAAAGCAATAGCTGATTGAAACCCGTCTAGCAAAGACACTAACTTGGAATCCTCTCAATCTCTAGTGATCTGAGGGATTTCAAGCCTTGCAATCCTTCCCCTATCACAAGATCTAGCACCTCACACTTTAAGATTGCCAATTGCTGGAGGGTAGTGACATTTTTGAGGCTATTTAGCAAATAGGCCAATTTGGGACAACTATATACACATAAGTGTCGAAAAGAAGTGAGTTGTCCAATCCCCTCTGGCAATGATGCCAATTCTTGATAGTTGGAGAGTTCCAGAGTTCTTAAGGATGTCAATCTTTGCAACCCTTTTGTTGGTAAAGTCACCTGCTTCAAAGTCATGTATAAGTGCCTTAAACTGACGAGTTTATCTAGATGCTTGGGCAACTCTTGCAATTCTTCACAACCCAATAAATTCAGTGTTTGAAGATTTAATAGTTTGCACATTGAGATTGGAAGCACTTTGATATTCCGGCTCCATGCCAATGAGAGATACCTTAAGTGCTTTAACTTTCCAATTGCGCTTGGGAATTCCTCAAATTGAGCAGATTTAAAGTTCAAGACACGCAAACACTTGAAATTTGATATGATTGCCTTGGGAAAGGACTGGCTCAGAGGACCCACAGAGTAGGCAAAAGTAAATGTTCGCGATTTTCGTGCTTTAGGAAGTCCTTTCGGAAAAACTGCTTGTGATAATTCCCCTTTGTCCCATACTATAAGTCTAACCCTCTGTGAAACTTCATGATTTTCACAAGTGACAAGGGCGTGCTCCTCATCTGCCACATATGATGCGACTCCGTGCACTAGATCATGAATTATACAACTTCGCACTGTCTAGTCATAGAATCTTGTTGCTTGCTGAAGGAAAGACCTCGAGAGCAACTCGTCAAAATACCTATTTCCGATATCTTCCAACTCTTCATCTATATTTCTCGATCGTAACAATCCCTGTGTCATCCACATATTTATCAATTTCTCCTTAGCAATATCATAACCTTTACGTAACGTGGAGCAATATACAAAACAAGGTTTTAGATGAGAAGACAATCCGTCATAACTTAACTTGAGAGCCGCAAAGATACCATTATCCATATGTGCAATCTTCCATAGATCATTTTCCTAGATCCACTGCCACCTTGACTCGTTCCTTTCAACGCGTAGTAGACTTCCAAGCGTCTGAACTGCAAGTGGAGCCCCACCACACTTCTCAACAATCGACTTCCTAATTTCTATCAATCTTGGATGAATGTTTCTCTCCCCTTGCTAAATGCACATTCTACAAATAAGGACCAACAATCATCAAAAGAAAGGGTGTCCACATTATACGACTCTATAATTCCGACAATCGAGGCAACCATCCTACTACTTGTAGCGACCACAATCACACTTCTCGGAGCACCACAAGCAAGAATGGACTTTAGTTCTATCCATAAATCCGGCTCCATGCCCCAAGCACAGTCCAGAACGAGAAAATACCTTTTGTTACCCAAAATGCCGCGAAGTCTGAAATACAAATGCTCTATGTTCAAATTCGAATCGCTTTCACCACTAAAAGCTGCTAGGATGTCTTCCATATTCTCATTCTTTCATTTTCCTTGATTCCAACCACTCTGCCTTGTTCCTTTCAACACATAGTCGACTTTCTAGCATCTGAACTGTTAGTGGAGCCCCACCGCACTTCTCAATAGTTAACCACCCAATTTCTATCAATCTTGGATAAATTGTCCTTTTCCCTTGCTTAAACATATATCCTATAAATAAGGACCAACAATTATCAAGAGACAATGTTTGTACATTATATGATTCCATGATTCCTACAATTGATGCAACCTTGCACTACGTGTAATTGACCATAATCACACTCTCCGAAACACCACAAGCAAGAATAGAACTTAGTTCTTTCCATTCATCCTGCTTTATGCTCAAGTCATCAACCAGAACAAGAAAATACCTCTTTTTACCCCAAATGCGCAAAGCGTGATCTGTAATTGCTCTATTTCAAACTCAAAGTACTTTGACTAGTACCGACTTCTAAGATGTCTTCTATTTTCATTTTTAAGTCGCAGTTAGCTGAAACACATGCTCATAACTTAAGATCAAATTTTCCTCCAAATTGTTCATCATTGTAAACGAGTTTTGCTAATGCCTTTTTTTTTTTTCTAACCCCACCATCACCCATAATGGGAAGCACTAATAATCCATTAGATATATCACAAGATAATTATTAGAAGGACATACCTTAAGCATCAGCACTAATAATTTCTTGTACACTTCGAATAATTATTCTAGATGTTTATCTTGTGTTGATGCTTCGAATGGGTTATCGTTGCTTCCCATTTTGGATATTGGTAGAGTTAGAAAAACTACATTTAGCAAAACTGGTTTACAATGATGAACAATTTGGAGAAAGTTTGATCTTAAGTTGTGGGCATGTGTTTCAATTAATTTTGACTTAAAGATCATATTAGAAGACATTCTAGAAGGTGCTAATTGTCAAAGCAATCGAAGTTTGAACGTAGAGCAATTATAGATCAAGCTTCACGCCATTTTGGGGAAAAAGAGATACTTTCTCATTTTGGATGATGATTGAATCATGAAGCGGGATGAATGGAAAAAACTAAGGTCCATCTTGCTTGTGGTGCTTCAAGAAATGTGATTATGGTCACTATGCGCAGTAGAAATGTTGCATCGAGTATAGAATCGATGGAGTTGTATAATTTAAAAATCTTCTTTTTTGATGAACATTGATCCTTATTCGCATAATGTGCATTTAAGCAGAAGGAGAAAACAATACATCCAAGATTGATAGAAATCGGGAAGTTGATTGTTGAGAAGTGTGGTGCGGTTACACTTGCTGTTTAGATGCTAGGATGTCTACTACGTGTTGAAAGGAACGAGTCAGAGTGGCAACGAATCAACGAAAATGATCTATGGAAGATTGAAAATATATATAAGGGTATCTTGGCACCTCTAAAGTTGAGTTATAATGGATTGCCTTCTCATCTAAAACCTTGTTTTGTATATTGCTCCACGTTACATAAAGATCAAGAGATTGCTAGAGAGAAATTGATAAATATGTGAATGGCACAGGGATTGTTACGATCGATAAATATAGATGAAGAGTTGGAAGACATCAGAAACAGGTATTTTGACGAGTTGCTTTCAAGGTCTTTCCTTCAGCAAGTAACAATTTTCTATGACCAGATAGTGCAAAGTTGTATAATTCATGATCTAGTGCACGGGGTCGCATCATATATGGCAGACGAGGAGCAAGCCCTTGTCACTTGTGAAAATCATGAAGTTTCACAGAGGTTAGACATATGGTATGGGACAAAGAGTAATTATCACAAGCAGTTTTTCAGAAAGGACTTCATAAAGCACGAAAATCGCAAACATTTACTTTTGCCTACTCTGTGGGTCCTCTGAGCCAGTCCTTTCTCAAGGCAAGCATATCAAATTTCAAGTGTTTGCGTGTCTTGAACTTTAAATCTGCTCAATTTGAGGAACTCCCAAGCACAATTGGAGAGTTAAAGCACTTAAGGTATCTCTCCTTGGCTTGGAACCGGAATATCAAAGTGCTTCCGAACTCAATGTGAAAACTATTGAGTCTACAAACATTGAATTTATTAGGTTGTGAAGCATTGCAAGAGTTACCAAAGATCTAGATAAACTCGTCAGTTTAAGGCACTTCTACATGACTTTGAAGCAGGTGACTTTACGAACAAAAAGATTGCAAAGATTGACATCCTTAAGAACACTAGAACTCTCAAATTGTAAAGAATTGGCATCATAGTCAGAGGGGATTGGACAACTCACTTCTCCTCGACACTTATTTGTACATAGTTGTCCCAAATTGGCCTATTTGCCAAATAGCCTCAAAAATGTCACACCCTCCAGCAATTGGCAATCTTAAAGTGTGAGGTGCTAGATCTTGTGATAGGGGAAGGATTGCAAGGCTTGAAATGCCTCAGATCACTAGAGATTGAGAGGATTCCAAGTTAGTGTCTTTGCTAGACGGGTGTCAATCAGCTATTGCTTTTCTTCAGTACTTAGTGATTTCAAATTGTCAAAATTTGACGTTGTTGCCCAACTACTTTCCAAACTTTAGGTGTCTTTCAATGCTACTTCTTTTTAGATGCTCCAATCTAGTTGCGTTGCCTGGTGGATTTAGTGATCTTGCTGCTTCGCAATATCTGGATGTTCTGAACTATCCACATTTGAGTAGGAGATGTGCAAGAAATGGAGGTGAACAATGGGCTCTTATTTCTGATATTCCCAATATAGTAATAGATGGTTGGTGGATCCAAAAAACACACAATTCAATGCACTAAAGCCAACCAGGTCTAAAAAATCTCTGTTCTTTTTTACCTCATTTTGATCCGGTTCTTTTTTTGTGCCTATAAACTTTGCTGCAGATTGCCTCTATGTTTAAAGTCACCTTCTACTTTTGTTGAAATTTTGGTTGTTTTGTTTATTAAAGTAGTTCATGGAATGAAATTTCGATTTGCGGTTTTGGCATAATAGCAATTATGATATCATAGAAACGAAGGGTTTGCAAATGTTATGTAACACATTATAGCGATTGCACAACGTAATGACTTGCTCAAAATAATCTATATAACAGCCATTATTAAGCTCCATTTATCAAACAAAAAATTTAATTACAGATGTTAGAACTAGAAGGATGAAAGTTTCACTAGATCTAGAATTGAGAAGTACAAGTATCTCGAGCTAACCAAACTCTATGTGTTTCTCTCTATCTCTGGGTAAAACTAGAAGCTCTATGGATACATATAAAGAAGAGAAAAGATGAAAACCGTAGAAATCACCAATATAATGACCCAACTCAAAAAATAAGGCCCAAAGGGTCCTATCCCTCTGCTTCAAAATCCCAACTAAAAAAATTTGAGACACAGCACAATAATAGAGAATGAGGGGTTTGCTTTGAGCATTTTGAATGAAGTTATGGAGATGAAAATCTTTGCGTGCTCCAACCAAAATGATGCTAATGATGCATGTTATTGCACCTTAAAACTGTTTTAAGTGTCAAGCTTGCATTCTGATAGTCATGATGCTGAATTAGGGTAAGGATCCGGTGCATTTGTTTTTAAAAAATGCATCATGCACTTTGCTATATTAAGTAACTTTTAAATCATTTTTATATTTATCACTTTAAATGTGTATATAAAGTTACTTAAGATGGTAAAATGTATGGTCCATTTATTTTTAACAAATGCACTGGATCTTTACCCGCTAAATTATGCTTAGGGGTGCAAGTGAGCTGAGCTGACTCATGAGGAAGCTCGAAATGCTTGGATCCTCAATAGCTCAAGCCAAGGATGACCCGAGCTGAGGTTGACCCGACCCGATGTTAACACAACCCAAGACTGACCAGACCTAAAGATTGATCCAAACCCTAGGATGACCCGACGCAAGCCTGACCCAACCCGATTTTGACTTGAACCCTGAGGATGACCCGATATAAGCCTAACCCAACCTGATTTTGACCCGACCCGAAATAGATCCAACATGGCATTAACCTGATCTAACCTGATTGCCATGTTTTTGGATTTCAGCTCTAATAGTAGGGTTGTAGGATAGGATTTTCGAATATAGGATCCCATATTCAAAGATCTCATTAGTTGTATATATATTTGTGGACTATGCATATGTCATATATAACAACATGAAATGTTGAGTTTGGTGTGATTGTTAAGCTACAATTTTTAAGTATGAGGTTTTGGATTCAAAGCGCATTTGCCCCTCCCAATTTATGGCCCTAATTAGGTATTGTTGTACCTCCTTATCGTCTAATCAAATAGAGAAATGAGCACTTAGGTATCGTAGGCTTTCATCATTTATCACATAGTACATTGACATTTCAACATATATAATAGAGCATTTTTTGAGATTTAAAAATTTTATTAATTAGTAGTTTTAAATTTTAAAATTTTATCAATTAAGTATTGTTTTATTAATTCAATATATTTCTTAAGAAAATGTTAAATAGAATATATTTTTGATAATATATAAGTATCTACTATTAGAATTTGATGGTTTGATTTCCAAAAAGTATGGATGTAACATATGATTTAGGCAATATATAGGTAGCTTATATCATAATTCGCTCAGTTTTTATAATAATTCATTAAATTTTTGTGGAAAATATTGATATGAATCACATGCATTTAATCATTACTAGATTAGCATTTCTAATAACATTGGATAGATTTTTCCAAAAGTTTATCGAATTGCAACATAGGTTACTTTGGTGATAAAATATTTGAGTATCAAGGGACCTTATTATATATATTAATAAAAATGTTAAGATACCTAAGTAATAAATGATCAAACTTTATAATACTACTCATGAGAGAAAGGAATCATAAGCCTATTCTAGTAGCCCAGCAAAGAAGTCAACTTTGCGTGATCAATTGACTTTTCTCGAGTATGGGTGATAATTTTCCTAATATATATGTTAACCGATTCTTCCTCATTCGACTGATGTGGGACAAGTTTTGAGTTGTATCAATATTTTTTTTAGGTAAAAAGAATTCTAAGAGGCTCATTAACAGATAGGCTGCCTTCGTGCTTCATCCCTCACAACCCTATTGAATTTTAATCAAAGGCCTTCCAAAAACCATCCATTGAGTTCTCCCGAATCTCTCTAGTAGCTATCTTATCTGTAGCGCTATTACCTTCACGGTGAATATGGGAGACACTCAAAACTTGGCATTTCTCTAACAGATGTCAAATATGTTCGACAACCAGTCCAATCATTCTAAACGTCAACTTAAGTTGTATCAATATTTTGACAATATTTAAGAATTTTTAGATTATGTTTCCCAACAGTTCTCCAATGTTTTAATTTGTACTTTTGATTTTATACTATTTTTGTAAATCAATTGGTTGACTTTTTTAATGTTTTACTATCAATATTCGCAAATTATACATACTTATAGTGGATATAGTAATAATTATGTAACATATTTATAACTATTAAATAAAATTATAAAATTAACATGGCACAAATAGTTTAAATTATCTTTTTTTTGTTCGAATAACTATTAGATGTTTATCTTGTGTTGATGCTTCTAATGGGTTATCGTTGCTTCCCATTTTGGGTATTGGTAGAGTTAGAAAAACTTCATTCAGCAAAACTGCTTTACAATGATGAACAATTTAGAGAAAGTTTGATCTTAAGTTGTGGGCACGTGTTTCAAATAATTTTGACTTAAAGATCATAATAGAAGATATTCCGGAAGATGCTAACTGTCAAAGCAATTGGAGTTTGAACATAGAGCAATTATAGATCAAGCTTCACACCATTTTGAGAAAAAAGAGATACTTTCTCATTTTGGATGACGAATGAAGCATGACGCGGGATAAATGGAAAAAAAACTAAGGTCCATCTTGCTTGTGGTGCTTCGAGATGTGTGATTATGGTCACTATGCACAGTAGAAAGGTTGCATCGATTATAGAATCGATGGAGTTGTATAATTTAAAATTCTTGTCTTTTGATGATTATTTATCCTTATACGCATAATGTGCATTTAAGCAGAAGGAGAAAACAATACATCCAAGATAGATAGAAATCAGGAAGTCGATTGTTGAGAAGTGTGGTGGGGTTCCACTTGTGGTTCAAAGGCTAGAAAGTCTTCTACGTGTTCAAAGGAACGAGTCAGAGTAGCAGCGGATCAAGGAATATAATCTATGGAAGATTGAAAATATGGATAAAGGGTATCTTTGCACCTCTGAAGTTGAGTTATAATGAATTTCCTTCTTATCTACAACCTTGTTTTGTGTATTGCTCCACGTTACGTAAAGGTCATAAGATTAACAGAGAGAAATTGATTAATTTGTGGATGGCACGGGGATTGTTGTGATCGAGGAATAGAGGTGAAGAGTTGAAAGATATTGGAAACATATATTTTAACCAGTTGCTATCGAGGTCTTTTTTAAAAAGAAATTGTATTCTATGATCAAACTGCGTGAGGTTGCAAATGCACAATCTAATGCATGAGGTCACATCATATATGGCAGACGAGAAGCGAGCCCTTGTCCCTTGTGGAAATAGTGAGGTTTTAGAGAGGATTAGGCATATAGTATGGGACAAAGAGGAACTTTCACAAGCAAAATTTCCCAAAGGACTACTCAAAGCATGAACATTACTAACATTTACTTCTGCCTACTTTTTGGGTCCTCTGAGCTAGTCCATTCCCAAGGCAATCATCTCAAACTTACGTCTTAAACTTTAAAGCTGCTCATTTTAAGGAACTTTACTAGAAAAAGGCCCACAAGGATTGACATTCTTAAGAACTCTAGAGCTCTCAAATTGTGAGTGACATCATTGTCACAACGGATTTGACAACTCAATTCCCTATGAAACTTACCAAAGAGGGCACCAACACGCCATAACCGGATCCCATTCGAACTCTGAAGTTAAGCGTGCTTGGGCGAGAATAATACTAGGATGGGTGACCTCTTGGGAAGTCTTCACCCTCAGGTTGAGGGCATGTAGTTGAGCAATACACGCATATATTAGATCCGCTTAATTTATGTACCGTATTTTACTAACAGAACCTCATTTTGATGAGGTATCTTTTTTTCCCGATCTCATCCGGTCCTCTTCCTTTTGAGCCAATAAAATTTTCAGCATATAACCTTGATGTTTATTCATTCTATGTTAGGAAGTTCTATGTATAAATTTTATTTTTATTTTTAACTAATCTTGAACATTGCTGAGGGACCAATTTTGTTATAAAATAAAATATTATGAACTATTTTTAAAAAAAAAGTCAAAAGACTAATTTGAATACAATTATAAATATTACAGACTATTTTAAATAAAAGAAAAATTAAGAAACTAATCCAAATACAAACAGTGTAAATAACTTCACAATACAACAATACAACGTATAAGTTCACATAAACGAGGGCAGTAAATAATACGTTTCACCAATTAAACATATGCGCTTGAGATTCTTCTTAGAAAGACAGCTAGCTATTAAGAAAATAAGTTATTTACGTATTTACGAGAAAGGTCCCTATACTTGTTTATCTTTATACTTTGTACGGATTATATGAGTGATACATAAAATACTATATTTGAGTTGGATAGTTTGATTGATTGAGTGATTCGTTCGTGGATTAATTACGGATCGTAACCATTGGTTTTAGAGTGGTGTTCCTGGGAATTCATCAATGGAGGTTAAAATTGATCTATTGAGATTAACCAAAATGCAAAGGACTATCGAGAATGCATCCAAAATATTAGAAAAATTCGAGAAAAATTTGTGGATGCAAGAAAGCAAGGGAAAGAGGATCAATCATTTCTAGAAAATAAATAAAGGAACAATTTGAGAAATACCTGAGGAGCACCGGGGTGGAGATTGTCAATGGAGCAGCGGAGGCATCAGATCTGGCCACCGAGGTGTCGGAACCCCTGATGTCGACCGTGATCTCCGGCAGCCAAGGCAACCACCAGAACGAGGAGGAGATCGGAGGCACGTGAAGAATCAAGATCAAAGTACAAAGGCCGAAATCATGCAAGAATCGAGTTATTTACACTATTCATTCATTATCTTTTTAAATTTGTTCAAATTAATCTGTCTATCTTTATAACTTTGTCTAAATTGGTTCTTCATTTTTAAAACTTGTCTAAATTAGTTTCTTATCATATCTTTTTTTATTTAAAATAGTCCTTCATATTTTATTTATGATAAAATAAGTCTCCCATATAATAACCAAAATTAACTAAAATATTAAAAAGATAAGAGACCAATTTCATGTTAAAATAAAAGTTGGGAGACCAACATGAACAAACGAAAAGATAAGAACTAATTTTAATAGATTTAAAAAACAAAATATTAATTTGAATAAAATAAGAGATAGTGGGATCAATTTAAACAAAACTATAAACGCTATAGACCAATCAATGGTGTAAATAACTCTGCCAGAGTCAAATCGACAACCAAGGCCGAGGACACTCATTACCACCATCAACACCGTCGAGTTCGCCGGAGAAAGGAACCTGCTCGAGCCGAGCAGAGCCGAGCCATCCTCCGCCGAGGGAGCAGCGACGCTCGAAGAAGGCAAAAATGGTAAAGAGCAATTAGTTTGAAACTAAAACATCACTTGCATTTACACATTGTTGAACTCAAATGACCAAATTTTAGAGTACAAACTGGAGTGCTTATTTTGATGCACAGCCAAGTGTTGAATGAGATGCAAAACTGCAGAGGAATTTGTGGGAAGACGAAGAGGGAGAGATTAATAGTTGTGAGGTTACAGTATTTTTAGCTGTGAAATTTTTACAGCATAGGATCCCTACCCGGTTTATGATATATTATATCTAAATTAATCGTAACAAATTAGAGGTTTAAGGGAGAAAATAAAAGTTCTAAAGTTTAAAGGAAGAAGAGAAGGAAAATTGGAGGAAGAGATAGAAGTTTATTTTATTTCATTCATTGATTTCCCTTCATACAATCGAATGCCTCTTATATATAGAATTAGATATGGGAATAACTAATTACTACTAATACTATTCTAATTATGTAATAAAAAGAAAATTACCTATAATATTATATTATCTATTAAAAATAGGGTTATTTATATTTTACTATCCTGACCTTTTTGGTAATTATAAAAAGAACCATGATATTTTAGAATTATTACAAAAGATCCCGAAGTTTTATTGTATTAATAAGAATAACATTCTCCAGCAAATAAGAAAAAAATGACTTTCCTTTCAAAACGAAAAAATTATAATTCTGAGTGGCCCAAAAAACTTTACGGTAATTATTATACAAATTTAGATTGAATCGAAATCATAAACAGAAACACGCCGTCACCAGATCTCATTAGAACTCCGAAGTTAAGCGTGCTTGGGCGAGAGTAGTACTAGGATGGTGACCTTCTAGAAAGTCCTTACCCTCAGATTGAGGGTATTGGGAAACATCCTTTCTTTAGGTTAATATCTTAAAGGGGAAAGACTGCGTACATTCGCCCCCCAAATCCCTCGTAGGCGGGAGCCCTTGAGACATTGGGTATACTCCTAGGTAGAAAAAAGAAACCAAGCCAAACCAAAATTATATAGAAGAAAAATATATTATCGAAATGTCATACCATGAGCCATGCTTGACTACCAATTCAGTATTGTTTTAAATTAATTTTAAAGTTAGATTATTTTTTTTGGTAAAAAAATTAAGAGTTTTTTTTTTTTTTTGGTAGCACAAAGAGTTAGGTTTTTTTTTGGTTAAAAATAGAGTTGGATTATTTTTAATTAAAAAATTAGAGTTGGATAGTTTTTTTTTTATAGAAAAGTTAAAGTTAGATTATTTTTTGGTTAAAAAATAGTGTTAAGTTATTTTTTAGTATATTAATATATAATTGGATTATCTATAGATTAGTTATTGCTTATAAAAAAGAGGACAACAAACAAAAAAATAAAAATAAAAATAAAAAATAGGGTTATTTATGCTAAAAGTTCATGTATTTTATTTGTCGTGTTAATTTAATAGTTGTACTTTTAATTGTGTTAATTTAGTCCCTATATAAATCAAAATGTGTCAATTTAATACTTTATTCAAATTTAAGTAAAGCTAATGACGTAATTTTGAATAATAAAATTATGTTAAATGTAAATAACTTATTATAAATTCATATAGTTACTCAATTTAATCCAACTTGTGCCCGAATTATTAAAAAATTTATTAAAAAAGCTTAAATAAGCTTTTCTTTAAGGACCAAATTGATATATTTTAAATTATACGAAGACTAATTTGATACAATGAATAAATTACAAGGATATTTGATGTAAATAACCTTAAAAGTGTCTAAATAGAAAAATAAGAAAATAACTAGTAAACTTTAATGAGTAATAATTTACAAAATGCCACAATTTTTATAAAAAATTTATCAAAATGGCATATTAGGAAAAAAAATTACCAAAATATCACATGTTATTGTTCACTTATCAATGTACGTCTTTTGAAATGGCATACAATCAATTGACGCCATTACAAACGGCATACAATGAGCATTAATTTTTTTTTTCAAAAAAATAAAATCGCAGCTAATTTGTTGAGGTGTGAAAGATAGAGAGGGGTGATGTTACTTTATTTTTTTAATTTTAAAATTTATTATATTTAAAAATTATTAAATTTTAAATTATTCATGTAAAATAATTTTAATATATATAGTTATTTTTTAAGTATTTATCAATTAGGTATTTATTAAAATTTTGTTGAAAATATTAAAATAATTTGTATATATTATTGTTATTATTTACTATATTTAATACATTGAATAATAAACCAAAGAGGGCACCAACACGCCGTCACCGGATCCCATTAGAACTTCGAAGTTAAGCGTGCTTGGGCGAGAGTAGTCCCAGGATGGGTGACCTCCTGGGAAGTCCTCACCCTCAGGTTGGGGACACTAGGAAACAGCCTATCTTCAGGTTAACACCCTGAAGAGGTAAGGCTGCGTACATCCGTCCCCCCTAGACCCTGCATAGGCAGGAGCCCTTGAGGCACTGGGTACGTTCCACGTTCCTAATACATTGAATAATAACTAATATATACTTGATTTTTCATCATTTAGATACTCGTTAACAACTAGTATCATTTAGGTTCCTTTCAATTCCGTATTACTGTTTCGGTTTAGAGTTTAATAATTTTGGATGATCTTAACTACTGATTACTAGTTATTATGAAAATTCCCAACAAAATGCAAACCCAACACTCTACATCACCTAGCACAAAAAGTACTTTTTTTTTTTTAAAACAGAACAAAGCCCGAAGGCTAGGAATTCATAGATAAATCATTAGCAACAATTTCGTACAACCCGGTCGGAATATTCCGCCACCAAACATGAGAGCAAAAGAGCGAAGCGTGCATTTTAGCTACATAATGGGTTGCACGATTACAGACCCTAGGAATCCAGCAAAAAGAAATAAATTGAAAGGGAGATTCAAGCACCGGAATATCCCGAATAACTGCAACCACCTTAGTAAAGGCCGTAGAGACGTCCTGGATCGAGGAAATAGCTTGTTTGCAATCGCACTTGATAATGATAGCATTCCAACCTTGGGAGAGAGCTAAAGAACAAGCGCAACGAATAGCGAGAGCTTCGACAACAAGAGGAGAACCGACCTGGATGGAATTACACCACCCTCCCACAAAAAGTACTTTTGACAAGAAACTAAAGTGATTTTCTTCTTTCTTTTTCTTATTTTCATTTCTATGTAACTTTATTTTCTCTCTTTTTCTTTTTCCGATTTTTTCTCTGCCTTTCTTTTCTTTTTTATATTTTCCCTTTTCTTTTTTCTATTTTTAAATATACAATTAATTTTGAGGTAAAAAATATATCCAACAGGACAGGAAGTTATTAACACTCGAGGAGAAGTCTTTTATTTTAAAAAATGGGTTTTATTAAAAAAGGTCTTTTAATTAAGAAATATCTTAAGTGCTATTTTAAATAATGAAAGTAATTTAAGTCAAAATATTAAGTAAAAAGAAATGAATCTCATATTAATGGGTAGAAATGGAAGATATATATTAAATAAGATGATTCACCCATTATTAATTAGTTTTTAGATGAAACCTCTCTCGGCTTCAACAAGGTACGTTTGGTTTAACTTATTATTTTTTAACTTATTTGTTTTAATAAGATCTATCCATTTAAGATCCGTATTTTTTACGATAAAATGTTTAATTGTGCAGTGTAGAAAGATCTTTTTACATAATATAGTGTTTCGAGGCAAGTTTAAAAAATAAATTTATCTACTATTATCATAAAAATAACTTAATAATACAAATCAATTAATAATAATAGGTAAGAGAGAATCATGATGATAGTTAGCAATGGTAGTGGAGGACGGTGAATATAGCATCACATGCGGTTAAAAGGGGTGGTCGTGAGTGGGGTTGGTGATAACGAGTAAAATTAGGGCATGCTGATGAAAATTTAATATTAATACAGTCTTTTCAAAACATATTTTTGAAATAACCTGTGAAATAAATTCAGCTTTGCATCGTTTTTTGCCTAGTTATAAAACAACTTTTTTATCTTTTTATTTAAGCTATAAAAAAAAAAAAAATTTCTGTCAACCAAATGCAACTCTTATAGTCCATTAGATCTTTTTCACCGTTTTAAACTATTAAAAAGCTAAACTAAACATGCCCTAAATGGTGTTAGGGTTTATAGCTTGAGGGTACAAAATTTAAAAAATTGGGTTTAGGAAATTGTGTTAAAACGGAATTTATATGTGAGGCCTATGATTTACACCTAAAATGCGAGCCTGCAGCCTCGAGCTTAATTGAGAAGGAAGCTTGACTCGAGTTTGATTAAAAAATAAATGACTTTTAGAACGTCTATGTGAGATATAAACTTGGTGCCACTTGAACAAAATTAAGGTACACTACCCAAAATCTAAAACAGAAACAAGGTTAGTGAATAATAAGTTTTCACCAATTAAAATATATATAGTTAGTTAAAAGAAAAATATGGTTATTTAGGCAAAAGAGAGGATCTAAAACCATACATAGAAATGAGAGTTTCAAATACTTGGGTTCCATGGTATAGCACAATGTCGAAGTGGACGAAGATGTCAATAACCGGATTAATGTAGAATGGCATAAATGGAGAATGGCTTCCGCGGTACTTTGTGACAAAAGGTTGGCATTAAAGCTAAAGGGAAAATATTACGAGATTGTAGTAAGACCAGCGATGTCCTATGGGGCGTAGTGTTGGCCAATGAAACAACACCATTTACAAAAGATGAAGGTGGCGGAGATGACGATGCTACAGTGGATGTGCAAACATAAAAGGAAAGATTGGGTCAGAAATGACGTCGTAAGAGCCAAATTGGGTGTTGCATCAAATGAGGATATATTAAGGGAGCAACGTTTGATGTTGTTCGGTCATATTAGGAGGAGACCAATTACTGCTCCAGTTAGATGATGTGAACAGTCTCACACTACGCTAGGGAGGAGAGGGAGAGGCAGGTTAAGGAAGAGATGTATAGAGACAATCCGACAGGGACTTCACCCACTTAAACCTATGGGAGGAGATGGCCTTAAATAGAACTCGCTGGAGAGCCAGCATAGGAGTAGCCGATGTAGTGGCAAGGAGTAAAGCACCTTTGACTGCTTACACTAGTGTTTCTAGGTGTCTTTACTTCCTCTTTAGCAAACTCGTATTGGAGCTTTTATTTGTGTATCGGTGTCTTTACTAGCCGAGTATTTGTCTGCAGTCCCCTCCCTTCGTGTTTTCCCCGAATTTTCCTTGAGTTTTGCTTCATACACTTGGTTTGTGTTATGTATTAATCTAATACTAAGTTGTTTTCATGCTTTCAGGCTCTACAGTTACATGATGAGAAACTAGAACTCTAGAGGATGGCCTTAGAACGAAAAGGTCCAAGACTCAGTATGTCTAAGACTCAGTACGTCTAAGACCGAGTATATGGAACTCAAGTTCAGTATCTCTACCATGCTAAGCACAGAAGTAGTTAAGTTAGGATTAGAGTGCATACCACATAAAGCATGCTTTAAATATCCAGGTTCGATAGTACAACAAGATGGCAAAGTGAATGCAAATGTTAACAACATGATTAAAGTGGGTCGGCATAAATGGAGGATGACCTCAACAGTATTATGTGATAGGAAGTTCCCGTTAAGGTTAAAGGGTAAATACTATAAGACGGTAGTGAGACCGGCTATATTCTACGGAGCAGAGTGCTGGCCAGTTAAGTGTCATCACACACAGTAGATGAAGGTGGCAGAGATGAGGATGCTGAAATGGATGAGTAGACACACAAGGGAGGATAGAATCAGAAATGATGTCATAAGAAGTAAATTGGGGGTGGCTCCAATAGAGGATAAGTTGAGGGCGCAACGTCTACGGTGGTTCAGGCATGTTAGGAGGAGACCCACAACCTACCTTGTCACGAGATGCGAACAACTTAATAATACAGATGGGAAGAGAGGAAGAGGCCGTCCAAGGAAAGTTGGATAGAGACAATTATAGGACCTCGTCTACCTCAACCTAAATGAGGAGATGACCCTACACAGAGCTCAATGGAGGGTTAGTATAAGTGTAACTAATATAGCAGTGTAGGAGCATCGAGCACATTTAAGCTCGTTCCAGTGTCACGAGGCTGCTAGCGTACCCCATTGCATTCTCTATACTCTCTCTCTTTCCCCCATTCTATTTCCTCTCTCTATCTCCTTATACTCTTTACACACTCTATTCTCTCTATTTGAGTGCATTAGGTTGCCTGTAAAATCTCTTCCCTAGTTACTTGTTTGCTTTTGTTGATTGCTATTGCTTGTCGCTTTTGATGATATGCTTCCATGCTTATTTGCATACATGCTTATATGCCCATGCTTCCATGCTTCTCATGATCTCATGATCTTTCATGTTCTCTACGATCTCTTTGATTTCTACGCTCGTTGTTCCATTAAGGTTGGGGGTCCTTGGAAAGAGCCTCTCTTTAGGGTAGCACCCTAAATGGGGAAGGCTGCGTACATCCATCCCCCCAGACCCTGCTCATGCGGGAGCCCTTGTGGTATTGGGACTGTTGTTGTTGTTGTATGCGGAAGATCCTACTTTTTTTTTTTTTATTGTGTCAATTTAGGCATATATTTTTAATTGTGCTAATTTAGTTCTATATAATTTAAACTGTATCAATTTAGTCTTGTGATGAAAATTGAAGTTCAATTGACCACTTGTTTTTAACAATTTGACCATTTAAAATCCAAATAACCTAATATAATCTTTTGACTCAAATTAAACGCACTGGTCCCCCAAGCATTAAAAATTTTGTTACTACCCTAATGTCAATTTTGCGCAAGAACTTAATGGATACAAAGTAAATAGTACAGTAATTAAATTTATACAATTAAGTTTAAGGTAAATTATATATTCGTATCCGGAGAATTCATGTACTAGTTATTTAGTCAACAAATTTTGTAAAATATATTTTTAGTTCAAAACTTACATACATTGAATAAAATAGTCCAGATAACAATGTAAAAGAATATAAAACTTATTATTTGTTGCCAACTCTATTATCCCCAAGCTGTTCCTCTCATCTTACGCATTGCAATTTTATGACATTGTTAATGAATAAGAGTCGGAAGAGGGGCATATTTTTATTATATATGTAATTTATCTAACTTATATATTTAACATGTAAATAACAACAATCCAGTGCCTCCAAGAGCTCCCGCAAAAGTGGGGTCTCGGGGGTAGATGTACGCAGCATTCCCCCTTCCGGGAGCTACCCCAAAGGGAGGTTATTTTCGAGGACCCTCAACTTGAGAAGCTAATCCGTATCATAAAATATGGAGGCCTAGTAGTAAGAGAGCAACAAAGCATGAACATAACAAGACACAAGGCGAGCAATACAAACACACTCAAAGGAAGCCAAACGTTAGGCAACTAGCCAATGAATAGGCGGATAAAATACCAATTATCAGTAAGCGACTAAATAGAAATCAAATGGCAAGTAGGCAAGTAGTAAATCATGAGAACAAGTACGCTACATAAGTGTTCTAAGAGGAAGTCAAAAGCCTAGCACTAATAAGGTAGACTATCCTACATTTTAATAAATTTAGTTCACCTATGTATAAAATATATAATAGATACGTAATCATAATTTAGATATTTAAATATTATTTTTAATTTTTTTAGAAATTTAATAAATTTATATATAAAATATAATAAAATAAATTAAATGGGAGAGCCGTTGTCCAAAATAACTCGAAAAATAAAAATATTATCTAAAATAATATATTTTAAAAAATATTTTTCAAAGTGGCTCACACAAAAAAAAAAAAAAAATCTATTTAATAAATTTTAAATTTTTTTTAAACAAATATACCTAAGCAACTGCGTTTGGGCAGCAGCATACGTACAAGTGTGACACTGCTTACTGCAGGCCCTGACACACTTTAAGGGTGCATGTATTTTGCATGCACCCTTATATATATATATATATATATATATATATATATATATATTAATTAAACTAAATATATTAATTATAAATTTATTACTATTTAATATTTAATTTTATAATATTTATTTTAAATAAATTATGCATATAATTTATAATAATTATTTAAATTAAGTTATTTATTAAATACTAAATTATATTATTTATACACAAATTTTTAATTTAATTATTAGAGTTATATAATAATAGTCATTTAATCATTTATCATTTGGCATAAATTATTTCATTTAAAAGACTATATAATATAAGCTGTTAAATACCTATCGAAATACGTTATTCAATAAATTTAAAATATTTAAAAATTATATTATATTATTATATATAAAAAAAATATCCTACTATAAAAATATTGTATTAATCTTATTGTAATACAACGGGTACCCAAGAGATGAATGCTTAAATCTTAAGATACCTAAAAGATTTATATTTTTATATTTTAATATAAATATATCTGTATTTATAATTTTTTATTTTTTAAAATATAAAATAATATCATAAAAATCCCCAAATTTTCAAAAATTTATTTTTCTAAAATTATGGACAATAATAGCTGCAGCTCCTCTTCATATGGGAGATGTGGTACAAATCCCTATTTAATATTTAAAAATATATTTAAAAAATGATAGTATAAATAATTTTTAATAATTTATTAACAATTATTATAAAAAAGGTTATATTTTATTTAGTCAATATATTTATATTTATTTTTGGTTAAATATTTCTTAGTTAAATTTTAAAGATCTATACTTTTTGCTTGGATGTTTGGAATAATAAGTCCTCGAAATATGTAGGAAATCACTATCATTATATTTTTAAAAATTTGAGGATTTTCATAATATTATTATCCATAATTTTGGGAACATATAATTAAATAACTATTATTGCATAATCTTTTAAATATAATAATTTATACAAAACAATATATTATAAAATAAATATTATTGCATAATTCTAATAATAATTAAACTAATATTTAATAGATAATTTAATTTAACTAATTATTATAAATTATATGCATAATTTAATTAAAATTAATATTATGAAGTTAAATATTAAATAATATAAATTTATAATTAATATATTTAATTTAATTTTTAAAAATTACTTATATATATATATAGCTGCAGGCCATGACACACTTGTACGTACATTTTTAAAAAAAAAATTTTAAAATTTAGTAAATTTATTTTTTGCCAAGTGTATGCGATTATGGAAAATATTTTTTAAAATATATTATTCTGGGTAATATTTTTATTTTTCAAGCTATTTTAGGCAATGACTCTATATGGGGTTAAGTAATAAATTTTTAAAAATGACAAAATTTGGTGAGTATTTTTATTTATAAGAGAAGTTTTTTATTTTTAAAATGATAGACAGAAAATTCTTTTATAATTTATTAATTTAAAAAAAAAAAAAACACAAGGTAACTTCCAAAGCAACTTTGAACTTCCCCACTTTTTCTTTGAACACAAAAGCTGCAGTGGGAAAGCAAAAAACAGACTTTCCCTTAGTTAACCCTTCAAGCAATTTGAAATTTTTTTTTTTTTTTTTTTTTTTTTTTTTGGCTAAATAGTCTATTTTCAAAAAACATTTAAAAATTTGGCCTTATTTTAAAAATGTTTTGCAAACTGCCCCCTTTGTCTTTTATTTTGTTTTCAGAGTTGCCATTAATATGATAAAATTTTTATGTATTATAGGGAAGTTTTTTTATTTAAAATTTTTAAAATTTTATTTCTAGCAATTTTAAAGGAGGTCTTTAAATATTTATAAAAAATAAATTAAAATTAAAAAATAAGCCATATTGCTATAAATCTCTTGTAAAAAGTATAATAATTGTTAAAGCGAAATGGCTTGGAATGGTCGAACACGGTTAGACATATTTGCATAACGGGTCAAATCGGATCAAGTTTAATAGGTTAAATATATCAAATATAGTAGCAGCAGGGTTTACATTTGGATCAGTTGACCCAACCTGCTATGGTGCCTGAGTAGCCCTAGTTTTACCCACCAACCTAAGTGGTTTGTTTGGATCATTTACTAAGTCGGGCATACCTAACAATGTTCCACCCTTCGTGTATCGTGCGGGATACCACTAGTTATTAGTATTATTAAAGTAATTATTTAACTTATAAATAACAAAAGTACAAAATTGCTTTAAAGATTATAATCTTGCTTTGGCAATAATAATTTTGTTTGGTAATAACATTACTCTTTATTTAAATGGTCTATAATAATTTAACTTTGTTTATATTAGTGTTTCGTCTTTTTGTTTTTTTTGTTTAAAATGGTCTTTTGTACTTTAGTTTATAGCAAAACTGGTCTCGGGTGAGGGATCAATTTTACCATAAAATGGAACGCTAGAGACCGTTTTGAAAAAAAAAAAAATAAAAAAAAATATATATATATATAATTAATCAATGTGAGCAAAGGAAAAGATGAAAGATTAATGTGAACCAATTTGAAAACATTAAAATGCGAACCAATTTGAAAATATTATGGACCATTTTCAACAAAAGAAAATATAAAGACTAATCAAAATTTTACTTGATACGATAATAATTGAAAAAAAAAAAAATCTACATTCCCTAGAAAAATATTTTCATTTTATTTTATTTGTTTGAAAAGAAAATATAATTCTTTATAACCACATTTAATTTATAATAACAAGCATCTCTAATAGTAAATATAATTCTTTATAACCACATTTAATTTATAATAACAAGCATCTCTAATAGTAATGTTTCTGGTCATTTTTCGGCTAGCTCCAGGCTAGCTTCAGGCCTCTTTTTTCGAGTTTGCCTGTCTTGTACGGCACTCCGGTGTCACTTATCGAAAAAAAGTAATGTATTGATACCATTTAGTCTAACATCCTGACTTGACCAGCTAATTTATGGTGTAAGCAGACCAAACAGGTATTTTTCGATTTAATATTATAGACATTTGCTACCTAAGAAGGTACCAATATGTAAGCACCGGATCCTATTAGAACTCCAAAGTTAAGCGTGCTTAGGTGAGAGTAGTACCAAGATTGGTGACCTCCTTGGAAGTCCCCGTGTTGCACCCTTAGGCTGGGGGTTGTCGAAAACATTACCATGAAAGGGGAAGGCTACATCCATCCCCCCCGGGATCTTGCTTAGGCGGGAGCCCTTGAGGGACAAGGAATGTTGCTTTAATATTATAGACATTTACTGGTATTTTATTCATTCATGTATGACTTTGAATCAATAAATACCCAGACTTCAGGGCATTGGCTTCAAATCTGGACAAAAGAAAAATTTGCAATTTTGCGAAGAAATCATTTAGATTCCCGACTTTGAATCAAAAATACTCTGACTTCGGGACATTAGCTTGAAAGCTAGACAAAAAGCATTAAGAATATGAACTCCATATGTGAGCATAATAATTGGAATTCCACATAGGAGTTGAGAGAGAGAAGAGATCACTTTATAAGCTTAGTGAGTTACTTCACCTATTGTCAATTAGTTTTAGGACTGGGCTTGTATGTGAATCTCGCATATTCCAACTATGTGGGTTGGACCTAAAAGTCCGGTAAAATTTAACAAAATGAATTGTAATTTTGCTAAAGAAAATGATGTTTAGCCCTGACTTTGAATCAATAAATTTTCTTCCATAAGTAAATTTTTGCTTAACACTTTGTGCTGAAGAAAGAAAAAGAGAAAACAAATTAATGGAATGATATTTTTACCTCTACCAAATAAAGCCTATGTTAAGAACTCCATATGTAAATTAAATGTGAATCCCACTTCAGAGTTATAGGAAAGAAGAGATCAACATATAAGCCTAGTAAATTACTCTTTCTAATGCCAATTAGTTTTATAATGGAACCACTTTTGAGCTTCAATGTTGATCTCATATGTGCTAACTCGGTGAGTCGGGCCTAAAAGGCCCGGTGAAATTTAACATGATATCAGAGCGGTTGGATAATCCCGGAGCTCTTGCTCGACACACCTTGTCCTCTAAAAGAGGGGGCCATTTGAATGTGTTGTACCAAGGACCTCTCTAGGAAATGACGGCTCCAACTAGACATAATTCCCAATTGAACAGGAGAAAGCGATGGATGTGATTGTTGAGGACTTATATGTGAGGGAGAGTATTAAAAACTCGACATATGAATCAAATGCCAATCCCACATAAGATTTGTAGAAAAGAAGGGACCAACATATACGTTTAATGAGTTATTCCATCTAATGCCATTTGCTTTTATGATAAAACCCCACTTGGGTTTCTATGTAGATCTCATATGGATCAACTTGGGTTTCCTAAAAGACCCGGTAAAATTTAACAGCCTAAGGCACCACGTTTGGGCAAAGTTTTAAGAATTTGGCTAAATTTGGGTTCATGTTTAACTTAGTCAAGTAGTTTAATTGTATTTGAGTTTGAGTAATGTGTGTTATAAAATTGTGGGACATAACATACTTAATAGAATGATAATAAAAATATGAACTCAACTATAATTAGAAAAAAATAACAAGTATTTTATTTCAAAACTCAAAAGTAAATAATATAACTTCTCTCTCAATTTCATTTTCTATCTTATATATATGCCACGTATAAATATATTTGTCACTTCGTGACACATGTAAATATTCATATACATGTATATGTAAATGTATCTATAAAGATATTGTGCATGATTTCTAATTTTTAGGACATTTAATAATATTCAATACTGACCATAAAATTTATATCTAAAAAATATCCAATATTTACAACAATGTGAACCTATTTTCCACACATTTGACTTATTTTCTATAATTATATGTTGTGTTGTTTGAGTGCCCATTAGTAAAATACATTTTAGGAACTAAAAGTGATTTGATATGTATGTATACAACTCGATTTTGTTTTATGAAAACTTTGTTTAAAAGCTCGTTAACTTATGAAAATGCATATAGACTCATTATTTTAAAATCAACCAAAGTGAAGATGGATATAGTTTCTGTCAATTAAATTTGTTTGATAGTGTTAGTTACAATATCGATACTAAGAAGCATTAAACATAGTAAATGACATGAATCAATAAGTTGAGAGACAAATTTCACAAAGAAGAACATCAAGAAGATCTGTAGGAATGTTTCTCAAAATATAAAAATGTACCAACACGAAAAACGCTCTCTCCTCAATAAATAGCAATGGTAGATTTGCAAGCCCCAAGCGCCGCCCAGTTCCGGGGCGTGTGGGCGCGTCTCCCGTTTTCCTGGCATCGGCTCTACATCAACGGAATCACCGGCACCTGCAGCTTCGCGTCGTACAACTACAAACTCTGTCCGTTAGAGGGATGGTCATGAACCTTGAACCCCTGTTTCTCCTGTTCCAGCCCTTCGTCTTCCTCCTCCGGTAACCTCACACTAAACTCCAGTCATCAACAACATCCAAACCACCACAAAATTGCAAATTTTCTCTCCAATAAGCTTTATCTCCACCACCGATGTCTTCCACCGCCGCCATAAGCAACCACAACCACATTCCTTTCCCCACACTCCTCTCCCAGTGGCTCCGCCTCCCACCACCCAACCACCAGATTACCACTGCCAAATGCCACCAATAACCACCACCACCTCCTCATCCAAACACTTCTCTTATCTCAACCCGCTTCCCCTTCTTGGGCACTTCAAATGTCGTCTTCCAATGATGCAGTGTCCATTTTTGTCGATAGTCTTCTGGAATATACTTCAAACACTTGGCTTAAGGCTGTTTTCAGAGGCTTTGGATTGGTTTATGACTCCTTTGTTCCACAAATTAGAAGGGCAAAAACAAGAATATCTTATGGCTTTGTCAGATTCCGACAAAGGAGTGAGGCCATCAGGGCAATTGAGTCTATGAATGGCTACTGGATTATGGGATATAAGATCAAAGTTGATTGGGCTAAACAACGTAGAGGGTCGAGTAACTAGGAGCGCCCATGGGATCACGATTTAGATAGTGGTTGAAGAGTTATAAATACAGCCATCAATCACGCTACAGAGACTACAAGTCCAACACCGCCAGGGACAGATGCAGTGGAACAAAATGGCTCCAAGGTCGTAAACGGCCACCATGAACAAACAAGTGGAAGCATGGCTTTGCTGATCAATTGTGGCCCATTCTTATGGGGATGATACACTTTATAATGTCCTTAGGTTCCTTACGGAGAATAAGCTATATGATTGGGCACCTAAAGGACTGAGCTCAGACACTTTTATCCTTACCTGTGACTCGGTCGAATCAATGGATGAATATCTCGGGTCCCGAAGGCATGTGCTGCTTCGCAAGTTCAAAGAGGTGAATCACACACGTGACAAACTCTTGGTAATATGAGAAGAAAAGTGTGGATTGAAATCCATGGTCTCCCATTACAGTGCTGGCCGACAGAGAGCTTCACTAGTTTTGCGCGAGTCTGGGGTAACCTCATTCGAGTGGAAGCCAGAATATCGGCGATGAGATGTATGGATGTGGTGAAGGTTCTCATTGATATATGCTCCCTATCTACTATTCAACATGTGGTGCAAGTCAATTTTAGGGGAGGAAGCCAAATGGTATTTGTAAAGGAAGGGAACTCTAAGCTAATCCTGAATTATTCTGCGGAAGTTATCCACCTCGCAGCGGCTGCTAGATTAACCAGGGAAGAAGCTCTAACCCCACGCCAAGCTCCTAACATAAATGCCAATACCAACTCGGATCCTATTGGCCCTAACTCGATCCTGGAGATGGGTCCACCAATACGCCCGAGGACTGGCTGTATGGATGTGCATATTGATAATCTGAATGCCGGGCATGTTATGCTACATGTTAACCATCAGGTTATTAGTAGTTGGCCCTGGGTTATGTAGTCCCTATACTCGTCTGTCTACCTTTCCTCGACTCTAGACTTTGAACAGGCCACAGTTATACCGTGCCAGGTAAATAGACCATGTGTAAGCTCGCAACTCGTTCTGCCTTGGATTGAGGACAGTGATAATAGATCACAGGAGATGCAAGTTCAAAGCACATTTCAAGTTAATCAAACACCAAGCACTAGTAGTGACAGAGAGTCTAAGTCATCGGGACCAATCTTCCCACCGGGTTTTGCACCACTTAATGACCACAATCACGATGAGAACTTGGAATTGTGTGTGAATCTAGCACAAGATATTGCAGAAACTTCAAAGGCAGGGGCAACAAGAAAAAGAGAGAGATCGGGGTGTCAAGAAACCAATGATGGTGCCACTAAAAGGGAACGCAAGGATCTCAAGTGTCGGAAAAAAGATCAAGAGAAATTGAACCTTCAAGAGTTTCTCAAAGATATATCTCCTGGTAGCAGTGGGAAAAGGATGCCTGAAAAATTGACCAAGGCCAAAGGAAAGAAGAAGACTTAAAACAAGAACAAGAAGTGTATTGCGGTTGAGAAACTGCTCAACAAGAAAGAAACATGGGAAATTGGAAAGCAGCTTGGGTTGGGATTTCGTGACCATAAATCCCTTATTATCGAGCGCTTTGCACAAATGGACTAAGTTTCCCCCTGATTTGCTTTCATGTTCCTCCATTCTCCAGTTCAGCCCATGAATAGAACTGTTGCATCTTGTTTTTCAATTTTTTTGTAGCTTGTTGACCTTGTCTCTCTCAGTCTCTCTAGGTTGTCCTTTTTCCTGTTGTGTTGGTTGCAGGTTGGTGTCCTGTGTTGTTTCTTGTCCTGTTCCGGTTGCCCCTTCCCCGTTGTTTTTTCTTTGATTTTTTTCTCATGTACCGCTTCCGTTATCGGAGTGTTAGGGCTCGCTGTGTCAAGACCCTTGGTTTGTACTTTGGCTTTGCCGTCAATTATCGGAAAAAATCAAGAAGATCCATATTTTACTATATTATTGACAATTATATGTAAATGTCCCTACAAATAGAAAAATATGAATACTTGTTTAATATACTTATTATACATGTTAGTAATATACCTTTTTTTTACTACAGAGGTTTGAGCTATATACTAATGGCATATATGGCATATATACAGTACACAAAATATATACAATTAATGAGATCTTACGATATGAGATCCTATATTCAAATTTCTTATCCTACAACCCTACTATTAGAGGTGAAATCTAGAAACTTTGGAAGATTTTTAACATCATCACTAGCATCCATAAAGCTCCGAGTTTTAGTCAAGATACCCAATTTTAGCATTTCATGGCGATTACAGCAGAGTAGCTGACTACATGGTTAATGACAGTTGTGGTATTCTTGGCACTGAGAGTGGTGATTTGAGAGGCATGTGATGATTAAGCAGTGTTTTTGTGAGAATTTGTGGCTTCCTCTATCCAAAGTTACATTAAAGAGAGTTGGTAGCTTGTCATGCAGAAGCTACACTGAAGAGGATTGGTGACTCGTTGTGCAATAGTTGTATAATGAGAGGGTCATAACGCGCCATACAATAGTTACATTATGAAAGAATTGGTGACTTACTACGTAATAGTCATATCGGTATTGATTTGTGTAAGTTGACCATGACTCTGTGTTTTGCCCTTTTTTCAATGTTATTTGTTTTGAAATGTATTTTTTTTATCATGTATTTCTTATAATATATTTTTGTCATATATCAAACAATGTAGTTAATTATTTTTGACATATTTTTTAATCTATATTTTTTCAGTGTAATTTCTCCATATATCTTGATATAATTAAAATAATAAGAATAACATTAACCATTAGAATAACACCAAAATATAAAATAGGGGTTAAAAATATAGGGCTTGACTTGCATGGAACAAGTCTCATTCTGAGACGAAGCCTCGTTTTTGTTGATGTGGCAAAAAAGGGGCTTCAAGAAATAGCGCATCATAAAGACTGCATTAGCATTGTCCTCATTTCAAAGGAAACCATATGGCATCTACACGATTGAGAAAAGAAAGGGCTCAGTGTGGTCGGTAATCCCACAATACACTATCAGAACCTCCACGACTAAAATTTGCCAGCTAATCGGCCAATCTATTCACTTCCCTTTAGAACATATCATGTATAATAATAAAGTTCTTTCTTCTTTCATTTCTTTGCGCTTTCAAAAGATATGTTATTGTTGATTTATATTTTTGTATGAAATATTTTTAATTGAAAATATTGATTTCTTGTTAATAAAGTTCTATTCTTTTAATAAATTTGTATGTGGTTACACGTGACCAAGTTGAGGTTAAATTGAAAGACCGAAAACGTTTTCTCTAATACAAAGAAAAATGTTAGTGCTACAATTCGTTAAAACTGAGCAATTCGATAAAATATTTGTTTCCAGTGTCTTTTAAGTCTTCACCTTTATTCCTTGATCGCAACAATCCTTGTGCTATTCACAAATTAATTAGTTTCTCCCCAGTAATCTTATGGCCTTTACGTAACGTGGAGCAATACAGAAAGCAAAGTTTTATATAAGAAAGCAATCCATCATAACTCAACTTCAGCGGTGCGAAGATATGATTATACATATTATCAATGTTTCATAAGTCATTTTCCTTGATCCGTTGCCACTCTGACTTGTTCCTTTCAACACATTGTTGACTTCCTAGTGTTTGATCGCTAGTAGAACCCCATAACAGTTCCTAATTTAGGTGCTTGCACGTCTTTAACTTTAAAGATTCTATGTTTGAGGAACTCCTGAGTACAATCGCAAAGTTAAAGCACCTAAAGTATCTCTCCTTGGCTTGAAACCAAAACATCAAACTGCTTACAAATTCAGTCTGCAAACCATTGAATTTACAAATACTGAATCTACTGGGTTGTGAACAATTACAAGATGCCTAAGAATTGAGATAAGCTGGTCAGTTTAAGGCATTTGTACATGACTTTAAACCCTGTGACTTTACCTCTAAAGGGGTTGTAAGATTGACATCCATAAGAACTCTAGAACTCACGAATTATAAACTGTTGACATTGTTGTCAGAGAGCATTGGACAATTCATTTCCCTTCAACGCTTGCATCTATCTAAAAATAAAAACTAAAACAAGAAAAATTCGCTTTCAAAATTCAATTTTTAGATTTTTAAAAAACCATGAAGTACAAATGAAAACTATACCAAACGGGCGCTTAGTTCAAGAATTGAATCCACGTTTCACCATCCTCTTGCAATTGTAGTCATGGTATCATAGAATCAGGGGCATATAGAAGTTATGTAACACGTGGCAGGAATTACATAACATAATAATTAGCTTAAAATCTATTATATAATAGCTTTTATTTGGTTCCATTTAAAAGTAAATATTTGCAGATAAATGCCTCATTTGATTGCAATATGAATTAAGTTCTTACTAGAAGTTGTATTTCCTAAGAATTCAATTCTTGTGTTAACTTTCTAAGAAGTAGGTAAAAATATTTGGTTGCTATGATAGAAAATAGAACTTCCTTAAGGAAGCTTGTTAAAAACAAAGGATCTGGAACTTATTTAAAGGAGTTAAGTAAGTTACTTCCTGCGTTTTGAAAGAATTAAAAATTGCTAGATAATTTCTACTTCACCATATATTACTAACTTCCTGCCAGCCAAACAAGAGTCTAAATCCTTACCCATAAACATTAATAATTTCGAGATCTTAACATGGCTACAAGCACACACAAAGAAAACCAAATAACAATCATAAATTTCCCACAAGGGTGAGTAAATAACATAACAAAAACATTGTCAAAAATATAATATAAATCTCAGATATGGACAGCTATCCATCCTTCTTTTCTAAAATAAAAGTCTACTCCTTTATGGGAGTTGTAAACATCATGAAATCTAAAAGAGAAAACAGTAATGACTAGAACTAAGGACTTATAACTCTCTCAATTGACGTTGACGTTGAGCCTTGCTTTGATTCCTCCAGCACTCAAACCAACTGTGGTTTGGCGTTTGTGAACCCTTGGATTCCTGTAGCGGCTTCAAGGAGGAGAGAAGGAGAGGAGATGTGGCAAAAGATATGAAAAATAAGTCCTCCCTCTCTGATCATTAGGGCACGCCATCCCTACGACATTGATTGGCCCAGCAAAGTTATATTATGTAACATAATATATTATATATACATATGTATGTATGTATGCACATATTAATATTCGGTGAAGAATTATTTGTTTTGAATTGTAAGACTAAATTTAACCCGATTGGTTCTTTCTTCTCACATGTGGTCGGATTTATCAGAGTAGTCTTCAAATATACCTCGATTTTATGATTGATTTCGTCACTTTTTAACTTTTGTTTGTTTCGTTGTACTTCAAGCCTAAGTGTATTTAGATTACAAACAAATGAACATGTAAAAGTCGAATATATTACAGGAATGAAGAATAAAATATATAAATATAAGGCACATCACATATGTAATACAATAATGGACTTTAAAAAATGCTAAATAAATGCTAAGATTTTCATGAACAACCAAAAATGTAAATAATTTTTTTAATCATTATGTTGTTAGTTATTAAATGATCGAAGTCTTATCCTGACAAATATTTTTATTCTATTTTTTTAATATAGTACTAACTATAAATTATTAATTCTAAAGTTAATTTATTTAATCTTTAAATAATAAATATTATTTGCATGTATATATGGTCAAAGGACTATCGCTACAGTAAAAAAAAATCAAATTTATTGGTTAAAAGTACCATCGACTTGCCCAAAAGTACCATTCTAGCTCAACAAAGTATCATTTATTTAGTAAAAAGTTGCATTTCATTGGGAAAAGCAGCATTTTTTCATGATACAACTTCATATTTCTTAATTCTTTACTGTTTATAATATTTTGACCATAATTTAATGTAATACAAACATAACCTAACCGCATACATGGGCAATTTAATGGTGTTAATGTTTCTTTTTCTTTTGTTAAATAAAATAATAATTTTTCATTGTTATTTATCAAAAGTAATTATTTCATATTGAAAAGAGAAATATTGTTCGTAAAGGAAATGCTTACCTAACATAATAATAAACTTCAAAATAATACTAAATAAATGCTAAGATTATCATGGACAACAGAAAATTTAAATAAAATTTTTTATTATTATTTGTTTGTCATTAAATCTAAGTCTTGTCTGGGCAAATATTTTTAGTCTATTTTATAACACAGTAATAGCTTTTTTTTTATCATAAATAGTATTAATTATAAATTATTAATTCTAAAGTTAATTTACTTAATCTTTAAATAAAAAATATTGTGTGCATAAATATATATATATATATATAGAAAAGTTGTATTGCAATCTGCGGCAGGTGAGGGGTTGAGGGTGGGCTCCCCCCCCCAAAAAAAAAAAAAAAACTTTGATAGTTTATTTTAGTTTTATATAATTTTATACTAGTTTACGTCTATTTTTTTATGTATAAACCCAACCTATTTTATATTTAAATGTATCAAATATCATGAGAATAATTTTAGATCTTATAAAAAATAATGAGCATCCAAAGCCTTATATTTTTGTTTCAAAAGGCTTGTTAATGAAGATGATAATTTTTACGAGGATTGATGCATTCGAAATTAAAGAAGCAGGATCAAAGAGGTTGTGAATATAGTTCGTAAATCAAGCCCACCATCGTCTAAGTTTCTAGATTTGCCGTTGATTGCAATTGTAAAAAGTTTCAATTTATTTGTCAAAAGTATCATCTCCTCGCCCAAAAGTACTATCCTAATTCAACAAAGTACCATTCTTACGGTGAAAATTCCATTTCGTTGAGAAAAGTAGCAATTTGTCGTAACACAACCTTGCATTTCGTAATTCTTTGTTGTTTATAATATTTTGACCTCAATTTACTACAGTTCTAAAAACTTAACCTTAACAGATTGATGGACAGTATAGCAATGTAAACGTTCCTTTTTCCTTTTTAAATAAAATAATATTTTTAATTTGTTATTTTCAAAAAAACAAATATTTCATAATGAAAAGAGAAATATTATTTGTAAAGAAAATACATACATAAAACAAGCATGAATATTGTACATACTCACCTCATATCTTGAGCTAAAATTATATTAATATGAAAGTAGAGGGCTGTTAGAATTTAAACTTGTGACTTTTTGGTAAACAAGACTCTAATACTATATTAAAATATCAACTATTACAAAAGCTTAAACCGATGAATGAATGTTCTAGATCGGTTTTATACTTTATTAGTCAGTTCTTTCATCTCTCTTTCTCTCTTGTAATATAAATACGCAATCATTGTAAGTAATCACATTCATTCCAAAATTCCCAATTTCAAGCGTCTTCTTTTGTTTTAGTCCTGTTAATTTTACTTTTACATAATCACTCATTGTAACTAATTTTATGTGTTGTTCGTAAATTTTGTTCATGTAGTATAGACCATAAACATATTTTATACTATAAATTAGGAAAAGAAGTAAAGTTATCGTATTTTCAGATATTTTTGTAGGTAATGATTATTTTAAAATTGATCAAATTATGTTTATATTAGTGTTAATAACTAATTTTCTATTATAATAGTTAAAACCATAAACTGGACCGGACTATACCATAATTACGGTTTGGTCCGATTTGGTTTGTAAAACAAAATGGTTTGATTTGGGTTTGTAAAATTATCAAACCATATTTTTACGGTTTGATCCGGTTTGATAAGCATAAACCGCCAAATCGGACCATGTGCGCACCTAAGCATGAATATTGTACATTTCCACCTCATATCTTGTGCTAAAATTATATTAATATGAAATTAGAAGGCCATTAGAATTTACACTTATAACTTTTTGATAAACAAGGCTCTAATACCATATTAAAGTATCAACTATTACAAAAGCTTAAGCCAATGAATGAATGTTCTAGATCGGTTTTATACTTTATTAGTCAGCTCATTCATCTCTCTCTTGTAATATAAATACGCAATCATTGTAAGTAATCACATTCATTCCAAAATTCCCAATTTCAAGCGTCTTCTTTTGTTTTAGTCTTGTTAATTTTATTTTTACATAATCACTCAATATCAACATGAACTGAGTACACATTGCCAAAGCTTGGAAGAGATCACCCCTAAAATGTATCACCATACACAAAACTCAGCATGGATCAATCCGCGCATATTGTCATATTAAATAACTTTTATACATAAGTAGTTTAAAGTCACTTAATACAAGAAGTCATATGGTGCATTTGTTAAAACAAATGCTTGAGATCCTTATCCAACCTCAAAACTTTCACAAAAAATAGCAAATATGATTTCTTCCCCAAAACCCGATTCCCCGTTTGTTCAAATCTACGCAGTCTTACCTCTGTTCGATGACTCCAGATGAGTATCGGCGCCCATTTTATTGCTGTAACTTGGCTGTTTATTATCTGAATGAGCTTCTGTACTTCCATTCTAGCTCTCTTTTGCTTTCTCCATTCCTGCAATTTTTTGTAACACTTCAACCACTTCTTTCATGGCAGGTCGGGCATTCGGGTCGTCCAAAAGGCACTTCACGGCCAGTTTTGCCACCTCGAAAGCCGTCTTTAATGAATATTGACCCTCCATTCTTGGGTCCATTATGGTTCTAAGATTTCGCTCATCTGAGAGATAAGGTTTCGTCCAATCAACAAGATTTCGTTGCTCTTCCGGTCGGTTCAATTCTATTGCGCGCAGTCCTGTTAGAAGCTGGAGAAGCACGACCCCGACCGCATATAAGTCGCTCGTTAAGCAGGGATGACCTGATGAGAAACTAGATTAGCTGCTTAAGCACACTTTCTTATTGTACTCATGGAATCAAACCTCAAGTGTCTTATTATATAAACTAAAATGTTATGGTATTTAAGTAATAAATGCACAAACGATAAGATACCTAAGTGACAATTTACACTTTTAAGATAACTGATTCCTTAATAGTTGCTATCATAAATGTGGATAGATCGAAATTCCATTCCAAACGCACAATATTTAAAAAGCTAATCCTACTCAAGATCAACATTGTGTTCGATAATAAGACTAACAAGAAAGCTCCATCGTCATCAAATAATGGCTTCTTACTTTCGACATGCCAAATTAAGAATCGACAAAGGATAATCGTGTTAAATTTCATCGGACCTTCTGCGTGACCCATGTAGTTGGCATAAATAAGATCCACAAATACGCTCAAGTGAGGATCCATTCTAAAATCAATTGGCATTAGATGGAGTAACACCATTGACGGATCTAGAAAAATCTGAGATTTTATCATTCGCAAACTAGGACGAAATTAAGAGGTAATTTAAAAAATAACCCAAAAAATCACAAAAAGAATCTTATAATATATCAACACAAAAGCGTTGTGCATATTTATATATGTATGTATGTATGCATGTGTGTATTACTCAATTTAAAAACAATTACATTTTTGGACAAATCCGTTAATGTCCCCAAAAAAATTTTTAATTTTGCTTGATATATGCTGACTTACCAAATAACAATTTATAGCTTTCTCCCAATCAATTAAGTAGGATGAAGATAAGACAAAGAAACGACATTGAGTGGGGTAGTATTATGTTACATCATAAACATATTAGTTATCATATAATAATTATTGATTACTATTACATATTTAATTAACTAAATTGTTAAATATATATAATTATTGAAATACAATTATAGTAACATATTAATTAAAAAGTAGAGATATTAGCGTATAAAAAATAATATTAAATACTTATTATAATTTATAAGTTAATAAATTTATTAAAAGTAAAATAAAATATCCTATAAAAGAGGAGTAGAGAACCAAGATAAGAGTAATGCTACACACCACAAAAAAGGCACATGAAAATGGCACGAGTAACACCATCACAATTAAATTTATGTTTAACCCTAAAAATTCACAAAGGGAGCTAGGGCTCCCATAGTAGCTAATATGCATAACAAGCGTGGGGTACCTGGTTCGAATCGCACTTGTGCCAATTTTGTGTCTATTTTTTTTGTGGCTTATAGATTTATTCCCCAAGAAAAAAGTTGGAAAAAAAAAAAAAAAAAAAAAAAAAACCAATGGAAAAGAGGATGCCTTCGCCTTAGCATAGCCTTACCACTGGACTGGGGGCATGCTTTAGTGCTTCTATATCCGCATTATTAACTATATCATAATATACAGTATTGACTAGGGGTACATGCCCCCAGTGCCCAAAGGCTGCTGCATCCACCCCTGAGTAACATTAGACTTATATGTTGGCCTTTTCACTCTTACCACTCCTATACGGGATTCACATTAGATTCACGTGCGGAGTTCTTAACAAATTACCTTTGAAACACTCTGGAGCAATGTACCCCAATGTGCCCGCGACGTATGAGCCTCCACCTGATGGCCCCAGTGTAGCCAGCCCAAGATCTGATAATTTTGCATTGTAGTTCTGCAAAGAAACATGTAGAGTTGTTAAGAACTGAACTTTTACATTTGTGCCAAATTTCATAGCTAAGACCACAATGCGTTACTTGAGCAAGTTGGAGACTCGCACCTTAAGTTTCTTTTGTTTCAACAGGAAACATTTTTCATGCGGAAAATTTTTCTTCACAAAATAGCTTCAATTAAAAGTATTTTCTTCTCAAATGTTGCTTTTTTAGCTAAAGTTAATAGCTTCATTCTATAAATTTGTATAAGGTTTATGCTTGTTAAGCTAAGGTTAAAGTGACTTATATAACATGCAGTTACTACGGAGAACATTTTCCGTCCATAAAGAAAAATGTTTTCCCTTTTATTAAAAAGAGACATTGCAGTAAAACATATTTCGCACTTCTGATTGTTGTTATGGAACTATGGAATGAAACGACATAATCAAAATAGATTTTTGTCAAAACAAAAAGATCCTCACCTCATCAAGAAGTATATTAAATGGCACGAAACCTCTATATATAACTGGTTCATCGAAAGTGTGCAAAAAAGCCAAACCTCGGGCCGCTCCTAGAGCTATTCTCATGCGCCTTCCCCAACTAAGCTGTTCTATCAGGTTCACTGCAAATATTTGAACGGATATTAACAAATTTTACCGTTGAAATCTGCAGCAACGGCTAGTAAATTCAAACTTACTTTGAAAAAGGTGATTAGCCAAGCTTCCTTTGGGCATATATTCATAAACAAGAAGTAGTTCCTTGTCCTCCCGACAATATCCCAACAGTTTAACCAGATTAGGATGTGCTAGCTTCCCCATCAAATACACTTCTGACTGCATTTCCGATTATGGAATGTTGGAAAATTCGGTAATATATTCAACTAAAATATATACTAACATAAATAAAATTATTTGGTCAATCAATAGCGCCACGCATGTAAAGATTTAAGATCTAGCAGGAAAAGGGAACGTACGTGGCTCATTCTTAGCAATACGTATAATACATGATGAATTGAGTCAGCCAGGGAATCGTGTAAAAGGCATTACGCTGCGTTACGGCTTTTAAGTAACGAACTTTGAGTTAGCCGTTACGTGAAGTAAATTTACTTTTGCAATGGCCTCAATAATGCAAGTATATGTATATTATTTACTACAGCGTATTTAGAAATGTGTTTAAATGTTAAAGACCACCAAAGAAGTAAAAAATCAATAATTGTACAGCTATCCATTTGAATTTGTGCAAACAGAAAATTGAAAGCTTACGTTTCCTCAAGGTACCTCGTGGCTACCCAAAAACATAATCTTATTTTCTTCCAAAACTGAAAATTAATGAATTACAAAGCTATATTTTATAGAAAAAGCTAAACCCTATTGAATAACTAAAGAGATAAATATCAAATTAACTGGAAAACTATTTTTCTAAATAAAAACAACTAAATTACCCTATAAATCAAAATAAAATATCTATTGACTATAAGGATATCTTCTATTCTAATCCTATCAAATAGCCACACAAAATCTTATAAATTGTATCCTTTACAATCACTAAACCTATTCTTTAGTGCTGCATCACTTGACAACAACTGAATTTCTTCTGTGCTGACCCGACCCTAAAGATTGTCGAAATTAGTCATCATCACCATCCTCGTAGAACAAGAAAAGGATTCAAAAGAAAAAAGAACTGTGGGCCAATTAAGGATTGGATTAGAAATCGTCAAGATAATGACATAAGTATGTATTATCATAAGAACGGCCAATTCTAATAACATATTATATGATCATGCATACGAGCCAACAAAGTCATAATAAGGTGGGACAAAGGCCACCTGCCAATCTACCTACCCATATCAAATGTGTACTTCCACATGCTATTTGCAACCTAATCTTTAACTTAGCCCCATTAACCAAGTTAACCCTTTTCATACATGAGCATTAACATTCCCCAAAAGCATGTTTGAAAAATTCGGAAAAAGTTCTACAACTTCTACGTGCATTACGAATTGCCACTTTTCTTAAAGCGAATTTCAACCCCATTAATTTGCAACGGTTTACAACCACAACAAACCCAGTGATTCAAAGGCTCCCAACGAAGCAGGGTCTAGGGAGGGTAGAATATACGAAGCTTTACCCTTTCAGGGTGCTATCCTAATGTGTGCAACAACTCGAGGACCTAAAAAGGCATATGCTGAATTGGGCTTGCACTGAAGAAATTCAATCAGAAAAAGCGTTTTGAAAATATATTATCCCAGCTAGGGGTGTAGTTGGGTCGAGCCCGAGCTAGTCAAGCTTGAAGCTCAGTTGAGCTCAAAACGGCTCGGTGAGCTCCGAACTAAGCTTGTGATTTTTATGCTCATCTAAGCTCAATTTAGGATTGTTTGAACTCATTTAGGCTTGGCTCGGCTCATTAGGATCAAACTTAGGTCGGTTGGACATATGTAAGCTAATAAGTCATACTAAGATAGCCTCACTTAGGCTCGCAAACCTACGAGCTCGAGCTTCATTAGGCTCAGACTCGGCCTGATAAGATAAACGAGCAGAGCCTTTCGAGATGTTTAGGGTTTGCCAGCTGACTCAACTCATTTATACCCCTAATCCGATATGGGGGCGAAAGAGGAGATGGAAAAGGTTGATGAATGAATAATGAAGATTTCTCACCATTTTACAGGCCAATCATAAAACGGCTGAGCACACACTATGGCGGCCTTTGAAGTCTACACTACAATAAAGAAAGTAGCTACTTCATAGGCGACAAAACTTCGTTTATTGGGCAATAGGGATTAGAGACTTGTTTGGCCATGGAAACTGTTTTACTTGCGTAAGTACTTATGTCACAAATATTTTTGTAAAAATTGCTTTCAAAAAGAGGTATTTTTGTTCGAAAATTATTTAGTTTTTGTTTCTACTTCTAATTTAAAAAGAAACATTACATTTCTACTTTTGCTTAAAAACAAGAAATAATTTCTACTTCTATATGAAAACAATTTTCTTTCTATGAAACACCTTCGGATTCTTGGAAAAGATGTTTTTTTACTAGAAAAAACACTTCTAGAAAAGAAGTAGGTAGTGCGCTTACACTCAGTGTGCTCTTACCCATTTTTTAAATCAAAACAATATAATCGGAATATTGGATCCTTTTCAAGTTTTAGCTACAAATATAAGTATTGGAACATGGTTGGTCCAATGGATTGCGTCATTTATTATCACCCATCATCCAAAAAGCCATAACTAACAGCAAATTTAAGAAACATAAACAAGAAAAAATCGTTTTCTAAACTTGGTTTTTCTTTTCTCATAAACCAAAAACTATAAATAAAAAACACAAGACAGGCCCTAAATGAATTGAAAGTTAGAGTTTAGCTGATCCAATTGGATACCTGCCGTTCTCTAAACCCTTGCCACCTCCCGGAAGTCTTCTTGATGGCAACAGCAATCTTAGGACTACCATTTCGAGATGCTGAAACAAGCTTCCCATCAATCCATCCCTTGTATACTTTACCCCATACTGCTTCACCAAGCACAGTGTCCGGACAGAAATTTTTTGTGGCCTTCTTCAACTCAGCAAAACGGAAGATTCTTAAGTTGGGTTTCTCCAAAATCTCCCCATTTGGATCTATCAATGCACCACTTTGATCACTCTAACGGAAGATTCTTAAGTTGGGTTTCTCCAAAATCTCCCCATTTGGATCTATCAATGCACCACTTTGATCACTCTCTCCAAATGAAAAAAACACACTTGTCCCTGAACTACTATGAGAAAAAGCCTTGCTAGATGTGTTCCTCGCTGAAGTACCTGAAGATTGAGAGTTAGATGAAATGGTTAAGAACTCCACAAGTGAGTATAGTAACAAAGTCTGTCTTTGGAGTTATGATAAAGAAAAATCGATGTATAAGCTTATTAGGCAACTCTGGGTTGGGACTTCACTTTGGTTTATGCATGAACGTCACATGTGCCAACTCCATGAATTTAGGCGGGACATAAAATTTAGCATAAACAATAATCCATGATAATTTACAATATAATCAGAAAAGAAACCAGATATAATCATAAAAGCCTAATGTTAATGAAGGAACCCAATTCAAAATCCTAAAAATCAAGAACATGAACAATGAAATTATCAGAAAATCTTAAGAACCCACCAAGGGAAAAGAACAATGTCGCACAAAGACGGTCCATGATGTATATAAATTTTTTCAGATTGCTCTCTCATATGTGCAATTTTGCTTAGATAATACTCTCGAAAGCTAAGGACCATTTAAAAAAAAAAAAAAAAAAAAAAGGAAGAAGAAGAGGGAATTGATTTGAACAAAGTTATAAATAGTAGGCATGATTTTGGAAAACAAAGCACAAGAAACCAATTTAAACAAGTCTAAAAAATTAAGTACCAATCAGGTAGATAAATAGGCAAAGATATGATAGAAGCCAGTTCAAATTGAGAACACGAACTTGGCAATTATCACAAGATTTTGAGAACCCACCAAGAAAACCAAACTTTCATAACACCAACCAGAGCATTACCAACAAACTCAAAATACCCACCAAGAAAAAAGCAAAATGGACAAAAAAATTGACACAAAAAATAAGAAAAACAAGACCCAAATGGATCAAAATGTTGCTTTTTTAGGGCATGTAATCTTACCTGGAGACGAAGGTAAGATACACTTTGGGCTAGATTGCTCAACTGAGTACCAAAAACAACCCAGCAAATTACCAATAATCTTATCTTCTTTCTATACTACTACTACAACTTCACAATGGTACTTGCGATGCTTCAATTTCAATGGTGAAGAGAGAGAGAGAAGATTGAGGGGGGAATTTTGTTTGACATTCTCTCTTCTTCTTCAACATAAAAATCAATTTTTTAGTGTATTTATAATAATTTTATATTTCTATAAACGGAGACTTACATATATAAACTTTTGCTTTTTTTACTGATTGGCAGGGCCCGCTTTCATGCCCTTCTCATTTTTCAGGTTGGGGGTCCTCGGAAACAGCCTCTCATTAGGGTATCCCCCTGATCGGGTAAGGTTGCATACATCCTACCCCTCCTAGACACTACTCACACAGGAGTCCTTGTGACATTGGGCCTGTTGTTGTTGTTGTTGTTTACTGATTGGTAGGGCCGTGCTTGCAGAGAAAAGGGTTGACATTTTTTGAAAATAAGCTAAAGTTATATTTTCCAATGTTACGTCACAAAGAAGTGTACGTTAGATGACTCAGAGTTTGAACTGCTCCGGTAATCTTAGCATGTATATGTAGCTCATGCAAAGAAAGACCTAATATGCAAAAAATAACCCAAAAAGGTTGAGTTAGCCTAAATCGAGTTGAGAAAGCCCCGTTGTTTGGATCATCCACTACATGATTTTGATACATTTCAAGAATACATTAAAGTTTCACAATAAACTCAGTAAATTCAACCCGAGAAAACGTCATACCTCTAACATAAACATGCAATTATTACAAACATTACGTACATGAAAAAGACAAAGTGTTACTTATTGTCAATAATGACTATAATTAGAATAAGAAACGACATCATGAGAAATATTAGACAAGATGACGTTTTGAGAAAATCACTGGATCACACATAAAGTAGATAAAGTAAAGGGAGTGCACATTGCATGTGAATTTCAAGGCATGACGAAAATCATGTGGGGATCTTCAGCTATTAAGATGCCTTAATTAAAAGGCTGCCCTTTGCACGAGATGCTTCTGAGAGCCGTAAAATTGAGAAGAGAAATCATAGAAGAAAAAGAAAAGAATGATAAGTAATAGCATTATATAGTATTGCCAAATGTATAATCAAAGTTGATAAAAGGAACAAATGTCATCTAGATTACAACGAACAAATGCAAATTAGATATCCTTTCTGAAACAATAATTTCCTTTCAAGACGTTATTTTCCGAATAAAAACCATGAAAATAATTAGACCTAATATTACAACTAGAACTTGACTTATGAATTTAGCCAAAACTAGGACTGGAACTCAAAACCAATTTAGGATTAGATATCCTACCTAGAATTCTGACCAAGATACAAAATATGAGATCAATCAGAATTAAAGACCCAATGCAAGGCCCATGAGTGACCAATCATAAGAATAATATAGGGCTCTTTGGGTATCCTAGATCAATCCTGGCCAAAAGTTGTGATTGCTGGAAGATTAAGGTCTGGCATTCGCCCAAACTTGCTTCTAGACTTCTTTTTGGTAACCAAGAACTATGGGCTGACTTACACACTACTTGACTAATCCAAATACATGCAACAAGTCAAGGCCCACAAACTATCACGAACCTAGGGTTGGTGACGAAGCTTTGATTCTTCTTTGACACGAACCCTAGAGTTTGTGACGGAGAAGAGAGGTTTAGAGGTTAGATGAGAGAGAGAAAGTGAGATAGAATTTGGGATCAGAAAGAAAGAGAGTTTAGATGAGAAGAGAATAGAGAGAATTTGAGATGAGAAAGCATTAGAATTTCATTAAGTTCGACTGCATGATTGAATGAATGAATAACAATCTAACATCTCACTATTTATACTTCTACCATACCAAGTACAATGGAAAGTATAAATAAATATCTAAGGAACTCAACAAACTAGGAAGATTCTAGAATTCCTCTTTAACAGTGTAACTCACTTTGGCGCTACATGATACCGTGCCTTGGCTGTGACCCTGGTCCATGCTGACAATGTGGGACAGTCACCGACTGATCCCCAGGACCGGCTGTGACATAGGCTCTGGCATAGGCGTTGGACAACGTGCTTCCCTGGCTGTGATGGAGCTCATCCTCATAGGCACGGCACTAGACACGAACTTGACACCCAAACTGCTAGGTCATCGCTCATGTAATGTCATGCACATGACACAGACCAGTGCCTGGCCCCCTAAGAAATTGTTGCACCCAATGGTGGGATTCAAACCCCGAAGTTGATGCTTGATGAGGCAGGAAGTTAAAGTTAAGACACTTGAGGAAACCCTTAGAGTTACTCACTCCAAAACTCATGTAAAGTCTTGCACTGTTGCCCAGATCATCATTGATCATGGAGGCTATAAGGATTTCTTGAAGCCTCCCTAATCATGGCACCCTCTATAAGAAGGAATTTCTTCTACAACTTCGACCTGAAGGTGGAAGAACAACTTTCTCCTTGTGTCTCAGTCATTTAACTTGGCCTTGTGGACACTTGCTCCTTCTATCCAACCTAAAATGCTTCCTTTGCTTCACAAGGCCTACATCAGTGAGATACACTACTCTTGTAGTTACGCACTTCCAATATTCAATCGACCTTCAATGTCTACTGCAAAAATTTCCTACTTCTCAATGGTCCGGTCGCTTTGCCATCTCTTCTTGTTCATTTGTTACAGCCCGTTGCAGTGAAACTGCTTGCGGCACCAATGCAGTGCCATGTGGTTATAGATGGCATGATTTGAAATAGCCTAGAGGTATGGTGGTGCAGATGGACAAGAATGAAGATTTAGCTTAGGAAAAGATTTAAAAATTAGTAAGATTTATTAGGAAACTTCTATTAGTACTAACTTTTATATTTTTATCTTATTTTTATTCTTATGTTATTGCTTAAAGTCCAAGTCCTAGTTTGCCTACATATGTTGTTGCTTGGAGCCCATAGTTCGCTTATATATTTTTATTTTATTCTCATTTTTATCTTGTTCCATGAAGCCCAAGTCCCAGTTGAGCTATATATACTTGGGTTGTAGTCTTGTTCTAGGCATCTCCCATTATTAAATTCAAGATTTCTACTTTGAAAATCAAACACATTGGTTTCTCTTTCTCGAGACATCTCCGTCATAAAGGCTTTAATTCACTCCTGTAATTTCCCATGTGCATCAATCGCTCCTCAAGAACAGAAGGTGTCTCATAACACTACCAGTTGCATTGTCAGCTTCTTTGGTTTCCCATAAGATACAACATGCTTGCTTAGCCTCACTATTTCTTTTTGAGTACCATACATGTGTCTAAAGTTTGACCCGAATGAGCCCTGGACAAGAAGTAAAACACTACCAAGGTTGAGGCAATAGAAAAAGAGATCCAAGGTTGTCATCTGCATCCTGACGACCCTGCTTTTACACCAAAAAGACTATGTGAAAGAGGGTCGTGGAGATTTACTACAGCTTGGACAGTGCAATTATTGAATTATAATGGGATTTAAACTGCCTAAAATTCAAAATACAGTTTGAATTTTGTACATGGTATACGCCCTAAATAAGACTATTCTAGGGACAAGATTTCATCGAACAATATATAACTCTAGAGTCAACCAGATCTAGGATTAGAACTTAAACTAGATTTAGTAGTCTAGCCTAAACTAGGACTATAACTTAAATCGATTTAGGATCAGAAAATCTACCAATAATCTTGATCAGAGTACAAAAATATGATATTGCCCAAAACAAAACCCAGCCAAACACGTTGGCTATACAGCAACCGATTGGCACATGTGCGAGCAATTGCAAGTCTGATGCAGGGCTTCTGGGTGGTGTCCTAGATACACCCGGCCTGAGAGTTACTCCCATCGACCCTGACGTTTCCAGACTCACTTCCTAGTCCATCTGACTTATCATAGTGACGCCTAGATTGCCCATGATCACGATGGCTATAACAATGCCAAGATCCTCTAGGATCATGCAGACATAAGAGGGTTTTCTGTAATTTATCCAATTAAAAAAGAAAATGAACATGTCAGATGACATATATCAAAAAGTTGAACAGGTATATTGTCGTTGGTTGCGGATAATATTTCATGGTACTTTGCGACCAAATTTCTAGCGTCTTCAACACTCTATTATTCCCACTTATATATACATTGATGTCATAGCTTCCCTATCTTGTAGTATAACAAAGCAACCACCCTCCTCTGCCAGCTTCACTCAACAAGCAGCGTCAGATTTTGTAAAATACAGTTATAGCATCAAATTTGTAATTGTTGCTATGTAATGGATTTGAGCAAGGCGTTACTCGATTAGCAATTACGCAACGGCACCTCTAAAAGCTTTCATTATATGCATACCTTTTATTCTTTTGGTAAGTATATATATATTGCACTTTATTTATTGACACATAAATATAAATGGGTTACATGTTAAAACTACTAAAAGAGGTCTAGAATCAGCAATCATATTACTTTTAATTCTTGTTTCGCAAATATTAGGTTCAAGAAAAAGTTCGGAATGGGAAAACAATTTTTAGTTTCCATTTCTAATTTTCCTTTTCATCTTCAGTTTTTCTTTTTCCGTTTTTCAATTGGAAAACATGTTTTAGAGTGGAAAATTATTAATACTTTCCAATATAAAAAACTAGAAAATAAGTTCATGTGATCCCAGTTTTCCAATTTTCTGAAAATTGAAGCTATGTCATTAGTATAATTAGAATAATTAGAGTAATTAATTCAAAAGTGACTGGCCAAGTACATCCGAACTGCTAAAATTCAAATATCGATTTGGGAATGAATACCGCTATGGCGTTTTTTTGGGTTATAAATTCAAATACTAGGCACCTTCCATTTTTATGCACGAATTTGACTTGATATTGATTTAAATATCAAATGGTTTCACAATTTTAAAATATACCGACTGATTAAAGTATATCCGGTCCATGAAAACTCGGATGTAAGTTCGAGTTCAAACTACCACTTTGGGATAAATAATTTTGAAGTGTAAGACGTGACAGAGTGAGAGTATGAGAAAGAGAATAGTATTTAAAGTAAAAGAGAACATGAACAAAAAGCATGTGGGAGCAAAGAAGGAAACTTTTGAAAAACGGTTTTAATCTATTCTAAATTGTTCTCTGGATTTTCCAAAAGAATAGTGAAACCGGAAAATTGTTTTCCAACTTTCTCAATTTTCTAATCTTCAAAGAGAATAGCTCACTTCCATGAAAATGTGGCCTCGGCCACAATCCTACCCTAAATCACGATTTGATTCCACGACTATAGTAAATCAAGAAGGTAAGATGGGGCAAATACATACTAGTATTATTAAGGGCTTCTTGAATCTCTAAAGTGTGAAAATGTTTCTTCATGACCTGCACAAAACACAACAAGTAAATCGCAAACCTTGCAAAAAGAAACTGAAAATAAGCAGGCAACAAGAAGCAAACAAACTATCATTTGAGATAACTTGAGGACCGCTTGAAAACAGAGAATTTTCTAGATTTTTAAGAATATTTTCCCCAAAAAGTTGTTTAGAAGCCCAGTTTTCCTTACTCTTTCGAAAAAAATTGGAAAACAGGTTGAAACTACTTTCCAGAATTTTCTACCTTTCTCTTACTCTCAATTTTCTTCATATTCTCTCTTACTCTCAACTTTCTTCCCTTTCTCTTTTTCCTCACTCCACCCTTTCTCTTTCTCTCATGTTCTTCATATGCCCTTTCCATCAATTCTAACTGTCGACCCACTACCCGTGTGAGTTGTTTAATGATATTCATCTTTCTGCAACGTAACAAAGCGTGCTTTTGGCAAAACTTCAGTCTAGGTTCCCGATTTTTAAAGCGAACCTCGCTTGGTGGAACCCGTTTGCGCTTTATACTGAACAATCCACTAATGCAACAAAAAGGCAATTCCCATATTATGTGAATAAACGAAAATGCAGATACATTATTTACTCCTAATGCTAGAAGATGCAGTGGTCCATGTTAGAGTATAAAATATTTCTTGAACCATCACCCATCAACTTAAGTTCTTTAGGAGAGTTATTTCCTTGACATGAGGAATACCTCAGAAGGAACCATGAGTGAGGCGACGCTTCGAGTCGGACGCAGATGGCTAGGAATTGCAGAAGGAACAACATCGTCAGGATCTGAAGAGGTAGAGGATCTGCTCAAAGTCGAATCAAATGAGTATTTCCTTCGATAATCTGGTGTCGGAACTCGTTTGAACTCCATGAACTCCATAATTGCACGAATAATCAAAGACGATGAGAGGAAGGACACTTGAGAGGGAGAGAGAGACAGAGAGGTAGAAAAAATGTCAAGAGATTGCGTGTGGACAGTTGAACGACGCGGTTTAGTGTGGTACCGGCATATTAATGCTTTGTTTGGCCATGTTTAGATCTTCATTTTTCAGCGATTGGTCTTGTGCTCGTAGCCTGGACCATAACATAACAAATTTTCACATGTGGTTAGGGTTGAGGTTGTACCCAACATTGAACACAATCTTTTATACAGTTAATATTGAATAAGAAGTAATAAAGGAATTAAGTAGTGCTAATGAGATAACATATACCACACTTATGGTAATAAGATAAACAATGCCTTTAGAGGGAGAGAGGAAAATAGAGTGGAAACTGGGGGTGTACAAGGGGCATCCAGGTAGAGGGAGAGAGGTGATTTGAGAGGTATGTGATGATTGAGCAGTATTTTTTTTAAGAATTTGTAACTTCTTCTATCTAAAGTTACGTTAAAGGGGGTTGGTGGCTCGCCTTGTAGAAGCTACATTGAAGAAGGTTAGTGGCTCATTGTGCAGTAGTTGCATTACGAGAGGGTTGGTAACTCGTCATACAGTAGTTATATTATGAGAGAGTGGGTGACTTACTGTGCAATAGTCACATTGATGTGGCCTAGACCCTGCTCACGCGGGAGCCCTTGTAGCACTGGGCCTGTTGTTATTGTTGTTGTTGTCACATTGATGTTGATAATTGATTATGAGATTGTAACATGAGTAGGTTTGGGGGTTTTTGATTAGAGATTGTAACACTTAAATTTTGATAGTGGATGAAGCACTCGTTTAAGTCTTGTGGTCTTTCTCTCTAGTTGAGAGAGGGTTTCCAATAAAAGTATTGGTGTTGATTTTTTGGATATTTTTGTTGATTCTGCTTTGGTTGTACTTGATTGTGTAAATTTTTCCAACAAATAATACTCGCCAAGAGTATGGGGCAGATACGGCCATGAAGTTGTACCAGCGCCCTGCCCCACCCCATTCATTGCCAGAGTTAGGACCTAAAACTGGCGGGGTCAACTATAATAGGAATAATAATTTTAATACTCCACTGTGTGCAATTGACATTACAAGAAAAGTAGGCTACGACATCATTTGCCCAGCTACACTTTCTACTAAGTGTCAATAAAATTTTAAGAACTGCTTATAGCTTTACCTGAGAGGGGTAACAATTATAGGTCAGATATAGTAATACTTACCAAGAGTATGGGGCGGGTACAAGTATGAAGTTGTACCCGCGCCCTGCCTCACTGCATACCCGCCATATTCATCCCCGTTTATATATATTTGATTTAATCATTTAATTTTGTGTCACAAGTAAATTATAAGTAGATTCTAAAATATAATATTAATTAATTAATATAAAAGGTATGGGTAATTATTTGGTATCCACTTTAGGACGGATAATAGATACCCGCGGGTAGTGCAATGCCCATACAAGTTTGTACATGCTAGGATGGATATGGATATTCACTTTATATCATTTTTGTAAGTCGACTATGACTCTGTGTTTTGCCCTTTGTTCAAATGTAATTTTTTTGACACGTATTTTTTTTATCATGTATTTCTTATAATATATTTTCGTCATATATCAAACAACAACAACAACAGTTTCAGTGCCACAAGGGCTTCCGCACAAAGCAGGGCCTAGGGGGTGGATGTACGCAGCCTTCCCCCTTCCGGGTGGAAGAGAGGTTGTTTCCAAGGACTCTCATCCCTAAGATCGAGTCGTCATGAGAACATTGTAACCTGGAGACCAAGGAAGCCACAAAGCATCAGTTTAGAACATCGCGTTAAACTAACATTATACAATATACCTCACAGAAGGCAACTACAAGACACGTAGTAAGGCAAATAGTACATGGCCAATAATAGGCGAATAAATGGGGAAGCAACTAAACTACAGATAAGTGTACTACCTGGGGTATGACTGCCTAGAGATCTTAAACTACCAGTCACTCGCCGTACCAGTCACTCACCGCACTACTCTACGCTACCATATCCGCTATCCCTATGCTAGCCTTCCATCGCGCTCTATCCTATGCCATCTCCTCCCTTAGGTTTAGGTGGGTTAGGTCGTGTCGGATCGTCTCCATCCAACTCCTCTTTGGCCTGCCCCTCCCTCTTCTACCTAGCGTAGTATGTAGCTGTTCACACCTCCTGACTGGAGCTGTGGTCGATCTCCTGCTAACATGTCCAAACCATCTCTAGCGGTGCTCTCTTAATTTATCATTAATCTAGGCTACACCTAATTTTCCTCTGATTACATCGTTCCTGACCCTATCCTTCCTTGTGTGGCCACACATCTAGCGCAGCATCTTCATCTCTACCACCTTCATCTACTGTGTGGTCGGTAATCCCACAACACGCTGTTAGAACCTCCATGACTAACATTTGCCAGCTAATCAGCCAGTCTATTCACTTCCTTGTAGAACATGTCATACATAATAATAAAGTTCTTTCTTCTTTCATTTCTTTGCGCTTTCAAAAGTTATGTTATTGTTGATTTATATTTTTGTATGAAATATTTTTTGAAAATATTGATTTCTTGTTAATAAAGTTCTATTCTTTTAATAAATTTGTATGTGGTTACGCGCAAGTTGAGGTTAAATTGAAAGACGGAAAACGTTTTCACCAACATAAAGAAAAATGTTAACGCTACAATTCGTTAAAACTGAGCAATTCGATAAAATATTTATTTCCAATGTCTTTTAAGTCTTCACTTTTATTCCTTGATCGCAACAATCCCACATAAGATTTGCAGAAAAGAAGGGACCAACATATACGTTTAGTGAGTTATTCCATCTAATACCATTTGATTTTATGATAAAACCCCACTTGGGTTTCTATGTAGATCTCATATGGATCAACTTGGATTTCCTAAAAGCCCCGGTAAAATTTAACAGCCTAAGGCACCACGTTTGGGCAAAGTTTTAAGAATTTGGCTAAATTTGGGTTCATGTTTAACTCATTCAAGTAGTTTAATTGTATTTGAGTTTGAGTAATGTGTGTTATAAAACTGGAGGACATAATATACTTAATAGAATGAGAATAAAAATATAAAATCAAAAAAAAAAAAAAAACAAGTATTTTATTTTAAAACTCAAAAGTAAATAATATAACTTTTCCCTCAATTTCATTCTCTATCTTATATATATGCCACGTATAAATATATGTGTCACTTTGTGACACATGTAAATATCCGTATATATGTATATGTAAATGTTCTATAAAGATATTGTGCATGATTTCTAATTTTTAGGACATTTGATAATATTCAATATTGAACATAAAAATTATATAAAAAAGATATCCAATATTTACAACAATGTGAACCTATTTTCCACACATTTGACTTATTTTCTATAATTATATGTTGTGTTGTTTGAGTTCCCGTTAGTAAAATACATTTTGGGAACCAAAAGTGATTTGATATGTATGTATAGAACTCGACTTTGTTTTATGAAAACTTCGTTTAAAAGTTTGTTAACTTATGAAAATGCATATAGACTCATTATTTTAAAATCGACCAAAGTGGAGATGGATATAATTTCTGTCAATTACATTTGTTTGATAGTGTTAGTCACAGTATCGATACTAAGAAGCATTAAACATAGTAAATGATACGAATCAATAAGTTGAGAGACAAATTTCACAAAGTATAGAATATGGATACTTATTTGTGTTTTAAAACGGAAATGTATAGATACATGTACTGTAAGAAGAACATCAAGAAGATCCGTAGGAATGTTTCTCAAAATATAAAAACGTACCAACACGGAAAACGCTCTCTCCTCAATAAATAGCAACGGGTAGATTTGCAAGCCCCACAAGCCGCCCAGTTCCGGGGCTTGTGGGCTCGTCTCCTGTTTTCCTGGCACCGGCTCTACATCAACGGAATCACCGGCAGCTGCAGCTTCGCGTCGTACAACTACAAACTCTGTCCGTCAAAGGGACGGTCATCAACCTTGAACCCCTGTTTCACCTATTCCAACCCTTTGTCTTCCTCCTCCAGTAACCTAACACTGGACTCCAGCCATCAACAACATCCAAACCACCACAAAATCGAAGTTTTTCTCTCCAATAAGCTTTATCTCACCACCGACGTCTTCCACCGCCACCACAAGCAACCACAGCCACATTCCCTTCCCCACACTCCTCTCCCAGTCGCTCCGCCTCCCACCACCCAACCACCGTATTACCACCGCCAAACGCCACCAAAAACCACCACCATCTCCTCATCCGAATACTTCTCTTATCTCAACCCGCTTCCCCTTCTTGGGCACTTTAAATGTCGTCTTCCAACGATACAGTGTTCATTTTTGTTGATGGTCTTCCGGAATATACTTCAAACGCTTGGCTTAAGGCTGTTTTCAGAGGCTTTGGATCGGTTTATGACTCCTTTGTTCCACACATTAAAAGGGCAAAAACAAGAATATCTTATGGTTTTGTCAAATTCCGACAGAGGAGTGAGGCTATCATGGTAGTTGAGTCTGTGAATGGCTGCTGGATTATGGGATATAAGATCAAAGTTGATTGGGCTAAACAACGTAGAGGGTCGAGTAACCAGGAGCGCCCCTAGGATCACAATTTAGATAGTGGTCGAAAAGTTATAGATACAGCCACCAATCATGCTACAGAGACTACAGGTCCAACACCTCCAGGGAGAGGTGCAGTGAAACAGAATAGCCCCAAGGTCGTAATGGCCACCATGAACAAACAAGTGGAAGCATGGCTTTGCCTATCGATTGTGGCCCATTCTTATGGGGATGATACACTTTATAATGTCCTCAGGTTCCTTACGGAGAATAAGCTATATGACTTGGCACCTAAAGGACTGAGCTCAGACATGACTCTGTCCAATCAATGGATGAATATCTCGTGTCCTGGAGGCATGTGCTACTTCGCAAGTTCAAAGAGGTGAATCGCTACATGGGACATACTCTTCGTAATATGAGAAGAAAAGTGTGGATTGAAATCCATGGTCTCCCATTATAGTGTTGGTCGACGGAGAGCTTCACTAGTTTTGCGTGAGTCTAGGGTAACTTCATTCGAGTGGATGCGAGAATATCGGCGATGAGATGTATGGATGTGGCGAAGGTTCTCATTGATACATGCTCCCTATTTACTATTCAATAGGTGATGCAAGTAAATTTTAGGGGAGGAAGCCAAATGGTATTTGTAAAGGAAAGGAACTCTGAGCTAATGCTAAATTATTCTGCGAAAGTGATCGGCCTCACAGCGGCTGCTAGATTAACCAAGGAAGAAGCTCTAACCCCAACCCAAGCTCCTAACTTAAATGCCAATACCACCCTGGATCCTATTGGCCCTAACCCGATCCAGGAGATGGGTCCACCAATATGCCCGAGGACTGGCTGTATGGATGTGCGTAATGATAATCTGAATGCCGGGAATGTTATGCTACATGTTAACCATTAGATTATTAGTGGTTGGCCCTGGGTTATGCAATCCCCAAACTCGTCTGTCTACCTTTTCCCGGCTCTAGACTTTGAATAGGCCGCAGTTATACCATGCCAGGTAAACAGACCATGTGTAAGCTCGCAACTCCTTCTGCCTTGGATTGAGGACAATGATAACAGATCATAGGACATGCAAGTTTAGAGCACATTTCAAGTTAATCAAACACCAAGCACTAGTAGTGACAGAGAGTCTGAGTCATCGGGACCAGTCTTCCCACGGGTTTTGCACCACTTAATGACCACAATCATGACGAGAACTTGGACTTGTGTGTGAATCTGGCACAAGATATTGCGGAAACTTCAAAGGCAGGGGCAAGAAGAAAAAGAGAGAGATCGGGGTGTCAAGAAACGAATGATGGTGCCACTAAAAGGGAATGTAAGGCTCTCAAGGGTTGGAAAAAAGATCAAGAGAAACGGAACCTTCAAGAGTTCCTCAAAGATATGTCTCTTGGTAGCAGTGGGAAGAGGATGCCTGGAAAATTGACCAAGGCCAAAGGAAAGAAGAAGACTCAAAACAAGAACAAGAAGTGTATTAACGTTGAGAAACTGGTCAACGGGAAAGAAACATGGGAATTGGAAAGCAGCTTGGGTTGGGATTTCAAGGCGATGAATCCCTTGTTATCAAGCGCTTTGCACAAAAGGACTACGTTTCTCCTTGATTTGCTTTCATGTTCCTCCATTCTCCAGTTCAGCCCACGATTAGATCTGTTGCATCTTGTTTTTCAATTTTTTTGTAGCTTCTTGACCTTGTCTCTCTCGATTGCTCGAGGTTCTCCTTTTTCCTGTTGTGTTGGTTGCAGGTTGGTGTCCTGTGTTGTTTCTTGTCCTGATCCGGTTGCCCCTTCCCCGTTGTTTTTTCTCTGATTTTTTTCTCCTGTACCACTTCCGTTAACGGAGTGTCAGGGCTCGTTGTGTTGAGACCCCTGGGTTGTACTTCAGCTCTGCCGACAATTATAGAAAAAAATCAAGAAGATCCGTATTTTACTATATTATTGACAATTATACGTAAATGTCCCTACAAATAGAAAAATATGAGTACTTGTTTAATATACGTATTACACATGTTAGTAATATACGTTTTTTTTACTACAGAGGTTTGAGCTGTATACTAATGGCATATATGGCATATATACAGTACACAAAATATATACAATTAATTAGAGGTGAAATCTAGAAACTTTGGAAGATTTTTAACATCATCACAGGCATCCATAAAGCTCCGAGTTTTAGTCAAGATACCCACTTTCAGCATTTCATAACCATCACAACAAAGTAGTTGACTACATGGTTAATGATAGTTATGGTATTCTTGGCACTGAGTGTGGTGATTTGAGAGGTATGTGATGATTGAGCAGTGTTTTTGTGAGAATTTATGGCTTCCTCTATCCAAAGTTATATTAAAGAGGGTTGGTAGCTCGTCATGCAGAAGTTATATTGAAGAGGATTGGTGACTCGTTATGCAATAGTTGTATTATGAGAGGGTCAGTAATGCGCCATACAATAGTTACATTATGAAAGGGTTGGTGACTTACTATGTAATAGTCATATCGGTATTGATTTGTGTAAGTTGACCATGACTTTGTGTTTTGCCCTTTTTTTCAATGTTATTTTATTTTTTTTGACATGTATTTTTTTATCATGTATTTCTTATAATATATTTTCATCATATATCAAACAATGTAGTTAATTATTTTCGACATATTTTTTAATCTATATTTTTTCATTGTAGCGTCACCATATATCTTGATATAATTAAAATAATAAGAATAACATCAACCATTAGAATAACACCAAAATATAAAATAGGGGTTAAAAAAAATAGGGCTTGACTTCCATGGAACAAGTCTCATTCTGAGACGAAGCCTCGTATTTGTTGATGTGGCAAAAAAGGGGCTTCAAGAAATAGCACATCATAAAGACTGCATTAGGATTGTCCTCATTTCAAAGAAAACCATATGGCATCTACACGATTGAGAAAAGAAAGGGCTCTGTGTGGTCGGTAATCCCACAACACGCTGTCAGAACCTCCATGACTAACATGTGCCAGCTAATAGGCCAGTCTATTCCCTTCCCTGTAGAACATGTCATATATAATAATAAAGTTCTTTCTTCTTTCATTTCTTTGAGCTTTCAAAAGATATGTTATTGTTGATTTATATTTTTGTATGAAATATTTCTAATTGAAAATATTTTTTGAAAATATTGATTTCTTGTTAATAAAGTTCTATTCTTTTAATAAATCTGTATGTGGTTATGCGTGACCAAGTTGAGGTTAAATTGAAAGACAGAAAACGTTTTCTCCAACATAAAGAAAAATGTTAGTGCTACAATTCGTTAAAACTGAGCAATTCGATAAAATATTTGTTTCCAGTGTCTTTTAAGTCTTCACCTTTATTCCTTGATCGCAACAATCCTTGTGCTATTCACAAATTAATTAGTTTCTCCCTAGTAATCTTATGACCTTTACGTAACGTGGAGCAATACAGAAAGCAAAGTTTTATATAAGAAAGCAATCCATCATAACTCAACTTCAGAGGTGCGAAGATATGATTATACATATTATCAATCTTTCATAAGTCATTTTCCTTGATCCGTTGCCACTTTGGCTCCTTCCTTTTAACACATTGTTGACTTCCTAGCGTTTGATCACTAGTACAACCCCATAACAGTTCTCAACAATCGACTTCCTAATTTAGGTGCTTGCACGTCTTTAACTTTAAAGATGCTAAGTTTGAGGAACTCTTGAGTACAGTCGCAAAGTTAAAGCACCTAAAGTATCTCTCCTTGGCTTGGGACCGAAAACGTTTTCTCCAACATAAAGGAAAACGTTAAAGATACAATTCATTAGAATTGTGCAATTCGATAAAATATTTGCTTCCAATGTCTTTTAACTCTTCATCTTTCTTCCTTGATCGCAACAATCCTAGTGCTATTCACAAATTAATTAGTTTATCTTCGGTAATCTTATGACCTTTATGTAACGTGGAGCAATACACGAAGCAAGATTTTAGATAAGAAGGCAATCCATCATAACTCAACTTCAGTGGTGCAAAGATACGATTATGCATATTGTCAATCTTTTATAAGCATGGTTATTAAAATCCCAATTCGAATCTTAGAATCTTACTATTCTACAATTCCACAATGGTCGACCGATTTGAATCCTAAGTAAAATCTTAATTTTCTATAATCTTACGATTCTTTAATGTTGCATGAAATTAACGGATAAGATCATAATATAATTTTACGATTCTGCCGATTCGACCTTGAATCTATCAACGTATACAAATAAAAAATTAAAATGCAAAAAACAAGAAGAGTATATTATAGATGAACTTACTTTATTAACTGGAAGTAAAAGAAAGTTAATTAAGCGTTTATATATTTTCAAGAAACTTATAATAAATTTTGTTTTATATTTTAATCTTAATATAAAGCTCGATTAATTGCATATATCTCAAAAGTCCACATGATAATTGCAGCATAAAATGACACATCTATGTTGCATTGTAATAATTTTGTCATATTTGATTTTATTTTATATATATCCATGTAAATTGTGGTCTTATCAATAAATTTTGAATTATATTACTGATATTAATATTAAAAATAATTATATTATACATTAACTGTCAAGAAACTATCTTTCTCAAAAGCTTCAGTTGATGGGTGAAGGTCCAAGAATAGTTTTACTCACATGCCCCCTCACGCGAAAGCCAATTGGGCTTAAAGTGTGAATATTATACAGGCCCACCTTATACCTTGTGTTTAAATTGTTTTAATATTGAAAGTGTGGGTTGTTGAGATTCGAACTCGTGACCTCTAGGTCAACAAGGCTCTAATACCATGTCAAGGAACCATCTTTCCCAAAAGCTTAAGCTGATGAGTGAAGGCCCCATAATAGTTTTACACTCTAACATTAAAATATATTAGTTTTTTGTTGATCAAAAAACATATATTACTTTTTGCTGATATGGATTTGAGATAGTTTGCATGGGATAAACAGAAATATACATTTCTGCAGCTTCTTCATTTTCACATACCTCCTTGGCCAGAAAAAAAAAAAAAAAAAAAAGAAAGCCAAGAATGGGTAACCTCTACGTTTGGTATCATTTTCTGTTGTAGTTTTCTATTTAGAGAAGTTTGAAATTAGGTTTTGAAAACGATGTTGTCTTTGGTATCGGTATTTTACATCTACTTGTATAAAAATATGTAAGCAAGTTATGTGTATAAATAACAAAGCATCTATACAAGAAATGTAATTCAAGAACTAGTTTTCCCATGCAATATCAAAAATATAGTTTTTTCCTCTATCACGGTTTTTTCTCTTCCGGATTCAGAGCCGTCTGTGACCCTAAATCAAATGAGCAAGTATACAATAAAAGGAAGAAAACACTAAAAATTACATGATTCTATGAAAGCCTACGTCTACATAGGAAAATACAACAAATTTTACTATTTCGTGGAATAGTTAAGGGGAATATGTCAACATGGCAAGTAACTCAGTCTCGCCTAGTTTAGAGCTGATGGGTTTTGTGTAGTAGTCAGACTACCCCCTTGTGGGTGGTACCTTCTTACCTTATTAGAGAAATATAGTCGCGCTGTTTAACTCGCACGACCTTGATGCAAATTTATAGCCAACTCTATTGCAACATGGACCTAAATCGAATCAGCTTGATTCTATACTCAATAGACAAAGTTACAGTCAACTAGGCTCCACAGATAAGCCCAAAAAGCACTTCATTTTTGCATTGATATCGTCATTCTTTATTAATTCTTCTCTTGAACCGCGTTAGCAAGTAACACATCTTCTCCATGGGTGAATCTACAGAGACAATATTAGATACATTCATCAGTTGCAAGCTGATAATGCATCTTCACCTTTTCTTTTTTGGTTTTCCGCTTTTAGTTTTCATAGGAAGTAGGAAAAACAAAACAACAAAACCAAAAACGATTCATAGAAGGATGTAAACAAGCCGGGTCGAGCCAAGTATCGCCTTATTTGGATTGAGCTCGATAAGGTTTATCAAGCTCGAGTTCAAGCGGAGCTCTTATCGAGCTTTCAAACCTTTGTTCAAGCTATGTTGTATAAGAATTTAGAAATTCATCTTGATTCAACTCTTTGATGTGATTCGAGGTCATTATCAAGTCGAGCTGAGTCATTGTCGAGCCAATTCGAGTTCATAACTGAGCTAAGCTTGCTAATGTGCCAAGCTCGCTGCCAAGCCGAGCTCTTCAAGTTACTATTGAACATTATTGAACCATTTAAGAGCTAAAATTGAATGTTAACGAGCTCTTAACAAGCTCTTAATGAGCTTTTAAAGAGCTCTTATCAAGCACTCAACGAGTCTTCATCAGAGTATTCGTGAACTGTAACTAGACTAGCACACTTGCACACTTGCACAAAATCGACTCAACAAGTGATTGAACCTCCATAACAAACATGGATAAGTTGTAATCAATTTCGAATATGGGTAGTTCATCGATGAGCCTAAAACCGGTATGAGCCCGATATGAGCCCAAAACCAGGTCAAACAATCATCGGCCACACAAGAAGACCCCTTTTTAGGGCTTCATTTGTTTTTGATGAAAAACATTCTGTTTTGATTCTATTATTTCTTCTTATAGTTTCATGACAACTATGAATGTGAAAATGTTTTGCTACATTAAGAGGAAATGGACTTCCCCTCAAAGAAAGGGGATAATCTTTTCCTTCACGAAGGAAAAAAACATTTTTCCCATTAATCTCACGTCATATGCCTTACGTCAACCTCTATTTTGCCACGGCTAAACCACATACAAATTTATAAAATAAAATTATTTTCTTTAGCAAGAAATACAATATTTTTTAAGAAAAAAACATTTTTGATTGAAAATTTTCGGTGAAGACAAATTTTTCACAAGAAAAATGTTTTTCTCTGAACCAAACAGAGCCTAACATAAATCGAACACATTTTGGTGAAGATTTGCTTAGCTTCCTATTCCATAACATTTAAAACACAGGATAAATCCACTCTTCTAACAAATGCATCCAACAACAACAACAATAAAACAAACCCAGTGCCTGCAAAGCTCCCGCCGAGCCCCAGGGGGCTTAAATGTATGTAACCTTACCCCTATAGGAGAGGTTGTTTATGAGGCACTCCAACCCGAAAATCTTCAAAATAATGCATCCATTTAAGGATAATTAAAAAGCATAATCAAGCACCATAGCTATGTCAGAATACAAGCTTAACAGTTCTAATATGCAAGAACATGTATAATTAGCATCATTTTGATTGGAGCACCCAAAAATTTTCATCTCCATTACTTCATTTAGTAAATGGAACCAAATAAAGATTGTTGTATAGCAGATTTTCAGCTAGTCATTATGTCATGCTATAGCTATGACATGTTGCATAATATTTGCAACATCCACTTCCACGATGCCATGATTGCGATAGCAACAAACTACTTTAATAACTAAGCGCCTACATCGTATAGTTTTTAGTTTGCAATCTGTTGTCTTTTAAAAACTTGAAAATGATTTTTCTTGTTCACAGAAAAAAAAAAAAAAAACCAAAAAGACCTGACAAAATTGTTTTCACAATCTAGTTTTAGTTTCTCAAAAACCAAAAGTGCAATCGAAAAATGATACGAAACATGCTCTATAACTCTCAAAATTCCGGCATTAGTATAAAAGGTATCCAGTACCTAGTTCTATAAATGTACTAGATGTCACAATGAGTCAACAAAACTACCTATATAGAATGAATAAGCATAAAGTCCATTTGTAGTAAAGTTTAGAGACTCAAAAAGAATATTATAATATAAAGAACCATCAAAATAAGGTGATAGAGAACAGCAAATTTTCGAACCTGGTTGACATCAGTAAGTCGAAGTGTTTGTGTTTTGAATCCACCAACCATCCACAATGATATTGGGAATATGAGAAATGACAGGCCATTGTTCATTTCCATCTCTTGCACATCTCCTACTCAAATGTGGACATTTTCGAATATCCAGATGTTGCAAAGTAGCAAGACCACAAAACCCGCCAGGAAACGCAACCAGATTGGCGCATTTGAAAAGGAGTAGCCTCGAGAGACACCCAAAATGCTAAAAGTACTCGGGCAATGCCATCAAATTTTGATAATTTGAAATCACTAGATACTGAAGAGTAGCAATAGCGGATTGAAACTCGTCAGGTAAAGACACTAACTTTGGAAACCTCTCAATCTCTAGTGATCTGAGGCATTTTAAGCCCTGCAACCCTTCCCTCACCGTCAGATCTAGCACCTCACATTTACGATTGCCAGTTGCTTGAGGGTGGTAACGTTTTTGAGTTTGTTTGGCAAAGAAGCCAATTTGGGACAACTAGATATACGCAAGTGATGAAGGGTGGTGAGCTCTCTAATCCCCTCTGACAATGATGTCAATTCTTTACAATTAGAGAGCTCTAGAGTTCTTAGGGATTTCAACCCTTGTAACATTTTTTGGGGAAAATTCACTTGCTTCACAGTCATATGTAAATGCCTTATATAGACCAAGTTATTCAGATCCTTAGGCAACTCTTGTAATTCTTCACAACCCAATAAATTCAGTGTTTGTAGATTCAATAGTTTGCACATTGAGTTAGGAAGCACTTTAATATTCCGGTTCTAAGCTAGGGAGAGATATCTTAAGTGCTTTAACTTTCCAATTGTGCTTGGGAGTTCCTCAAATTGAGTAAATTTAAAGTTCAAGACACGCAAACACTTAAAATTTGATATGATTGCGCCGAGAAAGGATTGGCTCAGAGGACTCACAGAGTAGGCAAAAGTAAATGTTCACGATTTTCGTGCTTTGAGGAGTCCTTTTGGGGAAAACTGCTTGTGATAAGTCCTCTTTGTCCCATACAATATGCCTAGCCCTCTATGGAACTTCGTGATTTACACAAGTGACAAGCGCTCTCTCCTTGTCTGCCATGTATGATGCAACCTCGTGCACTTGATCATGCATTTTACAACTGTGCACGATTTGATCATAAAACACAGTTGTTTCCTGAAGGAAAGACCTCGAGAGCAACTTGTTAAAATATTTGTTTCCAATGTCCTGCAACTCTTCGCTTCTATTCCTTGATCGCAACAATCCCCGTGCCATCCACAAATTAATTAATTTCTCCCTAGTAATCTTATAACCTTTACATAACGTGGAACAATACACAAAGCAAGGTTTCAGATGAGAAGGCAATCCATCATAATTCAACTTCAGAGGCGCAAAGATACCATTATCTAAATTTTCAATCTTCCATAAATCATTTTCCGTGATTCGTTGCCACTCTAACACGTTCCTTTCAACACATAGTTGACTTCCCATCGTCTAAACCGCGAGTGGAACCCCACCACACTTCTCAACAATCGACTTCCGATTTCTATCAATCTTGGATGAATTGTTTTCTCCCCTGCTTAAATGCATATTCTACAAACAATGAACAACAATCCTCAAAAGACAGAGTTTGTACATTATATGGCTCCATGGTCCCTACAATAGATTCCAAAATTTCTATTACGTGCAGTGACCAAAATCACACTTCCCGAAGCACCACATGCAAGAATGGACCTTAGTTCTCTCCATTCATCCCTCTCCATGCTCCAGGCATCGTCCAAAACAAGAAAATACCTCTTTTTACCCAAAATGCCACGGAGCCTGATTTGCAATTGCTCTATGTTTAAATTCTGATTACTTTGACCAGTAGCAGCTTCTAAGATGTCTTCTATTATCATCTTCAAATCAAAGTTAGCTGAAACACATGCCCATAACTTAAGATCAAACTTCCCTCCAAATGATTCATCATTGTAAACCAGTTTTACTAATGCAGTTTTTCCAACCCCACTAATACCCAGAATGGGAAGCACTAATAACCCATTAGAAGCATCAGCACAAGATAAACATCTAATAATTTCATTCTTATCATCATCTCTACCAATAATTTCTGATTGGTTCACATAAGAATGAGTCTTCCTATCTCTACTAGTACTCCTATGGGTATCCCCTTGATTCTCACTTAGCACAAAATCTCTCTTTCTAGCAGCAATTTCCACCAATCTCCTACGAATTTCTTTGATTTTTCGGCTCAAAACAAAGGGCAATACAATGGAATTCAAAGGTAAGAAGTCGTAGCTAACCCATTGTCTTCTCTCTAGAGCATTAGTAGCCACCAGATCAATCACGTCATCAATATCATACACAACATCCTTGAGATCTTTCAACCATTCTTTGATAAAAATCTCAGTGAATTGCCCCTTCTCAGCATCTTGAAGAGCAGCACATATCCCATTAAACTTGTATCTTAGCTTCTTGAGCTCGTGTTTAACATTCAAAGGCAAAGCTGATCGTATCTCCCCAGTGGCGTACAAGATCAGATCTTTGAGTACTTCTTTTGATAAATCTATGGATTCTACTACAGCAATGTGATGAAGATGAACAACTACTGTAGAAGTCAATTTGTGTCTTTGTCTTACGAACTGTTGAGGAAATCTCCTCGATTTTGAAAATTCTCCAAGTCAATTTTGATGCAGCAATATTACGGTCAAATCAGCAGAGTAAAAAATATATATATATTATTATCGGGTAAAAATTATTATTAGCAAAGCAATAATATAACTTATTGATACAAACCAAATCAATCAGCCAACGAATATTTATATATAATCCGTATAAAGTATAGGATTTTATAGACATAAGATAAGATTTGTACTGTAATAAGGAAAAGAGGAAAAATAGAGAGAGAACTGAGCATAGAGAGAGACAAGGGATGGAAAGACAAGATTGTAATTCTCATTCTCCAATTTACTGAAATACAAACTCCAGTTTTTCACTTCTCTTCGATGGATTCTGAATTTTCTTCAAATTTGACGTGTTTGATTCGAGTTTTACGTTTTCATTCTGCATCAATTACACCATTGATACGAGTAAGTTGATGTGTGCTACAATATTTGATGGCTCGTGTTTGTGGTAGTGTTCGTGTTTGTTGCTCGTGTTTTGCTTGTTTTTGTTTGTCTTTTTGTTTTTGTGTTGTTTGTTTTGGCCCCCGTTCTTTTACGGGTGGACTCAGGGCTCACTTGGTCGAATGGACTGGTTTGTATCGCGACTACATCGCTAATTATCGGGAAAAAAACAATATGTGATGGCTTTCCTTGGACCCTCCGGAGGTGAAATTCTCTGCAAATTTTATGTTCATACCCTTGTTCTCTTCATACATGACCAAAATTGCAGATTATTAGAGACTAATGGTATCACTTAACAACCATATTCAAGGTCGTAATTATTTGGGACCCTGAAATGGGCCATATTAACTGGCCCTAATGGCAGTGTTGGCTAGTGATCATTAGGCTTCTCATCTGCTGTAGTGGTTAGAGGCCTACAAATATGGGCTTCTTATTCTTGGTGTTGTAAACTAAGCAAGAGAAAAAAGAAAACAGTGAGTCTAAGAGGAACAATTAGAATACCTCTGTTATATAGTGACTGTCGTTGCTCTAAAGAAAGCTCTTTGATTAGCTCTCGTACTTAGGCTGGTAGACTTCTCCAAATGATTCATTATAGAGACTAATGCAAGCAATGTCGGAATTGGAGCAACCGTACAACAAGAGGATTATCTAATAAGCTTCATTTCTCTTTTTTTCACATTGGCTTTTTTTTTGGGGGAGGGGGGGCCTTCAGTGGGAATCAAACCCGAGCAATACCTCTGGCCTCTGAAGTTCCTAACCACTAGGCTATGTCCTTGAAGGACATCTTCTAGCCTTCATTAGCAAGGTTTTGGGGCCCTCACCATTATCAGCTTATAAGAATGAGCTATTGTCTATCATTCATACAGTGAAGAAGTGAAGCAAATATTTATAGCTTTCAGCACTTCATACTTAAGACAAACGAGAGGAGCTTGAAGTATCTTTTAGAGCGAAAATTAAGCACGCCTTTTCAAGGCTTATGGTTATCCGAGCTTCTGAGATATACCCATAAGATCCAGTACAAGAAAGGTAAAGAAAATTTAGTTGTGATACTCTATCAAGAGTCACAATGCTTGAAGTCTTGCACATGATGCTCACAATTTAGTTGCAGACAATTTTACAAAACTGGATATCATTTAGCCCAACTTTGATCATGGTGCGCTGTTAGGCTAGGTTTGGCATATAGTATCACATATAGATCCACATCCATATTGCTACGTCTATACTTTCTCCCGTGTTAAACCAACTTGGCTGCGGACCATCGTCTTGTGTTCATGATGCACAATTAAGCCTCCAACTAGAGGCTTTTATACTTTTGTTTTATTTCTGATTGCTTTTGTTGAAAAGGAATTATGTATTTCTTTGAGGGTACTCTCCTCTCCTTACCTATCAGGGGGGAAAAAACTTATATGAACTGATGTACAATTAAGTTAGTGAAATGACCCCGGTGATGAAGCAAATCATATCTCAACAGGAGCAAGACTTAGCATAACATCCAAGCGAGTGGTAGGTTCAAACAGGCCTGAATATAACCACAAGTAATCTAAGCAAGGGCTAGGGGCAATCAATTTTTAGGAGTCCCAAATATTAGAGAGTGTGATTTTTGAAGTAACAATTACTAATATTAATAGATATTACGAGAAATGTTAATATATACAAGGGGCCACACCGAGAATATCAGGACTGGCCCTAGGTTCAAAAAAGGCCTCAAGGAATCGATATCTTGCAATCGCTCCATTCATTGACACCAAGAGACATGTAAGAATGGCAATGGATTGGGTAAGATTTATTCCCCATGGGTGCCCGCCACTTCTAGGGCAAGAACAGTATAGGTGAGGCGGGTATTTAGTATGAGTTGGGTACACTTGGCAATACCCGTTATATGTATGGTTATAGGATTGTACCCGCCCTGCCCTATTACCTGCCCCGCTTTACTTTATTGGTATTGTGAAGTCTCTTGGTACATCATCATCAGGTAACCATCTTTTAAACATTTAAAAATAACATATTTATCGTCGAAGAAAAACGTTATGTATACATAATTAATTTATATGTTTAATTTGGTTATTTAGTGATACGATAAAACATTGGTTATAGAAAAAATGTTAAATAATTAGTCTTATCATAAATAAATGAATTTATATTATTTATAACTGAGATCGTAATCAATAAATATAAATGAAATGGATGTGGCATTGTCGGGGTTAAAATAAGGGTTGAATATCATTGCCATGCTTCCTTATATGAAACCTCCAAAAACTCCATTCAAATAACTTACAACATTGACTATAATAAACTCTAAATTATTTACTATGTACATATAATAAAGTAACGTAATTTTAAAACGTCTGCATATTGAAGGAGATAACCTCACTGCAGTTTGAATCATTATTTTACAATTAAAGGGCAGTAACTGCTTCATAAAGAGTACAGAATTAAGTGAAAAAATGATACACTATAATCAAATCCAAACAATAACAGATTGAAACCTTAAAACACCTAAGTGGTGTGCAATGTAATTGGTTTCTTTAGGAGAATGTTCGAAAAGAACATTATTGAAACGATTAACAAAGGACAAAATTTTGGTATTTAAAAAGTTCCATTTCCATGAGTTAGATTCTCGCTTTAGTATCCATGATATTGTGACAGATGAGTCTGATTCAACAATCAAATTGCTTCTAATCAACCAGTCTGTTGAGGATATTTAATTGTAATTTGAATCATCAATCATGAGTATTAGTGTCCTTTGCAGATCAAAACCACTATTGAGGATATTTTGGATATATAATACAACACTTTGTCGAGTACCGAAAAAGATAAGGAAATTCGTATGTGGCTTCACTGGTTGATGTGTGATGAATTATTAGGCCTCCCTAACTTTGATTATATGGTCTAGCACTCTTCTTATCTCTTAGAATATATACATGCAATAAAATAATTAGTATATTTAAAAGTAATAAATAAAATATTACTTTTAATTACAATCTAATAATTTTTTTTGTTATTTATACTAAAGGCCTTTGTACTTTGTCTATTATATCAATTTAGTCCTTATATACTTCTAATTCTGTCAACTTAGTATCTGTACAATTCAAAATATGTCAATTAGTCATTTAGTCAAATTTAAGTTAAGTTATTGACGTAATTTTGAGCGATAAGATATGTTAGATGCAAGTAACTTATTATAATTTCATCCATTTGCTCAATTTAACCGAACTTATGGTCGAATCATTAAAAATTTTATTAAAAACTTAACATAAATTTTTTACCTAAGGACCAAATAGACACATTTTAAATTATACAGGAACTAAATTGACACAATTAAAAGTAAATGACTAAATTGATACAATGAGCAAAGTACAGGAACATTTGACATAAATAATCCTTTTTTTTTTTTTACATCATTTGGTTTGAGAGCAAATGAAATTAGTGATTATTTTCTTAAAAATATTTTTTTTTCTTTTTATTATACGTAAAATAAAGAGGGTTAATATTACTGTTGGTGTTAGTCTTAGAAATCACTTTTGTTAAGTCTAAATTACAACCCGAAGGCCACAAATAACGCTACAACATAAGAACAAAGAACAGAACACTAAAAGAATAACAACACTGAATTTTTACGTGGTTCAAACTCTAAAAAAAATGGTCCTATTCCACGGATCCCAACTCACACCGAATTTAAATTTACTCATTGCTAACCACGCCACAATTTTTAAAAAATTATTTATATTTTAATACCTCAATGTTTTTATAAATAATTAAAAAAGACTCTAACCTTTTTGAATTATTAAAAAAGCTCCTATGTTTTTGTTGTATTAATAAAAATACTCCTCATATGCGTGACGACGTTATTTTTTATTGACAGAGTTGATGTGATAACTACTTTTTATTAAAGCTATAAAAAATGGCCTAAATTATGCTTCAACACATTTATTCTTACTTTATAAATACAAAATTCGAGATGTTATATTATGTAGAAGTTATTTATTTTCGCTTAATTTGTTTCAAAATATAGTTATTATAGAGTACATTTGTCATTTTACTGCCGTATTAATAAAATCACAGCTATTACGTCAGCTTTGTGGACTAAAAATGACACTATCCCATCGAAAGACAGAACTTTTTATTAATGCGACAAAAACTTAAGGGTCTTTTAATAATTCAAAAAGGTCAGAGTCCTTTTTATTATTTTCAAGACATCAGAATACTAAAATGTAAATAACCTTTTTTAAAATTTTCAACATTTTACCCTACGTAAAAGAAATAACGTAAATTAAACGAAAATAAAAATAATAAAAATGGCATTAAATAAAGAGAGATAAAGGAGTAAAGAAGTGATAGAAAATGAGTAGTTACATGATTTTAGATACAATTTATTTTAATGTTATTGGTTTGGGAAACCGACAACATGGCCCCAATATTGTAATTAATTATAAATTTACATTACATAATTACTTTCATAGACTAGCTTAGTACTTGTATGATTAATTTTGTAATTAAGACAAAAATACATATATGTCCACCTTTTTACGTCGTTTAACGAAAGCTCTAACTAGCATCAAGATGGGTAACCTCCTGAAAAGTTCTCACGTTGCACCCCCTCAGGTTTGGGGTTCTCGAAAACAACCTCTCTTGAGGGTAGCACCCTGAAGGGAGAAGGAAGCGTACATCTAAACCCCACCCCCCCCTCCCGACCCTGCTTAGGCGGGAGCGCTTGGGGCACTGAGAATGTTGCTTTTAACAAAAGCTCTAGTTAGTTACCAGGGTCTTGCTTCAGTAGTAGAAAGCAAATGAGGTGATAGAATATTACTTTAAGCCAAAAGGTTTGAAGTTCAATTCCCTATTTGAACCTCTCCCTATGGAATCCTTGACTTTACTAGTTCCTGTGGTGCGTAGATCGATGTATGGGTTGAGGTTTACCGGATAACCACTCGTTAGCACAAAAAAAGCTCTAAATTGACTGCAAGGCGTGGATTTGGTTGATAAAATAGATCTTTTGACATTTTTTTCACAGCTTAAATGGAAAGATTAAAGAGTCATTTTAAAACTAAACAGAAAAAGATGCAAAATTGGATCTTTTTCATAGCTTATTTCAAAAATACGTTGTAAAAAAACTATGTTAGTATTGAATCTTCAACACGATGACCTACATTTCACTTTTTATCACCACCCGCTTCTACCACTGCCCCTTTTGCCCTCATGCATCGCTACACTGACCATCCTCCACTATCATGACTAGTCATTATTATAATTCTCTTCTACGAACTATTATGATCCATTGTTTTATATTATTAATTCATTTTTTGTGATTATAAATATGAAGCCTTAATTAAACGTGAACTAAACACTTTATCATGTAAAAAAAAATTATTATTTCTGCACTATACAACCAAACAGTTCAATGTAAAAAGATCTGGATCATATTAAAGCAGATAAGTTAGAAAAAGATAAGCTAAAATAAGATAAACCAAATGGGCCCTAACACCTACCAGCTAGCTTAATACGTCAATTATACGCGTATTTTTAGTTAGAATGCCCTATACAAGTAACCCATTTGGGGTTACTACAAACATTATCTCATCATTGAATACTTCTCTCACCCACTCCAAATTAAATTAAATTCCTATATATATTAGTTTTTTGTTCTTACAAAATTGATATTCAAGAGAAAAAAAAAAAAGAAGAGAGAGAAAATGGAGAAGAAAGGCATGGAAGATTGCTTAGGTTTGAGTCTTGGATTCAAATGTTATGGAAGTGCTTCTTCTTCTCCTTTTGTTCCAAATTTTGATCCAAAATTATATCAATCAAACCAAGGTAAGTATATATATTTCGTTTAATTTTCTTGTCAAACAGTCTTTCTACAAGGTAGCATTTTGTACGAGTAAGACCGCGTACATCTTACCCTTTTAGAAACATGGCTTGATGAGAGCTTGTTTGAGTCCTTAGACTGTTGTTATTATTGGTGGTGTTGTTTGATTTCTTTGTCATTTTTTTGTTATGCACGTCTTTTTTGACAAAGAATAATTGTTTTTTGATTCAGATGTTAATATCGATTTTTTTTTTTCCCCTAATGTTTTCTTTACAAACTGATTGTATAGTCAAACATCGTTTTAGTTGTCGAGTTTCGGTTTATTTATATATTTTTGTTGTCAATTTTTTCATTCCCTATATAATCATCTTCATTTTATACACATATTTTTGTAATAAGTAATACTTTTTTAGATTGCACAATAATGATTTTCTTTCTATTCTCCGAGTTATAGATATTTTCCTTCTCAATGTGTTTGTCACCTCGTATAATCATTTTAATTTGTTGCATATCTTGTTTCTAAATAAATAATATTTCTTTTTTGATTCGAGTTCTAATAATTTTTTTTTTTCATTTGTTATGTTTTATATATATCGTGAAGTTGATTATATAGTCCATAACACTGTTTTCATTGTCCATTTTTTGATTTAGTTTTAAATATTTTTTTCATCGCCGCGTGTAATTATTTTAATTTTATATACATCCTTTTAACAAATAATATTTGTTTTTAGATTCAAATTATATTTTCTTTTTTTATGTTTTGTGCTTATTGTGCAACTGATTGGCTAGTAAATCACGGTTTTAATCATTCATTTTTTAGTTTATTTCTTAGATTGCGGGTTATAAAAAATTTTGTTGTCTTTTTTTCATCACCCCATATAATTTGAGTGTTATATGCTTCTTTTCTAAATAAATAATTAATATTTATTTTGGAGTCGGGTGATAATATTGTATTATTTTGTCTCTTTTTCTTTTTTGTATACATCATTTAGATCTTGGGATTGTTAACGCTGCTTTAATCGTCCATTTTTTGGTTTATTTCTAAAGATTGTGGGCATAAGTATTGACCTGATCAATTTATCGATCATCCTATATAATCATTTTAGTTTTATACACATCTTTTTTTCAAAGGAATAATATTTGTTCTTAGATTCAATAATTAATACTAATTAATTTTTTCTTATTTATTATTTTTCTTAATATTATGTAACCCCTTGAACAGTCAAACACTATTTAAATGTCTCTATTGGGGTTATTACCAATGATATTTATCTCGCTTGTCCATTTTTTCATATATATATATATATATATATGTATGTATTCAAAAAATAACGTTCATTTTTAGATTATGGTGTTAATAATTAGTTAATTTTTTTTCTTTTTATTTATTTGTATGCATCGTAGTTCTTTGTGTGATGAAGCTCTATTCAATGTGACAGTAACAAAAGTACCTGAATCCATCGCTAAGCACAACTCACTCGGAATCCAGCCAGCCAACTGCATAGCAGTTAATCTTCCTCGTATTGACGTAAACCAAACACCGCCACCGGTCATAGACTTGGAAGAAGAAGTCAAAGCAACATCTCCAAACAGTTCGTTGTCGAGTGTTAAGGGTGACAAAGACGTTATCGATGAAGAGGAGAATGGTGGCAGTAAACACGGTGTTGGTGTTGGTGGTGGTGGTGGTGGTGGGGTTGCCGCTGGCTATAGTGGTGGTGGAGGCATCGGAAGTGACAAGGTGGAAAGGAAGAAACTAAGATTGTCGAAGGAACAAACTACGTTGCTGGAGCGAACGTTTGAAAATCACGCTACTCTTAATACGGTGAGTGAGATTTTCTAACTTCCGCTTTAAAATGCGTATCATCCCATTTTTATAACTGAAAGATGATGAGAAAAAAGTGCTGATATTTTATCTTTTCCACACTTTGTGTGTATCCTTCGAATTTTCCTTTGGAAATGCCAACTTATGTCACGAGTTTTTCCTTGCTAATTATTAAAAAATGAGAAAAAAATTGTTTTATTAGTAGAGCACACAATATAATCAAATAAATGCATGAAAAATAGAGAACCAATAAAGAAAAAACAGTTATCATCTTTTTTTTTTTTTTTATAAATTGCGAGTAAAGCTTGGAATACAACAACTGGCGTCTCAAGAATGGGAACTCGACAAAACAGAGAACAAAGCTCGAACCAAAAGGAACAAAGCCAAAAAAAACACAGAGATTGACTATCCCAAGTGCACCTAAATATCAAGCCCAACCTACCCAAGTACCTAACCTCCTACAACTCTGGAGCCCAGGCCTGAAATACTGTAAGAAACAAGCATGTAGCTAGATAGGAAATGACACTGAAATATTAGATTTTTTTAATGATGATTGTCTCAAAATAATATTTTTGAAAAATTTAATTACCATCTCAAAATCGATTAGAGTGATTTGCTAATTAAACGAGGTGATAATTCAGGGCATATTGACATTTTTTTGGATAATGAAACTCACATTACAGAAGTTGGCATTCCACAAAAGTAGGATTAGAAGAACACACAAAATTGTGGCAAAAACATAAAAATAATGATTATTCACAAAAAAAGTTAATCCTTTCTTTTTTTTATTGTGTCAAATTAATCCCTGTATTGGATCATTGAGTATTATGATAAAGTTGAAGCTAAGTTGCTAGTATAATTTTTCTACTGCTCGGTCATGTCAGATGCAAGTAATTCAATACAAAGTCAGAATCCACCAATGAGAGACCATTGGATTTTTTTTTTTCAATCAGCTTAACGTCAATTTGACTCTAGGATAAAATTAACCCAATATAAATTGACAGAGACTAAATTGACGTGACTAAAAGTACATGGAGTAAATTAACATCATGAAGAAATTATAAGGACATAGCGCATAACATACATAATATTTGAAAACAATAAATACATTTTAAAAAATAGTTGCTAGTTGTTTGGTATCATTTTCTACTTGTAATGTTTTTCGAAAATAAAAACCGAGCTTCAAAAACAATATTTTCTTCTTTTTCATCCCCGTTTTTAGTTCCGCTCACACTAAGAAGAAATTAAACATAAAAACCAAACTAAAAAAAATCATTCTTGAACTATAGTTTTCTAATAATCCAAAAACACAAACACAAAACAATATCAAACAAACTTTTATTATTTTTTATGATGGTTTAAAAAAATGTGATATGAATTCGGAAAAAAAAAAGTGAAACTTTTTTTTTTAATTTTTTGTTAAAATCATTTCATGATAATGATTAATTAAAATGATTTTTTAATAATAAATAAATAATTAAATTTTGCAGAAACAAAAAGTGACATTAGCTAAGCAGCTGAATCTGAGGCCAAGGCAGGTTGAGGTTTGGTTTCAGAACCGGAGGGCAAGGTATGTAATTTTCTCATCTTAATTAATCATAATTTTTATTTTCATTTCTATATATATATATCTCAAATGAGATGGTGAGAGATAAGAAGAAGTAATAATAACCATTAGATCTAAATTAAGGAAATTCGAGTCATTGACTGTAAAAGCTCAGCTTCCATTTAGTGCTCGTTCCATTAAATAAATATACATATATATTATATATGTTTCCTTTTATTCTTCTGAGGATCCTACTCAATAAAAACCTCTTCTTTTACATTTAAACCATAAAAAACAATCAAATTTGTTGTGTTGCGTCTCAAATAAATTTTTATTCTGGATTTCCAAAGAGGTCTATGGTGGAGTGCGCTTAGGCCCTCATTTATTCGATTGGGTCAATATATCTGTTATGTCTAGGGTTTGCATTCTTTTCGCACTATATATTCTTCGTGTAGGGCTTTTGGTCAGAAACGGTGAGAGAGAGAAAAACACATACGTAATCCTCTGGGTTCAGATCTAGTGAAGCTTTCATCTTTTCTCTGTGAGTTTTCCCTTATTTGAGGGTTTTTCTTATAATTGTTTCTCTTTCTCCCTTTATTTTCGTTCAGATCTTAATTTGGTATCTAAATTAAATCTAGTACTTGGAATAAATTGTCTAATAAAATTAAATAAATATCTAATAAATTTATATCCAATTTTCAACCCAACTACAAGTTGTTTTTTGTCCCCCTTATAATTGACCTGTATGTAGTATTTAAACATAGCATGACGTCAGCCCTAGTCAATTAGGAAACCCTAGGGGCATACATCATTGTATATCATAATGACCAATATGTGTATTTGCATTAAAAAAATAATAATAATAATAAGAAACTTGTTATTATCAGATAAAATAATTACTATTAGAATAATAATGTGATTTAAAAATAATAAGAGTAGTAAATTATCTTAAAGTTAGTGATTTTACTCTGATAATAACCATACCTAAAAAGGGGGTTTATTTACCAGGCACTAAGGCACCGAATCCTATAAAAACTCCGGAGTTAAGCTTCTTTGGGCAAGAGTAGTACTAGGATGTGTGACCTCCTGGAAAGTCCTCGTATTACCAACCCTATAAGGTTAGGGGTCCTAGGAAACAGCCTCTCTGAGTGATTACACCCTGAAGGAGTAAGGCTGCATACATGCACCCCTCCCAAGACCTCGCTTATGTGGGAGCTCTTGAGGCATTGGGTCTATTGTTATAATAACCATACCCTAAAAGTATGTTCAATTATGTACCAAATACACATTATAGAAAGTTATTATCTTATGAAAATTCATATTTAGATTATCTTTTTATAATTTAATGACTTTATTTTACATCATTGTGTACTCAAATTGGATATTTTAGCATTTTTCAATCTTAGTTTTATTACTAAAATCCTATTTAGTATCTTTTTTATTCTAATATATAGTATTTCAGAAATAACAAACTATATTTTAAAAACAATTTCTTCTAATCTTTAAATGTTGTGCTTTGTCTACACTGCGCTACCAGCGTGTGGTTTTTCTTTTTGAGATAGCATTTTCTTTTTTTTTTTGTTTGTATTATCGAGACTTTTCTCTATGTTATTATGAGGATTTTTAATTCTTAATTATTAAAAAAAAAACCCTTCTTCTAGTTTTTGTTTCACATTGTTAATTTCTTACTCAAGTTATAAGAACATAAAAATTAGGAAAAATTTATTTTAAAAAATAAAAAAGGGTAAATTAAATATTAGTACCCCAAGGTTGGTGTATTAATTTTTTTTAGTTCACAAACTTTGTGAAATAATTTTTAATCCAAATACATGAATTTAATAAACTAATCCAAACAGCAATATGTAAGGGTGCAAAGCAAGCCCCGTTTTCATTCTTTCATATTGTTGTTTGGTTAGCAAATGTCGGTCATGAGAGTGCGGGTTGAGACCATGCTCTCTCCCGTACTCTTTTCTCCATTTTGAGAGTTGAGGCCTTATTTTTTTTCGATAAGTAACACCGAAGCATTTTACAAGACAGGCGCACTTGCTATTACAAGGCCTGGACTGGCACATAAGTCCAGCAGTACATCATCCACACAAAAACAAAAAACAAAAAAGTTGAGACCCAAACAAGCAAGTCCCAGTAAGCCAAAATACAACAGTGGAGGATGTAGAGTTTAACTCCTATATCACAACCAATCAATCAATAATATTACCTACCAGCAACATCACATGCTTAGACTATCTTCGAACTGAACTGGGACCATCATCGGCGGCGCGAATCGTCACCGAACAGTGCTGATCCAGACCATGATCGGATGCATTCAATGTTCCTGGCAATCTCGTCGGGGGAGTATGGGAATGCCAAGCTTTAATCCAGAATCCGAGTCGCAACTTGATGCTCCAGAAGACCTCGCTCTCAATACAGCGGCCATTTTCAAATACAACTTTGTTCCTCGTGTTCCACATAACCCATATGATAAAAAAAAAAAAAGTGTAATCCAGACCTTTTTTTGGAATTTACCTCCAACGTAGCACATAAGCCATTGCTCATATAGGTCCTTAATCGATTCTGGCACCACCCACTTCAAACCCCACCACTCCAAACATTTTTCCCAGATATACCAGCAGCAATAACATCCTAGAAACAGGTGATCTATAGTTTCTACCTCTACCTCACAGAGTAAACACCATTTGTCTTCCTCCCCAACAATCCCCAATTTCCATATAGTCGCTCCCTAGTATTCATCTTCCCTAGGAGGACCATCCACACAAGTAACTCTGCTTTTGTTGGGGCCAAGCCCTTCCATACCCTGGAGATTAAGTGGTCAATAGTCGTACCTGACAGTGTTCGGGACCATACAGCCTTTGTGAACAAACTAGTGGAGTATCGTGAAGATGGGTCATGGAGACAACATGCGATGTCACTTGATTCTTTGACAGGTTGGACTGAATTCAGTACTTCATGGAATCCTGCCACTAAATCCTCTTCTCTAGAGAAAAAACGCCGACGCCAGTTTAGTAGCCAACGCCATTCCAAACCGTCCCACATTCCCATTTGGCTCACTAAGTTATCCCGTTGAAGCGATATTCGAAACAGGTCTAGAAATTTTGATTGAAGAGAGGTATCCCCGACCCAAATATCCTTCCAAAACTTCAAAGATGACCCATCCCCCAACTTGACTTTCAACCCTTCTTGAATTACTTGTTGGGCGTGCTAAGCTAGGCTTCTAACCTCCACAATGAATATCCAGTTGCTTCGAGTGATATTAGTCCTCGGTGGCGAGAAGTCACGGACTGAACCACCATGGATGGAGCAGATTACCTTTTTCCAAAGGGTAGACCCTTCTGTTGAGAATCGCCACCACCACTTGAATAGGAGGGCCGCGTTTCTAATGATCGGGCCACCCACCCCAAGACCACCTAGGTTTTTTGGCGTTTGTATTATTTCCCATTTTATGCATGGGAGACCCCCTTCCCCATCCTGATTACCCCAAAAGAACTGGCGTTGCATCTTAATCAATTTACTTGCCACTTTCTTCGGCATCCGGAACAGCGAAAGATAGTAGGTTGGAAGGTTATTGAGCACCGATTTTATCAATGTGAGGAGCCCGGCTTTTGACAGAGACTTGGCCTTCCAACTGGCCAGCTTCAATTCAACCCGTTTTAGGATCAGCTTCCATGTAGACTCAAGTCTCGGGTTGGCCCCCAACGGAATTTCAAGATAAGTTGTTGGCAAAACACCCACCGAACAGCCCAATTCTGCTGCTGTGTCCGCAGTCCACTGTTGTGGCACTCCGATGCCAATTATTGTGGATTTTCGGAAGTTGATTTTTAATCCCGAAACCGCTTCAAAGCAGTTCAACACATCCCTCACATTAAAAATGACGTTCAAATCCACCGGGCAGAATATTAACGTATCATCTGCGAATTGTAGGTGAGTGAGCTTGACCTTGTCCTTTCCTATTTGTAGACCTCTTATGACCCCTAACTGCACTGCCTGATTCAAGAGCTGATTAAGGACTTTGGTGACAAGGATGAACAAGAAAGGGGATATCCGGTCCCCTTGTCGCAGGCCACGCTGCATCTGAAAAGGCAAAGTCGGACTTCCATTCACTAAAACTGACATCGTTGGCGTCGTTATGCATTCATGTATCCAAGCTCTCCATCTATGTCCAAATCTCATCGCCGATAGAATCTGATCAATGAAGGCCCAGTTAACGGTATCATATGCTTTCTGAAAATCGAGCTTGAGGAGCACCCCCTTCTTCTTCTTCGCTTTGAGCCAGTACACAACTTCATTTGCTATTAATGCCCCATCTAGGATCTGCCTACCGGCTACAAATGCAGACTGAGATTCACCTACTAGGTGTGGCATAACTCTAGCAATTCGCTTACTCAACACTTTCGAAATGACTTTATAAACACATCCAACCATACTTATTGGTCTGAAATCGCCTATATCAACTGCATCAGCTACTTTCGGAATTAATGAAACCCACATGGTATTGACACCAGGATGCATTTTTCCCGACATAAAAAACTGATGGACGAATTGTATAAAATCATTACCTATGGTACTCCACATGTTCTTAATGAATTTGAAGTTAAAACCATCATAACCCGGGGCTGTATCTACTCCACATGCCCATACAGCATCTCGGATCTCCCTATCAAGCGGTAACTTGTCTAAATCGGTTGCGTCATCGTTACTCAGCGTGGGAAGGTTGAGATTTCCTAGTACCGGCCTTCGAATGTTGATCTCAGTGTATAACTTCCGAAAATTATGGGCTATTTCACTCTTTATGAACTTTGGCCTCCTTATCATTCTCCCCATGACTCTGATTCTGAACATTGTTTTGCGGCTGGCTCTCATCGATGCAAGTGTTTGGAAATATCTTGTGTTCTGGTCCATTTCTTTTACTTCTTTACTTCTTGACATTTGTAGCCAATAGCGCTCTTTCTTTCGGTACCAAGACCAGAGTTGCGAAGTTGCCACTGAGCTTCGTAAGCTGTCCTCTTCCGACAGTGGATTCGATTCAGCCTTTTGTTTTAATCTGTCAATCTCTGACTCAAGATCTGAAATCTTGCTCTCTATGTTGCCAAACACCTCCTTGTTCCATCTTCTTAGCATAGTTTTGATTCTCTTCATTTTTTCATCAAACCGCAGGCCCTCTAGAGCCTGCCATTCAGCTGCCACCAGCCTACTATACCCCAGATGGGAGAACCAGCAATCAAGGCATCGAAACGGCTTAGGCCCCCAAAGCATTTCTTCTAGATCAATAATAATTGGGCAGTGATCAGATAGGCTATTTCTCGCTCCATAAAGCTTCAATTGCGGGAACTTACTACACCAATCCTTTTCGGCCAAGGAGCGGTCAATATGACTCATCGAGGTACCTCTCGACCAAGTAAACTTTCTTCCTGAAATCGGTATGTCTACAATGCCAAACAAATCAGTGAAACTTCTAAAATCTCTCATGCCTTGCGTAATCGAACTCTGTCCCATCCTCTCGCCTACCTTTAGGACCTCGTTGAAGTCACCCATAATCATAAACGGAGCTGGAAGAAACTGTTTTAAGGTTCCACAATTCAAGCCATAAATCGGACCTGCCCTCTCTCGATGTTGGGCCATACACAATACAGAAAACTCCATCAAAATTTTCTCCTGGAATTTCACCCGCTATCTCTCCCCTTTCATTATTGAGCTGACCTTAAATTCGTTTTCATTCCAGATGGCTACAAGTCCACCAGAATTTCCATTCACCGGCACCTCCTCCCATTTACACTCAGAGTTCCCCCAGCATTTAATAATAGTTTGGACTATTACGTACAAGGAGAGTTGAGGCCTTATGATTCCCTTTCTTGAGGGGATGTCCTTAAGATCCCGAAGCTCTGTCATTACCTTTATAAAAAAAATATTGTTTGGACTATTACGTAACTTTTTGGATTAAAAAATTATTTCACGGAGTTCGTGGACCGAAAAATCAATATATTAGATATCAAGATATTAATATGTAATTTGTCCAATAAGAAATGATATCACCCGCACGTGCAGTTACCTTATAACAACGAAATATTTAATTAATGAAGTTTGTGACGGCTAACTCTAGAGCTATGTCTGTGGAAAGTACATAAATATATTGAGTTATTATTAATTATTATTCGTGTGCACCCTATTAATTTAAATGTACACTGATGCATCAGATCCTATTAAAACTTCGAAATTAAACGTGTTTGGGTGAGAGTACTATCAGAATGGGTGACCTCCTGTGAAGTCCTCATGTTGTCAACACTATAAGGTTGGGGTCCTCAGAAACAGCCTCTCTTTAGGATTACACCCTCAAGGGGTAACGCTGCGTACATCCACCCCCAAATCCCGCTTAGGCGGGGGCCTTTGAGCCACTGGGTCTGTTGTTATTGCTGTTGTGCACGCCCTATTAATTTAAACAAAAAAATATAAAGATTAAAGGGTAAATTACATATTAATATCATGCGATTTGATATATTAATTTTTTTAGTCCATAAATTTTGTGAAATATTTTTTTAATTCAAAAGTTACATATATATTATAAAAGTGCACTACCAACAAAAAGTCTATTGTAACACTAGATTTTAACTTTTTGTTAAAAAAAAAAAGATTTTAACCTTTGTTACACTCAAAAGCGTATCTAGCCATCCTAGCAAAACTTTCATTGGAGTCGCAGTTGGTTATGTAACAAAGACTATAAATATGCTTAAAAGTGACCCCATAGCTCATTCTTTCTAAATTGCCTTTGAGTTTTTGACACTTATTTGAAAATGTTGCTAATTTAGTGTTTTAATAGCTTGATTTTGACGTAATGATGTCCACATGACAGTGCGAAAAAATATAAAATTTACTCTTATTTGTTGGTAAACTCACAGTCGATCCTGTTGTTATTAAATCTTTACGCTCTGACATGCCGCTAGATTTCCCTCTTCGAAGGGCAAATAAGGTGGGGGTAGCCTGGTCCTATATTTAAGAGGACCAAATGGATCATTGGATATCAGCCACCCTACCCTATCACCCTTCATCTTGTGCCCCTTTTTTCTTCATTTTGAGTTCAATCTACCACTAGCAACCTACCAAATAAAAGCAATATATCCAGTGCTCGAAAGGCTCCCGCCTAAACAAGTTTGGAGGGGTAGATGTACGCAGCCTTTCCCCTTCAGGGTATTACCCTTGAAGAGAAGCTGTTTCTGAGTGCCCCTAACCTGAGGGTGAGGACTTCCCAGGAGGTCACCCATCCTGATACTGCTCTCGCCCAAGCACACTTAACTTCAGAGTTCTAATAGGATCCAGTGACGACATACTGGTACCATCTTTGGTACTAGCAACCTACCAAATGTCAAAAATTAATCGGACTTCATCAGTATTTTGAGGTTTGAGCATGTATTATTTAGATAGTATGATATTTTAATAAATATAATGAGATAACGTGAAGTTTACAAATTTTATTATTCAAGCACCCTTTGTCAAAGTTAGGTTAGTTTTTATCTAAGTTTGTCTTGTTGGGCTTCTAGTGTAGAGCTTGGTTTTATACTGTTATGGGCCAAGTCCAATGGAGTCGAGGATCGAGCCAATAGGCCCCATCTGAAACGAAATGGACTGACCGGTGCTCGTTGACTCTCTAAGAGGGTTTGGGGGCGTAGCCCTCGGAAAAACTTTTTAAGCCTTAATTTGGGCCCAGATCAGGTTCAGGCCCGTATTGTTGACTTCAGCTAAAAATCCAGAGTTTATGTTGTGTGTCTATATAAACCTGATTCTAGGGTTTCAAAGAGTAGAGCGAATTGAAGAACAATTCTAAAGCAGTACAATTCTCCCTACAACTTCGCGAAAGTAGGCAATTTGGGCCAAACCACGTAAATTTGTGTGTTTACTTCTATTTTCTCATTGAATTTTCATTGTTTTTAGTTGTTGCGTTTCCGAACATGTCTTACTTTTGCCAAAAAATGCTAACGTGTATATACAATAACAACAACAATAATAGACGCAGTGCCTCAAAGGCTCCCACATAAGCGGGGGTCTGGGAAGGGTAGATGTACACAACCTTACCCCTTTATGATATAATCCTACCGATAGGCTATTTTCAAGGACCCCCAACCCTATAGAGTTGGCAAACGAGGACTTCTCAGGAGGTTACCAATCATGGTACTACTCTCGCCCAAGCACGCTTAACTTCGGAGTTCTAATGGAATCTGGTGCTTTAGTGCCTAGTAAATAAACCCTAAAAGAATGCTAACGTGTATATGATTACAACAATATACATATGTATTAGTACCATGTGAATTTCGACAAGAATTAACGAATTCCAACTCAAGGTATGCATATTTGTTGAAATTATATGTTATGTCAGCTTCTTTTGAAAAGAAGTATGGCAAATTCTTAAAAAAAAAAAGGGCGACCTACATATCTTTAGAATTATATGATGTGTTAGTATTTTCAGTAAAATTCTAAGGGACTTGAGGGACCCACAAGATCATTTTTTAAAATCTTAGGATAACCCGTTTTAATTTTGAAAAAATGAATGATTATTCCAAGGAGGACATCACGAGAAAGTCTAATTGCCTATTTGATCGTGTTTCAAGTCTAATTACCTATTTGGTCATGTTTCTTGTCGGTTTTTGGAAAACCTTCTTTTTAATTGAAAAAAGGATACTCTATCGAGTTTTTATAGCACATAAATAAATTCACTTTTAAATAAAACTAGTCGGTTTTTTTTTTTCTATTTTACAGAGAAGCATGAACATAATGCTTCTTCTGTGACACGTAATCATAAGAACAATTAAAACTTTCTAAGGACAAGTATGCCCTCGATCGTAATTTTAAGAAATTATTTTTTAATGATTTTAGAAAATAATAACTTCACAATATGAACAAATAGGCCGTAATTTTTTAAAAATAAAAAATATGATGATCATTTTGGTATGTGTTGTCTTCAATTTTTATGCCTTTATTCTCTTATTGTTTGAAAGTAAAAACAAAGATGATATGATATGAAATTATTGAGAGAAACTCAAATATATTTGTTATTGAGCAGTACAATCAAGGCTAGCTGACTCACAAGCCTTATGAGCTAGCTCATTATTTATTTCAAAAATAGTCAAGCCATCTTGTTAAACGAGTAACTTGGGCTCAAGCCTAATAACTTGCTTAATTAAACAAATTAGTTTGAGCCTCATGAACTTAAATCAAGCTTAAATGATCTCAAACAAGTCCAACTGAGGCCTAAATGAGCTGAGTTTGGCTCTACGCTCATCGAGATGGGTCCGAGGTCGATCAAATTGAGCCAAGAGAAGCTCCAACTCATGACGGTTCAAGCTCGAGCTCATAGTTTCCAAGCTCATGATGGACCAAGATGTTCGAAACCAAAGCTTGGCTCAAACTCTTTTACTATGTTCTATTGTGTTTTAATACATATGAATTTTACGTGATTGAATCATTGATGCGACATTACATAAAACGGGTGAGTGGGTTTCGTTTTCTAGGTCTATTGCTTTGTCGGGAGGTTTTTCTTTTTGCGTTTTTTGTTGTGTTTTTGTTCTGTGGCTTTATCTCGAGGCCCTTTGGGTCGCCCGTTTGCATTAAGCTTTGCTCTATAGTTATCGGGAAAAGATATTACTAACATGATGCGTTTGATCAAATGGTAAAGGACAAAGCTGAAACAAACAGAGGTAGACTGTGTGTACCTGAGAAAGAGTTGTGCCATGCTGAGGGAAGAGAATAGGAGACTACTTCAAGAGCTTCATGCGCTTAAGGCACACAACCAGCAATTGGCTGCCATGGCGCGGACGACCGTATGCTCGTCGTGCAAGCACACCCCCACCATCACCGCTGCTCCTCCACCCACCAATGCGCACCATTAACCGACGAATGCCATTAAACTGGAGCAAGGGATTGGCTTAAGTGGTAAGGAACTTGGATCTTATGCTTGCACGAAGAGCAAGATCAGGGTTTAGATCTTACCATTGGATATTAACAATTCCTTGGAGCCAGTTATTGAGTATATTGACTTGTAAAAGAGTTTCTAAGTCGACATTATATGCAACTTTGGGATCACCCATAAGCCTCATTTATAAGGAGAAAAAAAAGGCAATGAGATGAATGGTTTAAGGCTCATCTGTTGTGGGCATGATGACGTTTCTTTATTCGTATCGTAAAATTAAATAAAGATTTTTGAGCTAATACTTTCATGATGTGCTGTATTTATTCACCAAAATATAGATTGATATGTGTTTGGATGTTAAATACTTTTTGGACATCTAATAAGATTTACTAATTGTATGACTTTTTGTAACTTTCATTTGCATTTCTACAAATATATAAATTGAAAGTTAGATTGTCTCTAAAGAAAATATACTGCGTGCAGATTTTAGACAGGTTTCAAAAAATTATCTAGATTTTCTAACTTTTCGATATTACAATTTTTTTTGAAATTTATCAGTGTCAAGTCTCAATTTAACGCAGTTAATATTCGTTAGTTTTTACCGATGTGGCATTATGAAAAATAGAAAATAATTAGAAAATTTTGAAATTTACATTTAAGATAATTGAAAATATTTCATATTTAAAAAATAATTTAAATATCCAAAAAATATGTAAATCTTTATATAAAAATAATTTATATAGTTTTAAAATATTTTTTTGAATGTCACGTCATCAAAAACTAACGAATGCTAACAACGTTTTATTAAGGTGTGACATTGAAAAATTAGAAAATTTAGGTATTTTTTCAAAAACAAACCTAAAATTTAGGCAAATTTTAGTAAAAAGTGTTTCCAAAAAACAGACGATATCGGACTCCGGTTTGGGCAAGAAAATCCCGATTTTCAGTGAAGAAAATGTTGGCACACTATGTTTGCTGAACAGGCATGGAGGCTTCGGAAGGAGTTAGTTTGAGCTTCAGGGTGATGATCATTGTGGTAAGCAGCTAGTTGATTTGATTAAGGGTAGTAGGTCGGGTAGTATGAAGTAGGCAACAACGAGGAGTAAGGGTCAACGGTAAATTTCGAAAGATAAATAATAAAATTCATGCATGGAGTCTTTAGGATATGTTTTAAGTTGTCCGAATAAGATAGCTGAACTTAGCAGTTACGGTTATAAGCAGTATAATTTTGGTCTCGGAATTTTGAGAGTTCAAAAGTTAAATGCTCGAGACTCTGAATGATTTTACAGTAACATAACTTATGAAGCTTTTTTTTTTTTTTTAATAAAATTAGAAGTATATAAAATGAGTTATATTTAATGATAAGTTTAGGGAGTGAGTTAAAAGTGCATGGGTTACTTATGTTGAAGGACTTATTTATTATTCTTTGTTCTTTTTTAATTTTGGATTTTTGAAAAAAAAATCAAGTTTTTGAAATGATTCTTTTTTATTTTTATTTTTATTTTCAACTTTAAATAGAAAGAATTAAAAAAATAAAAAATAAAAAATATTTCAAAAATAACTTTTACAGCTTATTTAGTATAATTTTATATTTAAAATTTTTTGGTTCTTTTAAAATTAAAGACCATGATAAAAATGCTTTTCTCCTTTTTTTAATTTTTATTTTCAGCCTTTTCTTAGAATTTGAGTAAAAATAAAAATAAAAAATTTAAAATTTATAGTTTTACAAAAATTATCATTTTAATATATGCAAATTAATATCTTGAGGTTTAAAAGTTTTATCATTTATGTGCCCTAAATTTTTAATTTTTTATGAATTAGGTACCCTTATGCCGAAATTCGATAAATTTTTAATGAAAAATGCTAAAGCAGAACACGATTTCGATAATATTTAGCAAATGGCACTTTTTTACAAAAAAAAATTAGCAATTTGGCACATATGAAAAAAATATTTAGCAAATGACACACTTTACTGTTTACTTACCGTTGCATGCATTTTCAAATTGCGTGCAAGAGCTTGCCAGTTGTTGCACGACGTTACAAACGTCATGCAACTGTTGCACGATGTTTGTAATGTTGTAAGGTCCTGCAACAGTGCACAATTTTCTTTAATTATAACATCTTTAAAATTAAAAAAATTAATAAAATAACTTTTTAATTTAAATTATTTAAATTTTTAATTTTATAATTTAAATTAATAAATACTTAAAACTTTTAAATTAAAAGGTATATGTATATTATTATTTAAACTATTAATAAGAAAGATATACATAAGAGACACATTTAAATGAGGAGAAGATGATATGTATATTATTTTTTGAACTACCTTATATAGGAACTATGATATTATAATACTATTAATAAGGAAGATATAAATGAGGAACACATTTAAATGAGCAGATGCTAATATGCATATTATTATTTGCAATATCCCATAAGGGAACTATAATATTATAATACTATTAATAAAGAAGATATAAAAGAGAGACAAATTTAAATGAAAAGATTGTGATATTTCAAACAAAAAAACACGAGTTTACATATTTGTATATTATTATTTAAACTATTTTATTGGATATATGTAACTCAAATGCGTTCAAATAATAATATATAAATGAGTAAACACGTGATTTTTTTGTTGGAAACATCATCATCTCCTCATTTAAATGCGTCCCTCATTTATATCTTTCTTATTAATAGTATTATAATATCATAATTTTTGTATGAGATAGTTCAAATAATAATATACATATTATCATCTTCTTATTTAAATGTGTTCCTTATTTATATCTTCCTTATTAATAATATTATAATATTATAGCTCCTGTTTGATAGAGTTCAAATAATAATATACACATTACCATCTCCTCATTTAAATGTGTCTCGGTTGATGGCGTCTCCTGCCCATGTGATCATCGCCTAGGAGTCGGGAGTTCGATTCTCGCTGAGGATATACTCATGACTTACATGCTCATGAAGATTGTGGGCTTTCTTATGGGCCAGGGTTAATGGGAGCAACCCAGTCCCTCATTACCAAAAAATATACCTTTTAATTTAAAAGGTGTATGTATTTAGTAATTCAAATTATAAAATTAAAAATTAAAATAATTTAAATTAAAAATTATTTTATTAGATTTTTTTAATTTTAAATATCTAATACTTAAAAAAAAAATGTGTGCACTGTTGCACGACATTTGTAACGTGGTGCAACAACTAGCAAGCTCTTGTAAGCAGTTTGAAAATGCGTGCAACGATAAGTGAACAGTAAAGTGTGACATTTTTCTAAATAACTCTATTTTTTACCAAAAAATGCTGACACGTGTCATGACCTAAGGTGGGCTCGGGTTATGACTTAGAAAAAATTCAGAGAATTAGAGTTTGGGGTACGGAAGAATTAGAAAGAGACAAGGAAGAGAAGAGAATTAGCGAGAATAGAGGGAGAAGTAGAGAGAAATAAAGGGAATTGAGTATTCTATTATCATTTGAATGATTCATTACAAGTAAGATACCATCTACTACTATACTAGCTCATGTCTAGGAAAATACCTAACTAATGTACTTCACCTAAACATAGCTATTACCAACATAATAACTCAATCTAACTACATTACCAATACAAGAATCCCCCTAACTAACTAATAACTAACATTCCCTCCAATACTAACTAACATAAGAACACTTAATGCTAATACTATTGGGTTAACACTACTTATCCTACTTATTATAGTCATGACAACACGACACATTAATTTAACAATATATATGTAGTTTACATCAAAATTCAATGAATTTTGTTGTAATTCATTGAATCTTTGCCGAAAACATCGAGACGAATTTAATATTTAACATAATCATGTACCAAATCAGTACTTTTTATATAAAATTGGTCAGATTTGTACAAAAATTCATAAAATTCTGATATATGGTACCTAAATGATAAAGATTTTAAACTTCAAAATATCTTATTGTATATAGTAAAATATTAAGATATCTAAATAACAAATGTTCATATCTTAAAGTTATAAGTGATATTTTCCCAAATAAAAATACAAATAAGAAACAAAACTAAATATTTTCAAATTATCTTCACTTCAATGTTTATATACGATGATCTTACCTCAGCAGTAAAAAACAAGTGAGTAGATAAAACGTTATTTTATACCAAAAGATCTGGATTTCGATTTCCCTTGAATTTCTCTATGAGGAATATTTGACTTAATTCACTCTTCTAATATGTGGGTCATTGCATGAGTTGGGTTTATTGGGTAACCAAGTTTCCAATCGCACAAAAAAAAAAAGCATTTTCAAATTATCAAAAAATCAAACTTAACGAAAAAGGGGTAAATTACATGTTAATATCATAAAATTTGGTGTAATAATTTTTTAATTTATAAACTTTATGAAATAATTTATTAGTCTATAGGTTTTAGAGTATGTATTTTTTAGTCCAATTTTAGATAAAATAAAGTTTCAAAAAGATAAAAAGACGTTTATACCCTTATGCACAACGTCTTCAATTTTTTAAATTTAGTATTTTTATTGAATTTATTTAACTTTATGCATTAATTTTTAATTAAAATACTGATATCATATGTCTAAACTTAGACCGGAAAATAATTATACTAAAACTTATAAACTAATAAATTCTTTCACAAAAGTTACGAAATGAAAAATTATTATACCACACCTCCCATACCAAAGCATGAAGATAATGCGAGCAACAAGAAATTAACGAAGAGGGAAGCTCCCGCTTTGTTGCCGGTTGGCTTCGCGGTTCGATTAAGCATGTTGTATGTGTAAAATCACTACAAAAATCATCTCATTTTAATTGTAAGAGCAGAAATTATCAGGAGTAGCCATGTTGATTCTTTCACCATTTCATCTTCAATCTCCTCCATTTCTCTCCTGTAAGTCTTTTACCCTTTTTTTCAGTTTTAGGGTTTTCTATCTTCTGTTAATAACTTGAATTGCTGTAAATTTGGAGTTCAATTTCATAAAGGGTGAATTACGTATACATATTAGTGAGGTATGATGTATTAGTTTTGTAGTCTATAAAATTTTGTTATATATATTTAATAAAATGGTATAAACTATGTTATGACCAGATGTAGTAATTAGGGCAAAACTTTATTTATCAATCGTGAAAAGAGAAGAAATTGAGGTAGAAAAGGAAGAATTAAGGGGAGAATTAGTATTAACGAAGGAGGTAGAAAGTAGAAGATGGGAAATTGGAGAAATTGAGAGTTTAATTGTAAGTTAAACAACAATTTTATTCATCCTGTATATTCCTTCTTATAAATGAGGCTTAAGAAGCCTTTTATAGAGTTGACAAGGTAAAAGTAACAAAAAGAATTATAAAAGAAATCAGCTAAAATAACAGAAACCAGAAATGTACGCCCAAAAGCCGATCCAAATGATTGGGCAGGTATCCGATCAGATATTGATAGAAACTTTGCGCAGGCTGATCCGATCAATCGGATATATATCTAACTAATAGTCGTCACTCTTAATTAATATATTTACAATATAAGGTATATGAGGTGGGCATATGCATTATTTATACTTCAAACCTATTGGGCTTTCACAGGGGGCATGTTAGAGTATAAAGTCATTTTTTTGAGCTTCATCTAATTACTTAAAATTTTGGGATAATTGATTCCTTGAAACTTGGATATGTGTGCTTTCTCTCGTGTTGTTGGCTTGTGATGTTACTTCATCATTTTGGGTTATTTGGAAAAATATGTTAATATCGGTAGTCAAGCTGTTTTATGAAATAGATTCAAGATTTCTATTTTGATTAAAGACGTGATTCTGTTGAGTTTAAGTGATTCACATAATGATTACGGGGGAGTTTGTCTTTTTCCTCTCCGCCTGGCTGTTGTGTTTGTCGGTGTTCCGTTAACCCACATTATGTGGTCTAAGTTCAAAATGTTAGTTTGGATCAAGCTGAACATTGATGAAGTTATTGACTTTGTTATTTCGCTTAATAAACTGCAGTCCTTGTGAAGCTTTGTGATGCAAACTTGTAGTTGTAAGCAGTTCACCTGGTGCAACTTATAGTTATTACACCTGGTCATCATTAGTTAATTTGCTGTTGTGTGCGCCAAAATACTAGTCAATGTGTTCCTTGAAGGTATTTTCTAGCTATACCCATGGAATCAAATAGTGGTTCGAAGTTGTGTTGTGTTGCAGACGTATCTGATGGGTCACGGCCATTGCCTTCAGTAGGCATACAATCACTAACTTCATACCCTTTTGATAGTTCTTAACATATGAATACATTTATAAATATGTACTAATAATCTAAATGTCTGTATATGCATTATATAGGCCATTAAAGAAATACCATTAGCGCACAATGACTAATCTCATGATAGCTAGCTTATAGTCCATCGTGTAATGGTTGTTATGTTATGTAAAGACCTTTATCTGATTCTACGTGTGTATTTGTGTGTGTGTGCGCGCGCTTGCGTGCATGAATTTATATTCGAAAATCTATCAAGAAACTCTGAGATTTCAAAAGCGTGAGCCATTGTGTTAACCATGATTGATATAAATACTAATCACGCTCTTACAAAAATGCTCTTTGGGCATAAAGCATGATGCACGACTTCGTACATTGTGCTTAGCTAAATGTGGGGACTTTCGGGTTTTGAACCAGCTCAACTCTGGGTTCCCTTTTTTTGTTTTTTTTTTTTTTTTTTTTTGGGGGGGGGGGGGGGGGGGGGGGGGGGGTGGCAGTTCAACAGAGAGAAACATCATATATAAAGTCTTGACCATACGATGGGCTGGCGACAGAGATCAAAATTGCAGCAAGCAATGCACCTTGAACTAATTTACTCTAAACTAAAGATATTTTCACTAAAATTTGCTGGAGAACTCTTGTTCTGCTTAGTTCAGATCTCAAATCAATAAAATCGCATGGTTGAACAAATATGGCTTAATAGGATGAGGCCAGCCTGTGAAGGATGGGGAAGCTAACTAGCAAGATCTTTAGGCCACTACTCTTCTATTAGAGGCACAACTTGCTGAGATAGTCAATCACGAAAACAAAGAGTTGAGGGAATAAATTCTTAGGCCACTGAGTGAGATTTTAGTATTTTGGGTGGCATTGACATCACATACTAAGCAAGCTTATCTGGGAACTTGCAAGAGTCGAGAGGCCCAAGAATTGCCTCTATGAGATCCTGGGTTAGAGTCATATGCAGTCCAGGTATCAAGCTTGATGGCACTTATTTTGCAGATGTGTCTCTGGCACAGTTACCTTGACCTTTCGTTATGTCCAAAAGTACCCATGTCGGGCAAAGATGTTTGGACGGTGATATCACATTTGGAAGCTTCAAATTAAACCAATTATAGAGAACTTAGAAAACCTCTAGATACAAACCTATATCTGACTCCCATTCGACTTATCAATATCTTCACATAATAATATGTTATCCATACTTGCTTGGCCTTTGACAAACAGACCTGCGAAAGATCTGCAGGATCAGTCGTTGTTCCATTGCTGCCAGGTTTTTGGTTTACAAGAATCCCTAGGTGGCCACCGGGGATTATGGCCATAGAAACCAATATAATGGTAGCCTTTGAGTTGTCTTCTTTTGTTGGATTGTTCATTTCTGCTACACAAAACGTGACCTGAATCTCTCTTCAGTGATCTCGCATTATTATGGCGATTTTAACTAGGTGTATATGTCGATCAAAGAAACTAGGTATATCGAATTTAGTCCTTATATTTCTAAAATGTTCAATGGATATGCCCATTTGATACATTTTATTGCTCAAATGTAAAACTATTCTCGGGCCTTCACCTAATAACTTAACTTTCGGATAGTTGGTTCTTTGACATGGTAACAAAGCCTATTTGACTAAGAAATTTAAAGTTTAAATCCTGACAATTCTTACTATTAATATTAATATAACTTTGGCCAATGGGCATTCTGATGAGGATGCATATTAGAGTGTGAAATCATTATCAGGTCTTCTAGTGAAGATAGATGAATAGAACTTGCACTGAATGGCTCTTTTCCGCTTGCAGATAGAGCTGTTTTATCTTTCGCAACTTCGGGACGTTCGTTTTTCCATGGAAAGCAAATGTTATGTTTCTGTTCAAGTCATAGATTAGGAGCTAAAGGGTGAGTATTCCATTGGTCGAGAGACAGTTCTAGCTATAGATTTTTCATTTTCTCTCTGTAAAAACTATTTGCATTTAGTTTTCTCATATATGAAACATCATATGTAGTGCGAGTGAACAGAAAGGATTTCAAATACATCCCCAGGAGCAAATTGGCAGAAGGATCATCCTTTTTGTTTTAGTTTCATCGGGCTTGGTTCCAGCTTTATCTTCTTTAGCTAAGACGAAGAGCAAGAACCCATATGATGAAAGACGATTACTAGAGCAGAACAAGCGGATACAGAAGGAAAATAACGCTCCTGAAGACTTTCCGACTTTTGTTAGAGAAGGTTTTCTTGTTCTTCTCACATATACTTACAACATCCGTTCCAGACGAATGACTATGGACTTGGACGATTAAGGACATGTTTGGCTAAGCTATGGAAAAACTATTTTTTTAGAAGCACTTTTATAGAAGTATCTATAGGGGTATTTTTGCATAAACATTTTTTGGTTTGCTTTTGCTTTAAAGGAGAATGACTATTTTCTTGCTACTACTCAAAAGTAGAAAAACAACTTCTACTTCTAGTAAAAACATTTTTTTCCAAGCCAAGCCCCTTAAAATCTGAAAAAAAATGTCTTTTCCAGGAAAAAAAAAACATTTTTTCTTGAAAAGAAGCTTGACCAAATAAGCCTCAAGCCTGATTGTTAGTAGTAAACTGACCACTTTAATTTCATGTTCATGTACAGGTTTTGAGGTTAGGGTTGTAACTTCTGACAGCTATATAAAGCGCGATTCTGGGCTTATATACCGAGATATTGAAGTTGGTAAAGGTGATTGCCCAAAGGCTGGCCAGCAGGTTTCTCTTTTCATGTCCTAGTGTTATATCTATTTTTTTGTTTGCCGTTTCTGTGTGACATTTGGCCTTTACGTAATAATATATTTATAATAACCTCCATTATGCATATATTTTGTATCTTTTTATAAAAACTAGAATAATGTTATTATCAGGGCAAAATTGTTATTGCCAGCACAAGATTGTAGTTTTCAAGGTAATTTTGTAGCTCTCATTGTTTGTAAGTTACATTATTGCTCTGCCAATAATGTATTTACATGTCTAAGTCTATTGAAGGGCATAAAAATGATGGTCTTTTGCAAATATAAAACTTAAAAGCAATTTGTGTTCCCTTAAAAAATGGGATCACTGTGATATGTTAGGTCACATCTGTTATACCATGCTCCAGGTTGCAACCATGACCATGAATCACGACTTGAAATTTGAAAATTTTATCAGTTAGATATCCTTTGCCGATTGGTAGATTTTTCATTGAAAAATATTGATAAAAACATGATTTATGTAAGAAATTAGAAAAATTAGAAATATAAATTGAATGATTGAAAGTTCCCTTTTATTTGAATAATTCAATCATGAACGTAAGACTCCAATTTATACAATACTACCTACTACTAGCTAATGAAGAAGCAAGCCCAACACCTCTTCCTTCCTATAAGTTACAAAATAATAAAACAAGCAATAAAGCCCCATATAATGGGCCGGTTACGATGGGGCAAAAATAAAGAGCATGTGCACTAATTGGATCTCACTAATTGCTACGCTAACTACTAGGCATTGATTCCTATACAAGAAAAATATGGGAAATATACAAAATAAATACATAAATACAAGGTATATACAAAGGACTAATTCAACAATTTATATATTCTCTATCAAAATTTGAATTACTCTGTGCAGGTCACTTTCCATTACATTGGCTACAATGAGTCAGGTCGTCGTATAGACAGCACCTACTTACAAGGTTCTCCCGCCAAAATCCGAATGGGAACTAATGCTCTGGTACCAGGTGGGAGTACAGCATTTAGGATATCTGGGACTTGATCATTTTGAACAAATTTTTTTTCAATTTTTTTAATCGTGTTCAAAAGGACATGTTTTCCTAAGGGCGTGTTTGGTATACTATTTTATTTGCAGTTTTTGTTTTCAGGAGATTAAAAATCGGGTTTTAAAAGACTCTTCTTGTTTTTTGTTTAATGCTTTCAAGTTTTACTAAAACTTAGGAAAAAAACTTAAAACCAAAAAAGATTGTTTCCGAAACTTACTTTAGTTTGTTAAAAATCAACTGCAAAAAAACAAAAAGGAAGATACCTAACATGTCCTAACTTTGCAAGGAAAATGCTTTGTAATTGTTAAGGACTCCACATGTGAGTTTAGTAATGAGTAACTTAAAAACGTACATTAGTCAAAAATGTGAAAGAGGATACGCTTTACCTAAGTTTGCCGAAAGAGTGTAAGTACAAGTATGGGCTATAGAGGGCAGTACATCACTAATGTAATTCCAATACTTACGGGCATGTACCACATCCAAATCTAATAAGAATGCCACATGAGAGTTGTGAGAAAGAAGAAATTAATATATAAGTCTAGTGAGCTACTCAACCTAATGTCAATTGGATTAGAATGAAATCTCACTTAGACTTATATGTGGACCTCATATATGCCAACTTTGTGGATGAGGCCTAAAAGGCCTAGTAAAATTTAATAGTAGTTGAGGGATTGTTTGCCCATATTTCCTAAATTTTGTAATTTTTTTAGTATTTCATTTTTCATAGAAAGCACTAGGGAAAACGAAAAGCGAAGAGAAATTTGACAAACTGAATGCATTTTGAAGTTGTTACCTAATTTCTTGCTAGTGAATGGATCTAAAAACAGGATTTGAGGAAGGAATTCGAGACATGAGACCAGGTGGTAAGAGAAGGATAATTATTCCTCCTGAGCTTGGACCTCCTGTGAGTTCATCTCTTAATCCCGTCTTGATATATATTTGATTCTTTTGGATGGTAAGGAGATACAATAATATCCTAATAACAGCCATTGACATTCGGGTAGCAAGAAGTGAGCTTTGAACCCAAGACCCATACTTGGGGATGGGTAGTATAACCTATAAGTATAGGAAACTCCTAAAATACTAATGTTTCATGCTTCAAAAACGCAATTCAGCGTTTCAAAGTCAGATTCGCTTTTCCAATGCGCATCAAACTTGACAGAAACACGATTCAAACAGTTATGGAATCATTTTGATAAGAGGATACTTATTGGATTATTTTTTGGTTTATTATATCACTCGATTTCAAAGAATGATTGTATTATGTGGACATGTTGAAGTCAACTTTCTAGATCTTATTCATTGGAGTGCTTAATTTTCTTGGTTAATATTGAGTTTCTTTTGATTATGCTTTAACGGCTTGATAACAATTCATTACTTTTTCTTGTCTATTTAGTATATAATAATGTAAGTGCTCCCTTCATGCTCTTAGACTTAAAAACTCCTATGGTTGCTCGCTCCCTCATTCTCACTTCCACTTCTGCTCCTGCTTCGTGCAACTATAGTCTATTCATTACACCAAAACACACGCGCGTGCGAACATATATATATATTCCATTCTATATTTCAGTCTATTGCACTTCCCCTATCTTATTTTATTTCAATTGAATTCACTTTATGTTTCTCTAAATAGAACACTGTTTGAAACATTTATTTCTTATGAACCAAGCGAGATAATCCAATTATTCGCATACAAATTGTCCTACTGTCGATCTGTTGAGAATTTCACATGCTATTGTGGTTATACTGTCCCACATCAGAGTTGTCAGAGAGAAATGATCAACATATAAATCTAGTGGGTTACCGTGCTGAATGATAATTAGATTTCGGATGAAAACCCACTTGGACTTGTATGTGGACCTCGTGCATACCAACTCCATAGGGCAAGCCTGATGCCTAATAAAATTTCTCGTGATCTTTTAAAATACAATCCTCTATGTACCTTATATAGTGGGAAACGGCTAAGATTGTTGTCGTTATTGTTAATTGTTGATTTATTTTCTTATCCGGTCTCATATTCAACTGATTAGAATCAGTTATTTACAGGTAGGACCTTCAACATTTTTCAGCTCAAAACAATTTGAAGTATTTGATGTGGAATTGCTGAGCATTAAGGATTGTCAGAGAAGAACCATTGGATTTTACTCTGATGTTGTCTGCAATTGATCGTTCATCGAGGCATCGAAAATATAAAGCTCGCAGTTTGAGATTCATATTGGATTTGTATTGGGTATTCGCCCAGTTCGGACCGTAAAGAGGATGAAAATTCAAAGGATCTCGGTTTCCGCCATTAGCTGATGTTATGCTGCTGTGGATATGCTTGAATTTTAGTTTTGAAAGTTTTTCCAACATAGTGCGTATATTTTATGACTGTTTATTACCGTTAGTAACGTTCCAAACCTTGAATGAGAAGGTTTGTATGTCTCACTCTTGGTCTATCTATTGATATTTCCAGTTCTCTTCATTCAGTTTGTTGAGTATAAATGAGGCGTATTCTGGTCCGTTTTAGAGTGTACAACAATACTAGATATTGTGTAAACTTTAAGGTCAAAGCATTAATGGGTCCTGTATACCAATGTGAGAGTATAAATGACTTTGGAGTAGTGGTGAACTCCACAACACGACAACAATGTTCGTTTTTTTTTTCAGGTACGTTTTGTGTACTTCTTATTTTTCAACATGTTGAAGAGCTGATCATCTATGTACCTGTACCCAGTTATTCTACTGAAAGCAAAATATAAACTAGATATTAAATACGTAATCTTAACTCATTTGAGTCACGGGTGAAATGATATGAGCTAAGTTGAGTATCCTGTTGTTCGAACTCAAGCACGGTCACTCTTAGTGGGCTCATGGTCAAGCTGAGCCTTGCCTGATACTTGTAGCTTATTAGCCTTTTAAGCTGAGCTTGCTATTTCGTCTAGCTCATTATGGAGCCAAGCTATATGAGCTACTACTAAGTCATCACAATCCATGATTGAGCTGAATTGGTCTCATATTTTCTTCTGTCCAAAACAATCGCTTATGTTTTTAGTTTTGTTGGAATGAACCCCTCATCTTTTCGTTTGTTTAAAATAGTCCTTGATATTTTATTTTATGACAAATTGATTCCTCATCTTTTTTTTTAATTTTTATCTTATTTTGGTCTTTAAGTGAGGGATTAAATTTATCATAAAATAAACATAAGACCATTTTAAACAAAAGAGAAGATGTGTGACCAGTTCAAACAAACTCATAAGCGTAAGAGGACCATTTTAAATAAACTAAAAGATAAGATATCAATACATACTACATTTGACTCAACTTTTTAACCACTTAAAAACTACGAAAAGACTCTACCTAACTACCAAACATAAAAACATCATGATCAATGTGTGAACGACTCCATTTTGAAATGACAATTGCATGTATTCCACATCTCAGTCTCTCTCTCTCTCTCTCTCTCTCTCTCTCCAACTCTACTATATTTGCTTAATAGTGTTGCTCAGAATGTAGCTGTCTCTTTACTCTTTTGCAATTTCTACTGCAATTTTGAATTTGGCACTCATATTTGTTACGATTGAAAGATAAAAGTTACTCAAAAGTGGTAAATTCGGCTGAAAATACATGAAATTTCAGGTTAGTTTAGTTCATTGACTCGATGGCAAACTTGTAAATAAATTGTATTTTAAGGTAAAATCGTAATTTTGTTTCCTTAGCAAATATCAGTTAGTGGCGCCCGAGAGTTAGTTGCTACTGATATTCTGTTTTAGTTCTATATAAAGCCATGCAACTTCCATGTAAATGTAATTAATTGATTAAGAATCCAATTGAATTTCATTCCTAAATCTCTCCTACCTCTCATTTTTCCTTCTCTTTCTCTCTCTCTCCTCTCTTCCTTCTTATTCTTCCCTGTTAATTTGATCATTGAAAATTCAGAATTTCAGCAGTGCTTGTACAGTTGATCACAATATTTTTTGCAATTTTTTTAGATCAATCTCGCGTTTCTTGATAATCTGTGCAATCATGAAGTGAAAATGATAATCAACATCTTATTTTTTGTGGAAGCATTCAATTGGCTCATTACTATGGCTACAACTGCGGCTAATGGTAACTCATTTATCTCTCTTTACCCCTCTTTATTGAGCATATCTAAACAAGAGTATGATAATACCATTTATCCCTCTTTACCCTTCTTTACCCAATTGTCCAACAAGGCATGAGTTTTAGTAGTTTAATGCTTTAATTTAGTTTTCATTTTTTTTTCATTTTAAATTTAATTCATATCAAGTTAAGAGTTAATAAGATGCTTAGTTAATTGTCTAAGGTTTTACTTTGAATGTTTTCATTCCTTGATACTGGATTATGTCACGGGCTCAGTCCAGGTCACTGTCGGGTCCGCACTAGGTCGCGCTGGAGGCTTGTCAAGGTTCGTCCAGGGGAATGTCCAGGCCCGGCCCAACTCGCTTGTCGAGGACCGCTCTAGTTCGCTGCCAGGGATGTCATGACATTGTCTTGGGCCCGACCCAGGACGCGCACCAACATAGTCAGGATATTCTCAAGGCCCGTTATCTTTTCTTGTTTTTTGGCCCATACTTAGTTGGATTAAAGCCCAATAACAATAAATATAAATTGGGTATTAATTCAATTAATTAGTCACATGGGAATATAGAATAATCTAGAACACTCTAGAAACGGTTGAGCCAACACGCTCCACCCCTTCCCGCCTTTAGCTTGGACGGTTAATTCCCGCCAATTATTTGAATTGTAGTTAGTTCTTTCCCGCTCATTTTTGAATTGATGTAAGTAGCATAAATAAGGGAACTTATACTTGTATTGATCATCCAAACAAATATCAATGAAATACTTCTTTTTCTCGTCTTAATTCTATCTCTACTTCTCATCTAATTTTCACCTTCTCTTTCTCATCTTAACTCTAAAACTTCTAAACCCTAAGTTCATTGATCAATCCGGTCTTGAACTTAAGTCACGGACCTAGGCTCGTGACAGATTAACATACCGCAGAAGGAACCGTCGGGGCGGCGGCGCTTCAGGGTGGTTGGAGATGGCTAGGAACTTGCGATGGTAGACAATCGCCAATGTCTGAAGAGGTGGAGGATTGGCTTTAAGTTGAGTTACATGCATATTCCCTCTGATAATTCGGTCTCAATGCTCATTTCTGTTCCATGATTGCACAAATTATCCAGGAAAACAAGATTGATCAAACAAAATTTGCAAAACTAGGAGTGCCAAATTTGAAAATCCGCAATTGACTACTTCTATATTACTAAACTAGATGAATGTTTCCTCCACTAATAAGGTGTGAATGATCATTTTTACTCCACGATTGCAAAAATTATCAAGAAAATCAAGATTGATCGAACAAAATCGCGAAAATAGGAGTGCGGAATATGAAAAATCTACAGTTGGCTACTGAATCAGATGAATATTTCCTCCAATAATCAGGTTTCCGTAACTGTTTCCACTCCAAAATCGCACAAATCATTGAGGAAACAAGATTGATCGAACAAAATTGCAAAAAATGGGAGTGACAAATCCAAAAATCAGCAGTTAGCTACAACTACAGTACAAGAATAAATGTATTATCCTACCCTTGTTTGATCAATCTTGATTTTCTTGATAATTTGTGCAATCCTCCACCTCTTAGGGAATATTCATATGATTCAACCTTGAGCCAATCCTCCACCTCTTCGGACAATGGTGGTTTTCTACCATCCCAAGTTCCTGGCCATCTCCAACCAACCCAAAGCACCGCCGCGTTGGTGGTTCCTTCTACGGTATGTTAATCCAATATCAAGGAATGGAAACATTCAAAGTAAAACCTTAGACAATTAACTAAGCATTCTATTAACTCTTAACTTGATATGAACTAAAAAAAAAAAAAAAATGAAAACTAACTTAAACATTAAACTATTGAAACTAATGTCTTGTTGGACAATTGGATAAAGGAGGGTCAAGAGGGATAAAAGTATTATCCTGCCCTGGTTTGGATATGTTTAATAAAGAGAGGTAAGGCCATAAGGGTAGAGAGAGGTAAATCATTAATGAAAACAAGGTTAATCGAACAAAATTGGGAAAATAGGAGTGACAAACTTGAAAGTCCGCAGTTTAATATAGCTATGGCCCTGAGCCAATTGAATATTTCCATCAAAAATAAGGCGTCGATTGGCATTTCCACTCCATTTGCATTGCTTACGAACAAAAACGAGATTGATCCAACAAAATAACCAAAAAACACGGTCATCAACTACACAAGTACTGTTGAAATTCTGAAATTTCAGTCATCAAATTACCATAACAAGGAAGAATAGGAAGGAAGAGAGAAGAGAAAGAAAAATTGAGGAGGAAGAATGCGAGGTAGAAGAGATTTAGGAATGAAATTCAATTGAATTCTTGTTCAATTACTTACATTTATATGAAAATTACATGACTTTATATAAAATTAAAACAGAGTACAGCAGCAACTAACGCTCTAGCGTGACTAACTGATTTTTACCAAGCAAAAGAAAATTACAATTTATTTACAAGTTTGCCATTGAACCAACAAAGTAAACTAACATTCAAACTAATCTGAAATTTCTTGTATTTACAGCTGAATTTACCACTTTTGAGTATCTTTTTTTGTAATATACTGAGTAATGCGAACCCATAAGTTTGGTGGCACCTTTTTGTTGTAATGGTGTAGTGATCTTCTGGTCCAATAGGTGTTAGTGCTGGTTGTCTAAGTAATTCCTCCATTTGGAGATTTCGATAAGTATTGGCTAGGGAGTGACTTATAAGTTAAACAAGAGAACTACCGGGGTACTATAGCCCAAAACAAAAACAAAAAAAAAGAAATATTTTTCTGAGATGGGCTTATAATGTGTTGAAAAGTAAATAATACGACTCAAATAAGAGAAACATAGATAGAAGTCTACAAACTTTAACTTTAAATTTTGAAGTTTTCATCAATTGAATAAAGTGTAATATTAAGATATTATTGAAGTAGTAGATTAGAAAGAAAGTCTAATATCAGCTATAACTATCAATTATCAAATATCAGGTTGGGGGGTCCTCGAAAACAGTCTCTCATCAGGGTCTCACCCTGATGGGGTAAGGCTGTGTACACCCTACCCCTCCCAAACCCTGCGAAAGCGGGAGCCATCGAGGCACCGGGATTGTGATTGTTGTTGTTGTTGTGTTGAAGTAGTAGATTAGAAAGAAAGTCTATAAGGTTATTTTAGACTTCAACAATGTAGTATCCGAGTTCTTTAAGCTTCTGCACGATACCCATTAGCCTTGTCTGAAACTAGTAAAGAATAGAGTGAACTTAAAGCCAGACAAGTAACAAATGTGCCAATAAAACAACAAAGATCAAGTATTCTTAGAAAGACAGAGGGCTCATTTTAAAAGACAGCTAAAATAGCTTACTAAAAATTATTGTGACAAAACTCTAAGAACACATGAACTCAACTCACAGGCTTTAAGCCCCTAGATTATGGTTGCGAATGTTTCATGGAAATAGGCTCAAAATTAGCTGCATTAATTGGGTCCAATCAACTATGGGTTCATATGAATATCCTAAATATTGCACTACTAATAAAGATAGTATATCTCTATTACGATGCCATTTTGAAAAGTGATAGTATACGCCGAAATACCAAAGAGGGCACCAACACGCCGTCACCGAATCCCATTAAAACTCCGAAGTTAAGCGTGCTTGGGAGAGAGTAGTACCAGGATGGGAGACCTCCTGGGAAGTCCTCACCCTCAGGTTGGAGGCAATGGGAAACAACCTCTCTTCAGGTTAACACCCTGAAGGGGGAAGGCTGCGTATATCCGCCCCCGCAGACCCTGCGTAGGCCGGAGCCCTTGAGGCACTGGGTATGTTCCATAGTATACGCCGAAATAAATTATTTTACTTTAGATGAAGGATTGGGAACTTCATTTAGAAAATTGACTAGACCAAGAAATAATTTGACAAGGCTTCATAATAAAAATGTTTATTTAACCTTTAAAATATTCAGGAACTTGAAAAATATATACTGGGGCCTACTTGATATGATTTCTATTTAAAATTTTGATGTTTTGAAAATTAAAATTAGATTTTTAAAAATATTTTTATAGTTTGGATTTTAATTTTTCATTTTTTCTCTGATTTAGTAAAAAAAATAAAATTAAAAAGCTAAAAAAATTATTTTTAAAATCTAATCTTTAGTTAATTTTGAAATGAAAGTTGCCGAGAAATGACGGAGGAAAGAACCTGGAAGCCGTAGGAAGTCCGCGTGAGGTTTTCATAATATTGTAAATTTAATTAAATTAGTCTTTAACTTTTTTCTTTTAATTTTTAGTGTTTTCAAATTTATTCAAATTAATTATTTATTTTTTATTTTATTCAAAATAACTTCTAATATTTTTAATATGAAATTTTCTTTATATTTTTAAATTTTACCTTATTTTAGCTGTTAGATGGAGACAAATTATGTTATAAATTGAAACATCAAAGACCATTAAAAAAAATAAGTAACCAATTTTGATGAACTCAAAAATATTAGTAACTATTTCAATAAATAACTAATTTGAACAGCTTTAAGATCACTAGGGACCAACGGGAGTAGCGAGAAGACGACAATTTTGAGCCCTTTACACAAAGAAGGAGGAATTTGGAGAAAAGGGGCAAAATTTTTGAAGAGATTGATATTTTCTTGTTGCGGAGCAGGCATGAGAGTTTGGTATGAAGCTTGGGCTAAGATTTGATGGTGATGAATCGACTGTGGTTAAGTAGATCGCAATTATGGAATAGAGAAAAGATTGGTCTGCATTCTTTTCGGTGGTTGCCTGTTTCTCATCCCCAGTTTTGACACATTAGTTCATACTCTTCATATTCTCGATCCATTTCAGATCCTTTTTAGTGGTAGTATAATCATTTAGCATCATTTAGTATCACTTGTAATTTCCTTGTAATCATATTTTCTAGGATTGTAAGTTTGCTTTTTTTTTTTTTTATAATTATCTGCAAAGCCGAAGAACAGACGGCTGCTCGAAAAGACGAGGCTAAGGCCACTTCGAAAACGGAGGGAGGAACAAAAAGGAACCAACAAACAACAAAAACAAAACACCCAAAACCCGACAAAACAGACACCAAGCACACACAGCCCAAAACACGCACAAACCAAGCACAACCCGGGAACCCAAAAGAAAAAGAACCGAGCCACCCACGCAGGAGACCGCAGCAAGACTGAACCTCAATGACAAAACCACCTCCCTCATTTAGCTAGCAGATCTACCACCATGGGTGGGTCAAATCCATCGAAATTAAATCCAATACTTCTCCCCATGTCAATTGCCCGCTCCGCTTGAAGGATCAGCTCATTATACTTTGCTTCCGAGATCATATCGTATCTATTCCCCCTATTCCGTTTTTTCTTCTTCCCAGGTGCCTTTGACCATTTTCCCATTTGACCTCCTTCCCCTTTTTTCGTTTGCCTGATGCCTTATTATTTTTCGGCGCACTTTTCCTAGGCGACATGTCCTCAAGAAATTTCTGAAGCTCCCGCTTTTCACTCTCTTTCTTCTTGTACTTCAACACCTTTCTGTTCCTTTTTGTCAGTAGTCCTTTCCTTTTTCTCATCCCACCTTCACTGGATCTCTCCAAACAAGACTCTGACGTGTTCACGGTAAATGGCTCAAAACCAAGGGGAAACTCAGGTCCCGATGACACAGAATCATCTTCACTTACAGAGTCACGAGTTACATTCTCAAGCTGCGATATCTGAGAGTACGGCTGATCAGAACTGGCTGTGTCGCACTCCACCCATTGAAGCAGAGGAGGCATATGTTGGTTTTCACGCACAATCTGAACTGGATGAACACCACGTTGTGACGGCGGATGTAGAGGAGAAGCATGCGGCCGGCTGCATTCCACAAACCACCTACCAACATACTGACCTATTTTGTCTCTTTTTACTGCTTGATTTTATACGGGTTGATTTAGATCTCGTTTGCATGAGTTTGCCTATTTTATATTGCAATATTTATCGCGAGTAATTTACACTATTAGTTCCTTATTTTTGAAGTTTGTTCAATTAGTTCCTCATCTTTTTTTTTTTTTCCAAATTGGTCCCCCATTTTTATAATTTTGTTCAAATTTGGTCCCTCAAGTTTTTAAATTTGTTCAAATTAGTCATTTATCTTTTCTTTTGTTCAAAATGGCCCCTCATGTTTTATTCTATAATAAAATTAATCCCCATATTATAACCAAAACTAGGTAAAAATTAAAAAGATAATAGGTCAATTTTGTCATAAAATAAAATATGATAGACCATTCTGAACAAAAAAGATGAGTGACTAATTTTAACAAATTTATTAAATAAAAAAAAAGGAACCAATTTAAATAAAATAAAAAATAAAGAATTAATTTAAACAAAATTAAAATCTCAAATATGCAAAGCTACATCCATAAAAGATACTAAACAATTTTTTATGAAACCTTTAGTTGTACCTAAATCGTTTTTTAAGCACATCGATGCATGAATCTTAAATTACAATGCTAAATTTGGCATTAGCTTTAACAAACTTAACAACTTGATTCTTAAAATTGTATTGTGCTAATGTATTATAATGTTTTGCAATGATAACAGTATAATTTAATTGTAATATATTATTGAATAAACGTTAGGCTTTTTTTGGTATAATTTTCATTATTTTCAAGTTTTTTTTTATTTTTTCCAACAATTGCCTTTTTGCCAAAACATTTTTTAATTCATATTCTTAATATTTTCCTTTTTTTTTTCTAAGTAAAAGCTGTCAATCATCCGTTACCGTAATAGAATTATACAAAAATATACAAAAAAATAAAATTCTATGTATTTAATTATGTACGTAAGTAAATTTACCATATTTGAGTTGGGAGCATGACTATTTATGAATTGGCAATATATTATATCTTCTTCCTAGCACGTATCTCTTGTGAATTTGGATTACTTGCATTTATAACAAAAATAACATCTAGTAACATTCCCCACCCATAACCAAAACGTGGGAAACTAACTCCACGTAAAAAATTATGATGAAGAAAGAAACTAAAAGTTTTCTCGCCTACAGAAAAATAATTATTAGCCATTGATTTAAATAGATTAAATCTAAATTGTTAATATATAAAAACAGGCCATCTGCTAAACAGATAACCTAAAAAACCTTAAATTATTAAAAAAAAAAAACTAAAGCTACAGTTAGAAAAATTGACTAATAACAGTGAAATACTGTGAAAATAACTGCGAGAATATTGAAATACTGCTATGAAAAATACTGAAAAAATTCGAATAATTCAGAAATAATTATCTAAACATAGCAATCAAATAATTGTTAGGAAATTGACCAATTTTCAAGCATAGCAACGAATATTGCAACTAGGAGAGAGCAATTAGAAAGATCTTACAAAACCGATGTTATCGCACTGTGGTAAAGACCACTGTCCTAAAGACAATTTCACCGCTGCTCCGGTGCATGCTGTATAACCGGTGGCCATCCTCTAGGATTAACGCGATCCGACTCTTAACGTGCACTCGTTAATTGCCAGGTAGGAATGCCTTGAACTTTGCCCAAATTTTAAAAGAAAGAAAAAGTAGAGAGAGAGAGAGAGACTGAAAGGCTGAGAGTGTATATCTTTGGTTATTATAGCTAATGGCATATATATAGAGTAAAAAACAGCAACAAGCATTAAAAAGCCGGTACAGTGAATTCCAACGGCTATAAATAATAACAAGCATTAAGTCATCGGTTGTAATGAATTCCAATGGCTATAAACGGACGTAATAAATTTCAATGGCCATATTGTCATTTAATTCCCAACGGTCACAATTTCAATGACCCTAAACTACTGGTAGCGGTAAACAGTCAGTAAATAGGCACGGTTAAACTATTTTCCCATAACACTAATGTTCAACTTATATCATTTTTTAAACAATCCCCCGCAAAAGATACAAGCAGAAGAGAACAAAGAAGAATAGATTGGGCAAAGAGAGTTCAATTTTTCAGTGCCGATGTCTCGTGACTTAAATCATTACCTAGTGTAACCCAAGTTCAGGACCAACATCTTGTAAGGTGACTGTCGTCTTGACCCTCACAAGAGGTTGTATAGTCTTCCACTTGGACACATACCAAACTCCAGATCTTGACAATTCCAGTAGTTTGGCGCGTTTTATCGGCCATGCGCTCGTCTTGGATATTCATAGGCGCTCTATAAGGCAAGTCTTAAACCTTCATAGGGAGCGACCATACTCCCACTCCTACATAGGTGGATCCCATCAAATATGTATTACTGCACACCACCAAACATATGGATATGGGTCCATTAAGAGTTAAAGCTCAACCTCACCCCTTGGCAACATACTGGCAGTGTCCATTAAGTGCAAGCCTAGCTTACAGTATCAAATATATGGCTATGGACCAGTCTCTGCACTATCACATCATAGGGAGGAGCAACAAAAAATACATTAGGTGCTATTATTCAATACTTTCAAAAAATAACTTCAGATAAATGATTATAGAAGACACTCTAAGTAAACAAACGATAATAACTTCAAGATCTCGGATCTTGCCCCCCCCCCCCCCCCCCCCCCCAAAAAAAAACCAACTTATACTAGACCAGGACTGATTACAATACAAAACACTCAACAAACCTAGAATACAACTCTAGATTCAAGAAAACAAACGAATAAGTTAGGTTAGAAGTATACCTCCTCTTGTGAACTTAAATCTCACCAAGATTTGCAAGTATGAGACTCAAAAAATCCAATAAGGCTCTGGAATCTGCAACACCAGCGACTATCGGACCCCACCGATCACGAACCGAGCAACACCAGCCACGAATAGACCTCCACCAACACGAAAGAAGCACCATGACCATGAAATCACTTCGAACCAAGGCTCATGAGGTTAGAACCTTTGATTATATTGGCTCAGAAGTTCGTATTTAGGGTTAAGGTTGCTATGAGAGCCTTAGAGAGACAAATCACCAGAGAGAAAGGGGAGAGGAGGAGGATGATCAGTTCTCTACCTCTCCAACCCTAAATCTCGGCATTTATAGCCCTCCAAGCTACAATCCGAGTGAACCCTAGACCTCATCACTGCCATTGATTTAGAATCGATCTAATGGACACGACTTACCCACATCAAGCACAACGTGAGCCACGGATCTGGTGACACGTGTCGAAGTACGAACGGCTGAGATCGGGAGGGCGAAGCTTCTCTAAGAAGCCTCGTAGATTATAAACCCTAACGGGTGTTGTTTGGGGGAAAGAGGAGATAAGGATGAAGAAAGGCATACAGCTGTACACTCCCTTTTAGAACTCACGGTTAGCAATACAAAAGCAGGCAGGGGGTAGTACACATAATGGGCAGTTGAAATATTCTATTAGGGCAGCATAGTACATGGCACACACGTAATTAGTACAACAAGTGAGTAGCAATTTGGGCATTGCCCCAATATACCTAAATTCAAAATATCTTCGAGGTAAAACACAGCGTTTTGCATAACTCCCAAACATTAAGTAATACATTTTATACTTAATTAATTTTTCAGCTTGTTTTAACTTAATTTAAAAAACTTATATTAAAACTGACCTAAGTCATATATTTACCAAACACAACAAACTCCACCTTGGTAAGTATATGACTAACAATTCACATGCATCATGGCCCCGAGTTCCACTCCATTTGGACTAGTTTAACAAATCGTGTAAACTTCTCCAAAGGAAGACTTTTAGTGCCCATATCAGCGGGGTTATCCTCGGTACAAATTTTCAGCAATTCAATCTGATTTTCTTCTATATTATCTATGATAAAATACCGCCTAACTGCTAAGTGTTTCGTTCTATCGTGAAATACTGGGTTCTTACATAAGGAAATGGCAGATTGACTATCTGAGTAGATTTTAGGTGACCCTAGGTCGAGTTTTATTTTATTTAATAAGCCGTTCAGCCATTTAGCTTCCTTAACAGCATCAGATATTGTTAGAAGTTTTAATTTAGTAGTAGATAAAGAGGTTAAAGTCTGTAACTTTGACCTCCAACTAATAACTTCACTCCGTTAAGGTGAAGATATAAGCTGATGCATATCATCTCCTATCTAGGTCACCGGCAAAATCAGAATCAACATAACCAATCAACATAAGTTCATTTTGGTCCCTACCAAAAGTTAAGCCCAAATCTATTGACCCTTTTACATATCTTAGCAGCCATTTAACCCCATCCCAATGTACCTTACCGGGCTTCGACATATAACGTGATAGTATACTCATAGGAAAAGCTAAGTCCGACCTAGTACAGGTCATTGTGTACATTAATGACCCTATGGCGTTAGCATGCGGTATTGTGCTCATTTTAAGCTTTTCCTGCTCAATGTTAGGACATTGACTTGCTGAAAATTGGTACTGCGATGCTAAAGGTTGTTTCACATGTTTTGACTCAAACATATTAAACCTTTTCAAGACCTTACTGAGATAATAACTTTGATTTAAATGGACTGTTCCTTTAGACCTGTTCCTGATGATATCAATGCCTAATATTCTTTTAGCTTCCCCCTATCAAAAGAACCGTTTAACCAAGATTCCAAATCAGAAATCTACTTTTGGGACTTGCTAGCTAACAACATATCATCCACATATATCAGCAGAAAAATAGCATCAAAACAGATAATGTCTTTATAAGTACAAGCATGAGTCATGAATAGTCCTACTAAAGCCATTATGAACCATGGATGCATGAAACCTCTTATACCACTGTCCAGGTAACTGTTTTAGCCCATACAGTAATTTTTTCAACAAGCAAACATGCTCAAACTGCTCGAGTTCAACAAACCCCTCAAGTTGAGAGATAAGGATTTCTTCCTCAAGCTCTTCATGCAAAAATGCGGTGGTGACATCCATTTGATGCAGCGACATGTCATAGAAAGCAATTAAGCACATAATAACACGAATAGTGGTATGTTTAATGGCAGGACTAAAAACTTCATTGTAGTCTACCCCCTCTTTCTCCGAAAAGCCTTTGGCAACTAGTCTAGCCTTAAACCGGGGCAGATCTTCAGGAGTATCGGGTTCTTTAACCCTAAAGATCCATTTGGAACCTATAACTTTCCTACCCTTGGGTTTGGGAATCAAGACCGAAGTATTGTTTTTTCTCAAGCTCTCCATTTCAACAGTCATAGTATTCAGCCACTCAGCTGAATGCTTGTGGTTGATAGGTTGAGAGTAGGACAATGGCTCGGTCTCTACATAATCTAAAGTTGTGTTTAATGCATAGGCTATACACTTAGCATAGCTGTATCTTTCAGGTGCTCTAGACTCTCTCCTAACTCTGTGCCCAGCCAATTGGTAGGTCTCTAAGTGCTGAACCTCATTTTCTGGCCTATTAGGATCAATTTTAGATCTGTTTGACACAGTTATAGCGGCATTTCTGTTAATATTTTCAGAGTTATTTAGGGCATCTTCAAGTTCTTTTCTTAGGTTTAGAGGACTAGGTGGGTTAACTTCAAATTCGTAGTAGTCAGGGTCAAATTCCCTAACAGCTGAACTATTGCTCGATTGTTCTTTGATGTAGGGCATCTCATCTTCATTGAAGATGACATCCCTACTTATTATTGTTATAGTTTGGTTTCCCTCCTTAATCCCTATTCTAAAACCCTTTACACCCGAAGGATAGCCTAGAAAAATGCCTTTAACTGCCCTAGGCTCCAATTTACCCTCCCTTTGGTGTGCAAAGGCTGAACACCCAAATACTTTCAGGTTGTCATAGCTAACGATCTTACATCCAGACACTCTTGGGAGTTTTCATCTTCAAAGTAGAGTTTGGGGACCTATTAATTAAGTAGGCAGCTGTATTAATAGCCTCACCCCAGAACTGCTTTGACAATTCGGCTGAAAACAGCATACATCTTACCCTATCCAGAAGAGTCCTGTTCATAAGTTCGGTTACAACATTTTATTGGGGGGTTCCTCTTACAGTTTTATGTCGTTTAATACCGTTAACATCATAGAGCATGTCAAATTCAGAGTTCACAAATTCCAGTCCATTGTCAGTTCTTAAGACTTTCAGTTTATTTCCTGTTTGATTCTTAGTTAACGTTTTCCACTTAACAAAAATATCATATGCATCATTTTTGTTTTTCAGTAGAAAAACCCATGCTCTTCTTCATAAATCATCAACTATAGAAAAGAAATAATAGAAAAGAAATAATGAGCTCCACCCATTGTGGGAACCCTTGAGGGTCCCCACAAGTCCGTGTGAACATAATTAACAATGCCCTGGGTAGTATGTGGACCTACACTAAATGCAATCCTATGATACTTATCGTATATGCAATGATCACAGAATTCAAGTTGTGTCACAGAATCAGCACCAAAACATCCCTGTTTTTGGAGCTCTATAAGTCCTCTCTCAGATATGTGTCCTAGCCTCCTATGCCATAGGTTGGTCGTGTCTTTAGGCTCGATCTTGGACACGTTTCCCTTCCCAGAAACTACCTTTCCCTTAAGGACATACAATCCATTCTTTATCTCTCCCTTAATCGCAACAAGGGCACCTTGCAGGACTTTCATCTCTCCCCTACACGCTTTTAGGGTCAGTCCACTAAGATCAAGTTGTCCTAAGGATATAAGGTTTCTTTTTAGTTATGGTACCTGTCTAACACACTCCAGGTTAAAAATCGTGCCATCTAACATTCTAACCCTAACAGTTCCGACACCTATCACCTTGCAAGCATAGTCATTACCTAGTATAACCTTTCCTCCATTAACAGACACATAATCAGTGAAATAGGATTTATCAAATGTCATGTGAAAGCTACAGCCAGAATCAAGCATCCACTCATGACAAGTAAAGTCAGTGGAAGCAACCAGTACTTCTCCACAATCGTTATTTTCAGCAGTATAATCAGCCCTCGTATGGTTCTTATTTTGTTTAGGGCAAATGCTTCTATAGTGGCCATATTTACCACACTCATAGCATTTGACGTTAGATAGGTCTTTTCCACCTCTGGACCTGGATCTTGAATGATTCTTACCTCTCCTTTTATAGTGATCTTTTGTTTTTGTTCTTCCTCGTACGTTTAAGCTCTCACCATGATTGCCACTGTTACTAGTATAGTATTTTTCCTCTTTCTTTAGTTCTACCACTTTATATTTTAGGGCATGCTCTACTTTTGCCAGTGATATGATCTTTCTACCATATCTTAAGGTTTCTTTTAAAGATTTTAGGTACTTAGGAAACGATCCTAAAAGTATTATAGCCTGAGTCTCATCAGTTATTTCAACTTTTAGTGTATCCAGCTCAGCTAAAACTCTATAAAATTCATCCAAATTATCCTCTATGTTTTTGATTTCGTCCATTCTAAAGCAGTAGAATCTTTCCATGTATAGTACTCGATTAGATAGGGATTTAGTAGCATATAGTTCTAATTTTTTCCAAACACCTAGAGCACTTTTTTCAGCAGATACTTTAGTTAGAACTGAGTTACTTAAACAAAGTAAGATATCACCGTGAGCTACCTTATCTATGTTGGCCTTGTCTGACGGTTTGAGACCTTTTGGTAGATCTTTATCTTCCAGAAGTGCAGAACTTACGCCAAGGGCCATAAGCAGTGCTTAGACCTTGACTTTCCACAACTCGAAATCGTTCCTACCAGTAAATTTCTCTATATTGTGTTTAGCTGAAGTCATTTTGTTTTAAAATTGTGTTTAACCGGCTCTGATACCACTTGTTAGGTGCTATTATTCAATACTTTCAAAAAATAACTTAGATAAACAATTATACAAGACACTCTAAGTAAACAACCAATAATAATTTCGAGATCTCAGATCTTGCCCCCCACAGAACCAACTTATACTAGACCAGGATTGATGACAACACAAAAAACTCAACAAACCTAGAATACAACTCTAGATCCAAGAAAAAAAATTAGTTGGGTTAGAAGTATACCTCCTCTTGTGAACTTAAATCTCACAAAGATTTGCAAGTATGAGACTCAAAACATCTAGTAAGGCTCTGGAATCTGCAACACTAGCGACGATCGGACCCTACCGACCACGAACCGGGCAACACCAGCCACAAACAGACCTCCACCAGCACAAACGAAGCACCACGACCACAAAATCACTTCGAACCAAGGCTCACGAGGTTGGAACCTTTGATTATTTTGGCTCAGAGGTTCGTATTTAGGGTTAGGGTTGCTATGAGAGCCTTAGAGAGACAAATAGCTAGAGAGAAAGGGGAGAGAAGGAGAATGATCAGTTCTCTATCTCTCCAACCCTAAATCTCAGCATTTATAGCCCTCTAAGCTACAATCCCGGTGAACCCTAGACCTCATCACTACGGTCAATTTAGAATTGATCTAACGGACACGACTTACCCACATCAAGCACAATGTAAGCCACGGATCTAGTGACACACGTCGAAGTACGAACGGCTGAGATCGGGAGGGCGAAGCTTCTTGAAGAAGCCTCGCAGAGAATAAACCCTAACGGGTGTTGTTTGGGGGAAAGAGGAGATAAGGGTGAAGAAAGGCATACAGCTGTACACACCCTTTTAGAACTCACGGTTAGCAGTACAGAAGCGGGCAGGGGGTAGTACACATAATGGGCAGCTGAAGTACTCTATTGGGGCAACATAGTACATGGCACACATGCAATTAGTACAAGAAGTAAGGGGTAATATACCTAAATTTAAAATATCTCCAAGGCAAAACATAGCATTTTGCATAACTCCCAAACATTAAGTGATACATTTTATACTTACTTAATTTTTTGGCTTGTTTTAACTCAATTTAAAAAACTAATATTAAGACTGACCTAAGTCATATATCCAAACACAACATACAATGCATTCCTTGAATGAAACTAAGATTTTTCACATTGAACCTGTTAAAACCAGGTTGGATACTTCATAGTTTATTCATGTATAGACTTTAGTCCCGTCCCCCTTGATGTTTTCACAATCAATAGATCCACAAGGTTCTTTTTAGACCTTACACAATTTAGTGATATCACTTTCTTTCAAGTAGATCATTTATAATCTTATGTCTGAGATGAATAGGTCTCCTCCTGCCAAACCCATCAAGTGTGCAGTGTCCACACCACCTGTTACGGGCTATGGGTTAGCTTAAAGCATCAAGCTCAACCATCACAAATGGCATTTCAACATTGTATAGGAACAAAGCGGTACTGGAGAGTTAACCACTGCCAACATGAATCACAAGTTGCTCTTACCGCTACATTGAGGTATCTACAACGAGCTATTAAACAACTAGCTCTATCGCCTGCCAACTTTAACAAGAGTTAGTATAACACAATAGTGGAGCAAATATCATATCAATAAACTCATATCTCCACCCCAAGTACTCAAATCGTACATATATGTAGTTGGCATAAAAGACATATACCGCAAATTTGTCAATTTCAAATATGATCACAATTGTGAAACATTATCATCTCAAATCAATTGGTTCACCACCAGTTTAGGTCACAACCCATTCTCATTGTACTTAGTACATGCATTATTGCTATTAAGGGTAGTCCATGTATCAAATTTGGGGATCTCAAGAAAAAGAGGTACAAGAGACCATAACTCACAAAGTGCCTTTTACAATTCAACTCAAGGCAATCCAAACCTCTACAAAACTCTCGAGTCCAAGTGCTAGCATCGTCAAGCTATTCACATGACTTTGGACAGTCCCCAAAATAATATTTTCATCATAATCAATTTCCATAAGCTAGTTATAACTAGCAAATATTAGCAAAAACACAATAATCAGAAAATATTATGATCAAACAACATATCTCATAGGCTCTCAAGTGTTTTTACAACCCCCACAATGAAATGTCTCACACGTCATTCCTTAGCTATTCAATTTTTCTACTTGCCAACTCAATTTTTAAGAACAACTAAACAATGCAGGTTTCAGAAAGGTGTCACAAAATATAAATCAATAACGAGCCTAAATACATGGTCATTAGTAGAATATCTCTCATCGATATCAGACACCTAATACGAGGAGTTTATTACAATGAAAACCCCATTTATAGTGCTTTACTAGTACCTCAACAATTTAATTAGAGCACTTCAATATTCATCATTTGCATCAATATATTAGACTAGATCTACTAGTGACATATGAAATAGTAGGACCAATGTTGTGTTTTTTATCAAACCATAATGCTATCAATCACCTTAGCGTATTTAGCTTTTGACGCGATGCTACATTTTTCTCCTCATCAGGTGAACAATAGGGTCATATATTACGGAAACCAAATGACCAACATGAGCATACAACAAATGACAATAACCCAAATAATGTATCTAGTCACAGGTTAAATACCAAGCCTATGATCAATTAAGGTTCTCACTTGACTTGCATTTTACTCTTTTCCCAAATACTAGAAAAGAAGGCATGAAACACAAGTCCACATACGACTCAAACATATCATGCTTTCCCAACTACAAACTGAAAATTCAGCAAAACAATCCAAAAACTAGTATGGACAGCAACATTCAACAGCTAAATGTCATAATCTACAGTATGTACACAACATACAGTAGTTCACATCATAAACAACAAGTATTACTCTAGTACTGTAAAACCGAGCATGTAAAAGTTCATAACATTATGTACATCAGTATCTTACAGCCCACAATCTGTATATGAAATATGGACACCAGCGTACAACCCAAAACAATATGTAGCAGTACATTTAGCTTTAAAGACATGTTTCAACACTTAAAACAACATGCTTTTCATTATTTCATGTAACATGTAACAACATATTCATCTTGATTCAAACATCTCCATGGGAGATACATGAGACACATTAACATGGAGACTGATACAAAATCACATATAGATCTCCAAGAACTCACAAGTTCCATTAGTCCTTTACAAGAATCAACTTATTTCACTTAGGTCGCCCAAAATATGCAAGAAAATCCAATTCTCACATACAAGATCTAATATATGGTTAAACTCAAAGCATTCAATGTTTTATCAACACAGTGGGATTCAAGATTGTGCAATTAGACATGCCTAACCTAAGAGTTGACAATTCTAGATTCAAGGCTTAAGTTCACAATCGACCTCAAGTATTAAACACATATTAACCATAACAATAGCATAGAAACTTAAAAAAGCATACAATTTAATTTTCGTATAACATGGTAAGCCACACAACAGTAGCACCAGCACCTTATGACCAAGGTTATGTCAAAGGTATCAATTTTTTACAAACTAATATAAGAGTGAAAACATTATTATCACAACATATCACCTACTGTTTAGAATATTCGATGACTTCTGTCTGAGGTGCTAACAATAATATTTTTGTCTCAGATGGACCAACCAATTAGTTCATTAGACCATAATCGACATAGTGGGCACCTTTTTTTTTTAAATAACCGCAATGCCCTTTTAACGTAACAAAAAGTGTTCCATATCGTTGTAGGATTCTTGGACCTAAGCACCAAAGTTCTCGAACTATTAGTTTCAGTTATGAAGAGCACCAAAAACGGCAAATCCGCCATTTCTTATCCGCCTAACTGTTCACGGCATACTATGAGTAAGATTTTACTTTTTTTCCTTTTTTTTTTTTTTTTTACTATTTTATCATAAACCCTAGCAACCTTTGTCTCCTATACACCTCTTTCTTCTATCTCTAACGACCACCACCGAAGTCAAGTAAGTGTCAACAAATGATAGCCATTTGACCTTCAGTACCGAAAAGCCACTACGAACCAGATCAGGAGTATCACCGGAATATATATCAATTCCCTTAATACACTAATATGCTATACATAGACTGATCATACCATCTACTTTAGTAATACAAAACATCATAACAAGCTATCAAAAAGAAAAAGAAAACACTTGAATATAGGGGAAAATGATTTAAAATAGACAAACATCAATACAAGCATGGCATCTCCGTAACACCCCAGACATCAATAGCACCCCATGTCACCACATAGATACATTATCTTAGTCCACACTCACATAACTACATATAAGTATGATCAAGCTAGCAGCTTGCAAATATAGTGGATTTATGCAATATTCACGAGACTGTGACTCTAGTCCGCATAACAAATGTGACTAATAAAATATCCTTGTACCTCAAAATGGTTTTTCATTCATGTTACAACCATTTAATTTTCAGTTTTGAACTGTAAAAAGTCCCAATTACAATGTCCACAACAGCAACAATGCATATCATATAAATATAAAAGCGAGGCTTTTAGTAATCAAATATGTGCCTACTCATTTTTAAATCAAGACAAAGTGGCCACTGTTTCCATAGGACTCAATTAAGCCTACTTCTAGAAAGGCCTAGACAAATTTATATATTTTTATTTTATTTATTATTATTATTTAATTTACTAACCTGCATAGTAAATTAAATTAGGCATTTTTTAAATATCATAAAAATATACCATGCCATTCACTTCCATAACCATAAATCCTAGACCATAAAATTACAGTAATAGCTGCGGCCACCGCCAAATTGCACCACTTCTACCGCCGTGCTTTCATGCCTCTATGCCCTGCTGCAGGTTTTTACTCTTTGATCTGACGCCCATTCAAATATCTACTTCTCTTTTTACTTCCAATTTGTCTCTTATAATAGATCAGAACAAAGTCCCCTTTTTTTCCTAATTTGCCGTTAATTTGTTTAATTTACCTTTTGATTTTGATTTCAACCACTAATTTGCCGTGATGTTATTCTTGGCAAATTGTCGTTTTTGTTGCTAGATCTGATTTTACTCTTCTTTGCACAAACTCATCTTTTAGATTATTAGAAAAATTGACTAATAACAGTAAAATACTGTAAAAATTACTGCGAGAATACTGAAATACTACAGTAAAAAATACTAAAAAAATTGCACTAATTGAGAAATAATTATCTAAACGTAGCAATCAAATAACTGTTAGGACATTGACCAATTTTCAAGCATAGCAACAAATATTGCAATTAGGAAAGTGCAATTAGAAAGATCTTACAAAATCGATAATTTGTAAAGACTACTGTCCCAAAAGACGATTTCACCACTGCTCCGGTGCATACACTATAACCAGCGGCCGTCCTCTAGGATTAACGCGATCCGATTCCTAACGTGCACTCGTTAATTACCGGGTAGGAGTGTCTTGAACTTTGCCCAAATTTTAGGAGAGAGAAAAAACCAAGAGAGAGAGAGAGACTAAGAGGCTTAGAGTGTATATCTTTGGTTGTTATAGTTAATTGCATATATATAGCGTAGAAAACAGTAACATGCATTAAAAAAAGGGTGCAATGAATTCCAACGGCTATAAACGGTAACAAGCATTAAGTCATTGGTTGTAATAAATTCCAATGGCTATAAACGGGCGTAATAAATTTCAACGGCTATATTATCATTTAATTCCCAATAGTCACAATTTTAATGACCCTAAACTGCTAATAGCGGTAAACAGTCAATAAATAGACACGGTTAAACTATTTTCTCATAACACTAATGTTTGGCTTGTATCATTTTTTCAACAACTACCTCACCTCTCTCCTATCACGTTGCTCCCTCTCTTTCTCCTTCTCTCTCTCTCACTCACGATTGAAGGTAATTTAATTCTTGTATTTTGCAATTAAAATTAATTTTTTAATTTTTATTGTATTTTAGTTGTTATTATTTATATTTAGGGTTTTGTTTTGAGGGGGAAAGTGAAAGGTTGAGAAATTAGGGCTTTTGGTTTGAAAACCTTAAGTTATCAATTGATTATTAAATTTGTGTGATTAGGGAAGTCTTCTAGGTAGGGCTTGCAAAATTAGACACAACATGGAGATAGCGGATTCCAGTCGAAGGTATTGAAGCTGGGTTGAATTTGGGTTTACCCCTTTAACCCGTTTAGGTAATTAGATTGAATTTGGGTTTGGCCACTGTAACCCGTTTTCGACATGCTTAACTTGGTTACATAGTTATGTCAGGTATTTGAGAGATATACTCTTGTTATTATATATAGTTTTTCTTATAAACTATCTCGTCTAAAATAATTGGAACTATTTTCAATAATGCTAATCTGATAATTTAGTTTAATAATTATAAATATGTCATGCTAATTTAATAATTTGATCTATTTTATAGCCTACAATATTGAGGCATATTATTGACATGTTTGTAAGTTAACAAACTAGCATTTAGTGAAAAAAAATCACCTTAGATAAGTCAGTTTCATTATTCTTCAATTTTAACTTATTGTTATTAGTTGGCATCAATGATAGGAATTACTCGCGATCACCACTTGAATTACATGTGATCACCATAGGAATTACCGGTGATCACCACAGGAATTACCCGTGATCACCGAACAAATTATCTGCAATCACCACAGGAATTACTTGTAGTCTCCACTGGAATTACCCTCGTTCACCAAACAAATTATCTGCAATCACTACAGAAATTACCCGCGATCACTACATGAATTACCTGCAGTCTCCATTGGGATTACCCACGATTACCAAAGGAATTACCTGCGGTAGACACAGGAATTACGCTCGATCGCAATAGCGGAATTTCCCGTGATCACCAAAGGAATCACTTGTGATCACCACATGAATTTCCTGCAATAACTGTTGAAATTATCCGTAATCACTAAAGAAATTACCCGCAATAACCACAGGAATTATCTGCAATTACTTTAGGAATTACCCGTGATCAGCACAGGAATTACCCATGATCACCACAGGAATTACCCATGATCACCACATAAATTATCCACTTTCACCAGAGGAATTACCCGTAATCACCACAGAAATTACCTGCAATTACTATAGGAATTACTTGCAATCACCATAGGAATTACTTGCGATCACTATAGGAATTATTCACGATTACCATAGGAATTACTCTTAATCACCACTTGAATTGAATTACCCGCTATCACCATCAGAATTACTTGCGACCACCATAAGAATTACTCGTAATGGATTCAACTTCACTACTTGCCTCTTTCTAACAACTATTTAGATTCGATTACTTGTACTCATTTCGAACCAAAAATTCATTCAAATTGCTAAAAAATTTTAAATCCTCAAAAAACACGGTATAAAATTTACAAAGTATTGACGACCGTAATTGACAATTTTAACTCCCAAATATTTTGTTTCTCCATGCACTCAAAAGCAAACGTGAAAATGGATAAATCTCTTCTTGTTTTCATTCTCATTCAATCTTTCTATTACTTATGCGGATTTTATTCAACTCATTCTATATTATTATTGCTACATCACTAAGTTTTTGTTGAATTGTACAAAAAGGAAATCAAAAAATAACTATTGAACTACTTTAATTTTATCATAAAAAGAGTGCCTAAGGAACCTAATATTAACATTTGGTGCAGTCCCAAGTACTAAAAAGAAAAATAAAATAAAATTATTTTGTATTAAAGAATAAGTAAATGGGGCACACAGAAATCCTAATCCAATACAATCAAAATAAAAATTTTAAAATAAGCATAAAGAACAAATGAAACTCACCAGAAAAGTAGTATAGCAATTAACGTAAAGACTAGTAATGAGACATATTTAGATTTGTGAATTCTAATTGTTACGTATAAACTTGCCTGTCTTGCCCCTATGAAATCATATCTTCATCAAATCGGTTAAAATTTTAACTGACATCAAAAGTATTAGTATAATATATTCGATTTACTCCAATTTATATTTATCCTAGCCTAAGGGCACTTATGTAATTTTATTCTTTTCTTTTTTCTAAGTCTAAGCAACCCTATTGGGTATGCTTCCTAAACCAACCTCTGACATGGTATTAGAGTGTACTACACCCTAAAAAAAATAATAATAACCTTCTCTTCCCCAGAAAAGAAGACCCTAGCTCCGTGCTGCTATTAGCGGCGCCGTCATCTTCTCCTTCCCTTCTCCGTTGACTCTCTTTGACCATGGTGCACAGTTCATGGTTTAGGCTCGTATCAATGGCTGCATCGTCTTCCTTCCCTTCCCTCTCCAACACCGATGCTTTCCCTCCCTTGTCCCCGGCTCCGGCTGGTGCTTCCCGGCCGTCCGTCGTTCAACCGCCACCACTCACCACCCATGCGCATCCCTCCTCCTCTCTCCCGGCGCCTATCTCCTCTCCTTACACGCATGGGTTCTCCCTCCCTACCTCAAACTTTTCTAGTGGCTATTCTAGTCCCACACCGGTAACTTCGATTACTGGTAACGTCTCCTTCGGGTATAATCTTGGATCCTCTTTTTGTCCCTTAAATTTTCCCAATTACTCCACAACTGCCTTGACTGGCCCCCCTACTGGGTCCCCCTTTCTGCTACCGGGGTCCTCTTCCCCCTTCCTCGATTACAAGCCTGATCACAGTTAAACTAAAAAATCCCACAGATTATAATACCTGGCGAGAACAAGTTTCTATGGTTCTCCGGGCTCATCAACTCATGGTTTTCGTTGATGGCTCGCTTCCCTGTCCTCCTAGTCAAATTCAATCACCTATGGGACAATATCTCTCAAATCCTGACTCCACCTGGTCCTACATAGATCAGAGTATTAGGGCTTGTCTATCCGCCTCTCTTGCCCGTCCTGTGCTTAACGATGTCATCCATCACCCCACCTCCCGGGACATATGGAATGCCCTAGCCAAGCGTTTCCGAGACCACTCTCTTGCCAAAGAATTTGACCTTCGCTCACAACTTGTCACCTTACGCAAAGACAATAAATCAATGACTGCTTATCTTACTGAACTCAAAACAATAGCCGGTGATCTTACAACCATCGATTCTCCAGTCTCTAACCGTGAGCTCATGCACTACGCGCTCTTTGGTTTGCCACCGGAGTATGCGCATTTCAACACCTTCACCCATTATTCTTCTCGTGACCTTCCTTTTGAACAACTCAAGACTGTGCTACTGGATGAAGAAGCCGCTTTATCACGGATTTAAGCACGCACCACCATTGATCATGGACATGCTATTTCCGCCATCGGGTCCCCTTCGAATGTCTCAGGTAAGGGTAGGGGCCGTGGAGGTCGTGGTAGTAAAGGTCGTGGACGCAACTCCAACCGCAATGGGAATTCTGGAGGTTGTGGTGGCAACCATTGTCAGCTGCATCATCCACAAGGAACAGGTATGGTTACTATTGGTGGTCTCCCCCGCATCAACAGCCTTGGGTTCGCAATACAGGTACGAATTCTTTTCTGCCTCATGATGGTATTCTCAATGCTGGCCCCCTGGTTTGTCAGATTTGTCACCAATCAGGTCATACTGGCTCTTTGTCCTCATCGCTATGTCATCACTAATTTGTGTCAATCCCTTTCGGCCATGTCCATTAATGACTTAGCTGATCCTACCTGGTACCCTGACTCAGGAGCGTCTAACCATATGACTTCCAACTCGGGTATTTTAACCAAACCCACTATTTATAATGGTTCAAAGTTAATTCAAGTTGACAATGGTTCTCTTTTACTTGTTACTCATGTTGGTTTTTCAAAAATTCGGACCAAATCGCGTGACTTGCTACTTCCCAATGTTATGTTGGTTCCTGATCTTACTTACAACATGCTGTCTATTAAACAGTTGTGTTGTAATAACCACTATGTCATGAAATTTGATTCATCTTCATTTTGTGTTAAGGATAAGGCTACAGGGATGCCCCTCCTTAGGATACACAATGAAGGGCCTCTTTATGGATTCTCTCCGCACAACACTAGACTTTTAGCATGGACGGTTCCTAGTGAGCTTTGGCACAGGCGCTTAGGTCATTTAGGAAGTTCTATTTTAGATACATTACGAACTCGTTGTTTGATTTCTTCTATTTCTAGTGCTAATTCTACTAAACATTGTCATGCATGTTGCTTAGGTAAGTTGCGTCGTTTACCATTTACTTACGTACTGCTACTGCACCTTTACAATTAATACATTCAAATGTTTGGCAGTCTTCTATTTTGTCTGATTCTTCTTTTCTCTACTACGTGCTCTTCATTGATGACTTTTTGCATTTTACTTGCCTTTGCCCGATGCTGCGGAAAGATGAAGTTTACTCCATCTTTTCTGACATTAAAGTCCTTGTTGAAAATCAATTTAATGCCCACATCAAATGTTTTCAAAGTGATGGAGGTCGTGAGTTTGACAATCGGTCCATGTCTACCCTTTGTTGCACTTACAATATTCACTTTCGCCTTTCCTGTCCTGATACTCCACAACAAAATGGGGTAGCGGAATACAAGCATTAACATTTAAGTGAAATAGTATGGACCCTATGTGCCTTCCGCCTAAGTTTTGGGCTGATGCTGCTTGTACAACATGTTAAATTATAAACTGATCGACTACTCCAAATTTACAAAATTTCTCTCCTTTTGAAAAGCTTTATCACACGGCGCCCGATTACAATTTTTTTGGGGTGTGCATGTTATCATAACATCACATCCTGTACTCCTCATAAATTAACCCCCGCGCTCCATCCCCTACGTCTTCATTGGGTATGCAGGTTGGTACAAGGGCTATCATTGTTTGGACCCCACTACAGGTCGCATTCATATTAGTCGTCATGTACATTTTATTGAGCATTTATTTCCCTATCATGATTCGATCTCTAGACACACAGCGCCGATGCCAAATGCACTAGTGGATGTTCCTCTACTGAGTCCGCTTCTAACATATTCTTCCACCCTGGTCCCGCCCTTTCCACTGATACCGGCGGGAGCCAAGGGTGTCTCCACCGGACCACCAAATACTAGTGTTCGTGATACCCCCAAGGCAGTAGGAGAGAAACTTGGGTCCGGTTCTCCCTTTTTAAACCTCACTAAAAAACCTTGAAATAATATGTGATACTTATATATACTAACTTCGTGAGTTGGACTTAAAGGTCGAATAAACTTTAGCATATATGAAAAATGTTTTTTTTTAATGATACATTTCTTAACTTACTTTTGCTCCGTATATAACAGCCTGGCAATTGGCAAGGCGGCCACGCATAATGACTACTCGCTAGAACTTTCTGAACTTCTTCCCTGAGGAGAACACACATCTGGTCACTTTATATATTAAAATATTAATTAACATTTTTAATTTTATATATAGAGAGAGAGAGAGAGGTGTTATAATTAAAGTATTATAGAATAAATTACCAAAGTGACATATTTTGCAAAAAAAATTATCAAAATGGAATAGTTGAAAAAATATTTACTAAAATGGCACACTTTACTGTAGCATCAATAGGAAACGCCGTTTCAAACGGCGTTCGTTGATCGGTCGGAGACGTTACATGTCGAACACCGTCAGAAACGGCGTCCCTTAGCCGTCTCTGACTGACGTCCGTACGCGCACAGTAATTTTTCCGTGACCTGCTTTTTTTTCCCTCCATTTTCATCTTCTTCTTCAACCTACTCTTCTTCCTCCATTTTCATCTTCTTCGTCCCCTTCATCTTCACTTTTACCTCTATAAATACCACCAATTTCTTTAATATTTTTCACAACATCTTCTTTATCCCCTTCATCTTCACTTTTACCTCTATAAATACCACCAATTTCTTTAATATTTTTTACAACACTCAATTACTTAAATACATCTTTCAACTTATTATCCTCTCAAAAAAAACTTCCAATCTCCACTTCATTTTCACAGTTATGTAAGTCGTTATTATTGTCATTTTTAAATTTGTTAATACTTTTATATTATAATGTCATATTATTTTGTACGAATTTGTTATTATAGTAATATTATTAGATTGATTAGTAAAGTTAATATAGTGATTATAATATATATAATAGCAAATTAAAAAATTTATATTGAAAAAATTATTAATTGTATATTTTATGTTATATTTCAATATATTCTTAATTTTTTGTAGCTTATATTATTTTTCAGTGTTAAACTTTATTATATGGCAATTTTAACTGTTTGTGATACCTTTATGTATTTAAAATATTTTGTAGATATTTAAATTCTATATTTTAACTATATTTTGAGCAATTTAGAGATGTAAATATTATCAGAATTGTCAGAAAAAATATTATCTGACATGATTATAGAATATAAAGTAAATTACAGAAAATTTCATTGACCTTGACTTCAAAAATAGAAAACCCCCTCTCAAATAACTTTTGAAATTTTTTTCACTTTGCCCCCAAATTATGTTTTATCTCATAATATTTTTTTCTTAAAATTTAAAAATAATTATATTTTTATTAATATCAAAAATTTTCTTAATTTTTTTTGCTAAAAATATAAAATATTAAATTTTTGTCTAATAATATAGAATATATTTTATTAGGTTTGTTTAGTAATATTAATGTAATAATTACAATATATATAATGGTATATTATAAAATTTATTTATGAATATAATATTAAATAAGAGGTTGCTAGAATATATTATATATAATAGTATATCATAAAATTTATATTTTATTTCAATGTAATATAACACAATTAATACTCACTTATTATTGAGTACATGATTATTAGAATGTTATATATATTACAAATTTTGTAAATGTTTAAATTCTATATTTTGAGCAATTTAGGGATGTAATTTTATTTTTTATGTGTATTACGATTATTTTAAAATTATTCGAATTTATAAGACATTAAGAATTTTTAGAAAAACTATTATATTATTCATATAATATAAAATTTTTATACTATAAATACAATTTAGACATGCAATTTAGAATTTTTAATATAAAATTGAATAAGAGGTTGCTATAATAATTTATTTGTTATTATGAAAAAATGTGTGAGAATAGAATGATTATAAGTAGAATTAAAAATAATTAGAAAACGGTAATTTTGATAGAAAAATAAGGGACATTGTATGTTTTATATTATATGAATAATACAGAGTTAATATATTGCATTTCTTAGTTTGATATAATATTGTTAGATACTCTGTAATATTATTAATATTACATTGTATGTTTTTAATTGAGACTCAGCCTACAAATTATGGCGTGCAACATAGTCACAGTGTTGTGTCATTATGATAGAGATGCGGTGCAAACTGTTGATGGTGTTGATTACACGGGTGGAAGGCAGTTTATACTTAGGGTGCAGTCTGGAATTTCTCTTCCAGATTTGAAGGAAATGATGCATGAATTTACTGGCTGGGATCATAACACAATTGATATTGCGATTACATGGAGAATGTTGTTATCTCATAATCCTATGCGATACACACCTATTGAGATCGTTTGTCCAACGGCATTGAGGTCTATGTTCGAAATGGCTTTAGAAAATAGGGCAACATACATAGAATTGTATGTAACTGCTGTGAATGTTGCGGGAAGAGCTCAACATCGTGTGTCGCATACTGTAGTTGAGGCATCTAGAGGTCCAATGGTGGGCGTTTCACTGGTTGCTGGAATGGTTGCAAACGAAAGCACAACCATGTTTGATAGGGCTTATGCCAACAATGATTCCGAGGCATCCGATGGAGATGCAGATCTGGGGTTGGACGATGACGAGGATGAACTACATGATAATGACGATGGTGCCAGGCCTTCATTTGCCCAAGCTCGCGTTCCTGAATTCGAAGATGTCTCTTGGGCAGACCAGGCAGTATGTTCTGACTGGGAGGAAAGTAGAAGAATTCGGTCAACGGGAACTATCTTAGAGGAGGGACAAGTGTTCCAAACGAAGGAAGAATTAGTCAATGCAGTTAAGGAGTGGCACATAAAAAACAAGCTTGAATATATAGTGCACCGTTCGAAGCCTACTTACGTAGCCCTAAGGTGCGTGCAAGCACCACAATGCAACTGGTATCTACGTGGGGCGCTCAAACAAAGACTAGGGGCATTTGAGATTTCGGTTTTGAGGGGGCCACATACATGTTCTACCACTGTATTGGCAGAAGATCACCGTGCCTTGACATCAAATTTTGTTGCAACTATGGTGTCTCCTATTGTGACTGCTGATCTTAAAATGAATATTGCAGCAATTCGAGCAACAGTACAACAACAACATGGATACAACATTTCGTATCGGAAGGCATGGATAGCAAAACAGGAAGTGATTGAGCGGTTGTTTGGCTCCCATGAGGATGCATTTCCGATGCTACCTAAGCTACTCACTGCATTGCAACAGTCAAATCCAGGCACTATTGTCGATTGGCAATATAAAAGCGTGGTGGGAGATGAGGCAATCTTTTGTGGAGTTTTTTGGGCTTTTGGTGCATCTATTGAGGGATTCAAGAGTTGCCGTCCACTTATTAGTATCGATGGTACCCATTTATATGGGAAATATATGGGGAAGCTGCTGGTAGCTGTCGCATTTGACGCTAACAATGGTATATACCCGTGTTTTGCTCTTGTAGACCAAGATGATGCATGGAGTTGGGGTTGGTTCCTGTTTTGTCTGCGTACATATGTGACTGGCGATCGCCAGCCGATATGTATTATATCTGATCGACATGCTGGCATCAAGAATGGGATGTCAATCATTTGGCCTGAGCCTGAAGAGCAGCATCGTTACTGCACTCGCCACCTTGTTAGTAACTTCAATCACAGATTTAAAAACGCTACAATGAAGAAGAAGTTGAGTGAGATGGCGAGGGAACCTTCTAGGAGGAAGTTTGATGCTTTGTATTACCATTTTATACACGCCAGTGATGAGATCAGAGAGTGGATTGAACGGAGCCTAAAGAACGTTGGGCACTTTCGTATGATGGTGGTTATCGCTATGGCAACATGACCACTAATATATCGGAAGTGTTCAATAACGTTTTGAAAGTGGGGCGAGCCCTCCCACTAACTGCCCTTGTGGAGATGACATTTTATCGATGCAATAAACATTTTGTCAATCGCAGGGATGTGGCCGGGGCATATTTTTCACAGGGTCTTTTATGGCCGCCGAAAGTCTTCGCTGAAATAGAACTTGCCACCTTGAAATCAAGAAGACATACAGTGACATTGTTTGATCGAAACACTATGGAGTTCCAGGTAACAACTCCGAGTAGGCAGACTGAATCAGGATACAGAAGGGAGACTCGCCATACTGTAACGCTGAACGAATGGAGTTGCACTTGTGGTACATGGCAACTGTTTCATCGTCCATGCTCACATGTGATGGCATGTTGTACCGCTTCTCAGCTCGAGTTCGGACAATATGTTGATCCATTTTTAAGCCTTGCCATGTATGCAAGTGCGTATGCTCCATTGTTTCACCCCCTTCCCGATCAGTCTCTATGGCCGGAGTACATTGGACCTATAGTGGTTGCAGATCACACAAGGTGGAGGCATGGTAGAGGACGGCCACGCTCAACCCGACTACATAACAAAATGGATGCAAGGGAGGGCTTGTCCAAAAATAAATGTAGCATATGTAGTAAAAAGGGGGCATAATAAAAAAAACATGTCCTGATAGACAGCAATAATGTTGTACTTAGGTTCATACTTGCATTTGATGTATTATTTACTGTAATTACATAATAATAATAAATATAATTTCTTTCTTGTGTTGTGCTTGATAAGAATGCTGTAATATGTGTAATTTTAGTGTTAGCCCCTTGGTTACTATTTTCAGTTTTTTTAGAGATATGGTAAGAACACTAGGAGGACATGCTTCGACTTCGACCTCGACTACTCGGTATGGTGAGCAAAATCCAGGTCCAGATGACAGGTCTGTGTTGCGTCTTCAGGAGCATCATCGATCGGAGGATGTTTGGAATGAAAGGGTATGCTGTTAATCGATATTTTTCATATAATTTTGAGTTATAATTATTCAAATAGTTGATTAATATATTTAATGTCTTTGTGTTACAGGGCAATGATGAGATCAGGGTGAGGATTCACCATCCATCAACCCTTCGCCCACAAATACGACCTTATGTCGTACAAGCTGGATTCATTGGAGTGGCCCAAGTAGGTCACATCCAGATTGATAACGCATTGGTTGGGGCTTTATTAGAGAGGTGGAGGCGGGAGACCATACATTCCACCTACGTGTTGGTGAGATGACACCAACACTGCAGGATGTTGCCGTTTTACTAGGTCTACGTATAGACGGTCGAGCAGTCACTGGTAGCACTACCTACAATTGGCAGGACCTCTGTCATTATTCATTAGGTGCAGCCCCCCTAGAATCAGCATTAAAGGGTAGCCTAGTAAGAAGTACATGGTTGGCACAACTTTGTGCACAAGCCCCCCCACCTTACGCCGATGAGCAAGTGTTGTTACAACACGCCAGACGCTACATCCTTAATTTGTTCGGCTCCCTGTTGTTCACCAACAGCACTGGTAGTTGGACATCAATGGTCTATCTTCCATTGCTTGAGACGATGGAGGGGTGTAGTGAGTACAGCTGGGGGTCAGCTGTTCTTGCCAATCTATACAGACAAATGTGCCAGTGTTGCATGGCAGGCCGCGCCCAAATCGGCGGGTGTGTTTTATTGCTCCAGGTATGGACGATCACTTATATTAATGTTTAATTCTTTAATGTATTAAATCCCTAATTCGTATGTGCCATTGCATGTGTAGTTGTGGTCATGGGAACATTTACATATTGGTCGACCGTTTATATCCGCGCCCCGTCCACTTCCACCTGCAGTCAATGATCTGTTGCCGCCTTTGGGATCTCAGTAAGGAAAAATATTTTGTACATCTTGATTTAATGAATATATAATATTATGTATGTATTAAAATAATTTATTTTGTACTTGATCAGCTGGGTTGAGTCCTTGACATTCCGCGAGAATCCAAGGCAATGCCAATCCTTCTATAGGGACCAACTTGATATCCAAGAGCCACATCAGGTATATACATAAAAACAGACACAATTATATATTGTTAATATTTAATGTAATAACTAAGTTATTTTACCTGCACTTAGGTTCAATGGACGCCTTACAGGCAATCTCGGTTAAGCACCTTGCCAGCAATTTGTATCGAGGGTCGTCATATCTGGTGATTTCAGGGACCAATGATATGCTTTGGCATTGTAGAGCTGCATTGCCCTGATAGAGTATTGCGTCAGTTTGGATTAACGCAACATATCCCGGATCACATCGACACCCTTGACTCCTTGCACAATGCATCTCGTTCGGGCAGGTGGGACGAGAATTGGGAGGTCTACCATTCAAACTGGATCGAGGTATGGAATACACGAATGGATTATATCGCCAACGTACGTCACCCTCCTACATCGCCTACAGATTACATGTGTTGGTACAACTCTATCACTAGGCGTTATATAGTACGGCGTGAAGTGCATATTCAGCGTCTATCCCGGCTTCGTTATGATCCAAGTGGCAACCACATTCAACGTGTGGTAAGCACTTTTACAACATTTGTCTCCTTACTTATTCCACAATATGTTTCGTTAACATTTGAATGTACTATTTTCTAGGTCGATGTTCTTAAAAAGCATGCTAAAATGGCAGTTCAAAGGATACGTAATACTGTTGGCCACACTGTAGAGTCTGTCTCTACAGAATGGCTAACTACTTGCAGTACCGCAATAGATGTTGCTGGTGAACGACATCAATTTGAACAGGCTATGCAAGAAGAAGAGTTTGACTACCGTTCATTTGGTGCTCCACCCTCACAGCATCTTGGTGAACCTCCAGAAGGAAGTAGACGTGAACGTCCGCGACATAGTTTTCCAGTTCATATGGAAGGTTCACCCTCACAGCATCGTGGTGAACCTCCAGAAGGAAGTAGACGTGAACGTCCTCGACATAGTTTTTCAGTTCATATGGAAGGTTCACCCTCACAGTATCGTGGTGAACCTCGTCGTAGATCGACGTCACGTTTTGTACCATAACTTACGTTATTTATATTTTGTAATCTATTATTACAGTGCATTTTTTCCTTTTTTATTACTTTATACATTAAATAATGTAACTCTACTAAATTTTTTTTCTACTTTATTTTATCATTTTATTGTTAATTAAGTTAGGAGGATTGTTAATTTTTTCTACTTTACTTTTATACAAAGGCCTGTCGGACGCCGTCAGAGACGGCTAAGGGACGTCGTTTCTAACGGCGTCCGTACGTCGTTTCTGACGGCGTCCGACATGTAACGTCTCCGACCGATCAACGAACGCCGTTTGAAACGGCGTTTCCTATTTATGCTACAGTAAAGTGTGCCATTTTGGTAAATATTTTTTCAACTATGCCATTTTGGTAATTTTTTTTGCAAAATATGCCACTTTGGTAATTTATTCAGTATTATATATCCAATTATTATAATATACAGTAAAAACCATTTAATAACATAATAATAAATTTTAAACAGAGGCTAAAATAGGGAGCTTCTTGTATGTTTTGATATCAGGTTAAAAAACTAATTAAAGCAATGACAATAACTACTGGCTTACTTGGTTGTATGTTTTGAGAATAATTTTTTAGACTATTTATATTTTAGTGCGTTGATATTTTTTAAAATAATAAAAAGAATTCTAATCTTTTTAAATTAATCAAAATACTCTTAATTTTTTATTGTATTACTCCGGCCTCGGGTGACCCTGGTGCCTTAGGTCCTGCCGCTTCCATCGGTTCCCCTACCCGGTTAGGGGGTGGGGTTCCTGCCCCCTAGGGTGGCTCTCTTGTGACTTCTTCGGATGGTCCTTTGGTGTCTACCCCGCACCACCTAGTCTGGCCCCGGTGTCTAATGTGCACCCCATGCGTACTCGCCTCAAGGATGGTATACACAAGTCTAAACACGTCTTGTCCCTTAACTCAATTGTAGTGGTTTAGGAACCTACTTGTTTGTCCCAGGCTGTCAAAAATCCTCAGTAGCAGGAAGCCATGGCTAAGGAATTTAACGCACTTCTTCAAAACCAGACGTGGGACCTTGCTCCCCAGTCACCATCTCAGAATGTAGTTGGTAGCACTTGGAAGTATAAGGTTAAGTATAAACCCGATGGTTCAGTTGATAGCTTCAAGGCTCGACTTATTGCCCAGGGTTTCCATCATCGCGAAAGCCTTGACTACTTTGAAACTTTTAGCCCTGTTGTAAAACCTACTACCATCAGGTTCATACTTGTTATAGTAGTCACACACAAATGGTTCATTTGCCAACTTGACGTTAAAAACGCATTTTTACATGGGTTTCTAAAAGAGGAAGTGTACATGCGACAGCCTCCAGGGCTCATTCACCCTCAGCTCCTCATGCACGTGTGTCGCTTGCGCAAGGCCTTGTATGGTCTTAAGCAAGCGCCTTGAGCTTAGTTTCATAGGTTCAGTACGTTCCAATACAGTCTTGGGTTCTACTGTAGTAAGGCTGATCCATTCTTATTTATACACCGCTCTCCCACTAGCATAGTATGTCTCCTCTTGTATATGGATGACATTATCCTCACTGGTTCTAACTCCGCTTTGCTTGGTCGTCTCATCGCCTCTCTGTCCACCCTGTTTGCAATGAAGGATCTTGGCTCACTTCAATATTTCCTTGGCATTGAAGCCAAACGCACTCCACATGGCCTCTTTCTATCCCAACATAAATACACTCTTGATCTTCTTGATAAGCATGACATGCTTGAGGCTAAACCTATACAAACTCCCTTACCGGCCTGGGTTCAACCATCGGCGACTGACCGGACTTTCTTGTCTGATTCGACCGAGTTTAAAAGTGCGGTGGGTGCTCTCCAGTATCTTACCATGATCCGTCCTAATATATCATATGCAGTTAACCGTGTGTCTCAGTTCATGCATGCTCCTACTATGTTCCATTGGCAGATTGTGAAGCTTATTATGCTCTACCTTAAGCTCATGCCCAATCATGGCCTTACCAGTACTCCGGGGTCCTGCACCATAGTCTCTACTTATGCTGATGCTGACTTGGGTGGATGCCCTAATACACGTTGTTCCACTACAGCGTTTGCCTTGTTTCTCGACCCTAACCTCATCTCTTGGAGTGCAAAGAAGCAACCCATGGTTGCTAAGTCCTTCATTGAATCCGAATATCGTACTGTTGCTAAGGTTGTTGATGAATGTGATTGGATCCGATATCGCATGCTTGATCTGGGTTTACATCACTCTGGCCCAATTATCGTCTAATGTGATAATGTTTCTGCTACCTACTTGTCTGCTAACCCCATTTCCAATGACCGTAGCAAACATGTTGACGTGGACTTTCATTATGTTTGTGAGAAGGTTGTTAAGGGTGACATCCAGGTTCGGTATACACCCTAGCACCAAACAAGTTGCTGATATCTTCAACAAAGGGTTGGCTGGCGATCGCTTCCGCTTCCATAAGGCTAATCTTTACGTTTGTCCCCCACACACAGATTGAGGGGGCGTATTAGTATAATATATTAGATTTACTTCTATTTATATTTATCCTAGCCTAAGGCTTCTTATGTAATTTCATTCTTTCTGTTTCTTTATAAATATAAGTCTCAACAATCTTATTGGGTATGCTCCCTAAACCATCCTCTCACAAAAAGAATTCCAACTTAATTCTTTCAGTATTAAAAATTTGAGGTTAAAAAAAAGAGTACAATTATCCAAATGTAAAAAAGAAAATCAAATATAAAATTGAAATATTAAAAAATTAAAAATTTATATAATAATAATCAAATTCAATAAACTGACTATTAGATAGTTGGTCTAAACCTTATGTACAATCATAACTTGATATCAAGGTGTAGGTCTATTTTTCAAGTATACAAGATTTTAAATCATATTCAAATCAAATCTCTTTAATCTAAAAAAAAAAAAAATTAAAAACAAAAAAATAGAATCTAAATCAATTTTTGTTAAGAATTTTTTTTAATTAAAAAAGGATCAATATTCATAATTTATACTAGCCGTTTCCCGTGCGATGCACGGCCAACTCTTGTATTTTGTATGATTGAATTATTTATAAAATATAACTATTTTAATTAATATATTTGATCAGTTAATTTGTTAAATATTGTGCAAATTTGTCAAACTTTTGGACTATTAATTACTCAAATAAAGCGAAGTGTCTCATATAATAGATTCTTTGATATTTGGCAAAAGATAATAAACAATATCAAGTTATACCTAATTTTTATGAAACATATTGACACATTAATGTCAAATAACAATGTTGATTTTAACAGTGCCCTCAATGAACTTTAACAATTTGATTTTCACAATTGTAATATAGTCATGAAGTACTATATTTTAAAACAATAAACAATATTCTTTTATTCTAGGAATTGGTATTCAAGACACATATATTTTATATGTTGAGAGACGATTCACATATAATAATATGCAAAAAATATTTCACAACATAAATCTCAAGGTACATTAATGTAAGAATATTCCAAGTAGATGCCAATTCTTGCTTAAATGTGAATTCTTAACCACTTAAATCACAAAAAAAAAAAGAAGCCAAAACAATAGATATATAAATTGACATGTTCAATAGTAAGAAGCTTTAAAAATTCGAGATTCGTCTCCATATATAGACTTTGTTGAAGATAATTACTAAAATGACTCTTTCTTTATTCACTGAACCAGTAGTACATCTTCATTCGCTGGATTGTTATAATTAGGATGGAAATCAAAATATGAGATTTACAATACTTGAATATAGTATAGTCTATACATAAATAGTGATAATAATTTCAAATAATAATAGCGGTTAAAACGAAAAAAAACTACAAATAGTTATGTTCTGTGCAGTTAACAAATAGTGGAAAAGTGTAGTTTTCTTTTACATTAGTTATTTTTAATTGCTATTTTTTTCTTTTATTTACATGTAATTATAAGTACTACCTTTGTTTGAAAAAATAAATTTTTTTGTAGAAGTAAATTTCTGTCAAAAATATTTTTTATGTTATAAATTATATTCTTTCTCAATTTTTGTGATTTAATATTTTTAATCCATTGATTTTTTTAGATAAATAAATAGAATATACAAAATTTTTTATTAAAAAAATAATTTACTTATATTTTTTAGGTTTGTTAGACCTTTGTTAAGAAAATTTAAACAAATCTAGTATACTCAGATATCAATTTGTTAGGAAAAAAATCTTAATGCGAAAGCGTAAACCCTGGTAACTTGATTCGATTCAAATAATATAACTCACGTAAAACGAGAAGTAAACAAATATGGAGAAAGAAAGAACAAAACAAGAACACACAATATTTACGTGAAAACCCCTCTACAATCGAGAGGGCAGAAAACCACGGGCGAAGATGAAAATTCTTTATTAACTAAAAGGAAGAATTACAACGTCACTTCCCAGAACGAGATATATAGAAGAATTAGAATCACTCCCTCTGAACTCTCGTAGCACTCGAATATCTTGGAGGAATTACAAAATCACCTCTTTTTCTTAATGGCGGCTCACCACACTTTTCATTGGATTTGAATTGGAGAAACTTCTCACCAAATAACCGAACCCTAAGCCCTTATTTATAGAAAATAACTAGGGCCGGCGCAACAGGCTTCCGATCGATCGGGAACACCCGATTGATCGGCACTCAAAATTTCCAAAACACTCCGAATCTTTCCTTAAATCACCCGATCGATCGGCATTCCCTCCCGATTGATCAGTGACCACACGGCAGCCCCATATAAAATAAAACAAGTAATTTGAGACATAACCTAACAAATCTCCACCTTGGCTCAAATTACATACATAAAAGAATTACCTCCACCTTCTCCACAAAACCCCCACGCACGGGGTTAACACAACAAAGTACGAAACCTAACCGTGCGAAGCTTGAACTTCCTGTTAGGTAGAAACTGAGTGAACATATCTGAGAGGTTATCAGCAATGCCAATCTTCTTCTCTGAATTGGCTCTTGACACATCAACTGAAACAGCCACCCGCTGCTGAACTGTGTTACTGAACTGAACTTCCTCTGGCTTACTCACCTGACCTAAATCACAAACAACTGATGACATCTTCTGTGGAGATAACAATAATGAAAACTCACCAAACGTGACACGACTCGTCAGAAATTGTTTGAAGAGAAAACCTTTCTGCTTCACATAAAGCCCTTGTTCACATATCAGCAGTCCTCTGGACTGACCAAACAAAGAGCCCCTCACACTGTGCTCAGACAGACACCTATCACCTGAACGATCCAATCTCAAACATCCTAAATTTTTGATATCTGGTTCTGTCAACAACAATGATGATGAATATACTGCAACAGATCTAACAAATGTGGAACTGACAAGCTCATACAACGTACCTGACCTTCTGCCCTTCATAATTGTCAATGCACCCTTAACGACCTTCAAAACTCCACCTTCAGCTGTGTACCTGTACCCTTTAGACTTAAGAGTACCCAAAGAGATGAGATTTTTCTTCAAATCAGGAACATGACGAACATCGCCCAAAACCCTGATAATGCCATCAAACATCCTAAAAAGAATTGTTCCTATACCCAAAACTTTGTATGGATTATCATTACCCATCAAAGCAACTCCATCTCGAACAGACTTGTATGTGGAAAACTAATCCCGGTTGGGATAGACATGATAGGAGCAACCCGAATCCAAAAATCAACTATCTTTCAAGTTGAACTGAGGTTCAGACACAGACAATAGAAAATTTTCATTCTCACCATTCACAACACTAGCTGCTATGGATCTCTGGTCAGACCTGTTATCTGCTTCTAATTTTCTCTTAAGCTTATAACAGTCTTTCTTAATGTGCCCTTTCTTACGACAGTAGTTACAGGTTAGGTCTTGATACCTAGACTTAGACTTGTTTCCACTATAATCATACTCGGTTCTCCCCCTCACAAATAAACCACTACCTAAGTTATACACAGAGTCAGATAATTCCCTATCTACTCGTTCTTTACTCAGTAGGTTTCTCTTAACTTCATCAACAGATATGGTTTGTCTACCCCCATAAATCATGCTTTTGACAAAACCCTTATATGAAGTAGAGAGAGAACATAACAACAACATTGCCTGGTCTTCATCCTTAGGAACATCATCCAATTCTTTCAAATCTTGAATAATTGAATTAAATTCACTGACGTGGTTCTTAAGTGACGTACCTTCTAACATACGAAACGTGAATAACAGGCGCTTAACTGTGAGTTTGTTGGAGACAGACTTGAAACAGAACATATCCTGCAATTTCTCCCACAACTCCTTAGCAGTCTTCACTTCCAGGACTTCTGTCAAAACGTCATCGGTAAGACACATCTGAATTGCTGTGAGCGCCTTCTCATCCAACTCCTCCCATTGTGCTTCTGTAAGATTCTCTGATTTCTTCTCTTTCCCATCTAAAACTTTTTTCAAGCCATTCTGAGTCAAGAGGTCCTTAACGCGAACCTGCCATAAGCTGAAGCTCCCTTGACCACCAAACTTCTCAATTTCGAATGTAATTGCGGACGTCATATTATCAAATCGAAATAAACAAGGCTCTGATACTGATTTGTTAAGAAAACTTAAACAAATCTAGTATGCTCAGATACCAATTTGTTAGGGAAAAATCTTAATGCGGAAGCGTAAACCCTGGTAACTTGATTCAATTTAAATAATATAACTTATGCAAAACGAGAAGTAAACAAATATGGAGAAAGAAAGAACAAAACAAGAACACACAATATTTACGTGGAAACCCCTCTACAATCGAGAGGGGAGAAAACTACGGGCGGAGATGGAGATTCTTTATTAACTGAACGGAAGAATTACAACGTCACTTCCTAGAACGAGATATATGGAAGAATTACAATCACTCCCTCTGAATTCTCGTAGCACTCGAATATCTTGGAGGAATTACAAAATCACCTCTTTTTCTTAATGGCGGCTCACCACACTTTTGATTGGATCTGAATTGGAGAAACTTTTCACCGAATAACCGAACCTTAAGCCCTTATTTATAGAAAATAACTAGGGCCGGTGCAACAGGCTCCCGATCGATAGGGAACACCCGATCGATCGGAACCCACCGATCGATCGGCACTCAAAATTTTCAAAACACTCCGAATCTTTCCTTAAATCACCCGATCGATCGGCATTCCCTCCTGATCGATCGGTGACCACACGGCAGCCCCATATAAAATAAAACAAGTAATTTGAGATATAACCTAACAACCTCTTTTCTAATCAATATTTGTAGATTTTTTTTCTTTTTTCTTCTCTTAACATGTTCAATCCAACTTGATCCAATTGTATAAAATTATCTACATATTTTTAATTCTAAATTTTCTTCAATCCTTTTTTAAAAAATATTCTCAAAGTATGAACTTTGTTGGAAAAATAGTTTTTTTGTAGAAGTAAATTTAAGTCAAAAATAATTTTTATGTTATAAATTATATGATTTCTCTAAATTTTTGTGATTTATTTTCTTTAATCCATTGATTTTTTTAAAATAAATAAATATAGTATTCAAAATTTTTTATAAAAAATGATTTACTTATTTTCTAGATTTTTTAGACCTCTTTTCTAATTAATATTTTCAGATTTTTGTTCCTTTTTTTTCCCTTTATCATGTCCAATCTAACTTGATCCAATTGTTAAAAAATCATCTATATATTTTTTAATTCTAGATTTTCTTATTTTCTTTTTTAAAAAATATTTTTTTCTAATTTTTTAGTTTTCTATATTTGTCTTATCATGTTTAATCTATGCCTATCTAGTTCATGGTAGATTACCAAAAAAATAATTGTAGAGTCATTATTCTGTAAAGATATATTTTTAACTATTTTAATTTTTTTACTTTATTTGAAAATTTTTTAATTTATTTTATTAATTCAAGTAAGTCCTTTTTTATTAAAGGAATAGGTATTATAAAAATTGTTTTGTTATAATATTTATTTATCTAGAATTTGTTACCCAATATGTGGAAAATTTCTAAACAAATATGCATAGATTTATCAATATAAGCAAATATAAAAAAAATCCATAAAATAAGTCTTGTTGCACATTAAAAATAAGAAATATAGTAGACTACTTTGCAAACTCTTTTTTGAATGCCAAATTTCTGAAATAAGAAAAGATACAAAAAGAATGAGAAAGAACATCCTAGGATGAGGTGAGAGAAAGAAAAGAGGATATATAAACTACCCAAGCGATCATAGAGGGGGTGGAAGAGAAATGGAGAGATAAATTATGGGAAAAATTTTGAAACAAATATGTAAAGCGATGATTTATAAATATAAGCACATATGTGAAAATAATTCATCAAATAAGTCTTATTACACATTGAACATGAGAAACATACTATATTTACCTTCTTAATTCTTCTTCAAATGTCGAATTCTTGAAATAAGAGAAGAGAGAAAAAGAATGAGAAAGAAGAATATGAGATGAGATGGGAGTAAATAAAAGGAATATATAAACTCCGCATATCATCGTTGGAGGTTTTGGCAAGGAAATGAGTGGGTGATTAAGTTTGGCTTAGGAATAGTGGGTAGTTAAGATTTATAATTATATGTAGTGAGATTTTAATTTTTAATTATTTAAAAAAATTAAAAGTTTAGTCCTTTAAAAATTTAGGATTTAAGATATGAACGGATTTGAAGGGGAAGGGCAACTCCACCTTAATATATTAGATAGATTTGTTTATTAAAGAAATAAATAAGTTGGACAACATAAATTTAAAATAGCTAACTAAAGTCTAACACCTATAAAAAAAATTAATTAATAATATGTCTAATTATGCCTAACTTGATCCCTGAATAGGATATGTAGGCAACTTGTTAGAAATAATAAGTGCAGTCTAAATTTTAAGTAAACCTAAATATTCCTATTAATTTAAGTAGATTAATTGAACTTATAATATAGTAATTAATTAAATAAAATAAAAATATAAGCTAGTTGAAGTCAAAGAATATTATATATATATATATATAGGTATAAAAAAATAATCAAAATAAAAAAACAAAGAAATTAATAAAAAAAAGAGAAAATAATAATAATAATATGTGCAACTTGCTGTCTTTAGGTGCACAAAAATTAATTTTCTACACCTCAGTCAAATTATTAAATGTTTAGATAGGTAACATCTAGTAAACCCACCCCCCCCCACCCGTAGCCAAAACGTGGGAAACTAAGTATATCCCTTTATTATATTATAGTCAAATCTCCCTCTTTAAAAACTAAATTTTTTAGATAAATAGCATAGTTTTAAAAAATAATTAAAGAAATGACATAGTTAAAAAAATATTTAACAAAACTGTGCCTCTATCATTGCACTATGTTTAACAGCAAACTTTTTTTTTTTTTGAGTTCACTATTGCACGACGTTTGAAACGTTTGCAACAATGAACATATATTTTTTATTTTTTATTTTTTAATGTTTTATCTTTAAAATAAAAAAAGTATAATAAAATAAAGTAATTTTGAGTTTTAATTTAAATTATTTTAATTTTTTATTTTATAATTTGAATCACTAAATACATATACTTTTTGAAGTAAAAGGTATATGTAATATTATATATTATACTATTAATAATAAAGATATAAATGTGGGACACATTTAAATAAAGAGATGGTAATATGTATATTATTATTTGAACTATCTCATAAAAGAAACTATGACATTATAGTATTATTAATAAGGAAGATGTAAATAAGGGACACATTCAAATAAGTAAATAGTGATATATATATTATTATTTGAATTATCTTAGGCAGAAAATATGATATTATAGTACTATTAATAAGAAAGATATAAATAAGAGACACATTTAAATAAAGAGTCGGTGATATGTATATTATTATTTGAACTGTCTCGTGCAGTAACTATAATATTATAGTACTATTAATAAGAAAGATATAAATGAGGGACACCTTTTAACGAGGAAATAGTGATATGTATATGATTATTTTACTATCTCATGCAGAAACTACGATTTGACAATACTATTAATAAATAAAATATAAATGAGGAGATGATGTCCCTCATTTATATTTTTCTTATTAATAATACTATAATATCATAGTTCCTACCTGAGATAATTCAAATAATAATATACATACCACCGTCTCCTGATTTAAATGTGTTTCTCATTTACATCTTCCTTATAAATGGTACTATAATATTATAGTTTATTTTATGATATAGTTCAAATAATAATATATTTATCACCATCTCTTTATTTAAATATGTCCCTCATTTATATTTTTTTTATTAATAGTATAATATATAGTATTACATATACCTTTTAATTCAAAAGGTATATGTATTTAGTGATTCAAATTATAAAATTAAAAATTAAAATAATTTAAATTAAAATTCAAAATTACTTTAAATTAATAATTATTTTATTAAAATTTTTTAATTTTAAAGATATAATATTAAAAAAAATAAAAAAAATATATGTTCATTGTTGCACGACGTTACTGTGAACTAAAAAAAATGTTCGTTGTTGCACGACGTTTAAACGTCGTGCAACAGTTACACGCCATTTCCAATGTCGTGCAACGATAGATGTACAGTAAACTGTACCAATTTGTAAATATTTTGCTGACTATTCCATTTCTCTAATTATTTTTTAAAATTATGCCATTTCCAACGGTGCCCTTTTTGATGCCCCATTTTTAAAAAATAGGGACTCATAAAAAAAGGGGCTTCTCTTCTCCAATCGTACCCCATTTTTGAAACCCTATTTTTTAGATATTTTAATAGTTAATATCATTTTTACTATTTTAATTAATTCAAAATAAAAGCTAAAATGCTTTAAAGGAAATGAGATAAAAAAATAATTACCTATGTGAAGAAAATAAATTAAAATTATGAAAATTAAAATTTATGTTGGTAAAAAATAACTTAATATAAATAATTAAATAGAAAATTAATAAAATTTAATATATAAAAATTTATTAATATTTAAAATTATTTTAAAATAAATTTAAATGTATTTTATTAATTAAAAATAATAAAAAATACAAATAAAAGTATAATATTATTAAAAATATAAAATGGGGCTACCTTTTAAAAGTCCCATTTTGTAGATTATTTTGGGTGCCTCAAAAAATGAAATTTAACGGTTCTATACTATTATAAAAATCATCTAAGACGATACTAATATATAAGCATCGAATTTTATTAAAATTTTAAAATTAAATATATTTAAATAAGAATAATACAAAAATAGGTGATCAGACGCGGATGCAGCACCGTCGTGAAGAGTAATAGGAAATGGAGAGGGAAAGTTGCGTAGGAAGAGAGAAGGCTATGATTAAATATAAGAATAGATTTGTTTATAGACAACTAAATTCAAAAAGTGAGACCCCTCGCACTCTCTCTCTCTCTCTCTCCAATCTTCTGCCTTGACTGCTACATGCAGTGATGAAGTAGACTAAAGTTGACTTGAGATTTGCCAAATTTGGCGCTCCTATTTTCACAATTTTGTTCGATCAATCTTATTTTCCTTGATAATCTGTGCAATCACAGAGTGGAAGCGGTTATCAAACCTGATTATCGAAGGAAATATTCAATTGATTCAGTACTACAGCACCAGTTAACTGCAGATTTTTCAAATTTTGCACTACTGATCTGTGCAATCATGGAGCGAAAACGGTTATGAAAACCTGATTATCTAAGGAAATATTCAATTGATTCAGTAATATAGGAGCAGACAACTGCAGATTTTTCAATTCTCGCCCCTCCGACGATCAATCTTGTTTTTCTCCATAATCTGTGCAATCACGGAGCGAAAGCGGTTACGGAAACCTGATAATCGGAGGAAATATTCAATTGATTCAGTAATATAGGAGCAGACAACTGCAGATTTTTCAATTCTCGCCCCTCCGACGATCAATCTTGTTTTTCTCCATAATCTGTGCAATCACGGAGCGAAAGCGGTTACGGAAACCTGATTATCTAAGGAAATATTCAATTGATTCAGTAATATAGGAGCAGACAACTGCAGATTTTTCAATTCTCGCCCCTCCGATGATCAATCTTGTTTTTCTCCATAATCTGTGCAATCACGGAGCGAAAGCGGTTACGGAAACCTGATAATCGGAGGAAATATTCAATTGATTCAGTAATATAGGAGCAGACAACTGCAGATTTTTCAAAATTGGAACTACTATTTTCGCAATTTTGCTCGAAAAATCTTGTTTCCCTCGATAATTTGAGCAATCATGGGGTGGAATCAGTTACAGAAACCTGATTAGTGAAGAAATTATTGAATTGATTAAGCGGATTTTCGGATTTTCGCAATTTTGCTCGATTCATCTTGTTTTGCTTGATAATTAGTGCAGTCATGGACAGGAAACGAGTACCAAAACCGTGCCATAGGAGGGTATATTCATTTGATTCAACTACGAGCCGATCCTCCACCTCCTCAGACTTTGACGAATTTCTTCCATCTGCGATTTCCCGCCGTCGACCTCCACCTCCAAGCTCCACGCCACCAGCGGTTCTTTCTACGGTATTCCTTCAATTATTCTATTTTTGTGTATTCTTTCATAAATGTGATAACTAATTTCCTGTTAGAAGATAAATCCTTTAATGGATGTTGACTTAAGCTTCTGGGAAAATTGGTTTTTTTGATATGGCATCAAAGCCTCGTTGAACATGAGGTCATGAATTTGAATCCCAAAAGCTCCCACTTTCAATACTAACATAATTTAAGCACAAGGTATTGAGGTGGGCCTGGGCACAATCCATGCTTCAAGCCCAACGGACATATGCATGAGGGGGCATGTTAGAGTATAAAACTATTCATGGACTTTCACGCCATTAACTTAAGGTTTTGGGAAGTCTTATCCGAGGCCTTCCTGTTATGGATGTTTGTTTTGCATTGCAACAATAATGACAACTTAGTGCCTTAAAGGTTCCCAGCTAGGCGGGGTCTGATCATTTTGCATCTCAAATATCTAGATTATTTTCATATTGTTGCAGACCACCAAACTTGGCATCTAGTTGTTCATTATCTGCATAATTATTTTTCTTATATTGTTTGACTACTATACTTCTGTTAGTACTATTCTTATAACTGCTACATCATCGCTGCATTAAGACAATTACTAAACAATACGCACAAGATTTACTTGGTTTGCCATAAAAAGCCTATGTCCATGGAATTGTAGGGATTTCTTGTCTCTTAGAAGGTTTTTAAAGAAATGTTTTGTTATGCTCAGGCTTGAACCTCGAACGTAAACTAATATAAATTGGATAGAATTGAGAGTTTGGGATGAGAAAGAATAGGAAATTGAGATGAGAAGTTAGAATTTAGAATTAGATGAGAGAAAGAAGGGAAGGGGATGAGAAAAGAGAGTTTTATCTCAAATGAGACTAATATTTCAGATTTCATTCATTGGATGCTTGGACCATTACAACCTTCACTTATTTATACACTTTAAGTAAGACAAAGTCCTAAGAACAATCTAGAATTTTATTCTACTAAGTAGTACTGGTATGTGATAAAATTGGCGCCAAAAAATAACCAACAGCAGCAGGTAGTAGCAATTCAGCAGCAGCACAGCAAACACGCAGGGGTACCAAACAGAACAGCAGCAGCAGTAATAACCAACAGACTTAACAGATTTTCCCTCCAAATAGTTTTCCCGCCTTTTTTATCAAATTAAATTCTAGCCTCGGATTTCGATTTGTAACATGTTTCTCTCTTGCTGCCATCTTTTGGTCCAAAATGAGCCTGGGCCTAACTGGATTTTTATAAGACACACAGGAAACCCAATCCTTGGCGCCATGGACTTGGTTCATAATGGTATGAAAAACTAGGATCCACACAGGAAGCCTAACAAGTACTAGTACTATTTTGGATTAACGTAATTCACTCTTTCTGTTTTTAGTCATTATATGGCAGCTAATGTGGAAGCTATGTTAAGTTTGGAGATTGATGGTTTCCCAAAATAGTCCATTTATAGCTACAATTATCTAAGATTGCATAATGAGGTGACTCCTAGGCTTCCAATGGTTATGTTTATAGAGGCCTATAAATAGGGATGTCTTGTGCCCAGTATTTGCAGGGGACAGCATGGAAAGCAATATACTGGGATGTAGAGTCTGAAGGGTAAACATTATTGTAATACCTCTATTCCAATAATGAAATTATTATGTTCCCTTTTGTGGACGTAGGCTTTAAGCCAAACCACTTAAATTTCCATGTTCATATTTTTTCCCCCAATCCCTTAAATTTTTATTTGCTATTTCAATTTAGGCTTCGGTGTTCGTGGGCGGTTCTAACAAGCTATACTTTGGCAGGCCACAAAATCGAAATCCCGTTTGGGAAGAGTAAGCTCTGGTGGGCTGGGCAAGGCAGTTGAGGTTATAGACAAACTTGGAAGTAGCATGTCAAACTTAAAAATTGGTAATGGTTTTCTTTCACGGGGGCAAGCTAAAGGGGTTGAGATATCAATGCTGGCATTTGAGGTTGCCAACATAATCTTTAAGGGTGAAAGCCTTATGCAGTTGCTTTCAAAGGAGAGGATCAAACATCTTAAAAAGGTCAGTTCAAAAAAGAAAAAAAAATATCTTAAAGAGGTTGTGCTTCATTTAGAAGGTATACAAGATTTGATATCAGAAGATGCAGATGAAAGTTTGAGACTTGCTGCTGCTGATATGAGGTAAATATTGCAGATTTATCGTCATTTTCATCATCATCACTGTTTCTTAGGGGTGTGGAAAAATTGGTTTCAACCATAATCTGAACGGCAGGAATGTTTTGTGATTGGTCACATCATCCGAATCATGACCAAATCACGTTACTAGTCAGCAAAATTTACTTTAGGATAACCCAATAAAAGAATATTACTGTTGATCTATGCTTATGATCATCAGTAAATTGGCTTCTATTATCCATTTATCTCATTGTCATTATTTGGTTTATTGGTACCCTGATCTATGCTTGTTTTATTGACCATTATTTGCAATAAACTCTTAAATAATGGTCAATAAAACAAGCATAGATTAGGGTACCAACATGCTGTCACCGGATCCCATGAGAACTCCGAAGTTAAGCGTGCTTGGGCGAGAGTAGTACCAGGATGGGTGACCTCCTGGGAAGTCCTCACCCTTAGGTTTGGGGCACTGGGAAACAGCCTCTCTTCAGGTTAACACCCTGACGGGGGAAGGTTGCGTACATCCGCCCCCCCCCCCCGACCCTGCGTAGGCGGGAGCCCTTGTGGCACCGGGTATGTTCCTTATTTGCAATAAACTCTTAAAATGCTAAAGTTTCATGCTCTTAAACGCGATTTGGTGTTTTGAAGTTAGATTCGCATTTCCAACACGTAACAAGCTTGACGGAAACACGATTCAAACATCATGGACTCATTTTGATGAGAAGGCACATATAAGATAATTTGTTAACTAATTATATTGCTTGATTTAAAGAATGGTTGAATTATGTGCACGTGTTGGAGTCAATTTTCTTGATTTTATTCGTTTGAGTACTCAATTTTATGGGTTATTACTTAATATTGATTTTGTTTTGATATTTATGCTCGAATGTCTCAATTAATAATCTTTCGTTAATTTTTTCTTGTATGGCTAATATATAATAATGCGCTCCCTCCGTGTTCCCAACCTTAGAAACTTCTATGAATGCCTGCTCCCCTGTTCCCACTTCCACTTCCGCTTCTACTTTGGGCAAGTATGTTATTGATTAAAGTCACTTTTTCCTCTTGATGTATTTTGCCAGGGAAGAGCTTAAGATATTTTCTCGGGCGGTAGCCCGCTTAGGAAATCTCTGTAAAGATCCTCAATATCACCATTTGGATCACTATTTTTCCAAGTAATGCTTGTCTAATCCATATGCTTTCACAGCCTATGTACCTCCTCCCATGATAAATGATTCCATTCACTTCCTGTTAGAGTTGTAAAATGAACCGAACCGAACCGAGCCGAGCCGAGCCGAGCCGAGGCATCTCCCCTTGTCCAAACTTGAGTTTGAGACGAGTTCCTATCGAGTTTTCGAATCGTTGTTTGAGCTTTGTTCGACAAGATTTTAGTATGTTTGATACTCGGCTTGGCTCGTTGGCCTAATGGAGCTGATTCGAGCTCTTTATCAAGCTTAATCGGGCTTATAACTGAGCTAAGTTTTGTTTTCGAGTCGAGCTCGCTATCAAGCCGAGCTATTCTAGCTACTATCGAGCTATTATCGAACCATTTTCCAGCTAATATGAATGGTTCATAAGCTCTTAATGAGCTCTGAACGAGTTTTTAACGAGCCATTATCAAACCGTGCGCTAACATTAACGAGCCGAGCACCTCTGTTCAAACTCGCTCATTAACTTTATCGAGCCTGCTCGAACTCAACTCGATAAGCTATCGAGCTCCATTAAGGGTCTCAAAAGAGCGTATTCGATCTCAAAAGCAATTAGTTCATCGAATATTCGGTTCGTTTATACTCCTAACTTCCTCTTAAGATAGCCTTCTCTGATTCTCAGATTGGCTGCTGAAACCACACCACAAAAGCAATTCAGAAACAGGCAGGATCCTTTACAATTGAGGACATTGGTTGGCTCTACCACTGTGAGTGTTTCACTGTTTTTGGGCTGATAAAGTTGCTTTGCTATTTTAAATGTTGTGTGAGCTGTTAGTTTAACCATTTCAGTGAATAAATTAAGGGTTATGTATGCTGTTTATCACTATACTATGCCCATTGTGTCAATTTAGTCCTTGTAAAAAATTGAAATTGTTTCAATCAAGTACAAAATTAAAATTAATGTTAATTTTTTTACTGAGTACTGTTATAATTTCAATTAGAAATTAGTGAAAAGATATACAAGTGCTAATTTTTTGACACGGAAAGCATATATAAATGCTCATTGACGTTACAATTTCAATCGTAGATTAACAGTAATTTTAGATTGAAACAATTTTAATTGTACGAGGACTAAATGGATAGAATTAAAAGTTCAAGGACTAATTGGCTTAACAGTCAAAGTGCGGGGACTAATGACGTAAATATCCCATAAATTAATTAAACTGTTTATTTCTTTCCATGCTGATGAGCGGGTTTATTTACTGGCTGCTGTAAATAGATTCTCATTGCACAAAACTAAGAAATTTCATGCTTTTTCTAAACTGGCTGCTGGTGTTAAGTTCAAGGAACCAATTTTTCCAAAAGTTTAAGCTAATAGGTGAAGGCATAGGATTGGTTTATACTCTAACATGTCCCCTCATGCAAATACCCATTGCGCTTGAAGCATGGATATTGCACAGGCTCACCTCATATCTTTTGGTCAACAAAGCTTTGATACCATATCAAAGGACCAATTTTTCCAAAAGCTTAAGCTGATGAATGAAGCCCTAGGATTAGTTTTATACTTAAACAAAAAGGTCCTTTAGTTGCTTCACTATAAAACATGCTGTGATGGATAGAGTTTCAATCAATCAACTGCTTCATTGTTGATGTTTCTAGAAACTCTTGAGTCACCAGATATATCATATGACATGACAAAAGTTGCTGGATTTTAAGCTACTGTCCTTTCAATCTTCCTTAACACGATTTGTTGAGGCTATGATCATTCAACTTCATTGACTTCCTTTCTGGAAGTTGCTGACTGGGAGTAAAGCACACAAGAGAGGGAAAGGAAAAAAAATAAACAGAGGTTCCTTAAGATGTTTAGTCGCTATGGTTCATGCTACCACTATTTCCTGAAATGAGATGTTCTCTATGTCTTTGGGCTTGATTCAAAACCAAGATATATTCAGTAAGAAGGCAGCTTCTTCAGCATAACATGTTAAAATTTGGAAATTGACGGTCTCCCAAAAATGCCAATTTATAGTTGGAATTATTAATGGCATTAAATTAGGTGACCCTTGGGCTCCCCTAGGTTGTAGTTGTAGAATCCTATAATTAGGGTCCTCTTATGTCTAGTATTGGCAGGGGATAAATGTAGAGCAAATAGTGAGAGGCTGAGTGTGAGTTAAACATTATTGTAATACCTATGTTCCTATAATGAAATATTATTGCACCCCCTCTATGGATGTAAGCTTTGGTTCGACCACATAAATTCCAGTGTCTATATTTTTCCCCCAATCCGCTTGTTTGAGTTTGCTATTCCGATTTCGGGTTCGGTATTTCTTGGGTTGCCCTAACATAACCGAAAAATCACTTCGCGGTTTGTGGTCATGTTGTGGTCTAGCGAAGCGGGTTATTGCATTGAATGTTCGTGAAATATAAGTTACCTTTGAGTCTTATATTTGTGAACACTTGAATAAAAAACCATAGTCATTAATTCTAATCTCCCTTTTACAGTTTGTAATGTGTAAAAGCATTTATAAGTATATAAAAATAGATACAGTTTGTAATGTGTAAAAGCATTTATAAGTATATATTAATAAATAAAATACAATAGACATACTCTATGATAGTTGTTAAAAAGGTACCATCAACAAATCGCATAACCGCTAGCTCAAACTCTGTTGTATAATGGCCCTTGAAGAGTTTCAAATTGCTGGCCCATCCTATATTTATTGAAGTCATGGTTGTGTTCTTTTAGGGTATATGTTATGGCCTAATGTAGTAATTAGGCCATAACTTCATGAATTATCACAATAGGGAAGAGAAAGTGAGGGAGAATAGAAAAATGCAGATTGAAGAGGGAGAGAAGAGGTAAGGAAGAAGAAGAGAATGTTATGAACTGTCACAGACCCGCGAGTCGGTGACGAGATATTCATGAACCTAAGCCCGTGATGGTGAAATAGAGATTAGATGAGAGATAGAAATAAACTTAGAATATGGGATGAGAAAGAAATTAGAGTATGAGATGATAAAGAAGGTGAAATATTAAGATGAGTAGAGAAGAATTTTTAAGATAAGAAGGATAGAATTTCATGCATAATATTTTTTTTTTTTTTTGGATGATTACAAACTAAAGCTTAGCACTCTATTTATAGTGCTCTAGATTACAAGCTTCTTTACTAGATACATGTACTAAATTAATTCAATCTTGGGCAAGGGGCACGAGTTGGGGATAACAAGGAAAAAGGAGGGAAAACACTAAGCAAAAAGGAGGAAAAACTCTTCATATGCCTCTAAAAAATAACTAGGTAAATTCTAGAATATTCGAGGTAAAATTAAAACATAAAATAATTATAATTAAAATACTAGATTATGCGTCTGTGTTGTCACGTCAAGGTCAGGACAAGGTCACGGTCAAGGATCATAACATGAACTAGCCTTTAGATCCCAAATTTAGGTCAAATTCAGCTATTATTGATCAAATTGACTTTAATTTAAGTCAGTTTAGGTTAAAAATAATTAAATTAGGCAAAAATCTGGGTTACATCATAAATAGAATGACAACCTTTTGAAATTTCTGTTGACGGGAAAGTTGGTTGAAGACCTTTAGGCTCTTGGCCGGTATTTTTCGCTATTTTCTGATTTTTAGTTTGTTAGTCTTTCATGTAGAATGCCTTTATAAGACTAAGCTTGCTCATTGTAAATCATCTTCTTACACAATTAATGAAAAGTTTATTTGAATTTGCTCAATTTCTCTCTCAATCTCTTCTTCCTCTCTTCTCTCTTCTTCCCCAATTCTAATTCTCTGGCCCTCTTTCTGCAAATTCTGCAGATTTCTCCCAAACAATTCTATTCTGCCCTTCGTCTCTCTTGAATTTCCAGAAAATTCATCATTTCTGCAAGGTTGAGTAAAGTTTTGACCTAAGTATTAACTTGGGTCATAACAAGGTGGTATCAGAGCTTCATACGAGCCTCGAAGGCAACAATGGCACCACGAGAACCCCCTGCCACTGCTGATAGCATTCTACCTGAAAAGGTCGAGGACCAAATTGAGTTCTTGTTCCAAAAGATTTAAGTTTGGATGCCACACATGATCAATCTATGAGGTATATCCAAGAACTTGGCCAAAATCAAGAAAAGTGGTTTAAGGAACTCCAAGAATTGAGTCACAATCAAGACCAACGCTTGCAATTGATCGAGGAACGGGTGGCTAAAGTAGATTCTTGGATGGAGCGTTCAGAAGTTAGAGCCCACTGAGCTGAGACAAGACTAAAAACATTGGAGGACCGAATTTTGGTGTGCAAAGAGAAAACGGAGGATGGATATGCTGCTGTAGCTGCTAATGGGCCAGGAGAGTATCCCATGATAGCTGAATCAAGGGCTGGAAATGATGGTATTGGCGTGACTGTTATTCCTGGAAGTATTGCATATGTGACTACTGGACCACCAGTACGCAAAGGGGCTGATGCAGTAGTTCAAGTAAAAGATTTGGAACAAATGAAAGATGATTCCTGTGGGAAAAACAGGTGCGGATATCGCTGCAAACTAGACCAGGATTTCACATTCATCCAATGGGATTTGACATCGAAAAAGATGCTATGGTTTTGAAATCGGGTGAACACATAGGTGCCTCAGAAATGGGCCTGCTCGCTGCTGTGGAAAGACTTGTTTCATCTGATATAAAGGTAATAAGTCCTTGAGAGCCTCATTGACCAATATTGCTGCATCAAAGATCGGAAAAGTGAATGAAAATTATTTTGGTTCTTGCAGTCCATTCGATATCCACAGGGAAGTTTGTATGTTCCAATTTTATTCCTTTCCATTGGTTTCTTGGAAGTTGAGCAGTATTTCATCGGCAAAAATGGGTGATCAAAGCATTGCATGTAAGGTGTTCGAAGAAATGCCTGAGAGAATATTGAAATCTCGGAACATTATGATATTGAGGTTTTGATGCCCCGATGGAAAAGGAGTAGCAGATTTGTTGCAAGAAGGGACATTAAGGAAGGGTTGACAGGCTTACCAAAAATTTAAAAAAAAAAAAAAAAAAAGGAAGGATGGATTGGCAGCGATATTGGGTACAAGGGGATGGGTCTTACCATTTTATCCCCGCATGAGAATTCGAGGAAGCGTTTCAGTCATTTCACACTAGGAGAAAACTAATGTGTGAGATTACTTTTCCGTTTGATAAGGGCAAGAAATGAGATTACTTTTCCGTTTGATAAGGGCAAGAATCACCCTATTGTTTTAACATTATAGAAGTATGGGTTGGTTGGAAGGACTACTTGTCCCAAGAGTTCTTGCTTATGAAAAGGAACCCCCTTCGTCCACATCTTCAAGCTCTGCAGTTCACTATAATATAAACATTACAAAGATTGTGATCCTATGAATCAAAATGGAGAAGAGCTAGGCCTTAGCGGACAAGGAGTATCGCATTCGTTGCAAAGTCTTGTTAACAGATATTGACAATCCTTGAGGTCAAGGATTGGCTCTGGGGGGAGGGTAATGTTATGAACTAGCTTTAAATCCCAAATTTAGGTCGAATTCAACTATTATTGATCACATTGACTTTAATTTCAGTCAATTTAGGTTAAAAATAATAATTGAATTAGGCAAAAATCTGGGTTTACCCCATAAATAAAATAACAACCTTTTGAAATTTCTGTTGTCGGGAAAGTTGGTTGAAGACTGTTAGGCTCTTGGCTGGTATTTTTAGCTATTTTTTGATTTTTAGTTAGTTTGTTGGTCTTTCATGTAGAATGCCTATATACGGCTAAGCTTGCTCATTGTAAATTATCTTCTTACACAATTAATGAAAAGTTCATTTGAATACTCTCAATCTCTTCTTTCTCTTTTCTCTCTTCTTCCCCAGTTCTAATTCTGTCTCCCTCTCACTGCAAATTCTGCAGATTTCTACCAAACAATTCTATTCTCTCCTTCATCTTTCTCAAATTTCCAGAAAAGTCATCATTTCCGCGAGATCGAGTAAAGTTTTGGACTAAGTATTAACTTGGGTCATAACAGAGATTTGAGAGACTTTGGAAGAGAGTGGAAAAGAAATTTACGTATCATCATTTCATTCATCAAAAGAAGTGATTACAAGTGAGTCCTTAAGCCTTTTTATAGGCTTTTGCATCAACTAGGCTGAAAATTCAGTAAAAACCAGAAAATATAACAGAAACAAGAAGACAAGACAGCTTGGCACCCAAAATAACTGATTTTCCCACCAAAATGTATTTGAAAGTTAGTTAACTAATTCATATGTGAAACCTCAATTTTTTAATTCTGATATTTCATGAATTAGCTAATATTAAGCTAGGCATGACAGTATAACTATCAGCCACTGCATTTTATAAATTTGATGGTATCTTTTCCCTGATCCTTTCTACATTCTTTTTCTTTTAAATATTACCTCTTTTTCCAATTAAAAAAAACTATCAGCCACTGTGTGAGTTAATGAGGCATGTCATCTTGGAAGAGTACAACAGCTACCTTCGTTACTCTGCTTAATATTTTCTGAAAAATGAGAAGGAACAGCGTAAGTATTGAATGTCAATTCTTCATATGGATTGCAGGAATTGTATCATGAGTTGCATGCTTTGGACATACTTGAACATGACTATCGGCGGAGGCTACAAGAGGCAGATAAACCAAGTACTGCACAAAGAGGTACACATTACAAAATCCATTAGGTGCCTAACAATGTTTTTTTTTGTGTGGTGCTTTTGTCCATTTTGTATGGAAATATGGATTTGTAATGACGCAACGCCTTATATACCCTTCAGTTTAAGACAAAAATATCCAGAGTACGGAGAAAGTCTTCTAAATGTTAATGCAGTGGTCACCATTGTTCCTGCACCCATGTTCTCTCTCCCTGTCCCTTTGTGGTCTTCTAACAGTGTCTTTTTCTCTCCCCTCTCCTCTTCCTTCTCCCCCCCCCCCCTCTCTATTTGCGAGCCTGGCTACATGTGTCTCACGTGTGAGAGGTGTGCTAGTGTTTGTGAGTGAGTGTGCGAGTATGCGCGTGTTGGGATGTGCGCTTGTGTTGGAGTGTGGTTATGTGTGCACGTGGGTCACAGATGTCACAAGCACGAGTTATTTTTGTTATTTTCACTTTTGATTTTTTTGTAACAATTATGTAATGTAAATGTAGAATTAGTTAAACATAACATTGTTGTAATTTTGAATGAGGGGAGACCGGTTGTAGGAGGAGGACAAGGAAGTGAAACACAATGATGTAATTACATTAATGCAATGGGGCTATACCTTAGGGCCTAGGATGTAGGGGTGGCCGGCCCTTTCCCTCCAAAACTCCCCAATCATGTTTATTTAAACCATTTGTAACCTTGCATTGATCATCAATGAAAAATTATCAAATTGCTCTCTCTCTCTCTCTCTAACCGTCTCTCTCTCTCTCTCTTTCTCTTCCCTTCTAATTCTAACTTCTTTTCCCCCTAACTCTTCTAATTCTCCCTCTACTTCTACTCTCTTCCTCTAACTCTCATCTGATTTCCCCTCTATCTCAAAATCTAACCGAGTCACGGGCCTAGGTTCGTGACAAGTGGTATCAGAGCCATCTTCCGATCCGGAAAAGGGCTTAACCTATCCTTTTTTCTCCCATCCGGTTAAACCGAATCAAAAAAAAAAAAAAAAAAAAAAAAAAAAAACACAAGAAGCATGTCCTCAACCGGTCACACCGATACCAACGAGTGGGTCGACGCCGTTGATGATCGGATGGTCCGCTTGGAGGAAAGGATGGACCGACTGGAGGAGCAACAAAACCGAAACAACATCGAGATAAAAGCAGACATGGCAGACGTGAAGGCTGACCTGAGGGCCCTAACCGATGCCGTGGGTCGGTTGGTGAAGGCCCAGGAGAAGAGGACCGAGGTAGAGACCGGGGGAGCCCGTGACAATGCCGCGCCAGGAGGGTCAGGCACGTACCCGAGAACCGGCAATGGGATCCTACCGCCTCCAATACACTCCTCAGAACTCAGAAATAACCAGGCCCCACCGCGGGTCACGGATGAAGGGGACTTTAGCCGGAGCCATGGAAGCAACCGCACCTTGACCTCCCATGCGCCCAAGCTCGAGATCCCAAAGTTTGAAGGTACGAACCCGAGAGCCTGGATCCGTAAGTGCCTTAAATACTTTCGTTGGTACCAAGTGCCCGAAACCGAGTGGGTTGAATATGCTTCAAGCCACCTTCATGAACACGGGGACATTTGGTTCCACGGGCTGGAACTTAGACACCCTCACATGACGTGGACCTTTTTCATGGACGAATTGTGCAAACGTTTTGGGGACCGATCACTCCAAGACATAGTGGAGGAGTTTAGCAAGATGTCACAAAACGGGCCGGTTGAAGATTATATTTTGAAATTTGAAGAGTTAAGGAGCTGGATGCTTATCCATCACCCGACATTGAGCGAGGCATACTTTGTCTCGAGCTTTATTAGCGGACTTAAGCCCGCCATTCGAGCATCCGTCAAGGCAAGCCGGCCAACCGAGCTTAGCATGGCCTTTGAACAGGCCAAACTCCAAGAGGTTGCGGTAGCCGAAATCAGGAATGCTGCCAGACCTGTCAACCGACCCAGTTTTAGCGCCCGGCCTGTTCCCAGTAGCCGACCAGTGTCCTCGGCAGCGCCCCAGGGCTGGGCCCAGTCCCACGGGTCCGTGTCCAAAACCAGCGGCAGCAGCAACACAGGTTCCAGCGCCCCAAGACGAGAGCCGGGCCAATGTTACAAGTGCCATGAAAAATACTTTCCGGGGCACGTTTGTAAGAAGGCCTTACAAAGTATGGAAGGAGAAGAGGTCGAAGACGAAGCCCAAGAAGAGGAAGTTGCAGGTGAAGAGCAAACCGAAGGAGAAGACGACGGAGCTATGGAAATTTCTCTAAATGCACTTTCGGGCCGAGTCACGCACAACACCTTGAGATTGAAGGGCCTGATTAAGAAGCGGGAGGTAAATATCTTGATCGATAGCGGGTCCACTAATAGCTTCCTAGATGCTAATGTGGTCCGGGAGCTTCAGCTCGAAACCGTACCCACCGTCGTCATGACTGTGACGGTGGCAAACGGGGAGAGCCTCGTTAGTTATCAGAAATGCCCGGGCGTAAGGTGGAAAGTCCAAGGCACAACGTTCGTTGATGACTTGAGGGTATTGGAACTCCGGGGCAGTGACATGGTCCTTGGGGTTGATTGGCTCCAACGATATGGGCCCGTAACATTTGACTTCACCAACCTCAAGTTCGCTTGCTTCAAAGAGGGTAAGGCAGTCCGCTTACAAGGCACATCCGAGAAAGCCGCCTTACAATCAATTTCGGGTAAAGGCCTCGCCAAGCTCTTCAAGAAGGCCGGACATGTGATGGGTCACCTCTTTATGGCTACCGCCGAGGAGGCCTCCAAGTCCGTCATTCATCCGGAGATAGAACGCATCCTCGACCGCTATCAAGATGTTTTTGAGGAACCAAAGACCCTTCCTCCTCCTCGCTCACATGATCACCGCATTCCCACCTTGCCCGAAGCCAAGCCCGTGAACATAAGGCCCTACCGCTACCCGCACGGGCAAAAGAACGAGATCGAAAGGCAAGTCAAGGAAATGTTGGAAGTCTCCATCATCCAACCGAGCCGAAGCCCATTTGCTTCCCCGGTACTCTTGGTCCGCAAGAAGGACGGGTCCTACCGTTTTTGCGTGGACTATCGGCAACTCAACAACATCACCATCAAAGATAAGTTTCCGATACCGGTCATCGACGATTTACTAGATGAGCTCAAGGGGTCTTCCATTTTTTCCAAGATCGATCTCCGCGCCGGTTATCATCAAATCCGAGTGTGTGAAGAAGACCAGCATAAGACCGCCTTCCGGACTCACCAAGGGCATTATGAGTTCCGTGTCATGCCTTTCGGACTCACTAACGCCCCCGCCTCCCTCCAAGCCTTGATGAACGAAGTCTTCGAGCCATATCTACGCAAGTTTGTGCTCGTATTCTTTGACGACATCTTGGTCTATAGCCCGAGCCTTTCCGCACATCTTAGGCACTTGACCGAAGTGCTTGAGACCCTTCGTATGCACCGCCTCTATGCTAAACGGAGCAAGTGTACCTTCGGCCAAGATTGGGTAGAATACTTGGAACACGTAATCTCAAGAGAAGGGGTCGCAACCGAAGAAGGCAAGATCGAGGCCGTGAAGAAGTGGCCAAGACCGAAGAATGTCAAGAGCCTCCGTGGGTTCTTGGGACTCACCGGATATTACCGGAAGTTCATCCGTGGGTATGGGACCATGAGCAAGCCGTTGACCAACCTCCTCAAGAAGGGGGGATTTCTTTGGGATGAGGAAGCCGATCAAGCATTCGAGGCCTTGAAGGAGGCCATGACAACCGCCCCAGTCCTGGCACTTCCCGACTTCTCCAAGCCCTTTGTCCTTGAGACCGATGCTTGCGGGGTAGGGATTGGAGCGGTCCTATCACAAGAGGGCCGACCCCTCGCCTACCTCAGTAAGGCCCTTAGCCCACGCCACTTGGGGCTTTCGGCCTATGAGAAAGAGCTCCTTGCAGTACTCATGGCGGTTGAAAAATGGAGACACTATTTGATGGACCATCATTTCATCATCAAGACCGACCATGCCAGCCTCCGTCACTTACTCGAGCAAAAGATCACCACACAATTACAGCTCAAAGGGATGTCGAAGATGATGGGCCTACATTATAGCATCCTTTACCGCAAGGGAGCCGAAAACCGAGCTGCCGATGCACTCTCAAGACGGGATGAAGACGAAGCTGTTGCCGCCTACGCCTTCATGACCACTTCGGTTCCCCTTTGGATGCAAGAGCTCTCCCAAAGCTACGAAGATGAGGCCCATACCACCGAACGAATAGAGCAACTTGTTCTTGACCCAACAAGCAACAAGCCTTACTCTTTCGAAGGGGGACTCCTCCGATACAAGGGGAGGCTTTATGTGGGAAAGGATGGAGGAATGAGAGAAAAGATCCTACAAGCACTTCACGACTCTCCCACGGGGGGTCACTCAGGATCCTTTGGCACCTTAATGAGGGTCAAACGCATGTTTTATTGGCCCAACCTCAAAGACAGTGTCCAAGAATGGGTAAAGAAGTGTGATACTTGCCAACGCACCAAGCACGAGAATGTGGCTTACCCGGGACTCCTACAACCACTACCCGTGCCCAACCACGCATGGGAAAGTATTAGTATGGACTTCATCGAAGGGTTGCCCAAGTCCGGGGGGAAGGATGTCATTATGGTAGTTGTGGACCGACTTACCAAGTATGCTCACTTCATCGCCTTGACACATCCGTACACCGCAAGCAAGGTAGCCCATTTGTTCGTGGACCAGGTCTACCTACTTCATGGGTTGCCCAAGGATATTATTTCAGACCGAGACGCATCCTTCCAGAGCCTCTTTTGGAAGGAGCTCATGCGCCTAGCCGGGGTCGCGCTCAGAATGAGTAGTGCCTATCATCCACAATCCGACGGACAAACCGAACGGGTCAATCAGTGTCTCGAAAGTTATCTTCGAGCCATGGCCCTCCATAAACCGAAACAGTGGTCTCCCTGGCTTCCTTTGGCAGAATTCTGGTACAACACCCACTATCACTCATCATTGAAGGGGACTCCGTTCCACGCTCTCTACGGTTATGAACCTAAGTTCCTCGCCCTCGACGTCCCTTGCATCTCTACATCCGGGGATGTGGAGGACTTTGTCAATGAAAGGCAGAACTTGATTGGCCTATTAAAGGAGAACTTAAAAGAGGCTCAACACCGCTATAAACAGCAAGCCGACCATCGGAGGACCGAGAGAGTGTTCGAAGTAGGTGACTGGGTGTACCTTAAGCTGCAGCCATATCGACAAACCTCCGTCGCGTTACGAAGAAACCTAAAGCTGGCCGCTCGATACTATGGACCATACCGAATTAAAGCCCGGATCGGGGAAGTGGCCTACAAACTCGAGCTCCCCGAAGGTTCCAAAATCCATCCAGTCTTCCATGTTTCCCGATTGAAGAAAAAGGTAGGAGACAACATATGCATCACTTCGGACCTTCCGCAGATTGACCAAAACGGCGAAACCGAAGTCACTCCACAAGACATTCTCAATCAACGGACCGTAACCCGCAACAAAAGGAAAATCAAGCAAGTTCAAGTCCGATGGAAAAACATGGGGGAAGACGCCGTCACTTGGGAAGATTGGACCTTCATTCGCAAACAATTTCCGACCTTCAATCCTTGAGGACAAGGATTAATTGAAGGGAAGGGGGATGTCACAGATGTCACAAGCACGAGTTATTTTTGTTATTTTCACTTTTGATTTTTTTGTAACAATTATGTAATGTAAATGTAGAATTAGTTAAACATAACATTGTTGTAATTTTGAATGAGGGGAGACCGGTTGTAGGAGGAGGACAAGGAAGTGAAACACAATGATGTAATTACATTAATGCAATGGGGCTATACCTTAGGGCCTAGGATGTAGGGGTGGCCGGCCCTTTCCCTCCAAAACTCCCCAAGCATGTTTATTTAAACCATTTGTAACCTTGCATTGATCATCAATGAAAAATTATCAAATTGCTCTCTCTCTCTCTCTCTCTCTTTCTCTTCCCTTCTAATTCTAACTTCTTTTCCCCCTAACTCTTCTAATTCTCCCTCTACTTCTACTCTCTTCCTCTAACTCTCATCTGATTTCCCCTCTATCTCAAAATCTAACCGAGTCACGGGCCTAGGTTCGTGACAACGTGCATGAGCGAGAGCATGCTTGTGTGGCTATGAGGTGCATGACTGCATGCTCGTGTGTGCATAAGCTTGTGAGCACGTGCAGCATCATCAATCATCTTCTCCCACCATAAAGTATCGTGGATATTCTCAGTGGGTTTGAGGCCCTAGGATATGTTTAACTGTTCTCCTGTCTTAAGGTTGGTGTGATTCTTTGGGTGATGAGTACTCCCCTGCCTCTCTGCATATGTGTGTTTACTGACATCTAGTCTGTTTGTGGCTTGCAGAAGATATCCTGGTTCTAAGGGAAAAGTTGAAGAATCAGAAGGAACATGTGAGCAGCCTGAAGAAGAAATCACTCTGGTCGAAGACTTTGGAAGAGGTTCTATACAGGCTATCTTGTACTATAAATAACGTGGCTTTCATAACTGTAGGTGTGTCTGCAGAGGATATGATTGACATGTTGAGAGTTTTCCTGCAACGTCTTGAACTTGATACCCATTCTTTAACAAAATAGCACTGGGTTCAAATTAACACCTTGACGATCTATGCCATGAAAGTACATTTACATCTACATGTTAGACATAGTGATCCTGAAAAAATTATGACCATGGGTGGATTTATTTGCGGTTGCAGTTGTTGAGGTGTTGAAGCGGTTGTCACAAATGTTACGTAATGAGTTGTGGGCAATTGCATCGGGTTTAATGCTATATTTGAGCATTACGGGATTGTTATAAAATTACCATTATAATGACCAATCATGTAATTGGCTTGCTCAAAATCGATTATTTTTGTTCCTCCCTGCTGCCTACTTGTTTTCTGTTTCCTTTTGCCTAGGTTTACAATTCCCTTCTTGTGTTCTGTGTAGGTAATGAAAAAACTTCTTGACATAGTCCAGTATCTGCATTCGGCGATTCAAGAAGCCTTTGGTAATGCTGTTATGTATTTGTCCCCTCTTGCCTTCTTGATTTACTGTATTCATTGGATCAAATTGTGCTTCGTGGTCCATGAATGTGGCTGTGACCATGTTGTCATAGATGCAGGGCATTGCAGATTTTAGGTTTGTTTAAATGAAGGATAATGTGGACATTGATTCAATACGCTTAATACTTTTTGATAGGTAAACTCAATGTTCCAATAAGAACTGCGATACATGTACATACATATATATATATATATATATATAGGCTCATCAGATGACGCCTAGCTCAAGTTCGTTCTGTAACTGGCATTACATAGTTGATTCTACAATTATACTTTACTCTGTCACCATTTGCCAAGAGAAGCTGGCAGAGGAGGTAGTATGCTTTATTATACTAGAAAAAGCAGAAGCTATGACATCAAATTGTGTACACACACATACACACACTGAAAACTCTAGAAATTTTGTTCAAGTGTCATGAAATGTTATCAGCAAGCAATCAAACAATACAAATGTTACAACTTCTTTTTGATGTTTGGCCAATTGACGTTGTTGTTTGGGTCCTTAATTTTGTGCAATATCATAATTTGATTGGGAACCTTGGTAGATATCCGATTCCAAATATATTTTGAATAGCATTCTTTGTAGAATTCTGATACTTGGTGTACGTTATGGTCCTAGTTTAGGCTGGATTCCTAAATCTGGTTTAAGCTATAATTCTCGACCTAGCTGGCTCTCGAGTTGTAATTCCTAGTCCTAGTTTCCCATAATATTTCGATTTATCATAAATACCATATACACAATAAAAAATGTATGTTAAATGTTAGACAGTTCAAATCGCATTATTATTTCAATAATTAAGCTGAATTATATCTTTTGTACATCTCTTTCTTTTTGCATGATCCTCAAGAGGAGATTAGAATCTAGGACCTCTAGTCCTAATGCCTCAACCATGGTACTATTTTACCACTTGACTAGGGTCTTATTGGCCTTTTCCCATGTGACTATTTCATATATTTCATAGTACCAACTTAGAGGATGTTTAAAGGACCTAGTTCTCCCTACTTAAATGAAATCGGCATTTGGTTTACTACCTTCCTGTCAAAGGAGGCAAACTCTAAAGGGAGCCATGATGGCTCATGAATCACTATAATCACTGTGTTAGACAACGTCTAGGGAACATTGTGATAATTAGATGAGTCGAGAAGGAAGTAACTCGAAAGGGTTGTCTCGAATGATCAGACACTTGGTCTTGACGCTTTGTCTAGCTTCAGGTTATGAGTTCGAATCTTACTATTGGGTGCAAACAATTCATTGGAGCCATGCGCTGGTTTGTGGGTCTTAACTTAAGTAGGGAAACTTCTTAGTGGGTGATACATGAAGCCTAGGATTAGTCAAATTGGGTGTAAGCTAACCCGAATTTCCGATCACCGAAAAGAAGTGTGGAAGCAAGTTCGAGCATAAGCAGGATCGATGCAATATCTTAGTCTGCTGGAAACCACAACTTTTGATCAGGATAGATTTGAGCCGCCCAAAGTGCATCGTGCCATTTCTATGATTGGTACATTCAATGTATAATGCTTAGGTCAGCTGTGAGCTGTTATACTGCTTATTGCTATCTATATGCTTGTTCTTTGGCATTGTTTTTATGCTCTTACACTCTTATGTTCTTAAGTTTAGATGCTTCTGTGCTTTTATGCTTGTATGCTTCTCACGTTGAGGGTCCCCGGACACAGCCTCCATTCAAGGTAGCTCCCTAAGGGGATAAGTCTGTGTACATATCCCCCCCCCCCCCCCCCCCCCCCCCCCTCCGTCTGCCCAACATATGTGGGAGCCTTTAAGGCATTGGGTTTGTTGTTGTATTGTAACTTCACTAATTGCAGTAGCCAAGCCGAAGTATATTTTCCTTTACCTTTGTTCAGTTTTCATATTTTGTACTATATGATTCCAAGAGGTTTAGAAATCGTAGTTTTTCTCACATATATGATTCACTGTACCATGAAAATCAAATGAAGGCATTATGTAGTGCAACCAATAAATAACGGATTTTGAGCTAATTGTTATGTAATGGGCAATTTTGTAATTGTACTTTTGTAATAACTTCATAATGCATATATATTATATTTTATTAAGTGGAACATGTTTATAAATATATTTAATTGTTAAAATATATGACTAAGGGTATAAAAATTAATTGTTCCATTATTGTGACTATTCAGTTAAATTTACATATAAAAGGCTTAAAAGCAACTTATGCACTTTTGAAGAACCCAATGTGAGCATTACAATCTGTTAGTTAATGTCTGCAGCACCCAGTTCGCAGACACCAAACAACCACGACATGACCACATACTCTGATTTGATCCCATGCGTAGCACCTACCTTTTCCCCAATGCAAAATGCTACATGCATATAATTTATGCTCCCGGATTAGGTATACAATGATGCCACATGCACATAACTTGCAGATGGTGATGTACGAGCAAGAACATCTTCAAACGACCATCTAAAGCTGGGGCCAGCTGGACTTGATCTCCATTATGCAAATATTATTCTTCAGATACCATGGCTTGTGAGTCTTCTTTTCTATTCCCTGGTCATTTTAGCTGTACAATGTTCAAAATGTGTATTATACACGAATTTTATTCACATAGTCGTACACCACTTTATTCCTGCCAAAAAATTCCATGCCTTTTGATACATCCTAAATATTTCGATTTGTATGAGCATATAAGGCTTTCTGCTTCACAAAAATGTATGAGATTTTAGGAGCCCAAAGCAAGTTTGATCTGTTGGCGTCTTTTTTGATAATTTAGGTGTCCAAGTTAGCTTAAGTATACCTTAGAATAATCCACTTTATTTTAGAATAGCAATTAATATGTGATTTCTTTATATAATATATGAACATATGTGTTTAAAATGTATCATATGTAGTTTGTAATGTTTGCCATTGCTATAGAGAAGCAAATAGAGCAACATATTGGTTAGCTAAGGGTGCTGATGGATCTCCTCCTTATCTCTTGTACTGATGCCTTAAGAATTTCTCCTAAAAGAGGAGCCTCCTAAGATCCTTCTTGATTTTACCTCTTTAAAAAAATATGTAGGTTGTAATTTGTCTAATGATGAATCATGATATACAATAGAAACAACCTGGTGATACAACTAATTTTTAAAAGGAGCCCCTTAACAAATTGAGTGTCCCAAGTAATTATTCTGGTCTCTTGGGGTCTTGAGTTTCCAGGCAACCTTGTCCATATGGAACGGGAGATAATAAATAATCACAGGAGACATAGTAAATGGCAATATCAGACGTGCATGTGATCCATAAAATCCCATGTTAATGCATGAATGAAGTTGTTGTGCGGGATAGGTGATGGCTTAGTCCCAAGGAGGCCTGCAATTGTCAACCCATGACACAGTTCTTAACATGGAAGCCGAATTGCAGTGTCGCGGAGATTATGTAATGTTGGCCATTATGACATTGGATTTATGAAAGGAACATGAGTTGCTTTTACGCGTTACTTGTGCCAAAAAATTAAAAATTGCCATGTAATTGTTTGTTGTTATTCCCATTGATAGTTTTAACACATAAATACGTTTGTAAATATGTTTTAGTAAATAAAACATTATATAAATGCATTATAGAGGCAGTTGCAAAAGTACCATTACATAGCATCAAACAACGAGCTCAAAGTTTGTTATGTAATAACAGAATGCCCTTCTTTGATTCTATGGTCCTTAAAACTAATGTATTGTTCTGTCTTATGAGTTTAATCTTTTTGTGATACATTCATTGAGAAAATATGACCGAGTACTTGGAATTCAAATTCGATCATTCCACCACGACTAGTACAGAGGAGGTCAAGATCAAATCGGAAACTGTACCGAGTAAGGAGAGTTTCAAATACCTGGGATCCATGATACACCAGAATGGTGAGGTGGATGAGGATGTCAACAACAGGATTAAAGTAGGCTGGCAGAAGTGGAGGATGGCATCCGAGGTGCTGTGTGACAGAAAGTTCCCGCTAAAACTAAAGGGAAAATACTATAGGACGGTAGTAAGACCGGCTATGCTATACGGGGCAGAGTGTCGACCGATGAAACAAAATCAAACACAGAGGATGAAGGTGGCAGAGATGAGGATGCTGCGTTGGATGTGTGGCCACACAAGAAAGGATAGGACTAGAAACGATGTAATAAGAAATAAATTGGGTGTAGCCTCGATCGAGGATAAGTTGAGGGAGCACCGCCTACGATGGTTTGGACATGTTAGCAGGAGACCGACTACAGCCCCAGTCAGGAGGTGTGAACAGCTTCACACAACGCTAGGTAGAAGAGGGAGGGGCAGGCCAAAGAGGAGTTGGCTGGAGACGGTCCGTTACGACCTTACCCACCTAAACCTAAGAGAGGAAATGGCCTCAGATAGGGCACGATGGAGGGCTAGCATAAGGGTAGCGGAGGTGGCAGCGTAGATTAGTGCGGTGAGGGACTTGTAGTTTAAGATTCGTAGGCAGTCATAACCTCAAGTGGTTTACTTATAGACTAGTTTGTTCTTTGATGACTGGGCTCTTTTCTGGCATACACATATACTTAAATGCTTGCATGCCTTTTCTTTCTTTCATGCCTTTTAATCCATTGGTAATAAATTGATGGTTTTATTTGCAGGCATTCAAGTACTTCAGGTTGGGGGTCCTCGGAAACAGCCTCCTTTCCACTCGGAAGGGGTAGGGCTGCGTACATCCACCCCTCCCAGACCCTGCTTTTTGCGGGAGCCGTGAGGCACTGGGACTGTAATGTAATGTATTCATTGAGAAAATATATCAGTTCTAAATTTTAAATGTAAGAATATTGGCAAAAAACAGTTTAAAATGACATTATGTTTGAGAAAGAAATAATAAGGGTATAATTTTTTTTTCTATGTATACAATAAAGACAACATATTTTAGAAAAAGAACAAGGATAAAATGGTCTAAAAAATTGAACAAGAAAGGAAACATGAACCTTTTAAGCATTTTTTTTTTTTTTTTATAGTGCTGTACTTTCTTTTTTTCCCTGAACACTCGTCTTTCGTATACATATAATGAAAATTATCTCCTTGTTCTTTTCTTCAAACATAATACTTATAAAGTTTTTTTTTTCCTTTTGCTTATTAAACAATGTCTAATAATGTTCTGACAAAATCAATCTCTAAAAGCAGGTATCTAGTTGGTGTTTTTTGCCTTATGAAGCGAGGGATTCTTTATACCAGAGACTGCCAGCCACAATAAAAGCAGATTTAGAATCCAAATTACCATCATTACTGCTTGAGGAAGAGGTATTTCATGATTCTTTGTGCTTTGGTTTCCTTTATAGCTAATTAAATACAGTGGCTATATTGTTACTAAAAGGCCATTACATAATAGGTATTGAGTGTTGATTGGATATTATGTCTTGCATGTTGGAGTCTAGTGGTAGTGTTAGATGTAAAACAATTCTTGGGCCTTCACCCATTGCTTAAGCCTTTTGGATAGTTGGCTCCTTGACTAATAGAAGACCCTTGTTGGAGTTTTGATAAAGAACTCAATATATAAACTTAGTACGCTATTTTACCTAACTCTAGTTAGTTTTAAGATAGAACCCTGTGTGGATTTGTATACGTACTTTGCATGGCAACCTCTTGCACTACCCCTATGCCCAATGAAATTTGGAGTATTATGTTATGATGCTTTTGTAACGAGCTTGAAATTACATATAGATTGTATTTTATTTATTAGAACATATTTACAATACCTTTATAGCTTATAAACTTTAAAAATGGTATTAAAACCAATGATTGAGTGGCTTTTCTTTTAATTTTTGCAAATATGTTTTTCTTTGGTGAGTAAATTTTTTGCAGGAATCAGGCATAGTATGCAATCAGAACTTTCAATTGTTTGCTTTTCTATTGCTAGATGCCATAATGATTGAGTGTCCTTATTTTATGATATAGAAGACTTTAGGGGGTGTGCAAGAAAATCGGACCCAACTTTAATTTACAGTTTTGATTTGGTTTATGGTTTAGATACTACAATTTAGTTTGAGAATTCTTGAAAACTATTCTACTATGGTTTAGATCCAATTTAGAACCCAACCTAAATTGCAAAAGATAAAATTGTTAATACAAAAGCTTGTCCAGTGATTAGCTCAATCATTAAACAATTATAAAGTCCATTACAGACCAAAAAGAATTCTCCGTTTAGAAAACTCTTATTACTTGTGACCAGATTAGAGACTTTGATATCTAGGTAAATTTTATTTTTTTTCACAGATAGATAAATGATTAAGCTAGGAAATTGTCAATACTTGATAAACTCAAAAATCAATTAATCTAAAAGGAGACAGGTGGAAAGTCGATTGGTCCAAACCTCTTGCATAAATTAACCGGTTTGGTTTGTTCTGGTTTGCGTTACATTTCAAATTGGTTTGGAGAAGATCCATATTTTACAGTTTAGTCCTATTTGAATGAAAACTCAGGCTAAACCACACTGTTTGCGATCCTCATAGAAGTTCAACAGTCTATATTGATAGCATTCAACTGGTTTTTAAATTGAGATCATGATCGTCATCAGAATTTTTTTAAAATCAAGATCATGGTTGTTGTCACAAAGTTGTCGAAACGAGGTTTTGCAAACATAATATATTTGTCATTGTTGCCGAGAAGAGATTGTAACATAGTAGCTAATCTAATTTCGGTCACAAAACAGCAATCAATTCCGTGGTCTTGCAATTAACATGTGTGCATCATATGCTTATATTCATATCTGACAAAGAAGTGATTTGCAGCTTGACATCAGACAAATCAAAGATGAAATGGAGAAAACTTTGCAGTGGCTAGTTCCTGTTGCTACCAACACTATCAAGTAAGTGTTTAATATATGCTTATTTTGTTGGTTCTCCAGAAATTGGCACGGAGCATCTATGAAGTTGGCTAATTTAATTAGCTTTAGTTGAGCCCATTTTAATTAACGCAACCTTTGTTAGTAGAAGTAGTTTAGATTTTATTTTAGAGTCTTATTATTGTTAGGATTTATCCTTACATATATCAATTAAGGTTTAGATTATCATTACTTTTATCTTTTACGAGTTATTTTGATTGGGTCTTCAACTATAAATGTCCCTGGGGTGAGCCTTGTAAGTCATTCATTATTGAGTTGAAATTATCAATAAAACTGAGTGTTCTCTTGTGAGAATTGAGAGTTCTTCTGTACCCTTGGCTAGCCTATGGTGAAATTGGCTTTTCTGTGATGAGGTTTCTAGCCTTGTCACGCTCGACAACCTATCACTTCCTTGTATATTTCTATGTCAGAAACCCACTGCTAATTTGTACCGAGCAAGCAATTGAATAAATGTTGTTACATAATGTAATGGAATTTTAAGATATCCGTTGTGCGATTGGTTGTTGGTGAATTCAATTTTTCTAAAGGCCTCCGAAGTACATATGCATTATATTTGTTTTAACTTATAAATATTAATGCATTTAAAGCTATTAAAGTGTATTAAAATTAACAATTGTATAGCTATTCATTCAAGGCCTCCTAGGTATCGTATTCTATTTGCATGGTTTTTGAGCAACTAAAACCTAGGTTTTTGGAAATGATATTTCTGGTTTTTGGTTTTCAATGTTTCCTATTTTGAGTAAAAATTGAAAACATAAAACTTAAAACAAGAAAAGAAATCATTTCCAAGATGTGATTTTTAGTTTCTCATAAACCAAAATCTGCAAACAGAATACGACACCAAACACGCCTAAAATTTTGGAAAGTTAAAACTATATCATTCTATGCAACCAACAAGGGATCCCAAATTATGAAAATGGAATTAAGTAGGGAAAGTCATCATACTACTAATGGTTATCATACTGGCTCTTTCTTTCCTTCTCAGTTCATTTATGCCGGATTGCCTGATGTCTAGTGAGTAAGAAATTATTATTGGAAGCATGGAATCAGATCGCAGTTTGGCATCATAGTTGCGGTTTCATGAGTGTGACGTACGTTATGTAATGAGTTGCGGGAGTCATCTTGGGTGTGTTAAGGGAACGTAACTTGCTTTTTTTTTTTTTTTTTTTTTTTTTTTGACCTTTTTTGCTTGCAAAAGTTTGAATAAGTAGTCATATGATACAATCTTAGTTTTTATACCCTGTCAGTAGGTTTTAACACATGAATACATCTATCGTAATATATATGCATTATACGTTTCATTGAAAATGTACCATTTTATAACGGTCAATCATGTAGTTCAAAATATACATCTAATTTGGTATTTTGTTTCTGAAACATGTACAGAGCTCATCATGGATTTGATTGGGTTGCAGAACGGGCATCTACAAAGTGAGTTCTCGAGTACTTTTTCTGTCCCCAAATTTAGAAAATTTGCATTGATCCTAAGTTTAAGTATTCTCTCATCGTTTTGTTATGAGGTTTAAAAGGAACTGAAACGGCTTGTGAGTCCTTATGAGCTAGCTCATTTAAAGTTCAAAGCGGGTTAAATTGGCTCGTTTAGCTAAGCGAGTGTACTAACCTCGTAAAGTTGGGGCTTGGCATCGTGCCAACCTAAACAAGTTAATCCCAGGCTGTTATGAGCTTAATGCACCTAGATGAGCTCAGTTTGAGCCTCAATAAACCGAGCTTGAGCTTGACTTGAAGCTCTCCAAACTAGTTTTAAGCGTAACCAAGAGAGCGGACCCTCAATCTCAAAGGACTTGTTGCTTGGCTTTCTTCATCTACACCCCGTTCGGATGCATAGGGTCTGAATTTTAACCAGTCAGCTTGGATAGTTAATTTTTTTTTTTTTTATGTTATATTGTTATTTATGTTACCCTATAATAAGGTTTAGGATGAGTGTTGGAAGATTTTTTTTTTTCTTTTAACCAAGCAGAGGAACATCGCAATGAAGGATTGTGTTATCCTTTAAAACAAACAACAAAAAAGCTTGGGTGGATTTTGATTTTTATGTGGAACGTCTTTTCTGACAGAAAACATTTTCTAGGGTAGAGGACCTCCCCTTCTTTCGAATGGTTTTGACCGAAAACATTTTTTATCTCAATTTCTATCGTTGTTTTGCATAACTTCAACCCACAGCCACATATACGAAAAATGTTTTCATCCATTGAGAGAAAAATGACTCCCTCCCAACTACAGGAGAAACCATTTTCTTTCATGGGCAGGAAAATATTTTCTGCAATAATCTAATATCATATATCTCACTTTAAGGGTAATTTTTTAAAATAGCTTATTTTGATATTTTTATTCCAAAAATAGAGCGCAAAAATTCAAAATTATCAAAATAGTACGCGAAAATTAAAAATTACTAAAATAGCACACTCAGTCAGCATGTCATGTAGCAACTTGCACTTAAGTAAGGGCATTTGTGTCATTTTACATTTTTCAAAATAAAAAAAAAAAATATTTTTTTTACAGCTACAACAACTTTTCACAAAAAAATAAAAAACAAAAATGTTGCCTAAATTCTTTGTATTGTGTTATATATATACGATTATTTGATATGTTAATTTTACATATTTTAAAATTTATTGTAAAAAATATATAGTTACTGTTATGGTTACATATCTAAGTTTATATGTTATACAAAAATTTTAGGCAACATTTTTTAACATTTTGGCGAAAGGTTGTTTCAGCCGTAAATAAATTTAAAAAAAAAAATTCTTTTTTTTTTTAATTTTGAAAAAAGGGAAATGACAGAAATGCCCTTGTTTAGATGGTAAGTTGTCACGTGGCATGCTAACTAGGCTTGCTGTTGTGGTAATTTTTTACTTTTTGTGTGCTATTTTGATAATTTTAAATTTGCCCGTACTATTTTGAAAATAGAAATGTCAAAATATGTTATTTGGAAAAATGACCCTCACTTCAACATCAACTTGGTAAAGCCCGAACCTTATAAAAATTTGTAAAATTAAATCATTTTCTTGAGTTAAAAAGACAAACAGTCCCTAAGTGATCGTGTTCAGGTCTGAGGTTAACCGCCGGAAGCCGACTGCAGAGAACGGCATAATTCGGATCAAGACACTTTACCATGCAGACAAGCACAAAACTGAGGCTTACATCCTTCAACTATTACTCCACCTTCACTGTATTGCTATTCACCAATCTAGATCTTCTTCATCTGTCGGGATTCCAACTCGTGTCAGTCCTCGTGATTGGATTACATACCGTCTTAGGATTGCGCCTCGTGTAGGAGGTTTTACACACTACCCCCCTTATAAAAAGATGGCTGATCACTATGCAGATTGGAGTGTAGCGTTGGACATCATCGATGGAATCGATGAATCTATGGCAAAAAAGTCGTCCATGTCTATCGATTTCGATGGTCACGATGTTCCTTGCTTCTCAAATGGGGTTTCTCCGGCTGCTATTGGGGTTACTGATCCGTTTTATTCTCTCTTTGTTATACAACAGAAATAGATTTAGATATAGTGACATTTTATAGATAATGAAGTGCTATAAGGTTTAAAATTTTTTTAAGTGGGTAGCTTATGTTGAAATCTGGTGAATTATTTTGTTGAAATCTAATAAATTTTCACTAGAAAATGCTGTGGCGGCATATGGTTATGATAAATATGAGCTGTGAAAGTGTTTGTAGGAAAATTTGTTAAATTACGACAAAAATTCACCAGATTTTGATAAACAGGACATGTATCGTGCCAAAATCATTTGTCATGTGAACGCTTTTGTTGTGTACTTAGGGTTTAAGTTGTTAATTCTCTTAATTCTTAGTTCTAAGTTGTTAAATTGAGCTGAAATTATTGGAATTAATATCTTAAATTACCTAACTTCCCACAAAATGGATTTAGAAGTCAAATATTTAACTGACTTTTGAATGGCATTTTTGGCGGGAAAAGTGGTTGATGACCGTTAGTTGGGTTTGGCGCCAATTAGTTGTAAAGTCCTCTTTCTCTCATCCCTTCCGTCTATAAAAGGGGATTGTGTTATCATGTAATAGTAACTTTTAATTTACCAATAAAATTTATAATTCAATTTCTCTCTCTCTCTCTCTCCCCCTTCACTCTCTTCTTCAATTCTACTTCTCTGTAACTCTCTCCTCTTTCTTTTCCTCTTTCACCCAATTTAATTCAACAAATAATAGTTTATGATGTAGAACTACATTGGGTCATAACAGCTTTCCATAAAAAAAGTTCTAGATAGATGGTTCCTGTAAATTGTTGGAATCATGCTCCACATTTGCGTCTTCTAACGAAAATTTGCCACATTTTGGCAAGTGATACCAATTGCTAAAATTTTAAAATATTAGGATATTTAGATGATAAAATTTCTATATCTCATATTATATCATTGTATATATTATATCAGGGTACTTAGATAATAAAATATCAAATAATAAAATACTTAAGTGATAAATTCTTAAAGTTAAATGGTATCTGTTAGGAGCTGAGCAAAAAATGCGGAAAAAATTGGTTAGGAGTGTAGTTGGAACTGAAGTCTGTAACTCCAGGGGCATTTTTGTAATTATCGCGTACGCTGGTGGCAATTTTGTAATTTTATTAAAATCTGTAATGAGGTTCCAAATGTTGTTAAAATAAGTTGCAGTCTTTAGGTGATTTTATGCAAAATTAATGAAAAGTTTATGTACTTTCTAATCTCTCTCTCTCTCAATTTCTTCCTTTCTCTCTTGAGCCTTTCTCTACCTAAGAGGGTACCAACACGCAAGCACCGGAATCCATTAGATGTCCGAAGTTAAGTGTGCTTGGGCGAGAGTAGTACCAAGATAGGTGACCTCCTGGGAAGTTCTCATGTTACACCCCTCAGGTTGGGGGTTCTCGGAAACAGCCTCTCTTCAGGGTAGCACTTTGAAGGGCGAAGGCTGTGTACATTCACCCCTTCAGACCCTGCTTAGGCGGGAGCCCTTAGAGCACTGGGAATATATGTTACTTTTCTCTTGAACCTTTCTCTCTTGAATTGTTGCTGCGTTGTGTTCGATAATTAAGTCTCCAAATTGAATACGACAAATTGGTATCATAGTCCAGAATTCTCGATCCTTGTAGGCGTAATGTGCTAAATATGACTAAATGAATAAGGGTAAAAAATATTATGATTAAAATAATTACAAAATTATTTGAATTTTCTAAAACCTTACCTTACCCCTAATAAAAAGAAAAGCCAAACAATGGTGAAAGAATTCGAAGTGTAAATGAATCGAGCTGACTCGATATAAAGCTTGAAAAGCTCAACTCGTTTTAAGCTTGAGCTTCTAGGCTTGTGAGTCCTAAAATAGTTTGTTTTAATATAATTTATTAGTTTAAATATATCCAATTGAGCCAAGTTTGAGTAAGCTTGACCGTAAAGGAGCCAAGCCTAGCCTATATTAAGCTTAAATGAGCTTAAAAATTGCAAACTTAGTTTAGAGTTCATGTAGCCAGATTCCACCGCAACCGAGCTGAGCTGAACCCAAGTATACGATAACTTGAGCTAAGTATAAATAGGTCAAGCCTCGACTTTGACAACCCCCCCGGTTTCTTCCCATTAATATAAAATTAATTACTCCATTGTCAAGATCTACCTGCATCCACATAAACAAAATAACAAAACGTAAATGTCACACCTAAAGACCACAATACAAAAAATGCCTACCAAAGATGCCTACACAAGGATAGCACCACTCGTCCCCAAAAACAACTGGCAATAATAATTTAATTCTATAACTGAGTCAACAAGTGGGAAAATTACCAATAAAACTCAACGTGGCTCATTAGAATTCTAATGTCAATTGACTACGTCCACAAATTGTTGGTGTATTTTCAAATTAAGTAAAAGGTAGTGTTTTCCTGCCTTCTGTGGAGGAGTGTGTTTCTTCATGTGAAGAAATGTATCTCTTCATGTGAAGAGACGTATCTTTTCTAAGAGCCACTTGAAAAATTATAAAAACCCCCCCTCCATTCTCAAGATTGCAAGATATCGAACAACACTTGAAAATCATTCATATCATTTTCTACTCTTCTTGTCTCAAAAATCTTTCATTTCTACACTCTACTTCACTTTATTTTTGGTTTCAACGTATCCTGAGATTGTTTCGATATCAACGAAATAAGTGTTAAAGATAGTGCTTCGCTGCATGCCTTGAGGTTGTTTGATCATTAAAGTACCCGTTTTGTACAAATTATCCTAACACAAATTACATGGCAACCCTCATGCATTTTGTGATGATATTATTTATCTCAAAATTAATATTGAATCAATATGATTATGATTTGATTTGGGTGAGATATGATTTAGATTGAGTTATCTAAATAAGTTTGATGTTGATATGATTTGATATTCTAAATCATATTAAGTTTAGGTAACTCAATTATAAATAGAGGGTGAAGGTTGTTGTTTGGGAAGGGTGAAAAAAAGAGAGAGACGAAAGATGTAAGGGGTTTGAGAGTGATTTGTAAAGGATAACTTGGGGGTACCCGGGTAGGGGAAAAGAGATGAATCGAGAGGTTCTATGATTGAGAGCCCATGAGAAATTTTATAATTTCCTCTTTTCAAAGCTACATTGCGAGAGGGTTGGTAACTCGTTGTTGATGTATTTTCAAAATAAGATGATACAGGATTCTAATCCGGTAGAATCCCAATCAAGATTCAAACCAAGAAATAGAGTTTAAAGGGAGAAAAGAAATAGAATTAGGGGGAGAAAGGTAGAGTTCAGAGGAAGAAGAGAAAGGAGAAGAGATAGGGAGAAAGGGGATTAATGTCATTCAACGTAACCTTAATCTCTTACCTCACTAACTATTTATAGCGCAAATTAATAAAATTAAGAAAATAACTAATTAAGACAAAAATGCTGAAAATAGAAATATCTTGCTCCTAATCGTTATCCTAATTTGAAAAATATCGTAACTAACTCAGCCACAGTCATGTGCCTCTTGCGTGCTGCTCCCGCCAATTTCCCGCCATAACTAAAATATGATTCCAACGGCTAACTCCTCCTGTTCTTCTGTTTTACTGTAACATAATAATTGTTAGTAAAGTGTTTGAGATTTGTTCCAATGTTGTTTGAAGTGTTTTTACTTGTATGGGATGTGTGTCGACACACAGGGCTCATGTGTCGACACACAGGGCTTATATGTCAACACACAACTTTACAAAAGCGCACGGAACAGAGCTGTGTGTCTAAAGGGTTGTAAAGAAGAATACAATTAATTGAGAGGTTAGTTTTTAATTTAATTTAATTTAATAGAGTAACCATTATATATTTACACAGTGCATGTCAATGAAGGGAAACCAAAAGATTAGGCCTCTAGAATATTGCGGTTTGAGGTTTATTGGAAAATATTAACATATTAAATAAACATTTCACTTTTACATGGAACAAATGCTAGTGTAAGTAGTTGGAGGGGCATTTGCCATATATTTGAAATATATTAACAACTGTTCGATAGGATTTCTATTTATAGTTTTGATATTTTGGAAATTAAATTAGATTCTATATATATATATATATATAAATTAAAGAAAAAGATATTTTTTATAGTTTTTTATTTTAATTTTGATTTTATTTCTAATTTAGTAAAAGAAATTAAAAAGCTAAAATTAAAAAGTTATTTTGAAAATCTAATCTTTAATTTCGCAATGGAAGTTCCAACGAAGCGACGGAGGGAAGAACGTGAAGCCGTAGGAACCCAAATCCCTCTATTATTCAACGCCAAGTCTCTTTCTTTCTATGCAATGCATTACCCTAAATGTTTAATTTACATTAAATATAATAAATAATTAAATATATAATACATAAATGAAATCTATCACTTCAGTACCCTAAATGTTTAAGCATTTATCACGTAAATATCTTAATATTTCAATCATAACATATCCAAAAATGTAAAGTCTTATCATACAAAAATCCAGAAATTTAAAAATTTTATCATTCATGTACTATTTGCCAAAATTTGTTATATTTTAAAAAAATACAAAACACTAATTTCCTCACCAAATTTTAAAAAAATTTCCAAAAGGCAAAATATCATCTTTTTCCAAAAAGTATAATTTAGAGGTTAGCATTTGACCCACTCTCAAATTCAGTAATTTATTTTGTTTATTTGAATGATATACGTTTACTTTTCATCAATTGTTTGAGTAATTATGTCGTTAGATAATTTATTGCTTATAGTATAAAGTTGTAGCAAAACAAAATCTAAAAAAATTAAAAAAGGATAGCAGGGTGTCACGGGACGGTTTTTGACACCCTTGTCAAGCCCGTGCGCCACTTAACTTCACTCCGAAAGTACCTCGCTAAGTCAGGCTCCTCGTTAACCCGAAGGTTGTGTTTATGCGGAATAAAGGCAAAAGAGTGTTTGGAACAAAGGAAATAGAGTCACAATAATAATGAAAGTACACGTTCAAGGGACAAAGAGATTGGATTAATTTGGGTGAGTTTAGACACCCTTGGCAATTGCCATCACTTTCTTATATATACTCAAAGAGAGGCTTACATAATTACATCTAAACCGTGTGGATCTCCCAAAGGGCACGGCTCTACACTAGGGACATGAATTAAATGCATAAGTCTAGTCTAAGTGCAAGGAATATTAAAGGGACAAAATTGGGTGCACTCCCCTTGGGCTATGCGTGTCAAAAGGACCGTGTAAATGGTCCAAGAGACACGCCTCAGCTGCAAGGGACGCGACCTGGGGAAGGGCATGGGCGCCCGTGTCTGGGCCTACGCCTGGGCGCTCTGGGGCGCGACCCTGGGCACTGCCTGGACCGTGTCTGGGCCGTGTCAAGGCCCTTTGGACGCGACCCTTCTTGTCAAGCGACATGTCCTTCCGTTTACATTCATGCATCAAGTAAATTAAGGAAAAATAAGGACGGCCTAGTACTTCCTAGGTCCTTCTAGTACAACATCGAAAATAAAAAGTACTATAATCTTGGCGGTCCGTGACAAGGGGTAGTGTATCTAAAATATTCTTACATCCAATGTGAATATTACGACTTAAAATTGAACTAAACTGTTAGGGTTATTTAATTGTGCATAATAATGAATGGGAGTCACTCGAATTAGTTGCAAATTGTGTAGCATTGGATTAATTTTGTATGGCCTTGATGGGTGGTTCTATACCTCCATGTGTTAAGAGGCTTCAATAGACATTACCTTTTTTGTCTATTGTCACCTATTATGTTGATACGATACAAAATGTAAATTAACTAGAATCACAACTAATAGTATATATTTTGATAAATTACCTCCAATAATAAAGGATTTTACATATAAGAAAGAGGAGAAGACATAGATTTAGAGTATGAGGGAGAGAAAGAAGAAACACACATTACATCTCATTTAGCATGCCTAAACTTAATGCCCTTTCTACCTATATATACAAGTATGGGAAGGGGTGGTGGCACGTATTGAATATTCTAGGAGAGAGGAAGAGGGGGGTGGATTCTAAATCTATAACAAATTTGATATTCTCTTATACCAATTTATTAGAGAAATTTTGATGCGAAAGCGGAAACCCTAATCACTTGATTCAGTTCAAATAATATGACTCACACAAACGACAAGTAAACAAAGGTAAAAGAGATACGAAGAAACACACAATATTTGCGTGGAAATCCTTCTACAATCGAGAGGGGAAAAAACCACGGGCGGAGATGGAGATTCTTTATTGATATTTGAATGGAAGAATTACAACGACACTTCCACTGACAAGATCTATGAAAAAATTACAATCACTTTCTCTTAACTCTCGTAGGGCTCTCTCTTAGACATGGGGGCGCTCTCTCACTTTGATTGGATGTCAAAACCAAAACCCTAGCATGCTATTTATAATCGTGGGTCAACGCGGGGCCCGATCGATCGGCTGCTCCACTGCAGCCAGTTGACGCTTACTCCAAAAACCCAATCAGACGGGGATTCTCCCTATCGATCGGCTTACTCACGGTATTCCCTGAACATGAATTAAGTAATTTGAGACATAATCTTAACAAATCTTCACCTTGGCTCAAATTACATACATAAAAGAATTTCCTCCAACTTTGTGCACTAAACACCCCACACACGGGGTTATCTGGACAAAACACAAAACCTAACCGAGTTTGAGCGAGGCTTGAACTTCCTGCTAGGTAGAATCTGAGTAAAAATATCTGTGAGGTTATCAGCAATGCTAATCTTCTTCTTCTCTAAATTGGCTCTTGACACATGTTGTGAAACAGCCACCTGCTGTTTAATTGTGTTACTCAACTGAAACTGAACTCCCTTTGGCTTATTCACCTGACCTGAATCACAACTGACTAATGACATCTTCTATGGACTCAATAATGAAGACTCATCAAACGTGACATCTCTACTCGTCAAGAATTGTTTGAAGCGAAAACCTTTCTGCTTTTCATAAAGCCCTTGTTCACAGAATATCAGTCCTGTAGACTGACCACACAAAGAGGCCCTTATACTGTGCTCAGACAAACCCCTATCACCTGATGATCCAATCTCAAACATCCTGAATTTGTGATCTCTGGTTCTGTCAACAACGATGATGATGAAGATATCTTAACTGATCTGACAACTGTGGAACCAAAAAGCTCATACAAAGTACCTACCTTTCTGCCTTTTATAACTGTCAAAGCACCCTTAACAACCTTCAAAACTCCACCTTCAGCTGCGTACCTGTACCCTTTAGACTCAAGAGTACCTAAAGAGATGAGATTCTTCTTCAAATTAGGAACATGACGAACATCGTTTAAAACCCTGATAGTGCCATCGAACATCCTAAAATGAATTGTTCCTATACCAAGAACTTTGCATGAAGTATCATTACTCATCAAAGTAACTCCACCTCGAACTGACTTGTACGTGGAAAACCATTCTCGATTGGGACAAACGTGATAGGAGCAACCCGAATCCAAAATCCAACTATCCCTCAAATTGGACTGTGATTCAGACACAGACAGAATATCTCCATCAATCTCATCTTCCATAACACTAGCTACTATAGATCTCTGGTCAGACCTGCTATCTGCTTCTAATTTTCTCTTAAGCTTGTAACAGTCTCTCTTAATGTGCCATTTCTTATGACAGTAGTTACAGGTTAGGTCTTGATGTCTAGATTTAGACTTGTTTCCACTATGATCATACGCAGTTCTCCCTCTCACAAATAAACCACTACCTGAGTTATTAATAGAATCTGATAATTCCTTATCTACCTGTTCTTTACTCAGTAGGTTTCTCTTAACCTCATCAACAGATGTGAGTTGCCTACCACCATATATCATGCTTTCAATAAAGCCTGTATAAGAGGTAGAGAGTGAACGTAACAATAACATTGCCTGATATTGATCCTTAGGAGCATCATCAAGCTCCTTTAACTCTTGACTTAATGAATTAAATTTATTAACATGATTCTTAAGTAGCATACCTTCTGACATACGAAACGTGAACAACCGGCGCTTAACTGCTAGTTTGTTAGAGACAGACTTGAAGCAGAACATCTCCTACAATATCTCCCACAACTCCTTAACGGTCTTCACTTCCATAACTTCTGTCAAAACGTCATCGGTAAGACACATCTGAATTGCCGTCAAAGCCCTTTCGTCTAACTCCTCCACCTGTGTATTGGATAAACTCTCAGGTTTATTCTCTTTGCCATCCAAAGCTTTCTTCAAGCCACTTTGAGCAAAACACCCTTAACACGGACCTGCCATAAACTGAAATTGCCTTGACCACCAAACTTCTCAACTTTGGTCTTATTTGCGGACATCATATTACCAAATCGAACGACGGGCTCTGATACCACTCGATAGAATAAATCTGGAACAAACTTGATATTCTCTGATACCAATTTGTTAGGAAAATCTTGATGCAGAAGCGTAAACCCTAATCACTTGATTCGATTCAAATAATATGACTCACACAAACGAGAAGTAAAAAACTATAAAAGAGATACGAAGAAACACACAGTGTTTACGTGGAAACCCCTCTACAATCAAGAGGGGAGAAAACCACGGGCGGAGATGGAGATTCTTTATTGATACTTGAATGGAAGAATTACAACGACACTTCCTCTGACGAGATCTATGAACGAATTACAATCACTTTCTCTTTCTCGTGGGGCTTTCTCTTAGACGTGGGGGCGCTCTTTCACTTTGATTGGATGTCAAAACCGAAACCCTAGCATGCTATTTATAACCGTGGGTCAACGGGGGGGCCGATCTATCGGCACCTAGCCAATCGATCAGCTGCTCCACTGCAGCCAATTGACGGTTGGTCTAAAAACCCGATCGGCTGGGGATTCTCCCGATCGATCGGCTTACTCACGACATGCCTTGAGCCTGAATTAAGTAGTTTGAGACATAATCCTAACAAACTAGAATGTGGATAGGTGGCGGGTCTGGTTGGTGTGTGGAGGAGAGCTACTGCTGGGCGAGGGTAAGGATGGCGAAGTGGACCTTGGCGGCTACGGATGATACGGCTTGGCGGCAGGGGTGACGCCAGCCTCGTATCATATATCTATACATTTATTGCAAAATTCACTTCTCTTTTTTCTATTGATGGGTCATTCTGTATTTAGATGATAAATGGTTAAATGTCAAGATATCTAAGTGATAATTATCCTAAAATTAATTCACAAAGGTTGTAAATTAAAAAATTATTATACCAATTCTCAATGTATTAATATTTAATTTTCCCAAAAAGTTGATATTATGCCAGTGACTTTCCAAACATAATGGTGTCATGCATCAAAGTTCATTTCCTCAGCCCAATAATTGTCACACAAAACTCAAAATTTTTCAAAATATAAACATCGTACAGAGCTTTTAACGTAATTTTTAATATTTTCAAAAGTTAATTAAATCAATTAATTATTTTTTATTTCATTTAAAATAACTTCTAATATTTTATAAAAAAAATAATTCCTCATATTTTTTAGTTTTATCTTATTTTAGTCATTAGATGGAGATCAATTTTGTCATAAATTGAACATTAGAGACCATTTTAAAAAAAAAAAGAAGATAAGTAACCAATTTTGATGAACTCAAAAACACTAGTAACTATTTTCAATAAATGAAACCAATTTGAACAATTTTAAAAATATTCAGGACCACGGGATTAGCAAGAAGATGACAATCTTGAGCCATTTATACAAAGTAGGAAGAATTTGGAGAAGAGGGGCAAAAATTTTAAGGAGATTGATATCTTCTTGCTGTGGAGTAAGCATGGTAGTTCAATATGAAGCTTGGGCTGAGATTTGACGGTGATGAATGAGCTATGGTTAAGCATATTGTAATGATGGAATAGGAAAATGATTAGTCTGCATTCTTTTCGGTGTTTGTCTACTTCTCATCCCTAGTTTTGGCACATTAGGTCATATTCTTCATATTCCAGCCCATTCCAGATTCTTTCCAGTGGTGGTATAATCATTTAGCACTGTTTAGTATCGTTGATACGAACTTAGAACGGATTTTAACCAATAGAATAGTTTAGGGATTGTCTTTAATGAAATTAAAAGTACCGGAGTCACTTTGATTTTGATTAATAGTTTGAGGTAGGGTTGGCGGTGGGGTGGGGTGGAGTGGGGCCAGTACGGGCGGTGCTTCCTCCATACCTGTGCCTGCCACCAAAATCCGTACCTGTACCTGTCTCATTACCCGCCGTGGGTATGAAGTAGATACCCACACTCGCCTCGATGGGTACAGACCCGTACCCATACTCGCCCCCTTACCCCCTTGGTATCCAACGAATATCTATACGTACCCGTACCTACCTTAATGTGGGTACAAAATGATTATCGATACCCGTTTTATATTAATTATTTAATACCATTTTTAAAAGTTCAATTATATTTTTTATAACATTGACTATTGATTTACGCAATTATACTTAAGCATTTATTTTTTAAATTTGAAGTTCATTAGATACAAAATAAAGCGATTATGTTGAGCATAAAGCGGGGCGGGGTGGGTATGGAGTGGGGGCGGGCCGTGTACAGCACTATATTCGCACCTGCCCCGTACCTCAAACCCGTACCTACTACCTGGCTCACTTACACCCATACCCGCGGATATCGAGTTTTACCTATTCCATTGCCATCCATAATTTGGTGGTTTCTATAAATATTATCCTATATTATAATGTCAAAAGACTTAAGTAATAATTTATGAGCTTGTCATAGATTCCCTCAACGGATTGATAAAATTTTAGAATACTTAAGTGGTAAAGTTTATAAACATCATGTTACTCAATTATACATTTTAAAATGTTATAGTACTAAAATGATAAATCATCAAAACTCCAACTATTTAAGTGATAATTTTTCATTTTTACCATTCTTACTCTACTCTTTTTTTTTTTTTTGGATGGGCAAACACGGCCAACGATCCTCAATATTGCTGCATTGAAAATGACTCGTAGACTTTCAAAGTCAAGGACACCTTTCTTTTCTCTACAGTTTGTATGAAGAACACAATGATTGATTTCTCCTCTGCTTGTTCATCTTCTTCACAAGGATTCTCCTACAATGGCGGAGGCCTTTTTAATGGATTTATCAAGGGATATACTCAAAGATCTCATCTTTTTCGCTGCTGGGGAGATACAATCAGCGTTGCCTTTGAACGTTAAACACAAGCTCAAGAAGCTAAGATACTCGTTTGATGGGATATGCGCTGTTCTTCAAGATGCAGAGAAGAGGCAATTCACTGAGATTTCCATCAGAGATTGGCTGAAAGATCTCAAGGATGTTGTGTATGATATTGAAGATGTGATTGATCTAGTGGCTACTGATGCTTTACATCGGAGACAATGGGTTAGCTACTACTTCTCATCTCTAAATTTTGTTGTTTTGCCCTTTGTTTTGAACAAAAAGATCAAAGAAATTCGTGGGAGATTGGACGATATTGATGATAGAAAGAGATGTTATGGGTTAAATGAGAATCAAGGAGGAGATACTCATGGGGGTACTAGTAGCCATAGGAAGACTCATTCTTATGTGAATCAATCAGAAATTATCGGTAGAGATGATGATAAGAATGAAATTATTAAACGTTTAATCTGTGTTAGTGCTTGTACTGAGTTGTCCGTGCTACCCATTTTGGGTATTGGTGGGGTTGGAAAGACCGCATTAGTAAAACTGGTTTACAATGATGAATCATTCGGAGGCCAGTTTGATTTTAAGTTATGGGCATGTGTTTCAGCTAATTTTGACTTAAAGATGATAATAGAAGACATCTTAGAAGCTGCTACAGGTCAAAGCAATCAGAACTTGAACATAAACCAATTACAGATCAAGCTTCGCGGTTATTTGGGTAAAAAGAGGTATTTTCTCGTCTTGGATGATGTCTGGAACATCGAGCAGGATGAATGGAAAGATCTACGGTCCATTCTAGCTTGTGGTGCTTCAGAAAGTGTGATTTTGGTCACTACACGCGATAGAAAGGTTGCATCGATTGTAGGGACCATGGAGTCGTATAATGTACGGACTCTGTCTTTTGATGATTGTTGTTCCCTATTTGCAGAATGTGTATTTAGACAGGAGGATAGAAGAAGATATCCAAGATTGATAGAAATCGGGAAGTCGATTGTTGAGAAGTGTGATGGGCTTCCACTAGCAGTTCAAATGCTAGGACGTCTTCTATGTGTTGAAAGGAACGAGTCAGAGTGGCAACAGATCAAAGAAAATGATTTATGGAAGATTCAAGATATGGATAATGGTATCTTTGTACCTTTGAAGTTGAGCTATGATGGATTGCCTTCTCATGTAAAACCTTGCTTTATGTACTGTTCCACGTTACGTAAAGGTCATAAGATTACTAGGGAGAAATTGATTAATTTGTGGATGGGACAAGGATTGTTGCGATCAAGGAATAAAGGCGAAGAGTTAGAAGACATTGGAAACAGATATTTTAACGAGTTGCTCTCGAGGTCTTTCCTTCAAGAAACAACTGTGTTTTATGATCAAACTGTGCAGAGTTGCAAAATGCATGTTCTACTGCACGATTTTGCGTCATACATGGCAGATGAGGAGCGAGCGCTTGTCACTTGTGCAAATCACGAAGTTTCAAAGAGGGTTAGGCATATTGTATGGGACAAAGAAGACTTATCAGAAGCAATTTTCCCCAAAGGACTCCTCAAAGCACGAAAATCTCGAACATTTACTTTTGCCTACTCTGTGGGTCGTTTGAGCCAATCCTTTCTCGAGGAAATCATATCAAACTTTAGGCGTTTGCGCGTATTGAACTTTAAATCTGCTCAATTTGAGGAACTTCCAAGCACAATTGGAAAGTTAAAGCACTTAAGGTATCTTTCCCTGGCTTGGAACCAGGATATCAAAGTGCTTCCGAACTCAATGTGCAAACTATTGAATCTACAAACATTAAATCTATTGGGTTGTGAAGAATTACAAGAGTTGCCTAAGGATTTGGATAAATTGGTCAGTCTAAAGCATTTATACCTGACTTTAAACCAGGTGACTTTACCACAAAACGGGTTGCAAGGATTGACATCTTTAAGAATTCTAGAGCTCTCTAATTGTAAAGAATTGATATCATTGTCAGAGGGGGTTGGACAACTCACTTCCCTTCATTGCTTGCGTATATCTAGTTGTCCCAAATTGGCTTCTTTGCCAAATAGCCTCAAAAACATCACCACCCTCGAGCAACTGGCAATCGTAAAGTGTGAGGTGCTAGATCTGACGGTGGGGGAAGGATTGCAGGGCTTAAATTGCCTCAGATCACTAGAGATTGAGAGGGTTCCAAAGTTAGTGTCTTTACCAGATGGGCTTCAATCGGCCGCTTCTCTTCATTATCTAGTGATTTCAAAATGTCAAAATTTGGTGGCATTGCCCGAGTACTTTCAACATTTTGGGTACCTCTCAAGGCTACTCCTTCTCAAATGCGCCAATCTGGCTGCGCTTCCTGATGGGTTTCGTGATCTTACTGCTTTGCAACATCTAGATATTCGATACTGTCCACATTTGAGCAGGAGATGTGCAAAAGATGGAGGCGAACAATGGCCTCTAATTTCTCATATTCCCAATATAGCTGTGGATGGTTCGTGGATTCAAAACACGAACACTTCAATGTACCAAGACTAACCAGGTAAAATTCTTCTGTTCTCTATCACCTTATTCTGATGCAGTTTCTTCATTTATTTCTTATTGATCTCATCCGATACTCTTATTTTTGAGCCTATAAACTATGCTGCAAATGGTTATTTTGAGCCTGTATACTATGCTGCAAATGGCTTTTATGTTCATTCATTCTACGTTTGACTCACTGTGACATACATTTATAGAACTAGGTAGTAGATACCTTTGGCCTTCTACTCTTGTTGTTTAGGGCCTGTTTCATATGGCTTTCCGAAACCGTTTTTTTTTTTTTTTTTTTTTTTTTTGGTTTTCATCTTTAGTTTTTTTTCCTAATATAAGTGAAAAGTAAAAATAAAACCCACCCAGTAACAAGAAAATCGCTTTAAAAACCTATTTTTTAGTTTTTGGAAAACCAAAAACACAAAAAGAAAACTATGCCAAACAAGTGTTTAGTTATGTTATTAAGTAGTTCACGAAATGAAATTACATTTGGCAATCATCTCGCAATTGCAGCCATGGTATATAGTGGAATCAGAGGATTACAGATGTTATGTAGCACATCCTGAGGATTGCACAACTTATTGCCTAGCTCAAAATCTACCACGGTGTTTGATTATGCTTGTCAAGTAGGGATGAAAATGGGGCAGGTAAAACCCGTTATCTGCGGGTATGGGTATAAGTAAGACGGGTAGCGGATAGTGTTTGGGGGTACCTGTACTGTACCCACCATGTGTATGGGGTGGGTACGGGTACCTACTGCATCCCGCTCCATACTCCCCCCGCCGCTTCTTATTCACCATACCGGCTCAATTTTATATCTAATTAACTTTTCAATTAAAAAAATACGTGCATAAATTCAATTTACTAAATTATTTATCAAGTTATAACAAAATATAATTTAATTCTTTAGTATAGTATTAAATAATTAATATGGGCGGATATGGATAATCATTTGGTACTCAGAGCTTGTATGGGGCTTTAACGGATATTCATTGGATACCCACAGGTGATGGAGCGGGTACGGATATGGGTTTGTATCCACCGGGACGGGTATGGGTATCCATTTTATATCCTTGGTGGGTAATGAAGCATGTATGAATATGGATTTGATTAGCTGGTACAGGTATAGAGGAGACACCCCCTGTACACGCCTTGCCGCATTGCCATCTCTAGTTTCAAGAGTTCATGGAAGGCGTCGTTCTATTCTTTGTTTTCCCCAGTAAGCTTTCTTATCTTTTCATTTTTTTTTTCTCTATTTTTTTGCTTTTTTCAGGTAGGGAATCCTCGGAAACAACTTCTTTTTAGGGTAGCATTCGGAAGGGGCAAGGCTGCATACATCCCTCCCCCCCAAACCCTGCATATACGAGAGCCCTTGAGGCACTGAGTCGGTGGTCGTTGTTGTTGTTTTCTACTTTTCTATTTATTGTATATGTGCTTGTTTTATTTTTTGTTTTGAACAGTAACATATATATTGTAGTAGAAATCATTTATTTAAAAAATAAATTTTCACTGTGCATATTTATTAATTTCTTCTGAATTATTTTTTAAAAACATTTCCCAACAGAAAACTGGGTGGCCAATTCGTTGGGCATGGTAGTACGCGATCACTGGGATTAAATGAAACGAACTTTCGATGTACTCGTATTCAAAATCCATTACAACTTATTCAAGTTCACTATGGAGGTTCATTCACTCGTTGAGCCGACTTTGTATAAGTGTACTATTTTCGTTAACATTCACGTATAGTTTGATAAGGACTCGTTAACGACTCAATAAAAGCTGTGTAAAAGTTCATCAAGGGCTTTTAAGAGCTCGTTAGCACTCAGTACTAGCTCGAACATGGTTTGATAATGTTCAATAGTAACTTGGAGAGTTCAGCTTGATAACAAGCTTGACTGAATAGCAAGCTTGATTCAGTTATGAACTCGATTTGGCCCGATAATAAGCTTGGCTTGACTTGATAATGACTACGAATTGGCTCAATTAGACTGATGAGTTGAATCGATCTAGAGTTCTAAATTCTTATTGAACGGAGCTCGAACAAAAGGATAAATGTATCAGATATTGTCTCTACAGATTCAGTCATGGAGAAGAGGTGTTACATGCTAATCAATTAACGCAATTCAAGAGATGAATTAATGAAGAATGCTGATATCAATGCAAAAACGAAGTACTTTTTCGGCTTATATATGGAGCCTAGTTTATCGTAGCTTTATCCATTGAGTATAATGCCTGCGACGCAATTGCACAATTTTCCGAGTTTGATTTCTGCTTATTTCCAATACTAAAATTTTTCTTTTCTCCGAATTCTTCGTGTCAAAATCATATTTAATGGCTTAAGCCTCAAAATTGTATTTCCCATTCTATTTCAACATTGAATTAATTTTTTTCTTTGCATGCGATTAAGGATTAAGAGCTGACAATTCACTTTAAACTTTGTTTCCTAAAGTAGTATATTCCGACCAATATTTGAACTTTCACTTATGGTATGTAATCAAATCGTCAATCAACCACTGCAATTGTTTGGATAGGGGTCAAATCAAATTAGATATTTGGATTTATGGGTATTACTTATGACTTTTAATTTTTAATTTTAAAAATTTTAAAATTGAAGTCACTTGAATATTTTTTTTTTTTTGATAAATAGTGGCAAAACCGCGCAACAAAGCAGGAAACACTTAAATGTGTTTTCCAATTTTCTATGTTGAAAAATTGTCATCCACTCGTAAAAATGTTTTCATAATTAAAATGGAAATGGAAAATTAGAGATGAAAAAGAAAATAATATGAAAAAGAAAATAAAAATGAAAACTAAAATTTATTTTCTATTTCTAAACAGACCTACGTCTCTCATGACCAATCAACTAGAAAAAAATAGGTGGATTTGTATGGATCACTTGCATCTTATATATGATCAAGATATTTAAAATTACAACATTAACTTAATTATAATTTTATCATGTGATTAAATTGAAACAACATAAATTAAATGAAACCCTATAATTGAATAGCATGCTTAACATAGTAGCCAAGGCTTATATTTATAGAAAACGAAGGATACACAAGATAGAATCAGGGTAGATCTATAAGTTCAAGATAAATATGAATAAATAACACAAATATATTATATTCTAGTACGCCCCCGCAATCTCAACATGTATTAGAGGAAATGACAATATCACATATTGTATCTCAACAACACGATACAACTAACAAAATGGTTGATGCATTAGACGCACCTTCAACTAGTTACACGAGAGCCTAGATGTCATAGGAGATCCGATCTTCTTAACTATAGTAATGATCTTAATGATAAAGATAAGGACCAATCAGGAGCACTTACAGAGGTGTTGAAAGGATTAAGTTCAGGAAGGGTAAAGACCTTCATAGTAAGATCGAGAGCAAAGGATTACACCCAAAAGGAAGGAATCAATTATGATGAGACCTTCTCACAAGTTGTTATGCTGAGGATACTCTTATCTATTGCAGTTCACTCCGAATATGAGATATGGCAATATATGTCAAGACAACCTTTTTGAATTGAAAAGAGTATCTATATGATACAACCAGATGGATTTGTTGCGAAGAATCAACATATGATATGCAAACTTAAAAAGTCAATTTATGGACTCGAACAACAATCTCATTTATGGAATCTTAAATTCAATGAAGCTATCAAATTCATTCGAACAAAGGGTTGGAAAATAATGTGTGTATATGCGACATAATGGGGAAAGAAGCGACTTTATTGGTGTTGTATGTGGATGATATTTATACTCATTGGGAATGATTTAGAAGTGTTATAAGCTGCTAAACATTGGTTATCTAGCTAATCCAATATGATATACCTAGGAGAAAATATTCTTAGGATCAAACTTTTACGAGATCGTAAGAATATAATGTTAGGCTTATCACAAACTACCTATGTTGACAAGGTATTGGCAAGACACAAGAAAGCGGGCTCTAAGAAGGTGGTGTTACCTTTCAGGAAGAGAGTCCCTCTTTCTTTAGGGGAATGTCTTAAGACACCTCAAAAGAAAAAGCATATGAAGATTATACCGTATGCTTTGGTTGTTGGTATCCTAGTATATGCCATGTTATGTTCAAAGCTAGATATTTATTAAATATTTGGAATGGTTAGCAAATATCAGTTAAACTTGAGCCTTTGCAGTGAGGATAAAAGCATTTACTTAAGTAATTAAGAAGCACTAAGGTTGCGTTTGGTTAAGCTTTTTAACAGCTTAAAGCTATGAAAAGGCTCTAGTTGACTGTAGGATTTGCGTTTGGTAGAAGAAAAGATCTTTTCACATCTTTCTTATAGCTTAAATAGAAATATGAAAAAAAAAACTATTTTATAGCTAACTCGAGAAAGATGCAAAGCTGAATCTTTTTCACATCTTTATTTTTAAAAAACTTTATTAGCAATAAATCTTAACCTTTTTATTTTTTTTTTTTGTGACGAGGGATTGGGTTGCCCCAATCAACCTTGGGCCATGAGAACAGCCTACAAGCCCCCATAAGCATGTAAGTCATGAGTATATCCTCAGCGACCTACTTTTATTTTTTATCACCATCGCACCTACCACCACCCGTTTTGACCCCATGTGCCACTACACTTACCAATCTTCGCTACAATGACCAACCATTATCACGATTCTCTCCTTCTGCTATAATTAATTGATTTATATAATTAAATCATTTTATGTGTTATAATTACATAAGTTTTTTTTTTGTTTTTTTTTTAACTTGTATCCAAATACTTTATTCTGTAAAAAAAAATTTTGCGATGCATATTAAATGAACAGCTTTTATTGAAACACATAAGCTAAAATAAAATAACCCAAATGCACCCCAAACACTACATATTGGTCTCTCCTAATAAAGAACTTACTTCGGCTCGATATACTAAATTGGATTTTCACTCAAGTAAGGATTCTAGACATGCAAAGTTAGGATATATGTTTACCATTGGGGGAGGAGCCATTAGTTAGAGATAACTCTAGTAATCTGGTATTACCGACTCCATTATGGAAGTTGAATACCTGCCAGCTTGAGAAGTTGGAAGGAAGGCTTATCAACCGACAAAATGAGGTATTAAAATTGGGACAACCTATGAGTTTGGACATGATATGCATGACACAAAAAGGAAGCAGAGGAAAAGTTATGGATGATGATATATTGCGCTCCATACTTCTATATATTTCTAAGGGTCAGGTTGTAAAGCTGTTGTGTTCGTGCACCCCGGTACTCATAACGTGCATCCGCCATTGGCAACGTTAGGATATATGTTTACCATTAGGGGAGGAGCCTTTAGTTAGAGATATGTCTAATAATCTGGCATTACCGACTCCACTATGGAAGTTGAATACTTGCCAGCTTGAGAAGTTGTAAGGAACGCTTATCAACCGACAAAATGAGGTATTAAAATTGGGACAACCTATGAGTTTGGACATGATATGCATGACACAAAAAGGAAGCAGAGGAAAAGTTATGGATGATGATATATTGCGCTCCATACTTCTATATATTTCTAAGGGTCAGGTTGTAAAGCTGTTGTGTTCGTGCACCCCGGTACTCATAACGTGCATCCGCCATTGGCAACGTTAGGATATATGTTTACCATTAGGGGAGGAGCCATTAGTTAGAGATATGTCTAATAATCTGGCATTACCGACTCCACTATGGAAGTTGAATACTTGCCAGCTTGAGAAGTTGGAAGGAAGGCTTATCAACCGACAAAATGAGGTATTAAAATTGGGACAACCTATGAGTTTGGACATGATATGCATGACACAAAAAGGAAGCAGAGGAAAAAGTTGTCGATGATGATCTCTCTCTCTCTCCTTGCCCACATTGATATATTGTGCTCCATACTATCAGCTCCGGTGTCCAACTTATATGCTCTCATCCAACTATGCTAGCAGCAAAGCATTGATTAAGAAACTTGTTAGGCGAATAACCTAGATCTAGGTTCAATTAGGGCCGAACATAACCCTAAGCAACCCAAATAACTCCTTGAAGCCCCCAAATTTTAGTCGTTGTAGTGTTTGAAGTAACAATTGTTTATATTCAGGTTTTAAAAAAAATATTATTATATAAAAAGGGCCCTGTTTGAAACTCTGGCTTGGGGCCCAGAGAATGTTAGGACCGGCTCTAGATTCGATTTAGATACCACAACGAAATCTTTAAAAAAAATAAAATAAGGAAAAAAGAGAAGCAAAGACACCAATATTTACGTGAAAAACCCCTCAAAAAAAGGGAAAAATCACTGGCCCTCAAAGACAAGGAAAAATCACGGGCAAAAGTAGAATATTACAAGAGACTCTCTCTCTCCCTCTCATATAAAGAACGGCGAAAACCCTAAAAGGCGTAAATATATAAGGCCACAACAACCAAAGAGAAACCCTAAATGAGAAACAGGCATAAAAAAGGTCCGTTCTGTGGGGAAAAGGCCTTGTCCCTCCGCTCTACTACAAATCCCTACTTGGATTCAGGACAAAAATTTGAGACACAACACAACACAACTTTAGAACGAACCTACATCTCACCTCAAAATTTGCTTGGCAACCTCAGCAACCCAACAGGAGATGCAAAATTAGTGGGAGGACCAAACAGTGACTTGAGACAACTCATCTTAAAATGGCTCCACTCTTCACCTCCTGGAGGCCATCCAGGGCGTAATGCTACCTTGTATAGAGTCCTAAGTCTATTCTTCCCGATGGGGCTCACCGGTGATGCACAACAATTTATCAAAAATTGCTCAGTTTTATAGACTCGAGAGCTTGACACCTCAACCTGTCTGGGATTACTTTAACCACAACCAATACCCAAAGGATTCTGATTGACACTTGCTACACAACATGTATCTACCAGATGGTCCAGGTTAACCACAGTGGGGGAACCCGTTTGATCTTCGTTAAAGAAGGAAGCTCTGCTTTGATACCAGACTACTCTCCCAGCATTGTGTCCAGAGCCGCATTTGCTAGATTGGCTAGGAAGCAGGCCTATTTCCCATCACATTCCTCACAAGGAAATGAATGCACGACCGTAGCAAGACATTCTCCACAGGTTTAACCTTCTATGCATCTGGTACCAGAACACTCGTTTATTAGTGAGGAGATTAGAAATCCTGCTCCGCTGTTGGCAAATGAAGGGATGGGAATTGCTTGGCAGCCATCTGGACATGTTTCCCTCCACCTCAACAACCAAATAATTGGGAGATGGGCCATGAAGCGATCGTTCCTGCATTTCGTGCCTTACGCTCCACAACAGGTGGTATATCCTCCCCGACTATTGCCATGGGTTGAGAATGGTGAAGCTCCAGCTGATCAACATCATGCTCAGATAACCACACTTCATACCGATACTCGGGGAAGTAAAAGTGATAACGAGTCAACAACATCTGGGTCGGAATTCCCTCCAGGATTAGAGCCTATAACGGCAATCAATTACTCTCAAGCTGAGGATAGTTTGCCGCAGAGTCAGCAAGTTTCAGCTCCATCCATGGAAAGGCCTAGCACGGGCTAGAGGAAAAGGAAAAGTTCCGCACAACAAAAAGAGAAAGAAAAGCGATCAAGCGCAAGATAAAGGAAAGAGAGAAGCGGGAGTTGCAAGACTTCTTGAAGGATATGTCTCCTAGAAATAATATTGAAAAATCGTCTAAGACAGCAGGAAAAAGAAAAAAACGGAATAGGGAAAATCGAATCCAGAAGATCACGGAAGAAGAGTATGATAAGAGAATCCTGAAAGCGGAGCGGGTAATAGAGATAGGAGAAAAGATGGGTTTCAACTTTGATGGTTTCGACCCGGCTATGATGGCTAACATTCTCGCCCAATGATATGGGTTGGGTGTTAGGTTGTGGCTTCATTTCCATTCTTGGTTCTTGTGCTGGCCTTCTGGTTCTTCTTCTAGGTTCCCTGTGTGTGATGGGTCTGTGCACGACGTTATTTCTTGTCCTCGTGTCTTTTCTCATCCTGTGCTCGGTGGTTGATGTGTCGTGTTTTGAGGGGAGCGGTTTGATCCTGTTTTCTTGTTTTGTGTTTGCTTTTTTGGTCCCCATGTTGTTGCGGTAGGACTCAGGCCTCGCCTAGCAAGTGGCCGGCTTATGCAGCGACTTTGTCGCAATTTATTGGAAAATACCCAAAGCCATTTGGACTGACGTCTCTCGTGATTTCATCGAGGGTCTTGCTTTGTTTTATGGTAAAGAGGTAATCCTTTGTGGCGGTTGATACGATGAGCACGTACGCTCATTTCATTGCTCTTCCTCGCCCCTGTAACACCCTTATCCTGACCCAGGCTTACCACACGGCTTCATGTCATTTTGAACGATAAATACATGGCATTCATGAGTGAACTGTGATTGTCTTTTTTCTGTACAGGGAGTCGAGCCACTATTGTTTTCTTCCTACCACCCTCAAACCAATTGGGAAAGGGAGGTGGTCAACCGATGCTTAGAGACTTTAGCTACTGTGCTTGACATACTCCTGCTCTAAGGAGTGGGTCGCATGGCTCCCCTTAGTCGAGTGCTGGTACAATAAGACCAGGTATTCATCTATACAAATCGCTCCATATAAAGTTGTATTTGGGAAAGCACCTCCAATCCACCTTCCATAATTGGTCAGGGAGAGCCCAGGTGGAAGCTCTAGACCGCAGTATGAAAGCAACTGAATATATCGTAAATATGTTGAAGTTTCATTTAACTCAAAGCAAGAAGAACCAAATGGAGCAGCAAGCTGACAATAGAAGGTCATATAGGAGTCTGCAAAATGAGAGAACGGGTTTAACAAACCTACATCATTATAAACAACAAACCTTGGCAACTCGATGGAATCACAGACTCTTCGCTGGGGGTATAAACGAACCGAAAGTTCAATAAATTACTAGTGTTTGAAATCGGAGCTCCACTTTGATCTACAGCAAAAATTTCCAAACGTTCACCCTTCAGGACAAGGGTGATTTTCAGGAAGGAAGGTATAATGCATAAATTGGATAGTCACATGCACAACACGTGTTCTTTAGTTGGTTTGTACCCATTGATGGTGGGTAGCATTCCCTTTTAGATCCCAGAAATCCTACCATTGTAACTACACAAACGTATAATCGAAAACAAACTCTCTCTCTCTCTCTCCCCCCTCTCTATATTGTGTTAGAGAGCTACACATAAGATGAAAAGGACCAAGCACTTATTTACAAATTTGCACAAAATATGAAATTACCACAGAAGTTCGTAATAATTACGAAAATGTCACTGCACTCAACCGATTGTTGTCGGACTTTCCGCGCTAATGTTGCTCAACTCATGACAAAAATCACTAAATTTTGAGAAATTATCACTTACATATCTTATGAGTACTATCCTTTATCATCTAAGTACATTGACCTTTTAATATATACAATGAGATAATTTAAGATTTAAAAAGTTCATCACATAAATATCCTTGGGTTTTAAAGCTTTATCGATCATAATTCTCTGCCGGCATTTGGCAAATTTTAGTTGGAAAATGCCAATGAGAAACATGATTCCAACAATATATAGGTACCATGTCATATAAACTTCTTTTTTTATGTTGAAAGTGTTAACATGACAAATAATTTTGGCAATATATAGATACCTTTATCGAAACCAGGTGAAATTTTATGTTAAATTGACAAACTTTCCCTTCAAACAAATTGCATGACTCATATATATCATAATCATGTGCCACATTACCATTTTCTGATGAAAATATATAGGATTTTGATTAAAAAAAAATAATAATAAGTTTACCAAATTCCAATTTAGAGTATCCATGTGATAAAATTTTAAATCTTAAAATATCTCATTACATATACTAAAATGTTTGAGCACCTATGTAATAGGTTCCCTTACACTACAGAATATGTTCTTTCTGCAAGACAGAGAGAGTCAAGCGGATCACTAACCCCAGGAGCAGCCGGAGAAACCGCAACTCAGTGATAATCGATATTGACAGACGTGGAAGCCTCTTGCAGCCTTGATTCATCGATGCTATCAATGATGTCCAAGGCTTCTCTCCTATCTGTATGGAAAGGGGAGCGAGTAGATACCACATAAGACAGAATCCTGGAACAATATCCAATCAGATCACCAGGCCTGACACATAAAACACATAAAAGTGCATTTGATTGGCGAATAGCAAAAAAGTGAAGCTGGAGCGATAGTTCAAGGATGTAAGCCTCAGTCTTCTGCTTGTCTGCATGGTGAAGTGTCTCAATTCGCATTATTCCGTCCTCTACAACTGGTCTCTGCCATTTCACCTCAGACCTGAACACAAATTCAACTTTAAACTGATAAGAATAAACAGATACTACACTTGATCTTCGCCAATAGGCTGAGAAAGGTATGAACACAAATTCACTTATTAAAACTTGTCGAGATTGACGCTCCATCTACTTGGACGGAAAGTATTTTCCATTTCAATTACACTATTTCTTTGAATAATGTCTTAGCAATACCAATGAAAAATGTTTTTCTCCATTAAGGGGTAATTGACTTCCTCCCAACAAAAGAGGAAACATTTTTCTTCCACGATTAGGCTTCACTTCGACCTCAACTTAGCTAAGTGTAAATCTCATATAAATTTGTAGAATAAAATCATGTTCTTTAGTTATAAAGACAGAATTTTAAGAAACAAATATTTTATAGAGAAATATTTTCTATAAAGAAAATGTTATTTGTTGAATCAAACGGGGCCTGCAGATCAGCTCTCTTAGTAACACTTAAACTCGGTCCGGAAAGCGCCAAGCTCAGCTCATTCAAGCTCAAGGTGGTTTTACTGAGACTCCGACTTAGCTCATTTAGACACATTAGGCTTTGAGTTTGACTCATTTACGCTAGCAAGTCCCAAGCCCCAACTTTACTAGGATTAGCTCCACTCGCTTAGCTAAAAAAAGCCGGTTAACCTGCTTTGAGCTTGAAATGAGCTGGCTCGTAAGGGCTTACAAGATGGTTCGGTATCATTTTACATCTCATACCGAGAGGAGAGCAAGATATTTGGAAGAGTAATTTGTGATGGAAAATGTATCACCGTGTCTTACAGATATTTTTGTTAAATTTTTTTTTTCCAAAGCATGTTTCCTCTTTGTATATTTATGAAGCACGATGTCCCATTTGTCCACTCGCGATAACATTATGCTCTTTTACGCTATTTTGCAATTCAGAGGATAATTAAGAGGGAGAACAGAAAATGTTGAATATAAATTTAAAACATATTATATTGATTCAACATTGTTAAGATATATAAGAAGAGATTTAACCTAAACTTACTTTTAGACTCTAAATCAATGTAAATTTCCTATTTGATATTGTTTTTTATTAATAGTTTTTGTCTTTTGAGAAACTAAAAATCGAGTTTAGAAATGATTTTTTTTCTTTTTTCGATTTCATGTTTTCTGTTCTCACTCAAAAACAGGGAAAAAAAAAAGAAAAACCAAAAAAAGAGAGAATTTTTTCAAAATATAGTTTCTCAAGAAAACAAAAGCGGGAAATAGAAAACAATACAAATAGAGCTTAAATTCATGGTCCAACTATATATGCTTTTGAGCATGAAAATTCAAACGTGACAAATTATTCGGGAACCGAAAGAGTACTTGAAACTCACTTTGCATTTGGTTGTCCTGCAACCCAATCAAATCCACGATGAGCCCAGTACCTGTTTTAGAAACAAAATACCAAATTAGACGCATATTTTAAACTCGTCGTTACATGATTTGCCAATACAAAACAATACTTTTTCAACAACATTTATAACACATGGGAAAAAAAATCAAGGTTGTATCACATGGTGATTTATTTAAACTATTATAAAAAGAAGGTTTAAAAGCAACTTCTGTTCCCTTAAAACACGCAAGACGATTCTCACAATCTGTACATCACATCCACGAAACAACTGTGACGTCAGACTGCAATTTCTTCCTCATTAAGACAACAGGCAATTGGGCATAACCGAATTGAGAAGGAAAGAAAGAGTCAGAATGAGCACGATTATTTTCTCTACTCATTCATTTTCATAACTGGGGATCTTTTGTTGGTTTGATAGAATCAAATTGGAGAGACGGTTTTAACCTCCAAAAGTTTAAACAAGCTCTATATTTATTAATTTCAATACACTTCTATAGCTCTAAAATGTGAACACATTTACAAGTATACTTAAATTAAGGGACAATTCAGTATAATTTTCTATTTTTTTTAGTTTTTCAAACTAGGTTTTGAAAATGATTTTTTTTTTCCTTATTTTATTTTCAATTTTCACTAAAACTAGGAAGAAATTGAAAAAAAAAAAAAAAAAAAAGAAAAAATCGCTTCCAAATATGGGCTCTTAGTTTCTACAACAACAACAACAAACCCAGTACCTCGAAGGGCTCCTGCCTAAGCAGGGTTTTTGCGGGAGGGTTGGGATGTATGCAACCTTACCCTTGGGGTGTTACCCTAAAGGGAGGCTATATCCGAGGACCCCCCAACCTAATAAGCATAAAGGCATAAAAGATTGCAAGCATCTAAAGTAAGAGTAGAAGAACAGACAGAGGAAGCAACTACAATGCAGATAGAAAGCAAATAGCAGCAAAAGGCAAGTAAACAGCTCCCGCCATATCAAGTCAATCAAACAGGCCCATACCTAATAGCCTAGAGGCACTAGTTGCTAGCTAAAATATGCTCCTCAATTGTAAACCGCTACATCGGCTACTCTTATGCTAGCCCTCTATTGCTCTATCTGAGGCCATCTCCTCGTGTAGATTTAGGTGGGTGAGGTCGTTTCGGATCATCTCCATCCATATCTTCTTTGGCCTGCCTCTATGTAAGGAATAGAAATTTAGAAATCTCTCCTATTAGCCTAACTTTTGGTATTTAGAAAATTCAATTTGACCTCTAATTATATATCATATTATACTCGACACAAATGTATATAAGTATGCCTACATGTATTTGAGTAAGTGTATATGTATATATGTATTTCAGTAGGGAGCAAGGCAACACAAAAAAAAAAAGGGAAGAAAAGAAAAATAGAGAGTGGGGAGCAAGCATATGGAGTGGGGAGCAAGTATACGGGATTGGAGGGGAGAGCAAGGCCCCTCCTATAAATAGGACCTTTAGCCAACTCCATATTTTCTCCACTTAAAGTAAGAATTGAGAATTGAAGGCTAGGGAGAGCAAACTTATAATTTAAAATTTCAAGGGAGGCCTATTTCTACAAGTAAATGACTTATCCGTTAACTCTTCCGCCCTTTTGGCTAAAACGTCTAAATTTTTGATCTATTTAATTATAGCTAAGTATTTTGTGGTTTTCTCAAAAGTTCTTTAAAAGACTTCCCTTTTACATGCAACACATTGACATTTTTACTGCTCGATGTGTTCAAAAACTAGAAAGAGATCACGTATGTTAGTTTAAGATTATGGAAACATGGAATTGAACATTGGTTATGTTATGTGTCTTTGATTATGATGCTTTGGAAAACATGATTTGATTTATGTTTTATAAGTTACGAATCATGCAATGTGTTTCTTATGCTTGTTTTCTGGTTGTGCCCTACGATAACGGGAAAAGACATCTTGGAGCCTTCGATGGGGAATTATATCATCTCTGCTAGCAATGCACTGTTGGAACATTCCTTTGAACCCGTAGTTGGCTGGGGCCCATTATGATAGCCAATATTGAGGCCAGTTGCAGGGATTATATGCAGCCACAGCCAAGGGCTTAATGCCTAAGAGTTTAATTGATGTGTTCTTAAGTTTTCCGAATGCATTTGAGTAAGCTACTTGAGTTATGCTTTTTGAAACGAGCCATATTTTTCTCTATGAATACTTGATCTTTGTTTCCGTGTTTGCGGTTTTGTTACTTACTAGGATTTAAGCTCACCCCTTTTCTTTACGACTTTTAGACAGGGGCATAGCGGGTCTCTTGGAGAAGTTCAAGGAACCTAGCTACTACATCATTGAAGTTCGACAAAAGCTTGGAGACGTTCCTTGTAGTCTACTACTTCATAAATTCTCGATATTAGACTCTATTTCAGTTGATGAGAAGTTTTAGGATTTGAAGTAAATGTTTTCAGACTTTGACCTATGTTTTCCTATTAAGGATTGTATTATCTACTCTTCAACTGGATATGACGTATATATAAGGAAACTTAATCTTTTTGGCCTATAGAATCTAGTGGTTCTTTCGTTTGAATTGAGAAGTCACTCACTACCGCCTTTAAGTGCTTAGTGTGGGGACGTGACACTCTCCCTCTCTTCCCTATCGTAGTATGGAGTTTTTCGCATCTCTTGACAGGGGTAGTGGTCGGTCTCCTCCTAACATGCTCAAACCATCACAAACATTGCTCGCTCAATTTATCCTCGATCGGGGCCACGCCCAATTTGCTTCTTATGACATCATTTCTGATCCTATCCTTCCTTGTGTGTCCACACATCCACCGCAGCATCCTAATCTCTGCCAACTTCATCTTCCATGTATGGTGTTGTTTTATTGGCCAACACTCCGCACCATATGACATAACCGGTCTTACTACTGTCTTATAGTATTTTCTCTTCAACTTTAATGAGAACTTTAACATGAACTTTCTAAAAAAACCTAAAACTACAAAAAAAAAAAAAAGGTTATAATATAGGCCCTAAACAAATACATGTGCACTTTAGAGGCCATTGCAGAAACATAATTCACACAACAGCCAATCACACAGCGGCTATCTCAGAATTTCATTACCCTAATGACTTTCTTCTATTATGTCGCTTGGTTGGAAGAAACTAAAGATAAGTTTCTAGGGAACCACCAAAATAAGCATTAACCACTCACTCGATAGTTTTTGCAGCAACGGGAACCAGCCATTGCAAACTTCTCTTCATTTGAACTTCGATCTCTGAGATGTTGAACTGCAAATCAGTTGTGTGTCAGATAAGAATATGATATAAGCATGACGCACAAAAGGTAATTCCAAGACCGTGGAATTGATTATCGTTGGGTAATGAAAGTTAGCTTAGCAAGTACGTTACAAACGCTCCATGGCAATAGTGACCAACAACAACAATACAGACCGATGAACTTCTACAAGGGTTACAAACAGTCTGGTTTGTCCCGGATTTTCATTGAAACCAGAACAAACTATAAAATACAGCGGGAATGAATTTCAAACTCAAACGAAACTGTTTTGAAACACAAGCTAAACTGGACCAAACCAAAATTACAAGTTTCAACCATGATATATATATATATATAACTGTCAGGCCGTGCTGCGAGTCTAGTAAATAACTACATAATATGATCAGAAAGTCCAAGCACGCTCCTATCTATGGGTGTTCAAATATTGGAGTGAACAGATATCAAGATTGGACTGAGTTATTCATTCTAGACTGAATTGGTTGCTTTCCGAATTAATACTTGGTCCTTGATTTGGCTACTTAGTAGTTATTAGTATAGTGCAGTCGGATCCAACTTGAGAGTAATTATCATAGTTAAAGCGTTGGCATACCATTCTAAAAGATCAAAGACCAAACCGGCTAATTTGTGGAAGATTGGACTACACAAGTTTTATTCGTGCCAACATTTAGACTTTTAGCAAGTCTTCGATCTAGTCCAGAATGGGACCAAAGAGCTCCCCACTTATATCTCCCTTCAAATTACTTGATTTTTGAGGTCATCAAATATGGACAATTTCCCAGTTTAATCATTATCTATCTATTAAGGCTCCATTTGTTCAGGGGTAAAATAAATTTTAGGAATTGGTTTCCTCTTTTCCGTTATTTGGTGTACATTCTTTTGACAGACTCAATGGGTGTAAAATGACTTATCTTGTAAAAGTGGGGAAGTCATTATTCCAAATAGCCTAAAAGCCTTCACCGTATACAACTCCCCTAATGGATCGGACCAAAATAAATTAGATGGAATCATAGATCTTTAAAGGTGATATCGTGCGACAAGAACACCTTATTGTATATATAAAAATGTCATAGTGCCTTGGTTTTTTGTTAATAAATGCTAAAGCCTTAGGACACTCAAATGATAATTTCCCTTATTTTCTCTATTATTTCCCAAGTATACTCAATAGCAACTCATGTTATCATATAATAAGGTATAAAATGACTGGGAGACGATGTTTTCTTTTAAAACAAACAAGAGAACATAATAAGGTGGGAGCATGCTTTCTCTTGAAACAAACAACGGAAAACCTCAAGTGGAATTTGATTTTCTTGGGAAACCATATCCAAAGGAAAATGTTTTCAGGGAAGGAGGGCTTCCCCCCACTGAACGGAGCCTTAAAAAATAAAACTTTCCCTAAATATCAAAGTTTTTAATCTTGCCAGAAGTAATAACGGTTTTCTAAGATAGATTACTTCAACGGAAAATTGTTTTGACTTGTAATTGGGCTTTGTAATACAACAATAAGAACAAACCCAGTGGCTCAAGGGCTCCCGCTTGAGTAGGGTTTGGAGGGGTGAGATGTACACAACCTTATCCCTTCAGGATGCTACCCTAAAGAGAGGCTATGTAATGAGGCTTTGCAATCATTTGATGATTAAGCCATTCATTGACCAAGCTTTTGCAATTGTGGTTGTAGTTTTTACGGTTCATGTCTAGTTTTAAACTGGATCTAAACCATAAAGCATAGTTTCAAGAATTCTCAAACTAAATTGTAATATCTCAACCATACGGTTGGGTCAAGATCTGGATTGCAGTTGAAACAGTTTCTTGCTCACCCCTAAAGTCTTCTATGTCATAAATCAGGACACTCGCATCAATATAGCATCTAGCACATAGAGAGAGGGTTGCACCTTTTTCCGGGCCTTCCAGTGACAGAAAAGCAAGCAATTGAAAGTTCTGGTTGCATAGTGCATACTATGCCTTTTCTTGAAACAAATTAAACAAAAAGCCAGGCATACAATCATTTATTTTAATACCACTTTGAAAGTTTATAAGCTGTAAACACGCAAGTATGTTTTAATAAATAAATAGAATATATATGACATGTTAAGATCATTACAAAAGCATCATGATGAAATATGTCAAATTTCATTGGGTCTAGGTGTAATTCAAGGAGTTGTCATGCAAAGTACACATATATATCCAAGAAAGATTTCATCCGAAAACTAATTGGTATTAGATCAAATAGCTTTCTAGATTTATATGCAGATTTTTTCTCCATTAGAACTCCGCCATGGGTCTTCTATCACTAGATCCAACATGGAGATCTTAAGGTCCAGTCAAATAACGGCCAACTCAATACCCATCGCATAACAGCGTAACATCATAGCCGCTGCATAGTGCTCAGCCTGTATTTGATTTCATGTTACGAAGGCATCTAAGGTGAATAAAATCATGAAATACCTCTTCCTCGAGCAGCAATGATTGCAATTTGGATTTTAAAGCTGATTTTATAGTGGCTGGCAGGCTTTCGTCTAAATCATCCCTTGCTTTATGAGGCACACAACGCCACTTAGATACCTGTTCTCAGATATTGATGTCATCAGAAGACTATTAGACATGATTTAATAGGCAAAAGATATTTTAGAAGAATATTATGTTTGAAGAAAAGAACATGGACATAATGTTGATTATACGCATACGAAAGAAAACAACCGTAGGTAAAAAAAGGACAACACATTCAAAGAAAAAAAGTTTTAAATCTTCATGTTTCCCTGGTTCAATTTTTTAGAACATATTGCCGTTCTTGTTCTTTTCTAAAATCTGTTACCTTTCTTATTTCTATTCTCATACAAGTGTTCTTGCCAATATTCTTGCGTTTAGAATTATGACCCGACATACTTTCTCAATGAATGTATTACAGAAATGTGGAAATAAATATATTTCAACATACTAGAGAGATTAAACTCATAAGACAGAGGGCAATACCATAGAATCCAATAAGGGCAACATGTTGTTACATAACAGATTTTGAGTTGGCCATCAGCCGCTGCTTAATGTTACTTTCATAACTACCTCCATAATATATGCATATTGGATATTATTTACTGAAACGTATTTATGAAATGTGTTTATATGTTAAAAGCTATCAAGGGAGTACAAACTAATATGGTTATATGGCTATTATTCATTCTTTTGCACCAGTATCACTTAATAGAAGCTTATATTCCGTTGGAAAACCCAACCTAATCGTCCCCACCATTGTGTAATGCCTGCAACACCACTATTTTATATGATGTTAAGAACTCTGTGTCACTGATAAACAATCCCAGAGCTCATTGGGACTGAGCCATCACCATGCGGGATGCTCAATAGCTTGATTCATGCAGAAGCATGTTTGGTGCAGCCATCTACTGTAAGGAATTTAAATTTTTAGGCTTAAGTATTTTCCACAAAAATTACCAATGAATTGCAAGTAGTTGTTTAAGTCCTAGCCACCCATCCTGGATCAAACAAAAAAGGCTCATTCCTTCAATGGCCACCAAACTTGACCAATAATTTTCCTTTTGACTTGGTAGAAGTCATCTTTTGAATTGAGTAGCCAAGCTCACCAACTTTGAACATTGGTCAAACCCACAAACTTTGACAAGAAAAGAAAAAAAAAATTAGCCTTTTTGCACTATAAATACCTCATTTGGCTTCCTTTCTAAAGCATCCAAAAAAATAGACCTAAACAAGAATAGGAGATTAAGGAAGAAAAAGGGAGAACTTTGCTTAGGATTTTCGGAAAGGCTTTGTCTTTTCTAGTAAGTAACTTATTCGTTAACTCTTCCGTCCTTTTGTTAAAGCTCTTAAATTTTGATACGTTAATAGCTTCTTAAAATTCTCAAAATACTTATTTTGTGCACCACATGTTTACTTTCTGTGTGTTGAAAATAAAAAGGGGATCAACATCTTTAACTAAGTCTGTGAAATATGGAATTTGGGTTATGTTATAATGCTTCAATTTATGGAATTTTGAAAATAAGATTTGAATCATGTTCTATGATATGAAATATACTTCTTATACCTTGTTTGGTGGGTTGTGCCCTACTATGACGGGGAAAGACATCTCTGAGCCCACGATGGGGGATTATACCATCTCTGTTACTAGTGCACTATTTGGAACGTTCCTCAGAACCCGTAGTTGGCCGGGGACCCAATTATGTTAGCCAATTCTGAGCCCAGTTGCAGGGATTATATGCAGCCACAACCAAGAAGCTTGAAGCCTAAAGATTCAGTTGATGTGTTTCTAAGCTTTCAGAATCAACTTTTAGTAAATGATTTCAGCTATGTTTTGATGTGTTCATGCTTTTAAATAATGCTTGATCCTTGTTTTGTTATCGGATTTGTTACTTGCTGAGCTTTATGCTCACCCTGTTGTTCAACAATTTCAGATAAGGCATAGTAAGCTGGATCGAGAAGCTCAAGAAACTTACTTGCTACATGGTTGAAGTGGTTACAGCCTTAGAAGACTTCCTTTTATGTTTTATAAGTTAGTAGTTCAACTATATAAGAATATGTTTACTTTTGGAAGTCTTAACTGTTGCTTTGAGTTTTGAACTGCAAGGATTTGTATTGTGTATTATTAAGCATATTTGGAATAAAGTTTCCTTGTATTTCACCCACGATGACCATTTGTTTCCTGGTTGGCTTACAAGTCATTGGCCCTTTGTTTGCTATGTTTGGGGTCGTGACAGAAATGGTATCAGAGCAACTTTCTAGCCTAGTGGGTTTTGGGAACCTCATTTAGTTTGCATCCTCATTAGAGTTGACCTCAACACATCTTTGGATATACATATATATGTTCTTCTAATACTAAAGCTTGGTCTATCAGGTTTGTATAAGATAAGATGTCGAAGCATCCGTCAAACCCTTCAGATGATAATGGGGATGTACCCATCCTTCAATATGCCCGGAAAAGATGGCCTAATCAAGCTGGGGCAAATAGTAGTGGAAGCCTTGATGCTTCCTTACCTGAAAATTTGGCTTAAAGTTTCATTCAACAATTAGCCAAACAAATTGGCTTGCACGTTAATGGAGAAACTTCTAAAGATGTGAAGCACGATGAAGGCATTTCGGAAGCTCATAAAGCTGTTCAGAGGTTCAAAAGCATGAATCCGCCATCCTTTGCTGGTGATGGAGATCCTCAACAAGCCCTTGATTGGCTGAATGAGATAGAGGAGTACCTTGAAGTATTAGACTGTACTGACTTGCAAAAGGTTAAATTTAGTACCTTTATGCTGCGAGATCGGGCAAAAGATTGGTGGAAATTAACCAAATCACAACTTCCTGAAGCAATGACATGGGAGAATTTCAAGGAACTCTACAATGCTGAATTCTTTCCAGAGGTGCCAAGAGAGCAAAAGGCGATTGAGTTCATAGACTTAAAGTAAGGGGATAATATGTCTTTAAATGATTATTTGAAGCGCTTCACCGAACTATCTCCTTTCGCCTCCCATGTGATCCCAAATGACTACACCAAAGCCAGAAAGTTCGAAAGAGGATTAAGGTGTGATATCAAGCTTTGTGTAGTGCCTTTGCGACACAAGACCTATCAGGATGTAGTTGATACTGCCCTCGTGGTTGAGAGGGAACTTAAAGAAAACCAACAAGTCAGAGACTTAAAAAGGAAGGATCGAGTCAACACAACATCGCAAGGTGATACTAACTCTAGGAAAAGGCAAAATGTTCCGGCTTCCAACAACAAGAACTCGTCCGAGAACCGTAAATGCCATGTATGCGGTAGGTTCCACGATGGGAATGAATGCTATAGAAAGACAGGAGCTTGCTTTAGGTGTGGCAACATGGAACACCGGATTGCAAATTGCCCAGATATGACAAACGGCACTAAGAGCAACCACAACAAGCAAAGCATGCATAAATCTGAAGCGAAGAAGCCTCAGGCTCAAGGTAGAGTTTTTGCTCTAAGTCAACAAGATGTGCAAGGCTCTAACTCTGTGGTGACAGGTACCTTATGTCTATCCCCGCTTTATGCTCATGCACTATTTGATTCTGGATCAACACATTCCTTTGTGTCTCCTTCACTTGCCCAAAAACTTGGCATAAATCCTGTGCACTTAGATACCGAAATATGTGTGGAAACGCCAACGGGGGACTCTATGATCGCTAGACATGTATGTAGGGAGTGCATTCTCATCCCGTGTCCTCCGCTCTCCAAGCCGACTCGTATGCGATGGAGTTCGCAAGCCTGTTGCCAGCTCCCACCCGCCACCCTCCTACGGCTGTTTTGGATTCGCCGGCAACCTGCTGGGCCCCTCCTTCTTTGGATTGGATCAAAATCAACTCGGACGCAACTTTCTCCTCCTTCTCAAGCTTGGCCGTTGCCATTGTTGCCCGTGATTTCCAAGGAAATATTGTGGGAGGTTGGTGTGGTTCCTTCTATGCAAAATCTCCCCTTATTGCCGAAGCCTTTGCTATTAGAGCCGCAGTCTCTCTAGCAGATTCTTGAGGTTGGAAGAAAGTCGTAATCAAGTCGGATTGTAAGCAGGCTATAGATTTTATCCAATCTGCTGTGTCCCCTGTGTGGGAATGTAGTGCTATTATTACTGATATTAGGTTGATGTTATCGTCTTGCTCTTTTGACAATGTTTCGTTTCATTGGGCACCAAGATCTTGTAATCGGGTCGCTCACTTTGTTGCTTCGTTACATTTAGGACGTAGGTGTACTCATGATTGGTGGCAGGATTGCCCACCTTCGGTTGTTTCCCTTGTAAACTCGGATCGTTTAGTTATTAATGCCTAGCCTCCGGGCGGTTTTATGTTTAAAAAAAAAGTAGAGAGAGAATTCAAATTCAAATTTGATGGTAACGGAAGTTCCAACAGCAGTCCTAACCTAACCGTGTGGAGGAGTTCTCACCATTGCCGTTAGCAACTGCAAAATCAAAGCGTATCTCCCACCTAATTTTCTAACCGGTTCAAGTAAATAGAGTAAATTATCTACTACGTATCTTCTCTAACTTATTAAAATACTTAAAAAACCTACTATTAAAAATATTTGAAGAATTACTTTAAAATATTTAAAAAATAAGTAAAGATACTAAAAATTTATAAAAATAATTGTAGCAAAAGTGTAAAAAAAAGGGTTTCTAAAGATATTTGCAAAAACACATTTCATTAACAAAAAGAATAAAATTGTTAAAGAATATCTAATTATTTAAGAAATCGTACTAAAAAGAGTTGTTATAAATATTTACAAAAATTATTACACTTACCTAAATGTAATAAAAGAAAATATTAATGTCATAAAAGTGTACTAAAATTTTTTAAAAAGTATTACTTAAAGTACGAAAAAAGGCCTAAAGAGTAAGGCTGCGATTGATTGATAGTTTAGGATTTCTAGGCAGTTATAACCCCAGGTGGTGAACTTATATGTTGTTTAGTTGCTTTTCGATTATTCGTCTATTATTGGTCATGTACTATTTGCTTTATTATGTGCCTTGTAGTTATCCTCTATAGGATATATTTTATAGTGCTAATTTTCACTATGTACTAGGTTGATGCTTTGTTGCTTCTATGGTTTCAGGATACCATGTTCTCATGACGACACGTTCTTCAGGATGGGGGTCCTCAGAAACAACCTCTCTTCCACCCGGAAGGGGGAAGGCTGCGTACATCTACCCCCTAGACCCTGCTTGTTGCGGGAGCCACTTTTACACTGGGACTGTTGTCGTTGTTGTTAACTAAAAAAGGCCTAAAGAATCAAAAGGCATGTTCATACTCACATTGAAAACAAATATATAATTTTTATTAATAAAAGAATTTTTAAATAGAAATTTGTACACTTGAATAAATATAGAAGATAGATATAAAAATATTTAGAGTCACATGGTTTTTGCTGGGAGTGGCCACTTGGAATCTTAAGTAAATGACGCTGTTTTCCGTCAGATTTGACCCTGGGATTGGTTTTTATCATTTTCATTCTCTCAGATTGAAAATCTCCTCGGAAACAGCCTCTCTTCAGGGTAGTCCCCTGAAGAGGGAAGGCTGCGTACATCTACCCCTCCCAGACGCTGCTTTTGCGGGAGCCCTTGCAGGCATTAGGTTTATTGTTGTTGTTGTATTTAAATCTGTTTCATTTGTTGGATAGAAACCCTAGCCCCCGATGATCCTCCCTGATACAGTAGATCAAATCTACTTCAAATAACACTAAAAAGAGTGAGAATTAGAGTATGAGGGAGATAAGAATTAGAAGAGACTAGGGAGAAGAAGAAGATAGTTAGGGAGAGAAGAGAGTTTGATTTCATTAATCCATAAACCTAATTACACCCATCATTTACTCTATATAGTGTGGAAGTAAAAATAAGAAATTACTAAATATAAGCTAAATCAAGGGAAATACAATTAAATGCAGAAAAATGCTCAATTAACTGAAAATTCTCAATCTGGTGCTGCAACACGTGCCCAGCACGTGTCCAAAGCTCCCTTCCAGTCTGCACGAGCCTTGCGCGTGCCTAGCTGCTTCCCGCCATTTTCAAATACCGAGAGTAACTGCATTTTGAACCCAATGTTGTCGTTGTTCGATTTCCCGCTCAATATCACTAATTCGCGTATCCACTCATTTTCTCCTGTAACAACTCCTTCCCCCTTAAATTTATCCTTGTCCTCAAGGATATAATCGATTGTAGTAGGGGTGGTATCAAGTTTATAATAGATTTCGGATGGTCTACCACGATCAAACCATACCCGACAAGCTCGAGTATCTTTCTTAACTTCTCTGGTCAAGTTGTGGTCTTCATGCCTCTCCCAATTCTGTTGAAGCATCAGCATAATGTTCATGTCATTGCCATCAACAATTAGCTCATTATTGCTCCATGAGCTTCTGAATTTACAGTTCCTAGCTGTTGATTGTAGCAGCTTATTACCCTGTGAGAAAATGCCTTGATACTTGCACTCCACTTGAGCAGCCACCATTCCAACATGCCTATATGCTCCTTTAAGACCAGCTTCTATTTCCCCATACACAATTATCTGCTGCAGATGCCTTTGTGCTGCTGAATTTATCCATTTCAGATGTCCCTTGGATAGTAGCACTTCAGGAGGTCTTAGTATATGATGTAACCTTGTAGTAGGGTCTACATCCTTGGTGTTTTCTTGCCCTATGTCTCTCAACAGCTTCATTTCATCAGTAACGTATAGCAATCTTTCGGCTGTAGGTTGATCTTTACTGTCATAGGAGAGGACTTGATGTGTAAGGACTCTAATAGTCTTAATATTAGATATGTTAACTTTCTCCTCCAATGATGTAGCCTTAAAACTATTTAGATTAGCAAAGTCAGACTCAATAAGTGATCCATCTAACTTCTGCACTTGTTTAACATCAGGTGGCTTCAGTGAAGGATTGTCCTCAGCTTCTTGGCCATCAATGTGGCCATACTCATGACAGTTTTTCAGCTGCAAGGGTAAGATCAATGGCTCATCTCCTCTTTTCTTTTGGTCTGTTGCCACAGCAGATGACATTTGCTCCTCTAAAGTTGCTTGAGTGAGTGTGTACTCTCTAGTTTGCTTACCATCACTCTCACTTATACGGTTGGTCTCACACCCTTGTCTAATCTCAACTACTTGACTTGCTTGCAAATCAGATTTGTAGCTGACTTTCAGATGCATATCTGAAAGTAAATACTCATCTTCACATTTGTGCCTCACCTCAGCATGAGTCTGATTGATTGGCTCAGGATATGATGTCTCGAAGGGTCTAACAATGGGTTGTATGGGTTTGGGAATTGGAAGAAGGGGAAGTTTAGAATTATTGAGTTGTTTAGCTAAGTACTCAATCTTAGATTCTTCTAATTTAGCTAAACATAATGCATGGTAGAGGAGTGTGGGTTGCATTGATTTCACTTTTAAGGCAATCTCTACCCTTAAGCCACCTATGAAAGTGTTAATGAGTTGTTGTTCATTTAGGTTGGTCCAAGCTGCGAGTGCATAGAATTCGGTTTGATATTCCCTAACTCGTCCATTTTGCCTCAATTTCAACAACTTATACAAAGGTTCCTCACACTCTTTTCCAAAACTTACATTGGGGACATTCATATATTCATTCCAACTCGGTTTACCCCTATCTCCACTAATTCGCATGAAATTTTGGTGCCATTGCAGAGCTAACCCTCTCATGTGGTTAAAAGCTACGTCAACCATATCCAATCCATATATTCGATGACTAAGAGCGAATTTCTCACACTCATTCACACAATTACTCGCATCCCTTCCATAAAACAGAGGTAATTCCATTTCTCCAACTTAATTGAGTATGAATCGTTACCTTTGCTCGATCAATTCATTGAGGCATTTTGTCGAACACCTGGTGTGCGGGTTCTGAAAATCAGTTGTTAACCACTCTATGAGACCTGCCCGATGCTGCCAGCTGCTTGTGGTGATTGAGGGTGACGATGATTCCGGCAGCAGTGGTGAGGCGGCAATGGTTATAATTTTTTTTTTTTTTTGGGTGGAATATGACGGTAGGGATGAAGACTGTGAGGATGGGATTGTTGATGGTGAAGATGACCGTGACCATAATGTTGATCGGAGATGATGAAGATGGTAGTGTTCAAACCGATGGGGATGGTGATGGTTGGTCCGAGGAAGGACGGCTTTGATACCAGTGATACAGTAGATCAAATCTACTTCAAATAACACTAAAAAGAGTGAGAATTAGAGTATGAGGGAGATAAGAATTAGAAGAGACTAGGGAGAAGAAGAAGATAGTTAGGGAGAGAAGAAGATAGTTAGGTGAGAAGAGAGTTTGATTTCATTAATCCATAAACCTAATTACACCTATCATTTACTATATATAATGTGGAAGTAAAAATAAGAAATTACTAAATATAAATTAAATCAAGGGAAATACAATTAAATGCAGAAAAATGCTCAAATAACTGAAAATTCTCAATCTGGTGCTGCAACACGTGCCCAGCACGTATCCAAAGCTCCCTTCCAGCCCGCATGAGCCTTGCGCGTGCCTAGCTGCTTCCCGCCATTTTCAAATACCGAGAGTAAATGCATTTTGAACCCAATGTTGCCGTTGTTCGATTTCCCGCTCAATATCACTAATTCGCGTATCCACTCATTTTCTCCTGTAACACTCCCCCTCCCCCATGGCGGATTAGTTTGCCCGTGTGATATATTCAAATGTCAGGCATAATTCTTTACCATGTACGTCTTTGGCATCTCTCTTATTGGTTTGGATGTGTTGTGGGAAAAATTGTGTGGTGATTGTAATTGTAATTTAATTTTTGAGCTTTTACTTTTTTCTTTTGTTAATTAATGTAATTACTCCAATGGATGGATTGGCTTTAATATAGAGCATTCCTTTAATTTTGTAACTGATTTGGAATTAATCAGGCCCATTATGTCGCTAAATTAGGTGTTATAGCGATTGGCATTTAAACAGTCGTTGGTGCTGTTCGTGGGCCGTAGGATTGCGTGCAGCATAACGCTGTCCAATTGAGTCGAATCTATGTGAGGCTTCGTGGTCAAATTTGGCATTGGCGTAGTTCGGCTTGGAGTGTGGCGATCCCGAGGCATAGCTTTTTCCTTTGGAGAGTCCTTTCTAATGGGTTATTTACTCATGATTGCCTTTGAAAGATGGGTTGGGTCTTCCCTAGCCGTTGTGCATTATGTGAGAAAGATAGTGAATCAATGAACCATTTTTTCTTTGATTGTGAGTACTTATTCCAAGTTTGGAAGAGGGTCTCGTCTGAGTTTCAGTTTACTCCTAGAAGAGAGTTCGGTCAAGTCATGGAGTGGCTTGGTTCCCAGGTTCGGAATCGCCAACATCGTAGTAAGTTGAAACATCTTACAGTGGCGGCTACTGTTTACTGTATTGGGCTAAGAGAAATAGGAGAATTTTTTAGAATTTTAGGCATTGCAAGGAGGAGGAAATTCGGGGTATTGTTTCTCATGTATGGCGTCGTCTTATTTTCTTGTCTAAAGGGAGGGATGGTTTGGCCTGTAGTTCTTGGTGGATGGAGTTGTTTTCTTTCTTTGGTTCTCCTTGTGTTGTGTTTGGTTAGGTGTAATATATCTGCGTTTGCTCGTTTGCTCATTAGCAAATAATAATAATAATAATAATAATAATAATAATAGATGTTTGATTAGATGTTACAAGATTTTAGGTTTTTAAGTTTTTAAGAAATAATACTAAATTATGAAATAATGAATAAAATTATTATTTTTACTTACAGTTCATAATATTTTATAAAAATTTAAAAACCTAAAATAATTAATATATACTAAAAGAAACCGTTTAAAATGAATTATGCATCCAAACACTATTAACAAAATGTCCGTGTCCTTTTCGGTAATTTAACAGAAAAAGCATTTTTTTAAACACTGGCCAAAAACTAACAATAATAAAATAAGCGCTTCTTACTGGTTCATGCAGTCTGTACGAGTGTGTCCTATCCGGTCCTATTGTCCTTTTTTCCTTTGTCCCCTGTTGGTTTTTCTCCATGTTTTGATTCTTTGTATCGGGTTGTCCCCTTTGTGTGCAGCCACTGTTTGGTGGGTCGGATTCCTTGTTTGGAATGCCGGTTTCTGTTAGGCGTTTCACGCCAACTATCGCAAAAAAACTGATTGAGCCAAACACAAACTGCTTAGCACTTTTTATAGAAGTGCTTTCACAGAGAGTACTTTTAAATAAAGTTAGTTTTTTACAGTAATGTCAAACAAACCCTAATTAATAAGACTATAAGTGTGGAAACAAGGCCATAATGGCAGGTTAAAATAGGAAAAGAAGAGAAGAGGAGATATTTTCTTACTAATTACACTAGTAAAGGCTAGATGTTGGGAATATTCTAAGTGCACGATACATAAGAAAATACAAAATAAATGTAGAAATATAAGAAAATATAATAGTATTCAACAAATAATGTAAGTGGATTGTTAAAAAAACAAATCGTAAAATTTTTTTTTTTTTGATAATTGAAGTTTCATTGATGATGTAAAAGATACAAGGTATACAAAAGGCAACCAAGAATCAAAGACAAAAAGACATAAAATGTTCTACTCTATACAAAATGTGGAATGATACTAGAAAGTAAGTGAGAATCTTCATCTCTCAATGTGACTGCATCCATGTTATCATTGGGGCGGATCTTGAAACAACACTTTTGGCTAAAGCATCAGCGATCTCATTGGCATCTCTGCTTTGGTGAGAGATTGACACCCATTTGAAGTTCTTTCTTAGCAATGTGATTCTATTGACAATGAAATTAACTTTCCAAGGTGTTTCATCAGCATTGTTAACCCACGTAACAACATTTTTGGAGTCGGATTCAATGAGAATTGTGTTGTTTTTGATCCATTGTGCTTCACTTGACACTTCTAATGCATACATGATGGCTTCAATTTCAGCATGGTTGGAGTCCTTGACCCCAATTGGTGCAGAGAAGATGCATAGAAAATCGCCATTGTGATCTCTAAGCACTCCTCCCACACCGGTAGGACCCGGCTTCCCTGTTGAAGAGCCATCAACATTCCACTTTAGCAACCCTCTTCCTGGTGGCTGCCATTTCACTCCCTGCTTAGGTTTGGTAAGTCCCTTCTAGGCTGCAACGGCGACAATGTTTGATACAATATCCTGCAGTGTGTAAGGCATGTCTTCATTTGTTGCTGTGATCCAAGATGCCACTCTATACTTGGTAAGCCCGGCTATGTTCCTTGGTGATGTCTCTTTATCCTTGAAGATTTTATCATTTCTTGCAATCCACAGCGACCAAAGCACTGCAAAGAATGTAATATACCAGCACTTCCCACTAAAGCTTCCCGTCTGGATTCCTTGCCATTGTTCAAACCATTCCTTTATTGAGTTGTGACATACAAAAGTTTGATTCCACCATTTTGCCATTGAAGACCATACTTGCCAAGCCACAGGGCACTGGAGAAACAGATGATCTGTTGATTCCTGTTCTTGATTGCACATAGGACAGTAGGCCATGTTTTCCTCAATGATTCTGAGCTTGGCAAGCCTTGCTCTTGTGTTCACTTTGTTGAGGAGGACGAACCAAACAAAAAGCTCAACCTTTGGTGGAACTGCCCCTTTCCAAAACCCTTTTATGATATGCGTTTCACCATGCATTTGTTTTTGCCACATTATCTTGCAAAAGGATCGAACTGAGTACCTTCCACACGATTCAAATCTCCAGCAACATCTGTCTGATTTATCAGGGTATAAGAAAACATGACCGATGAGCTCCATTAGCTCATCTCTGATATCAGCTTCCTTTTTATTATTTTCATAAATATAGGTACTAAAATCCAATAATTAAACGTTAGAAAAATTATGTATTTTAATAATTTAAAAATTATTTCTTATTTTCAAGGAAAATAGTTATTTACAAAGGATTTTTATAAAACCTCAGAAATTCTGAAGAGGAAAGGCTGCGTACATCCACCCCCCAGACCCTGCATATGCGGGAGCTCTTGTGGCACTGGGACGTTGCAAATTGAAAATAAAGTATAGAGTTTATATCTATACAAGCAGATGAGTATGGTGGAAAATTATACATAACATAAAATGTTTTACTCTTTCAATTTTTCCTATTCTTTCAAAAAATAGTGAGTTTGGTAGTTGTCATCTGAGGGCCTTTCATTTTTGCACAAATAGAGGTCTAAAAGATTGTTAAAAAACAAACATATTCAAGCTTAATAGCAATACTCATGCGGGAGGGGTGCTTCCTTTCTAATAAGAGCGTTCTTATGTGCCTCAACACAAATATATATTTTTCTAAACTCTTTCAGTATTTAATTTGTTTTCGTGTATATGTCTATTGTTGATCGTATAAAACTTGTTAGTTTCGTGATCTAATGAAATCTTAATGATGTTATATTGTATTTTTTGAGTCTAAGTCTATTGATAATTCGGTACTAGTTCTCAATTATTATTATTTTCAATAATTAGAGAGGACAAACTTGCGGAACAAAAACCAGTGTCTCAAGCTAGACACCCGAAAACCACACACAAAGTATGGAAAAGGAAAAATAATAAAGAAACCTACAAAAGAAGAAAGACACACCAACCCTAAAACCACTCCCAAACAGCCAAAGGAGAGCACAAACGAGCAAACGAACGACAACCTCCTACCCAAAGCAGCTAACGCCACAGAAAAAAAAAAAAAACACCCAAAAGGAACACGCAACAGCCGACAAAGCCCTGCCAATGAAGACACTAGAGACAAACACTCAGAAGCAGGACAACAAACAAAACTCCGAAAGGCTAAAGAGAAACGAGAGTATAACGTGTCATGCACCCATTTACTTCTCAATTTTTTCCTTTTCTAAAATTTTTTTTTTAGCCATGCATCTTCTTATATATTTACATTTTCATGGTAACATAAGAGACGTTAATTTTCCAATTAATTAAGTTCTCTTTTCCTTATGGGGCTCATCTTTTTTTTTTTTGGGGATAAATATCGGCATAGCCGTAGTATATACAGGCAACTTGACAAGGCGAGTTCCATGGAAAGAGGTCTACTCTCTCTTCCCCCTACATTTTACCATCTATGAGATGTAATTCATTTTTCAACATCATATCATGTTTAATATTACGAGTTTAAAACGAGTGAATTGCTGATTGGTTAGGATGTAAACCGGCGTTCGATGAACTACTCATGTCCTAAACCCAATAGAGCTCGTTCTCGTTCCTTGTGGTGGCTCAATAACGTTTCAAGCGGAGTTTGAGCATGTTTGATAAGCTTAGCAAATAGAGTTCGAAATAGGGGGTCGAGCTCATGAATAGTTTGATACGAAGAACTCAGTAAGGGCTTGTTAACAAGTGGTATTAGCTCAAAAATGATTTCATAATGGCTGGACGATGACTTGAATAACTTAGAGTGGTAGCGAAATCAACTTAGTAGTAAGCTTGGCTATACTGTGAACTTGATTCGACTTGGTAACAAGCTCAAATAAGCTCGACTAGGCTAACAAGTTAAGCTGAGTTGAGTATTAAACATACTAAAATCTTATTGAACCGAACCAAAAAAAATCGAAAGCTCAATAAGAGCTTAGTTCCAACTCAAGTTCAAACAAGTGCATGCTAGGCTCAACTCGACTCGTTTACACCACTACTGATTGCAACTCATCAAGATTGCCACCAAGCCTAACAACATTTTGCTTTCATTGAAACTTGATGAGCTTAGACTTAAGAGTTGTCTCATCAAGAGCACAAGCTCCACTCGGTTCTCAGTTGAGTTTTATTCTAATTCTTGCGCTTTTAGCCAAGCTTGAGTCTGGGCTTGATTTAGCTCATTTAGCCTAGAGCTTGACTCTCTCCGCTTGAACTCAGAACTTTTAAACATATTTTAACTCACAACTTAGTTTGAGATCAACTAGAACTCATGGGTTCGATCTGACTTCGAGGGAGAAAAATCATTGTACTTGGTACCAAAAATCCAACTATTTGTTACTCTTTCTTAAATTTCGTCAAATCGATGTTTCTATATTTATTTTTGATATCTCTTTTTGTTTTTGTACATTATACATATACGCTCACAGAATCAGCATTAAAACATTTGACACGATTGTTTGTGGAGAAACCATACGACTTTATTATTGACAAAGACATCGAAACTTTTGAAGACTTTCAAATTGCAATTCTTAAGACGATCAAGTAAATAACTTGCATTTGCTCTGATTATTCATCGCATCCCAAAACATAATTTTTTTTGGTGAGTTGCTAACCGTTTGTTCATCTAACAATCCAATCCAGCTCTAAAAACTCGAGCTTGCCTGGAAAACATTATGATGTACCACATTGCACAAAAGTCGAGGTGAGACAATATACTTGTTTTATTCCGGTCTTTCTTTATTTTTTGTTCAGAGAGGAGTATAAACGAACTCTTGTTCATGGTGGGTATTAGAGCATGATAAATAAACGAGTTGAGTTTAAACAGGTTCGACGATCTTAATGAGACGATAATAGAATTATTGTCTGGCTTGTGTATGGAACTTGGTTTTAATGGTCCTTTGTTTATGAATTAAAAGATAGGATCCATCCGATTTAGGCCCACAATATATCAGGATTTAGTGTGTGACTCTATATATAAATATCCTTATGTGAGTGGACGTGAACAACTTAAATTGCCTCATTTACTATTCTCCAAACACTAAAGCTGTTGCTCTCCCCTCCATGGATTGATGTAGCATCCAGATGAATCATGTAAATTCCAGCATTCCAATTTTTTCTCCTCAATCTCTTATTTACATAAACAAATTTGTAAAGAAGACTTGTTATGATCCCATAAAAGCATGTAAATGATTTTATACTTTCTGCAGGGATGCTATACAAAATGGAAACAGGCAAACGATTCAGAAAAGAGAAGAACATATTTGTTAATTCATAAAGAGGAACCTAAACGAGCAGGATAAATGTATCTTTATTGTCGGCTTGGTGATGCCGACCGTGGCAATGGTGGCAAAAAGGGTGGTCGAGAAGGCGCTACAAATGAAAATCATTCAGGTTGTACCCGATATTCTTTTCGTGACATTTGCGACGGTGTTGGCTCCCATCTTCATCATGGTCTTAAGGAAAAAAATTCTCGAAAAAATGGTTCATTACACGTAATGTTCGAATTTGTACATTATTTTTTTGGGTTAACAAATATTACACGTATGTTCAAACTCAGATGATAAGTATCTGAAAAATTGAAAAACAAAGGGAAAAGGGGGAAGAATAATATATATTATGAAATTGTTAGATTATGAAAAAATTATTTGATACTACTTTCTTGTTGCAGTTAAAAATATGTGCGGCTAATACAATTGTAAAGAGAGAGGAACACAATAATACTAGTTTGCAGTACCCCAGGCTTGCATGTCTATCACTGTTGCTGCTTTTATTATTGCTTGCATGTTTGATATTGCTTTATTTGACACGAATTTTATAAATATTATTGCTTCTTTTTTTAAGGTTTGGAGCCCTTCAAAAACAACCTCTCTATAGAGTAGCACTCTGTAGAGGTAAATTTGCTTATATCTTACCCTTCCCAAACTCTGCCTTCCCGGGAGTCTCTTTGAGGTATTGGGTTGTTCTTATTGTATTCTGCACTCGGCAGTAGGGTGTTTCTTGCTGTGAGATTATGAGTTAGAGAGCATACCCAATAGGATTGCTGAGGCATATATTTATAGTAAAGAGTACAGGAATACTTACAGAATATTATTAGAATAATATCAATAGAATATATCCTAATACGCCCCTTCAATCTGTGCAAGGGGACCAACGTGTAGATTGGCTTTATGGTAGCGGAAGCAATCAGTAGCCAATCCCTTGGTAAATATATCAGCAACCTGTTTGGTGGTAGGAGTGTATCGAACCTGGATATCACCCTTAATAATCTTCTCACGAACATAATGAAAGTCAACATCAACGTGCTTACTGCGGTTATTAGAGATAGGACTTGCGGTCAAGTAAGTAGCAGACACGTTATCACAGTACACAAGAATCGGACCGGAATGGCGCAGGCCTAAGCCACTCATGAGATATCGTATCCAGTCACATTCAGCGACCATCTTGGCAACAACGCGATATTCAGACTCAGTGGAGGACTTGGAAACCGTTGGTTGCTTCTTAGCACGCCATGAAATAAGGTTGGGACCTAGAAACATAGCAAAACCCATAGTGGAGCGACGAGTGTCAGGACAGCCACCCCAATCAGCATCAGCATATGCAGTAATAGATGTGCAAGAACCCGGAGCTATGGTGAGACCATGATCAGGTGTGAGCTTTAGATATCGAAGGATGCGTTTGACCATCTGCCAATGAGAAGTAGTGGGTGCATGCATAAACTGAGAGACACGATTGACTGCGTATGCAATATTCGGACGGGTCATGGTGAGGTACTGGAGCGCACCCATCGCACTACGGAACTCGATCGGATCAGGTAGAAGAGACCCATCAGCCACAGAGGGTTGTGCCAGAGCTGGTAAAGGAGTTTGTACAGGTTTTGCCTCAAGCATTTCATGCTTGCCCAATAGGTCAAGGGTATACTTATGTTGGGAAAGAAAAAGGTCATGTTTGGTGAATTTGGTCTCGATGCCAAGAAAGTAGTGAAGTGGGCCTAGGACTTTCATGGCAAATTGAGTGGAGAGAGAAGCAGTGAGACGAAGTAGTGAGGGGACCAACGTGCAGATTGGCTTTATGGTAGCGGAAGCGATCAGTAGCCAACCCTTTGGTAAATATATCAGCAATCTGTTTGGTGGTGGGAGTGTATCGAACCTGGATATCACCCTTAATAACCTTCTCACGAACATAATGAAAGTCAACATCAACGTGCTTGCTGCGGTCATTAGAGATAGGATTTGCAGTCAAGTAAGTAGCAGACACGTTATCACAGTACACAAGAATCGGACCGGAATGGTACAGGCCTAAGTCACGCATGAGATATCGTATCCAGTCACATTCAACGAGCCATCTTGGCAACAGCGAGATATTCAGACTCAGTGGAGGACTTGGAAAACGTTGGCTGCTTCTTACCACACCATGAAATAAGGTTGGGACCTAGAAACATAGCAAAACCCGTAGTGGAGCGACGAGTGTCAGGATAGCCACCCCAATCAGTATCAGCATATGCAGTAATAAATGTACAAGAACCCGGAGCTATGGTGAGACCATGATCAGGCGTGAGCTTCAGATATCGAAGGATGCGTTTGACCATCTATCAATGAGAAGTAGTGGGAGCGTGCATAAACTGAGAGACATGATTGACCGCGTATGCAATATCCGGATGGGGCATGGTGAGGTACTGGAGCACACCCATCGCACTACGGAACTCTGTCGGATCAGGTAGAAGAGACCCATCAGCCACAGAGGGTTATGCCCGAGCTGGTCAAGGAGTTTGTATAGGTTTTGCCTCAAGCATGTCATCCTTGCCCAGTAAGTCAAGGGTATACTTATGTTGGGAAAGAAAAAGGTCATGTTTGGTAAATTTGGTCTCGATGCCAAGAAAGCAGTGAAGTGGGCCTAGGACTTTCATGGCAAACTAAGTGGAGAGAGAAGTAGTGAGACGAGCGAGTAAGGAAGAGTCAGAGCCAGTAAGGATAATGTCATCCACATATAGTAAGAGGCATACAATGCTACGAGGTGATCGATGTATGAAAAGAGAGGGATCAGCCTTACTACAATAGAACGACCCCAGTGCTGTGGATACAGAGGAGGAGCACCAGTAGGAGCTATACCTGTACCAGGATACTGTTGTTCGCCTTGACTGTGCGCAGCAGGACCCCCATTATTCCCATTGCGGTTGTTATTGTTGCGGCCACGACCCTTGCGCCCATGCCCTCCACGACGCCAACCAGAGCCCGAGGAATCTGACACTGCACCACTCGCGGCAAGGGCATGACCGTGATCAATGGAAAAGCGAGCGTGAATGCGAGAAAGAGCAGCTTCCTCGTCTAACAGTGCAGTCTTAAATTGCTCAAAGGAGAGGTTACGAGACAATTGGCTGGTGAAGGTGTTAAACACGGCGTGCTCTAGAAGAGGACCGAACAGTGCATAGTGGAGGAGCTCACTGTTTGAAACCAGCGAATCTATAGCTGCTAGGTCATCGGCTATGGTTTTGAGTTTGGTGAGATATGCAGTCATGGTTTTGTTTTCTTTACGTAGAGTGACGAGTTGGGAGCGGAGGTCAAATTCCTTAGCAAGGGAATGTAGGGCAGTCCACATCTCACGAGATGTGGGATGATGAATAACATCATTAAGCACCGGGCGGGCCAGGGAAGCCGATAAACACGCCGTAATGCTCTGGTCAATACAAGGCCAGGTTATGGCATCAGGGTTGGAGATATATTGACCCGTGGGTGTAGAGATTTAACTGGGGGGGGCAAGGGTTGGAGCCATCTACAAAACCCATGAGTCGATAGGCACGAAGAACCATTGAAACTTTTTCCCGCCATGTGGTATAATCAGTGGGGTTTTCTAGTTTAATAGTAACTAGGTTCGTAAGGGAGGAAGGGGGAAGAGGACTCGCATGGGGAGGGAGGGCCGCGAGAGACGGCACCCCAGACATGAGAAGGGATGAATAAGTGGGAAAACTGAAAGAGGTTAAGAGAGGACCATGATTATACCCGGAGGATAATGTGGGATTGACGTGAGGGGAGGAGAGTGAAGGAGGCGACGACTCGTGGGGGAGATCGAAAGAAAACGCGCTCGACGGGGGCACAAGCAGAGTCAGTGGTTGGAGCGGTGGCTGGGCATAGGAGACCGGTGGCCAGGCGGCCACGGTTGGGGCTGGTGACAACGAAGGGAAGGCATCGGCATTGGAGAGGGAGGGAGGAGAAGAGGGGGCAGCCATAGTGTCACAAGTTCAAGGACCGGAGAGGACCTCGTGAGCAGCGGAGGAGAAAAGGAGGAGGCGTCGGCGGCGACCTGTGCAGAGGCGGGATTGGGGTTTCTTGAGAAGGGGAGGGATTATTATTATTATTATTTTGTTTAGGGTATGGTATGCTCTGGTACCATGTGAGATTATGAGTTAGAAAGCATACCCAATAGGATTGCTGAGGCATACATTTATAGTAAAGAGTATAGGAATAATTACAGAATATTATCAGAATAATATCAATAGAATATATCCTAATACTTGCTTCAACTTGACAATCCTCTTACTCTGTGTCTGGCTTCGAATGCAGCTCAGTAGTCCATCGCCTAGGCCTCGCGCTTCGCTTCTGCTTTCACGACTCAGATTGCTTGAAATTACTGAAATTTTCGACCTAGGCCCAATCACGATCCCTATTTGCATCATTTACTCATCAAAATTTAAAACAAAAGAGAGAGAAAAACTCGTACAACTAAAAAAAGTGTTTGGCACAACCAACCTTCTCATTAAACATTTGATTCATTCATTTAATAATTTGACATTTTTTATATAGTATTTTTAAATGGAAAATACTAAATATACATAATTTAGATATGAATTTATTTTAGGGTAAATTACAGAAAACTCCCATGACTTTTGCTTCAATAACAAAAAACCCCCCTCACAAATAAAATCACTCACTAAACCCCCTAACTTTTGAAAATTTTTCACTTTGCCCCCAAATAAATTTTTTTGACCATTTTGCCCCTCAACCAAAAAAAAGTTATATTTTATCTCATAATATTTTTTCCTGAAAATTTTAAAAATACTTTTTATCTTCTGAATTTATATAAGATTACTATAATTAATTAAAATAATTATATTTTTATAAATATAGAAAATTTTCTTAATTTTTTTTTGCTAAAAACATAAAATATTTAATTTTTGTCTAATAATATAAAACTTTTTTTCTAAAAAATAAAATTAAACATTAGGGGCAAAATGGTCAAAAATAAGTTACATGGGGGTTAAGTGATAAATTTTTAAAAGTGAGGGGGTTTTGTGAGTGCTTTTATTTGTGAGAGGGGTTTTCTATTTTTGAAGCAAAAGACATAAGAATTTTTTGTAATTTATCCATTATTTTATACTTAATAATGCGGTAAAAGATAATATCAAATTAGTAATTATTCTACAAGTTATCTTTGAAAACGAGAACTTTGATCTTGAAGATATAAAATGGTGTATTAGGACGAGAGTGAGATTCTAATCAGGAGCATGGTATGAGGATTTCCCGTAAGATTATAAGGATATGACAAGACAAATTGAAACCGTTCAAACTTGCGGGGTGGACCTAACGACTGATAGACTACAAGACCTTAAAATAGTTGTTGAGGATCCAGTTGTTTGTTTGGCCTAGACTTTACTTTTATGACGTTGTGCCTTTATGTTGCATGCTGCTCCTTACTTTTGCTCTTTTGCGTTTGTGTTACTTTTGTACTTCTTGGCCCGGCACTTATTATCCTATGGGATTATAACCTCAATCATCGAAAAAATAACTTTTTATTACATAAATTAGATACAAAATTGGACATATTTTGCAATTGGGCTTTTTTTTAATTAAAAACCATCCAAATTTTAGGTGCGATTTCAAAAAAGTATCTAGATTTTCTAATTTTTCAATGTCACACCGAACTTTTCAAAATTTTTTAATATCATACGTCAATGTGGTGCCATTAACATCTATAGTTTTTGCTAACGCCGCATTTTGAAAAAAATAATTTTAAAAATTAGAATTTACATATAAACAATTCTAAATATTTTAAATATTTAAAAATAGTTTAAATATTTATAAAATAATTTATAAATGTTAAAAAATATTTTTCAAAAAATGCTATGTAAGCAAAAATGACAGAAGTTAACAATGTCACATTAAGGTGTGGCATTAAAATTTTTTTAAAAATTTATGTATGACATTAAAATATTAAAATATTTAGGTGATTTTTTAAAATCATCCTCAAAATTTAGATATTTTATATAAAAAACACTTTTTAATTTACCATATGGTATCGCAAGTCAACTCTAAAACAGGCAAGCAAACAGTCAACTGTAAGACTAGTCGTTGGGAGTCAATATCCAAACCTACCTTGACTATTTCTTGTTTCCCAGCAACAAAATTTGTTGCTTCAAGAAAGTCAAAAAAAATATTTTATATATGATTTAAATTTATAGTTCATTATTACCCACCAGGGTCTTACCTCAGTGAACGAAGACAAGTAAACAAATAGAGTGTTATTTTAAACCAAAAAATCTAGAGTTCGATTTTTGACTTGAACCTCTCCCTTTTACCCACTGACTTAAACTTTTGAAAAAGTTGGTTTCTTTATATGATATCAGAATCTTGTTGACCCTGCTTTTGCGGGAGCCCTTGCAGGCACTGAATTTGTTGTTGTAGAATCTTGTTGACCAAGAAATCACGAGATTAAACCCCTAAATCCCCACTTTAAAAATTAACATATTTCAAACACAAAGTATGAGGCGATTCTACATGAGAAATCATTAACTTAACTGCATCTTGTAATGTGTAGGTGTATTTATTTAACTGACAAAATATAAGCAAATCAAATAATGTAATATAAATAGTTATTTTTGTTAAAGTATAAAACCAGTCATGGGCTTTTACCAATCAGCTTAAACTTTTGAGAAAGTTTGTTCCTCTACATGGTATCAGAATTTTGTTGACCAAAAGATCAAGAGTTTAAATCCCTATAATCCCACTTTAAATATCAAAATATTTCAAGCACAAGGTATGTGCAATATGCATACTTCGAGTCCATAGACATTGGTATGAGGAAACACGTTAGAGTATAAAACTAATTATAGGCCTTCACCCATCAGTTAAATCCTTAACAACTTTTTCATAAATTAATAACTTTATTATTTTATGTATTAATGTTGAGTAAATAAATTAGTTGCATAAATTAATGATTAGCCTAAACTCTTGTTTGGATAGAATAAAAGGTATAAATAGATGAAGTGTGACAAAGCAAATATCAAAAGAAAATGGGAGAGGCACAAGCAAGGTCAAGCATCTTCCTTCTCTACATTGTCTTCTTCGTCCCATCCACATTCTCTCTCCCCTTCATTGTTCTTCATGGTAATCTTTCCCTCTCTCTCTCTCTCTTTCTTTTACTGTTTGTTTGTTAGAGTATAAAACTAATCATTGGCCTTCACCTATTAGCTTAAACTTTTGAGATAGATGGTTCCTTGATATGATATTAAAGCCTTGATGACCAAGAGGTTATGAATTCAAATTCCAATAGCTCCACTTTAAATATTAAAACTAATTAAGAACAGGATATAAGGATTTGGGTGTTGGGTTGTGGTTTCAGTCCCTCCCTCGGCTCTTGTGCTGGCCTTCTGGCTCGTCTCCAGCTAGGATCCCTGTTTGTGATGGTTCTGCGTGCGCTGTTGCTTTCTTGTCCCCGTGTCTTGTCTAGTCCTGTTCTCGTTGCCTGCTGTGTCGTAATTTGAGGCGAGCGTTTTGTCTCTGTTTTCTTGTTCTTTGATGGTTTATTTTGGTCCCTGTGCTGTTACGTCAGACTCTGGCCTCGCCTAACGAGTGGCCGGCTTGTTTAGCAATTTTGTCGCAATTTATCAAAAAAAAAGATATAAGGTGGGTCTGTGCATTATCTACGCTTCAAGCCCAATGGGTATTTGCGTGAGGGGGCATGTTGAGTATAAAACTAAATCATAGGCCTTCACCTATTAACTTAAGCTTTGGGAAAAGATGGTTCCTTGACACTGTTAATGATTTCACATGTGAGTCTAGTAAAAATCTTATATTAAAGTTGTAAGAGAGAAAATATTAATATATATGCATTGTGGGCTACTCTACTTAATGTCAATTGGTTTCAGGATGGAACTTCATGTATGTAGGCTTATGTGTCGATCTTATGTTTGGCAACTACATTGGTTGGGTCTAAAGTCCGATGAAATTTAACAGTGTGGGTAAACTGAGAAACCGCCACGATGAATATGCTTTATTGATACGTATTTATAAAGTACCCAAGCTATTTTCTATGTTGATTTCAAATGTTCGTAAGTTTGTTGGATTTAATCCATTATTTTTTCTTTTTTTTCAAAATAATCTCGAAGTTTGTGAATTTATACAAGTGGAGCCCTTATTATTTGTTTCATAAAAAATAGTTTGTCGTATTTTATTTTACGAGCAAATTAGTCCCCTCTAGTAGCTAGTCTTAAATAAAAATTTGAATACGAGAGATCGGTTTTGTCATAAGATAAAATATGAGGAATTGGTATAAACAAAAAAGGCCATGAACTTATTTAAATTATAAATATTAAGGACTATTTTAAATAAAAAAATAAAAGATTAATTTGAACAAATTTATAAAATTGGAGACCAATAAATAAATTACGGGAGCAAACCAAATGATGAAAAAATAAAGGGCAAACCCAAAAGCAAGGGAAAAGCACATCTAATCTAATGATATAAATCAAATACAATTAAGTGTACAAATAACTCATACAATAAACTAAAATAAATCTTAATATTATATGAAATTAATTTGTTTTTCTTTTTGGATAAATGGTCTACAATCTATACAAAGTGGGGAAAAAAGGGAATGAAATTGTTGGGCTTCTTGTATGGAATCTGATTTTACATTGTTATGGGTCAAGTGCATAGACCGGAGGATCGGGGTAAAATCTTTAGGCTCTTGTTGGCGAATTCAGCTAAAGAATATAGGGTTTTTGTTGTGCGCTTATATAAGCCCTGTTTAGGGTTTGAGAGAGTAGAGCGAATTAGAAGAGAACTCTCTACAACAATTCAAAAGCAATAACATCTCCTTGCAACTCCGTGGACATAGGCAATTTTGGCCGAACTACTAAATTTGTGTGTTTGATTTTATTTTCTCGTTGAATTTTTCTTTTGTATATAGCTATTGCGTTTCTTAATTAACATGTACAACCCATCAACAATCAGAAATGAAAACCACAAAAGCAACAAAGTACGAGGTAGACACCTTCGCATGTGGAACTTTTGTCCTGCACTTTTGTGCTTTCTTAGGTTTGTAATCAAATAATTGAAAAATCTTGGTATTCAGCACTGTTATGTGTAATTATTCAAATCTTACACAAAATGACTCAGATAAACTTCTCAAACAAGACACACAAAGATAACACACAGCAATAACTTCAAGATCTCAGATCTTGCCCCACAAGAACCAACTTAAACTAGACCTAGACTAATTACAACACAAATCACTTCATAAACCTCAAATACAACACAAGACTCAAGAGAACAACCGAATCTAGTAAGTTTAGAAGTATACCTCCCCTTGTGAACTAGATTTTACCGAAATTGCAAGCAAGTCGCTCACACCACGAGTAAGGCTCAAGAACACTCCAAGAACACCACGACCGGACCTCCACCGGAACATGAACAGAGCTTCTGGCCAGCAACGGAGCTCCAATAGCACGAACGGAGCTCAACGAACACGATTACACTTCGATCCGAGGCTCACGAGGTTGGAACCTAAGTGTATTATGGCTCAGAGATTCGTTTTTAGGGTTAGGGTTTCAAGGGAGCCTTCAAGGGTAAAAATCGCCAGAGAGAGAAGGGGAGAGGAGAAGAAAACTGATTTTTTTCGTTACCTCTACGTCTCAACCAACTCGGCATTAAATACCCCCAAGCTACGACCTAAGAAAAACCCTAAAGCTCATCACAGCCTTTAACTTACGCAACAATCGGACGGTCGAAACTTACACACGGTTCATATATCGAGGGCCCCGGATCTTGTGACGCGTGTCGAGGCTCGAACGGCCGAGATGAAGCAACAGAACCTTCTGGAAGAGCCTCACAAGAAACCCTAACGGGTTTCTGGTTAAGGGAGAGAGAGATGAGGGTGAAAAATGGCAAGCCAGCTGTACACTTTAAAGGATCCGGGCAGGAAGTACAGTTCGGGCAGCATGGGCAGCCCAAACCGGGCAGCCAGTACAATTGGATCAGAGCGGGCAGCATTGTTCGGGCAGGAAATAGTACTTCCGGGCAGCTGGACATCTCATACAAACAAGTAATTAATTTCACAAGTGAGGGGCAATTCAGTCATTGCCCCAAAAAACAGAATTCAAAGAATTACTTCAACCTAAAATGCTACATTTTTGTCCTCCCTTATTTTAATTATTTTCTTTTACTCGAACTACGTCATATATTTACCAACAATAACAAACTCCACCTTGGTAAGTATATGACTAACAATTTTTACATCCAGTATCACCCTGGGTTCCATTCCATTTGAAGGAGTTCAACAAAACGTGTAAACTTCTCCAACGGAAGACCTTTAGTCCCCATGTTAGCGAGGTTATCCTCGGTACAAATTTTCAGCAGATCAATCTGATTTTCTTCTATGTTATCCATGATAAAATACCGCCTGACTGCTAAGTGTTTCGTTCTATCATGGAAAACTGGGTTCTTACAAAGGGCAATGGCAGATTGACTATCTGAGTAGATTTTGGGTGACCCTAGGTTCAGTTTTAACTCATTTAACAAGCCGTTCAGCCATATGGCTTCCTTAATGGCATCCGATATTGCTAGGAGCTCTAACTCGGTAGTAGATAAAGAGGTTAAAGTCTGTAACTTTGACCTCCAACTAATAGCTCCACCCGTTAAAGTGAAAACATAGGCTGACGTAGATCGTCTCCTATCTAGATCACCGGCAAAATCGGAATCTACGAAACCAGTCAATCTTAGTTCATTTTGGTCTCTACCAACTGTTAAGCCCAAATCAATTGACCCTTTTACATATCTTAGCAGCCATTTAACACCATCCCAATGTACCTTACCGGGATTTGACATATAGCGTGACAATATACTCATGGGGAACACTAAGTCCGGTCTAGTACAGGTCATTGCGTACATTAATGATCCTATGGCGTCAGCATACGGTATTGTGCTCATTTTAAACTTTTCTTGCTCAGTATTAGGGCATTGACTTGCTGAAAATTGATACTGCGATGCTAAAGGTTGTTTCACTGGTTTTGACTCGAACATATTAAACCTTTTCAAAACCTTGTTAAGATAATGACTTTGACTTAAATGTACTGTTCCTTTAGACCTGTTCCTGATGATATCAATACCTAATATCCTTTTAGCTTCCCCTAAGTCTTTCATATCAAACGAGCCATTTAACCGAGATTTCAAGTCAGAAATCTGCTTTAGGGACTTGCTAGCTAATAACATATCATCCACATATATTAGCAGAAAAATAGCATCAGAACAGTCAATGTCTTTATAGTACAAGCATGAGTCATGAACAGTCCTACTAAAACCATTATCTACCATGAATGCATGAAACCTCTTATACCACTGTCTGGGTGACTGTTTCAGCCCATACAGCGATTTTTTCAGCAAACAAACATGCTCAGACTGCTCGGGTTCAATAAACCCCTCGGGTTGGGAGATGAGGATTTCTTCCTCAAGCACTCCATGCAAAAATGCAGTAGTAACATCCATCTGATGTAGAGACATGTCATAGAAGGCAATCAAGCACATAATAACACGAATAGTGGTATGTTTTACGACAGGACTAAAAATTTCATTATAGTCTACCCCCTCTTTTTGTGAAAAACCTTTGGCAACTAGTCTAGTCTTAACCCGGGGCAAACCTTCAGGAGTATCGGGTTCTTTAACTCTAAAGATCCATTTTGAACCTATGATTTTTCTACCCTTGGGCTTGGGAATCAAGACCCAAGTATTGTTCTTCCTCAAGCTCTCCATTTCAACTGTCATAGCATTCAGCCACTCGGCTGAATGCTTGCTGTTGATTGCTTGAGTGTAGGACAATGGCTCGGTTTCTACGTAATCTAAAGCTGTGTTTAATGCATAAGCTATACACTCAGCATATCCATATTTTTCAGGGGCTCTAAATTCTCTCCTAACTCTATCCCTAGCCAATTGATAGGTTTCCAGGTCCTGAACATCATTTTCAGCTCTATTAGGCACTGTTACAGCAGCATTTCTATCAATATTTTCAAAGTTATCTAGGTCATCTTCAGGTTCTTTTCTCAGGTTTAGAGGACTAGGTGGGTTAACTTCAAATTCGTAGTAGTCTGGGTCGAATTCCCTAACATTTGAACTATTGCTCGATTGTTCTTTAATGTAGGGCATCTCATCTTCGTTGAAGATGACATCCCTACTAATTATTGTTATAGTTCTGTTTCCCTCTTTCATGCCTATTCTAAAACCCTTTACGCCTGAAGGATAGCCTAGAAATATGCCTTTTACAGCCCTAGGTTCCAATTTACCCTCTCGTTGGTGTGCAAAAGCTGAGCACCCAAATACTCTTAGGTTATCATAGTTAGCGTTCTTTCGGCTCCAAACATTCTCGGGTGTTTTCATTTTCAAAACAGAGTTGGGTGACCTATTAATTAGGTATGCGGCTGTGTTAACAGCCTCACCCCAAAACTGTTTTGATAACCCGGCTGAAAACAACATACACCTTACTCTATCTAGTAGGGTCCGGTTCATACGTTCGGCTACACCATTTTGTTGAGGGGTTCCTCTTACAGTTTTATGTCGTTTTCTACCATTATCATCACAAAGCTTGTCAAATTCAGAGTTCACAAATTCCAGACCGTTGTTAGTTCTTAATACTTTCAGTTTCTTTCCTGTTTGATTCTCAGTTAACGTTTTCCACTTAACAAAAGTATCATATGCATCGTTTTTATTTTTAAGCAGAAACATCCATACTTTTCTTGAGAAATCATCAACTATGGACAGGAAATAATGGGCTCCACCCATTGTGGGAACCCTTGAGGGTCCCCATAGATCAGTGTGAACGTAATCAACAATGCCATGGGTAGTATGCGAGCCTACACTAAATGCAACCCTATGATGCTTACCATAGATGCAATGATCACAGAAATCAAGTTTTGTCACAGAATCAGCACCAAAACAACCCTGTTTTTGGAGCTCTATTAGTCCTCTCTCGGATATGTGTCCTAACCTCCTATGCCATACGTTGGTCGTGTCCTTAGGGTCGATCTTGGACATGTTTCCCTCCCCAGAAACTACCTCTCCCTTAAGGACATATAATCCATTCTTGATCTCTCCCTTGATTACAACAAGGGCACCTCGCAGGACTTTCATCTCTCCTCTACAGGCCTTTAGGGTCAGTCCACTAAGATCAAGTTGTCCTAAGGATATCAGGTTTCTTTTCAGTTCTGGTACATGTCTAACTCCCTCTAGGGTAAAGATCGTGCCATCCGACATTCTAACCCTAACTGTTCCGACACCTACCACCTTGCATGCATGGTCATTTCCTAACATGACCTTTCCACTATTTACAGACACATAATCAGTAAAATAGGACTTATCAAACGTCATGTGAAAACTGCATCCAGAATCAAGTACCCACTCATGGTAAGTGAAATCAGTAGATGCAATCAACACTTCTCCACATTCATGATTTTCTACAGTGTAATCAGCCCTAGCTTGGTTCTTGTTTTCAGGACAAATGCTCCTATAGTGGCCGAATTTTCCACACTCATAGCATTTTACATGAGACAGATCTTTTCTACCCTTAGACCTGGATCTTGAGTGGTTCCTACCTCTTCTTTTATAGTTGTCTTTTGTTTTAGTTCTACCTCGTATGTTTAAGCTTTCGCCGCAATTGCCACTATTACTAGGATAGTATTTTCCCTCTTTCTTTAGTTCTACTGCTTTAGATCTTAGGCGGTCCTCTACCTCTGTTAGTGATATGGTCTTTCTGCCGTATCTTAGAGTTTCTTTTAGAAAACTTAGGTATTTAGGGAATGATCCTAAAAGTATTATAGCCTGGGTCTCGTCAGTTAATTCTACTTTTAGAGTGTCCAAGTCTGATAATACTCTATAGAATTCATCCAAATTGTCCTCTATGTTTTTGTTCTCGTCCATTCTAAAGCAGTAAAATCTTTCCATATAATATACTCGATTAGAGAGGGATTTAGAGGCATATAGTTGTTCTAACTTTTTACAGACATCTAAGGCACTTTTTTCAGATGACACTTTAGTTAGAACTGTGTTACTTAAACAAAGTAAGATATTACCGTGAGCTACTTTATCCATATTAGCCTTGTCTGACGGTTTGAGACCTTCTGGAAGATCGTTATCTTCCAGAAGTGCAGAACTAACGCCAAGGGCCATAAGCAGTGCTTGTACCTTGACTTTCCACAGCTCAAAATCGTTTTTACCCGTGAATTTCTCGATGTCATGTTTAGCTGAGGCCATTTTTTATTTTAGACCGTGTTCTAACCTGGGCTCTGATACCACTTGTTATGTGTAATTATTCAAATCTTACACAAAATGACTCAGATAAACTTCTCAAACAAGACACACAAAGATAACACACAGCAATAACTTCAAGATCTCAGATCTTGCCCCACAAGAACCAACTTAAACTAGACCTAGACTAATTACAACACAAATCACTTCATAAACCTCAAATACAACACAAGACTCAAGAGAACAACCGAATCTAGTAGGTTTAGAAGTATACCTCCCCTTGTGAACTAGATTTTACCGAAATTGCAAGCAAGTCGCTCACACCACGAGTAAGGCTCAAGAACACTCCAAGAACACCACGACCGGACCTCCACCGGAACACGAACAGAGCTTCTGGCCAGCAACGGAGCTCCAATAGCACGAACGGAGCTCAACGAACACGATTACACTTCGATCCGAGGCTCACGAGGTTGGAACCTAAGTGTATTATGGCTCAGAGATTCGTTTTTAGGGTTAGGGTTTCAAGGGAGCCTTCAAGGGTAAAAATCGCCAGAGAGAGAAGGGGAGAGGAGAAGAAAACTGATTTTTTTCGTTACCTCTACGACTCAACCAACTCGGCATTAAATACCCCCAAGCTACGACCTAAGAAAAACCCTAAAGCTCATCACAGCCTTTAACTTACGCAACAATCGGACGGTCGAAACTTACACACGGTTCATATATCGAGGGCCCCGGATCTTGTGACGCTTGTCGAGGCTCGAACGGCCGATATGAAGCAACAGAACCTTCTGGAAGAGCCTCACAAGAAACCCTAACGGGTTTCTGGTTAAGGGAGAGAGAGATGAGGGTGAAAAATGGCAAGCCAGCTGTACACTTTAAAGGATCCGGGCAGGAAGTACAGTTCGGGCAGCATGGGCAGCCCAAACCGGGCAGCCAGTACAATTGGATCAGAGCGGGCAGCACTGTTCGGGCAGGAAATAGTACTTCCGGGCAGCTGGGCATCTCATACAAACAAGTAATTAATTTCACAAGTGAGGGGCAATTCAATCATTGCCCCAAAAAACAGAATTCAAAGAATTACTTCAACCTAAAATGCTACGTTTTTGTCCTCCCTTATTTTAATTATTTTCTTTTACTCGAACTACGTCATATATTTACCAACAATAACAAGCACAATCGAACAAAAGAACTCCATACAAACACTCTAATACCCGCGGATGCCTTGTAGTCGCCCCCACTATCTGCAAAGAACCTTGCCCATTGCTTTGTTGATGGTCCTCAACCGAGCTGGTTTTATACGAAAGGAAGAATGAGCGCAGCATACCTTAATTTAGTTTATATGTTCTTGGGCTAAGTTGGGTTCTGAACTCGTTGGAGTACAAAACTGTTATTTGGTCTTTACCTAAGCTGTGAAACAGTTGTTCATTAACATGGTATCGAGTCTTATTAAACACATGAACTCACGAATTTGAATCTCTTAATATTTACATAATTTCAACAAAGGTATGAGGTAAATCTACGCATTGTTTATGGTTTAAATCCAATGGTTATTTATTTAAGAAGACGTGTTAGAATATAAAATAATCCTTTTAAAATGTTAAGTTTCACTGGGTCTTTAGGCCTAACCAACGAAGTTGCCACACATGAGATCTATATATAAGTCCAAATGAGGTTCCATCTTAAAACCAATTGACGTTTTAAGTTTATATGTTGGTCTCTTTTCTTTCACAACTGCAATATGAGATTCAACTAGATTCATATGTAAAGTTCTAAATATATAAATTATTTTTTAACAGTTTAAGCTTTTAGTATAATTGGCTTCTTTGGCATGTGGTGGCAGGGATAAGTGATTCATGCACAAGTACAGGAGTCTCTCACTTCACTGAGCTATTATCTAACTGGACTGGCATTCAAGGATATTGCATGTAAGTCCAAATAGTTTTACAGTACGGTCAAATTCGTTCTTATATAATTTAACTACGTATAGGGGGAGCATAATTTAGCTAATATTAGTGTTCTTAAGTTTATATGTCTACTTGTCTGATTTACTTAATATGGCTGTGAGCTGTTTTATTGCCTATAGCTGTTTAATAGTTTCTAGTTGCTTGCTCTGTACCGTTGTTTCTTTTTTACTCTTATGCTATTACGCCAAGATGTTTTTATGCTTCTATGCTTCTTAGGTTGGGGGTGCACCAACCCCAGACCCTGCGTATGCGGGAGCTCTTGAGGCACTGAGATTGTTGTTGTTATTGTAACAAAAACTAAAGATAGAATTTTTTTATTTTTTTGTTGAGTAGACTAGTACGGAAGATTTGCACTTCATTTTTTTTGGATAATTGAGGCCGAAATCCTTATATAGAATCAAGACAAATAGCAAAATGACTCTCAAATGAACAGAGCAAAACTCAATTTATAAAGATAAATTGTTGGAAAAATAGGAGATGTAAGATCAACTTAAGCATACAAGACTTATAGGATAGAAGTTACCACGTCATGGTAAAGTACTACTTTAAAATTGAATTTGCCCCAGCTCCGATGAATACTGGCTATTTGGCAATTGACCCCCAAGGTTAACGGGGCAACTGAAACACCTATACACTCAAGGGTTTCAATGCAGTGAGAACCTCGACCAATTTCCAGCAATATAGATGAAGAAGAATAGGGTTACAAGAGAGAATTACGAGAATAAATTGGTTATTCAAAGCTATATTTATAGATACATGGGGGAATAAGACATTAACTCTTACAAATATAACTTTCGGGACAATCAAAGAGGAGGTTAATGTGGAATATTAAGGGTTCAATTTAATAGGGGCTTAATTCAATGTTTACAACTGTCAAAAAGGTAACAAAAGGCATATAAAATATACCGGGTCATTCAACTAAATGTGTTCCCATCAAATATTTTATGTGAGATGACATAATACCAAATTTTGCATCATTTCCAGCAAAAAGCAAAACTAAAAAGTACAAAATAGCGATCAAAAATTTGCACAAATGAAACAACCTAAAAGGCTCGCCAAAAAATGAACACCCAGGAAGAGAACACCAACAAAAACTCAAGAGCCACTAAACTCAAAGAAAACAACAACAAAAGGGACGGAAGATTTGAACCTCGGATCTCTTAGTCCTCAATCTCAATAGTATTTTACTATTGGGATTCAAACAGAAAGGCCCCCAACGTGTCCAATCCAAGTGAACTCTAGTCTCAAGAAAGACTTTTCTTCTAGACTTTTGACATGTCAAATGAGACCCTTTAATCGCTAATATACGAGATCCATTTATAATTCCAACTGTTATTCAATGCCAAAACGAACTAGAAATAGCAACAAATGTAATTAGCCCACTAGGCTTGAATATTGGTATATCCTTGTTGTCACAGTTCTTATATAATATCTTATTACTAGACTCACATAAAGAGTTCTTTTAACTGTATTTTGTCCTACGATGGTGCAGAGAAATTGGAGATGGATCATGGGATTCATGGGTTATGTCTCTCATGGCACAGGTACATGGAATACTTTCTTCTCGTTTGCACTATAACTCTAATCTGTTTTTCAATAATTATTAATAACCCTAAGAAAAACGGAGCCACTTACAAGCGAGAGTGGGCAATTGCCAACACTTAAGTACTAAAATACATTTAATGTGTTGTATAGTTACTATTAATATGAGAGATAAGTGTCAATTGCCTACACTGGAGTACTAAAATAATAATTCATATTATAATTGATTCCACCAACTTTAGATTCTAACTCCACCACTTTAGAAAACACATGGCTAAAACATCCAAGTCACCCACGGGACAACAAGAAAACGACTCACAAGGCACAAGAACCAAAATAGAAAGAAAAATTATAATCGCAAAAGAATGAAGACGACCGACAAACTCAAGCGGGACGCTAGGAACTAAATAAAACGGCAAACACCTTGAAAGTACTAACCCGTGATGATTCCTCCTATTACAAGATCCCCTTTAATATTTAACTTATAGATAAATTTCAATATTGTTTTCTTTTTTTTTTTTTCTTAGTATTTAATTGAAGATTTCTAATCCACCTAATAAATGGGTTAAATTCAGGTCGACCCATTTACTAAAACCGCTCGTATACAAACACAAACGCAACATATTTATCCGCCTGAGCCATATCTTCATTAATTCATAGATTAAATCAGATTCTAATATGCTTATTTTTCGGGTTTTTTTTTTTTTTTTTTTTTTTTTTGGCAGATGACAATTGCTTGCGAGAAGGTGGTGAAAATTTGAGGGTAACTTTTTTGTTTTAAATATTTGTGGATTTATGATTCAAAGTTCGTATCTTTTAAAATGTTGATTACAGGTGAAAAGTATTGATGAACTTAGTGATGGTTACAACATCGTTGCTCTTTCTCAGGTCTTCACCCATTAACTTATCATTTTAAATTCATGCTAGTTACTAGAACCGGGTACTAGAATAAAGTATCGGCTTCCATGCGTGTAGTAAACCACTATCCTTAAAACTTATTTGGTCCTAATGAAATAGTTGTTAGAGCATAAAACTATTCCTGAGCCTTCACTCATCAGTTTAGGTTTTTGGGAATGTTGGTTTCTTGACATGGTATCAGAGCCTTATTGACAAATAGATCACGAGTTCGAATTTCAACAACCCCACTTTCAATATTAATATAATTTAAACACAAGGTATGAATGCAATATCCATGCTTAAAACCCAATGGCATTTGCGTGAGAGGGCGTATTAGAGTATAAAACTATTACTGGATCTTCACTTATCAGCTTAAACTTTTGGGAACGTTAGTTCCTTGACAATAGTCTCGAAGATATAATGAAGTTTTACATCAAATTGAAGTGTATGTAGAGACAACGAGTTTCTGAGAATTTAAAAATAAGATAATGTAATTAAACCTGAGGACGAAGGGGACTTAATATAGGACATTATATGCCCGCTGGAAAAGACACTACCCTTTCCAAAGGACACAATAAACCTCTTCCAAACAATAGAAAAAAAAAATGCACCGATTAACGGGAAAAATTGTCTTGTATGTCGCAGCCCTTTTTTCTCAGAAATGTTGCTGTGTGTAAGTTGTGTGTCGATACACAGTTTCTATGTATAATTAACGAAGTATCCTACTTTAATCCATGTAGTTGATTTCTCAGTTCAAATCATTTTCTGAATTTGACATGTTGTACATTTTGATTTTTCTTATATACAACAGGGTAACATGGTTGCCCGCGGACTTATTGAATTTTGTGATGGAGGGCCTTCGGTAAGAGACCACAGTAGAATCATATCATGATCAAAGTCGTATGATTTTCATGGCTTTCACAATTATGCTAAATTATAACAAACATGTTTATTAGTTAACTTTACTTCCAAAAAACATGGGCAAGTTCAAGTCAAAGCAAATTCGACCATATCGTTTTTGTCGGTAATTTATGACGTGTTCAAATAATTCTATTTTACCGAGTCAAACTTTACAGGTCTTTCAATATTTGACTTTCTTGTTAATAATCACAAGTTTGAATCACAATAGTTGTATAACTCTCTGTTTGTAATATTTGCGTACAACACACAATTTGGCCCCCGCCCAAATACTTACCCGTTTAAAAAGGACGTTTAGGTATCATTGCTAATAATATGATAAAATATGCATTTTTTTTATGTTATTTGTATAATACACGTATTATAACATGTATCTATATTTTTCCCATTTAAAAAATAAAAGGCAATTGAAAATAATAAGTACCTATAACTACATTAAATATCTATATTCTATACTTTGCTAAATTTATCACTTTAACTCATAAATTATTAATTACAGCCTATCATTTACTATATGTTATGTTTCTGTTACTACTATTCGGACTAACATTAATCTTTAATTTTATAAGTCAATGAACTATCGACCAACATTTTCATGTATATAGTCAAATAATACACATATGCATTAAATTTTATTTAATTGCCCGTACCGTGTTTTGCTAACAGAGATGTCTCTTCCTTGGTATTATGGAAACAGGTGAACAACTTCATATCACTCGCTGGTCCCCATGCCGGTATAGCATCTGTTCCTTTTTGTGGAGTAAGTAAATTATTTTTCCTCTCTTTCTCTTTGCAAATCAATTCAAATGCATGAATAAGAGCATCTAGATCGATATTGTCGTTTCGATATGTTAGTAAAAGGAGCAAAAATGAAGCAAATCGTGCTTTGGTGAAGGCGTTATTTCGATATGATTTGCTTGAGTAAGACGTGTCAACAAAAGTTTTTATTATGTGAAAACGTGTTTCACTATATTCGACTTTACATTATTGTCCATTGAATTTGCCTCAACTGAATGAGTAAAAATTTGATCGATTGAATTCGACAATTTGAATCAACCAAAGTTATACTCGATTGATCGAATCCACAAATTTGAAGATTTTGATGATGAATAGACTTTTGAAATCGTCTATTTGTCACATCGTCGAGCTCAATTTTCATGCTTATGACGTTGATAAGATGTCATTAGTTAGCAGAAATTATTATGGTCCTCACAAGTCGACATAACTTACTTCCTCAGGCTGAATTGGTGTGTGTTATTGTTGACTATTTGATGGAGTTAGAGATCTACAGCACTTTCGTTCAGGTAAGAAACAATAAAATTGAACTTTTTTCTAGTAGGTACGTTGGTTGAACGAATTCACACCAAAAATCATTTATCTTAGAGCCTTAACTTGACCCAAAAACCAATTGAAGCATGACATCATGACATAGCTTTATATAAGAGAAATATATTATGGGCTTCGTCTAGTACAATGAAAGTCTTTTTTTGTCTCAATTTTGTAATTTATTATATAACTCAACAGCAATTATACATCACAGAGAAAATATTTTCTACCATAGAGAATAAAATACATTTTTAGGTTGAGGGTTCTCGGATACAGCCTCCCTTCAAGGTGCTACCTTGAAGGGGTAAGACTGCGTATATCCCATCCCTTTAGACCTTGCAGTAGCGGAAGCTCTTGTAGCACTGGGCTTATTGTTGTTGTTGTAGAGGATAAAACGACATCTTCTGAGATAAATGTGAAGAGGTTTTCCTTCACCAGAGAAAAAAAATATTTTCTGTTTTAATATTGAATACACTTATCCTCACATTGACTTTAAATGAACCAATCATGGACTCGGTACAATTTATATCATATATCGGACAAAGAAATTTTGAAGAAAGAAAACTTGTAGTTCAAAATTCTTTGAAGCGGGATATTCTTCAGAAGAGAATTATTTTCCTTCCTACCAAACGGAGCCTGAATTTATAGGAATCTCCTTCGCTTTTAGTTTTGTCAAACTCACATCTTAACTATTAACTTCTATTGGCAAGAATCTCATTTTCAATTTCTTTCTGAATTTTCACCACCTCGTAGTTATAATCAGAGCAATCACTTGTTTAGTTTAAATTAGACCCTCCATATTATATCATGTGATGTTCACGTGCTTGTGCTCGTTGACTTGCAATAGAGATCGTCTAATTAGTACAAACCGATAATTTTAGAATTATATTTCATTAAATTATAAATAACGAGGTTATTTTAATTCTAAATAATAATTCAGAAGTCTCTATAAATAGTGTTTTGTGTTTGATTAAATTAATATTATTTATGAATTTGTAGGAACACTTGGCTCCAAGTAACTATATCAAGATCCCAACGGTAAGTAGAACATATTTATAAATATATTTATAAGTTAAAAATTATGAAAAAATAAAAAAATTAAAAGTTAATTACTATATGATGTTCATTTAAATTTTTGCGAATATAATAATTAAAACCTTCTTGTATTAGAGTTTAAATTGTGGGCAGTCTATTGCCTTAGGTATACTTTTGTGTTTCGTCCGTTTGCTTTCAACCCCTATCTTGCACTATTGTGCTTTCTCGGGCTTGTACTCTAAGTATCGAAAAAAAAACAACTTATGTTTCATTTTATAAAATATAACATAATTATTGTAACCAGTTATGTAACATCTATGACATCTTGCTATTAGTCCATTTGATAAAATGGGATATTGGGGGGAAAAAAAAAACTAAATAGGTAATATTAAACCACTCATATGGAGAGGTCGTTACACTTTTGACACATGCTTATATTTAGGGGAGTAAATGAACCAGTCATTCGATAAATTACTTGTGTTTGATATGGATAAAACTCATTCATATTTGATTTGAAGGCTCGATAAGTAAATGAGTCGGGTTCATGAACATTCGCTAAGCTTAACAAACCAAGTTTGAGTAAATACATTCTTGAGTCATTAAAGGCCGAGAACAGTTTTAAAGGCTCATTGAGAACTCGTCAGTTGCTCAAATATCTTTCACTCGGTAGCAAGCTTAACTAGATAGGGAATTCAACTCGTTCAGCCAAACGAGTTGCGTATCAAGTATACTAGAACATTATCGAAACGAGTTTGAACAAAGTTTCAAAAGCTTGATTAAAGCTCAACTCATACTCGAGTTGTTGAGACTTAGCGAGCTCAAGTTCAAACAAGAAAATACTCGACTCAGCTCGTTTACACCCTGATTACATTGAGCAGGACATTAAATCATACTTGAAAGGATGCAAGTACCTCCCTTACCTAAACAATGAGATTGTGAGCGCAAGAAACTTTACTTACAAGGAGCGATTTGCGAGCCTAAACGAGCTTGTGCTCGTCATGGTGAGTGACTTCACCCTTTCTATTTTTTATTGCAGTCATTTATGTACATTATAAGCTTATGCATTTTACTCACTGTATCAATTTTTTCATTTTATTTTCAATTCCTCAATTTGATATGTTTATAATTTACATATTATCCATAATTTTATAATAAAATTGACATTAGATTGGCAAAGAAAATTTTAATGGTCAGATCACAGGTGGATTTAAATTGAGTCAATGGGTTAGGATAATGGGTCAATTGCATCTGATGACCTAGCCGCTAAAAGTTATGCCATTAACTGGTCAAGGTGTTCGTCTGTTTTGGTATCTGGTTGTGGGCAGCCTTTTGCCTTGGACATTTTGGGTTTTTGGTTTAGCTTCGATCCCTGCCCAGCAACGTTATATTGTCTTGGACTTGTATTTAAATTATCGGAAAAAAATGAACAAGTTAAAGCAGTAATAACTATTTTTCCTTTAAATTTTTTGGGTGGTGGTGTTGTCTTAACAGTTTGAGAACGACACCGTTTTGGTACCAAAGGAAACCTCCTGGTTTGGTTACTTCGCAGATGGCTCTTTTGATACACTCTTGCCTGCAAACGAGGTAATAAAAATATTAAGAGTATATTATATGTATAAGTACTTGAGATTATATAATATTTTTAAAAAAAAATTTAATATTTAAAACATTTTTCAAATATGCTACTCGCTATGAGTTGAAGTGGTTACTCATAATCGCCCCACGAGCATCGCTCCACGATCAGTGCTAATGTCTTCTCCATAGATCTTCATTCTCAAAAGATATTCATGCATTTTCTTTTGTATTATTTAATATTACTTATGATTATATAATTATACTTTATCACATTATTTAATATAAGAATTATATAAAAGACATATATTTTATTTTTAAATTAATTAAATGCAAATTGTGCCAAGCGACATTGATTGAATATGGGGCGGTCATAGCAGATATAGGATCTGGATGATGGTCATGGAATGCGATGGCACAATACAACATTATACAAGTACACACTACCAAAAAAAGTCTATTGTGACACTAGATTTTAACTCTTGAACGCTTAAAAGTGTATCTGACCATCCTAGCGACACTTTCACTACTGTCGCAGTTGGCTGTGTCACAAAGGCTATAGATACACTTAAACGTGACGCAATAGCTCATTCTTCATAAATTGCCTTTGAGTCTGTACTTATTTGAAAGTGTTGCTAGCTTAGTGTCCCGAGAGCTTGATTTTGACGTGGTGACATGCCCCATACCTATAGCAAGTATTACCGTGTATAACAGACTCGTATCTTCTATCCACATCACTATTTAGGACAATACCTAAGGAACGGGTCCTACCCAAGACTACGTTTGATCCATCCACTGAAATCGAAGTTCAATAGGAGTCGGGTTGAATGGTGATTGATACCCAAGACTAAAGCCGTATTATTGTTTGTACTTTGTACAGACGCAACTATATTTAGAAGATTGGATTGGGCTAAGAACGCTAAATGAAGCTGGTAAGGTCAAATTCGTAAGCACTCCCGGTGGCCATCTTGCCATTACGATGAGTTTGATGCAAAATTACATCGTCCCTTACTTAATATCTGACGATTCAAAACGCGTCGCCACAAGAAGAGATTCTTCACTGCGCAGTGCTTTCTCATCGGTGTGGAATTTAATTTCTTCGTGAAGTTTATAGGCAATTTAATGATGAAAAAATAGGAAGAAAATGGAGTGAAATATTTTTGTGGATATTTTAAAGGAAGTATATATGTAAAATTTCGTATCTATTTTATTTGGAAATTGCGTTACCTGTTGAACTGCTAGAAATGTTTCAAAAGTACTAATTAAGATGTGTTGTGCCCGCTAAATGTTTAAGTTAAGCTATGCCGTTGATTATCGAGGGGGAAAAATTTTAAGGTATGCTTTCAGATTTATTCTTAAACTTGTGACTTGGTAACTTGAATTCTAAAAGGATCCAACTCGATTAACTTAAATTTTGATATGACGCCAAACAACAAACAATCCAACCTGACTAAAACTCGACCCAAGTTGACTCAAAACTTGCGATAAGTTGAATTCAAAATGAATTAGTCCGACCAAAACTCGACCCTAACTGAGCTAAATCTTGAATGCTCCAATTCAATTGATTTAAAATTCACTATGACTCAAATTATTATAGAATTTTAATTTCAACATTTTTTTTGATAATTAGCGGCAAAACCGCGCAACAAAACAACTAACTCGGAAAAACGAGCCCCTGAAAATCCCGAAACCGGGAGATCTACAGAACAGACCCAAAAGATAAAAACAGGGAGACAACAACAAGAAACAGGCACAACCAAACCAAAAACAGAACAACCACGACCACCAAAACAGGAGAAGGAGACAAAAACAAAAAAGAGAGAACGACGGAAGAAACAGAAGCAGAACTACCCAATATATAATTCCTTTGATTAACCGAATAATATAATTTCAATACTTTTCTAGCACAAATTACATTAAAATTAGAGTTAGAATCATAATTTTACTATTATTTTAATGCCAAAATAATGAGTAATTTTTTAAAATAATATATTTTAATATTTTTATTTTTAAAATAGAACGCAAAAATTTAAAATTATGAGCTCACGATGTAGCTCTCTTTCGATCTCTGCCGCAGTGATGGTGCAGCAACCAACTGCAGATTACAAATTTGGCACTCCTCGTTTTCAATCTTGTTTTCTTTGATAATTTGCGCAATCATCCAGTGGAAGCGGTTACGAAACATCTGATTATAATATTCAATTAATTCAGTAGTATAGCAGCAGTCGACTGCCGATTTTTCAAATTTCGCACTCGTATTTTGGCAATTTTATTCGATTGTTCTTGTTTTCCTTGATAAATTGTGCGATCATGGAGTGAAACCTGATCATCGGAAAAATATTCAATCAATTCAGTACTACAGCAGCAGTCAACTGCCGATTTTCAAATTTCGAACTCCTATTTTTGCAATTCTGCTTGCTCAATCTTGTTTTCTTGATAATTTGTGCAATCATGGAGTGGAAACGGTTACAGAAACCTGATTATTGAAGGAAATATTCAATTGAATCAGTACTATAGCAGCAGTCAACTGCGGATTTTCAAATTTCGAACTCCTATTTTCGCAATTTTATTCGATTGTTCTTGTTTTCCTTGATAAATTGTGGAATCATGGAGTGAAAGCGGTTATGGAAACCTGATTTTTGGAGGAAATATTCAATCGATTCAGTACTATAGCAGCAGTCAATGCAGAATTTTCAAATTTCGAGCTCTTATTGTCGTAATTTTGCTCGATCAACCTTGTTTTGCTAGATAATTTGTGCAATCATGGAGTGGTAATGGTTACGAAAACCTGATTACTGAAGAAAATATTCGATTGATTCAACAGATTTTTCAATTTTCGCACTCTTATTTTCCCAATTTTGCTCGATTGATCTTGTTTTGCTTGATAATTTGTGCAATCATGGAGGGGAAACCAGCACCGAAACCGCATTATAGGAGGGAATATTCATTTGATTCAACTGCGAGCGGATCCTCCACCTCTTCACTCTTTGACGATTTTCTCCCTTCTGCCATTCCTTGCCCTCTTCCTTCACCGCCAAGCCCCACCCCGCCGGCTCTTCCTTCTACGGTATTCCTTCAATTATTCTATTTTTATGTATACTTCATAAATGTGATAGCTATGGCTTAGGGTATAAAACTATTCATGGCCTTCTACTCGAGCTTTAGGAAAAGTTGGTCTTTTGATGTGGTATCATAGTTTTGTCGACCGAGAGGTCAAGAGTTGGAAATCCAATGAATGTTATTAATATAATAGCATACGCATGAGAGGGCATATGTTAGACTATAAAACTATTCACGGACTTTCACCCATCAGCTTAAACTTTTGGGAAAGTTGGTTTTCTGACATAGTATTAGAGTCTTGTTGACCAATAGGTCACGAGTTTATATCCCTACAACCCTCACTTTTAATATTTAGATAATAATTTAAGCGCAACGTATGAGTGGGAATGTGCACTATGTACGTTTCAAGCCCAATGGGTCTACGCGTGAGAGGGCATGTTAGAGTATAAAATTATTGATGGATTTTCACCCATCAGCTTAAACTTTTGGGAAAATTTGTTTTTTTGATATGGTATCAAAGCCTCTTTGACCACAAGGTCATAAGTTTGAATCCCAACAACTCCCACTTGCAATACTAACATAGTTTAAGCACAAGGTATTGAGGTGGCCTTGAGCCTTATCCACGCTTCAAGCCCAGTGGGCATATATGTGAGGGGGCATGTTAGAGTATAAAACTATTCATGGACTTTCACTCCATTTGCATAAAATTTTGAGAAAGTTGCATCCTTAGACACTTCCATTCACCCCTCATTTATAGAAAAGTAAGGCTTAACAAAGCAATTCTTTAAATAATATAAGAAAATCGACTCATAAATCAGCTGAATATGAGGAAATTATCGAGTCCAGTATTTTAACAGATCTAATATTTAGCTAATCTAAGATATTCGGGAACATAACACTCTCCCTTAGTTAAAGCAGGAGAAGAACAAATGCTAAGACTAGATCTAAAATCAAGAAACAACAATCGTGGAGGGAATATGTATAACATGAACTTGCCCCGACTGAATTTGTTCTCGAACAAAATGAATATCAAGCTAAACTCCAGTGGTGCAAACTACTACCTTTTTGTGTTCTAAAGTATTTGATCAATTTGATCAGTGAAAACCTTATCTGAGGCCTTCCTGTTATGAATGACAACAACAACCCAGTGCCTAAAAGGTAGGCGGGGATTTGGTTGTTTTGCATAACAAATTTCAGATTATTTTCATATTGTTGCATACCACCAAACTTATTATCTAGTTGTTGATTATCTGAGTAATTATTTTTCTTATATTGTCTGACTAATATACTACTGCTAGTACTATTCCTATAACTGCTCCACCATTGCTGCATTAGGACAATTACTGGACAACACACCCAAGATTTAGTTGGTTTGGCCAAAAAAAGCCTATGTCCATGGAGTGTAGGGATTTCTTAATCTCTTTGAAGTTTTAAAGAAATGTTTTTCTCTTTCTGCCTTGTTTTCCTTCAAAATGGGCCCGGGCCTAACTGGGTTTTTATAAGGCACACAGGAATCCTAATCGTCGGCACCATGGACTTGGTCAATAATGGTACAAAAAACTGGGCTCCACACAAAAGCCTAACAAGTACTAGTACTATTTTGGTTTACGTAATTCACTCTTCCTATTTTTAGTATGACAGCTAATATGGGAGCTTTGTTGAGTCTGGAGACCGATTATTTCCCAAAACAGTCCATTTATGGTTGGAATTATCTAGGGTTGCATAATGAGGTGACTCCTAGGCTTCTAGTGGTTATTTATAGAATAAATAGGGACATCTTGTGCCCGGTATTTGCAAGGGATAGCATGGAGAGCAATATAGTGGGATTTAGAGTCTGAAGGGTAAACATTGTTGTAATACCTTTATTCCTATAATGAAATTATTATGTTCCCTTCTGTGGAGGTATGCTTTAAGCTAAAGGAGCATACCCAGTGCCTTAAGGGCTCCCACCTACGCAGGGCCTGGGGCGAGTAGATGTACGCAGCCTTCCCTCTTCAGGGTGTTAACCTGAAGAGAGGCTGTTTCCCAGTGCCCCCAACCTGAGGGTGAGGACTTCCCAGGAGGTCACCCATCCTGGTACTACTCTCGCCCAAGCATGCTTAACTTCGGAGTTCTAATGGGATCCGGTGATGGCGTGTTGGTTCCCTCTTTGGTTTGGAGGTATGCTTTAAGCTGAACCACTTAAATTCCGATGTTCATATTTTTCCCCAATACCTTAATTCGTATTTGCTATTTTGATTTAAACTTCGGTGTTCGTGGCTGGTTCTAACAAGCTATACTTTGGCCACAAATTCAAAATCCCGTTTGGGAAGAGGAGGCTCTGGTGGGCTGGGCAAGGCAGTTGAGGTTCTAGACAACCTTGGAAGTAGCATGTCAAACTTAAACATTGGTAATGGCTTTCTTTCACGGGGGCAAGCTAAAGGGGTTGAGATATCAATGCTGGCATTTGATGTTGCCAACATAATCTCTATGGGTGAAAGCCTTATTCGGTCGCTTTCAAAGGAGAGAATCAAACATCTTAGAGAGGTTGTGGTTCATTTAGAAGGTATACAAGATGCAGATGAACTTTTGAGACTTGCTGCTGATGATATAAGGTAAATATTGTAGATTTACTGTCATTTTCATCATCATCACTGTTTCTTAGGGGTGTGGAAAAATTAGTTTCAACCATAATCCGAACCATAATTTGCGGTTTGGTTTGGTTTATGGTTTGGAAATTGAGGTTTGGTTAAGAAAATTATGATTATTACTGTTTATGGTTTATGTTCGGTTTAAAACCAAACCTAAACCATAAACTATAACAACAATAAAATAAAGGAATGTTCAATGATTGTTTACATCATCCGAATCATGACCAGATCACATTACTGGTCAGCAAAATTTATTTTAGGATAACCCGATAAAAGAATATTATTGTTGATCTATGCTTATGCTTCCATAATTCATTTATCTCATTGTCATTATTTGTTTTATTGGTATCCTGATGTATGCTAATGTTATTGACCATAGATCCATAGTTGCAAGAAACTCTTAAAATGCTAAAGTTTTATGCTCTCAAACGCAATTCGGCGTTTTAAAGTCAAATTCGCATTTCCAACACATAATAAACTCCACGGAAACATGATTCAAACAATCATGGACTCATTTTGATGAAAAGATACATATAAGATGATTGGTTAACTAATTATATCACTCAATTTAAAGAACGATTGAATTGTGAGGACATGTTAAAGTCAATTTTCTTGATCTTATTTGTTTGAGTACTCAATTTTATTGGTTATTACTTGATATTGACTTTATTTTGATATTTATGCTCGAACGTCTCAATTAATAACCTTTATTTTTTCTTGTACATCTAATACATAGTATTATAAGCGCTCCTTCCGTGTTCTCAACCTTGGAACCTGTTCCCACTTCCACTTCCACTTCTGGTTTGTGTAACTATGTTATTGATTAAAGTTACCTTTTCCTCTTGATGTATTTTACCAGGGAAGAGCTTAAGATCTTTTCTCAGGAGGTAGCCCGCTTAGGAAATCTCTGCAAAGATCCTACATATCACCATTTGGCTCACTATTTTTACAAGTAATGCTGTTCTCATTCATATGCTTTCACAGTCTATGTACTTCCTCCACATGATAAATGATTCCATTCACTTCCTCTTAGGGTTGTCAATGAATCGACCCAAGCCGAGCATCTCCTTGTCCGAACTTGAGTTCGAGCCAAGCTCTTATCATGCTTTCGAACCTTTGTTCAACAAGATTTTCGTGTGTTTGATACTTGGCTCATTAACCTAATCAAGCCTATTCTAGCTCATTATGAAGCTGAATCAAGCTTATAACCGAGCTGAGCTTTGTTTTTGAGTTGAGCATGCTGTCGAGCCGAGCTATTCGAGCTATTATCGAGCCATTATCAAACTATTTTCCAGCTAATATTAATTGTTGATAAGCCCTTAATGAGCTCTTAATGTGTATTTAACGAACTCTTATCCAACCGTTTGCTAACATTAACGAGCCGCGCACCTCTATTCGAACTCGGCTCGTTAACCTTATTGAGCCTGCTCGAACTTGACTCGATAAGATTTCAAGCCTCGTTAAGGATCGTGAAAAAGCGTATTCGATTTCAAATGTGAGTAGTTTATCGAACATTCGGTTCATTTGCACTCCTAACTTCCTCTTAAGATAGCCTTCTCTGATTCTCAGGTTGGCTGCTGAAACCACACCACAAAAGCAGTTCAGAAACAGGCTGGAGCCTTTACAATTGATGAAATTGGTTCGCTCTACCACTGTGGGTGTTTCACTGTTTTGAGCTCATAAAGTTGCTTTGCTACCTTAAATGTTGTGTTGAGCTGTTAGTTTGACCATTTCAGTGAATAACTTAAGGGTTATTCACCGTCAATCACTGTACTGTGTCCATTGTGTCAATTTAGTCTTTGTAAAATTGAAATCATTCCATTCAAGTACAACATTAAAATTAATGTTAATTTTTTACTGATTAGTCTTACAATTTCAATTAGAAATTAGTGAAAAGATATACAAGTGCTAATTTCTTGTCATGGAAAGCATATGTAAGTACTCATTAACGTTACGATTTCAATCGTAGATTGACAGTAATTTTAGATTGAAACAATTTTAATTATACGAGGACTAAATGGATAGAATTAAAAGTTCAGGGACTAAATTGGTGCAATAGTCAAAATGCAGGGACTAATGACGTAAATAACCCATAAATTAATTACACTGTTTCTTGATTTTCCATGCTGATAAGTTGGTTATGTAAATGGATTTTCATTGCACAAAACTAAGAAATTTCATGCTGTTTTCTGAACTGGCTATTGGTGATAAGTGTCAAGGAACCAACTTTTCCAAAAGTTTGAGTTGATGAATGAAGGCGTAGGATTGGTTTTATACTCTAAAATGCCCCTTCCCGCAAATACCCATTGTGCTTGAAGCATGGATGTTGCATAGGCCAACCTCATATATTTTGGTCAACAAGGCTTTGATACCATGTTAAGGAACCAACTTTTCCAAAAGTTTAAGCTGATGGATGAAGGTGCAGGATTGGTTTTATACTCTAATAGTAAAGTTCTTTAGTTGCTTCACTATAAACATGCTGCAATGGATGGAGTTTCAATTCAATCAACTGCTTCATTGGTGATGTTTCTGGAAACTCTATAGTCGTGAGATATATCATATGACATGACAAAAGTTAATGGATTTTAAGCTATTGTCCTTTCTGGAAGTTGCTAACTGGGAGGAAAGTACAAAAGAGAGAAAGAAAAATAACGCATGAAGAGGTTCCATAAGATGTTTATGGTTTCATAGTTTCAGAATTCTGGTGATTCCTAGTCTCTGTGGTTCCTGCTACCACTATTTCCTGAAAGAAGATGTTCTCTATGTCTTGGGCTTGATTCAAGACCAAGATGTATTTGATGAGAAGGCTTGATTCTAGACCAAGATGTATTTGATGAGAAGGCAGCTTCCCTAGAATAATAACCATAACATGAGTTCGCCATCTGTAGTCATGTTTTCTGCCAGAAATTTGGCATGTCATCTTGGAAGAGTACATTAGTTACCTCTGATAGCATACTCAATATTTTCTGAAAAATGAGAACAAACAATGTAAGTATCGCATGTCAATTCTTTGTATGGATTGCAGGAATTGGACCATAACTCGCATGCTTTGAACATACTTGAACGCGACTGTCGGCGGAAGCTACAAGGGGCCGATAAACCAAGTACTGCACAAAGAGGTGAACACATTACAAAATTCATTCTGTGCTTAACAATGTTTTTTGTGTGGCGCTTTTGTCCATTTTGTATGTAAAGAAGGATTGGTAATGACACAACGCCTTATCAGACTCTTCAGTTTAAGACAAAATTATCCACAGTATCTAGAAAGTCTTCTAAATGTTAATGCAGTCGTTACCATTGTCCGTGTACTCATGTTCTCTCTCCCTCTCTCTTTGTTTTCTTCTAACATCGTCTTTTTTCCTCCCTCTCTGCTCTCCCCTTACCTCCCCCCCACCTTTTCCAATTCTGCGTGCTAACCTACGTGTGTGTCGCGTGTGAGTGTAGGTGCGCTAGTGTGCTTGAGTGAGTGTGCAAGTCTGTGTGTTGGAGTGTGGTTATGTGTGCACATGCATGTCCATGAGTATGTTTGAAGTGGAATGGGAACATAAAAATTGATATTAAACACATCAAGATAAAAAAAACTTGGAATCCACCAAAAATGAGAGAGAAAATGCTAGGGTTTGTATTAGGTAAAATTCTGGAATAAGCAAGCATTCAGCCGTAAGGATTATATATTGGAAAACTAGTAAAAAACCTAAATTGCAAAATTATAGAAATGCCACTACACTAACCGTAAAACGCAAAAGTGGTCTAAAAATGCATCTAGAGGCAGAATTTCGGGAAAATGGATGGGGCTAGCAGTTGGGATTGCATAATTCGGTCTAAGAGCTTCCTTTTGATATGTAATGGGCCTTGTAACTCCTTACGGAACAGAAGTTATGGTCACACCTATAGATGAGTGTTTTCGGCCCAATTTTTGGGTTTTTGGTGGTCCAATTGCTCCTTGAACTCTTCGTTTACTCATCCTACATCAAGGCATGTGTGCCTATGGGTGTGAGTATGTGCAGCATCATCAAGCATATTCTCCCGCCATAAAACATCATAGAAATTCAACAACATGTTTAATTGTTCTTATGTTTTAAGGTTGCTGTGATTCGTCGGGCGATCAGCACTCCTCTGGATATCTGTGTTTATTGACATCTAGTCCCTTTGTGGCTTGCAGATGATATCCTTGTTCTAAGGGCAAAGTTGAAGAATCAGAAGAAACATGTGAGAAGTCTGAAGAAGAAATCACTCTGGTCCAAGACTTTGGAAGAGGTTCTGTACTGGCTTTATCTTGTACTATAAATAATGTGGCTCTCATATATATATATATATATTACTAATAAATATAACTAAGGATATACACTAAAAAACATGCATAAATTTCTCTCCATTTTCTTAACTTTAGACTGGGTTACTACTTGTAAATTTAAAAATACTTCTTGAGCTCAGTTAAATTTTTGGCAAGCAATCTTGCATTTGTTTTGACCTTTTCTATTTTTAAATGATATAATTTAGCACAATATTTATGGTCAGGTCTATGCAATATCTATGTGATTTTAATGTTTATTGCCTCAAAAAACTCTCTCTCTCCTTTTTTTTTTTTCCCTCTTTTCACTAATCGGTGCTCATTTTTCTCTTCTTTTGCTCTCCTCGTTATAAACCTTAAAGCGAATCTCAAAATCTCTAACTTTAGTTGTTGTCATTTCTCATATGTGTCCCCACTGCAACAATTTTCTGGACTCATAGATGTAGGTGTATCTGCACAGGATGTGATTGACTTGTTTAGAGTTTTCCTGCATCATCTTTAACTTGATACCATTCTTTAACAAAATAACACCAGGTTCAAATTAACATTTTGACGATCTATGTCATGAAAGTACATGTACATCTACATGTTAGACATACTGATCCTGAAAAAATTATCAACATGGGTGGATTTTTTTGTGGTTGCAGTTGTGTTTAAGTGGGTATCACAAATGTTATGTAATGGGCTGTAGGTAATTGCATTGGGTTTAATGCTATATATATAAGCATTATGGGATTGTTATAGAATTACCAATTTAACGTCCAATTATGTAATTGGCTTGCTCAAGATCCATTATTTTGGTTCCTCGCTGCTGCCTACTTATTTTCTGTTTCCTTTCGCCTAGGTTTACGATTTGCTTCTTGTGTTCTGTGTAGGTAATGGAAAAACTTATTGACATGGTCCAGTTTCTGCATTCAGAGATTCAGGAAGCCTTCGGTAATGCTGGTATGTATTTGTCCCCTCTCGCCTTCTTGATTTACTGTACTCATGGAGTCAAACTATGTCCGTGACTGTGGCTGTGACCATGTTGTCATAGAAACAGGACATTGCAGATTTTAGGGTTTTTAGGGAACATATGCTGTATTTGAGGCTAATGTTTGCAAAAATAGAATGAAGGAAAGTAGAATGAAGAATAATATGGATATTGGTTCAACACCACTTAATATCTTCTGATATGTAAACACAATATTCCAATAGGAACTGCAATATACATCTATTTACCAAGACAATTGTAATATGTGTATGCGTTATCAAAGTTGTTTGTGTGTAATGTATAGTGGCTAATCGGATGATGCCTAGGTCAAGTTCGTTGTGTAATTGGCATTACATATTTGATTCTACTATTATACTTTACAAAATCAGTCACCATTTGTCGAACGCAGACACAACCTCTCTTTAGGGTAACACTTTGAAGGGGTGAGACTGCGTTCATCTCACCTCTACCGACCCTACTCAGGCGGGAGCCCTTGAGGCACTAGGTTTATTGTTGTTGTAGTCACCATTTGTCGAACGAAGCTGGCAGAGGAGGTAGTATGCTTCACTGTACTACAAAATGCAGAAGCTATGACATCAAAGTGCATACACACACACTGAAGACTCTAAAAATTTTGATTCAAAGTGTCATGAAATGTTATCCTCAAGCAATCAACAATACAAATGATCCAACTTTTCTTTTTATGTTTGGCCAATTGGCGTGGTTGTTTGGGTCCTTAATTTCATGCAATATCATATATATTTTTTTTATTTTGATTTGGATCCTTGGTAGATATCCGATTCTAAACATTTTTTTAATAGCATTCCTGGCAAATTTCTGATACTAACTTGGTGTAGGTTATAGTCCTAGTTTAGGCTGGATTCCTAAATCTTGTTTAAGTTGTAATCCTTGACCTATTTGTCTCCTGAGTTGTAATTCCTAGTCCTAGCTTCCCATAATATTTCAATTTATCATAAAAACCATATAGGAACATGAAAAATGTATGTTAAATGTTAGACCGTTCAAGTCGCATTATTATTTCAATAATTGCTATAATTAAGCTGAATTATATCTTCTATATATCTCTTTCTTTTTGCACGGTCCTCAAGAGGAGATTAGATCCTAGGACCTCTAGTTGTAATGCCTCAACCGTGGTACTATTTTACCACTTGACTAGGGTCTTATTGGCCTTTTCCCATGTTACTATTTCATAGTGCCAACTTAGAGGGTGTTTAGAGGACCTAGTTCTCCTACTTAAACATTTGGTTGAATACCTTCCTGTCAAAGGGCCAAACTCTAAGGGAGCCTTGAGGGCTCATGAATCACTATAACCACTATGTTGGGCGACGTCTAGGGAACATTGTGATAATTAGATGAGTTCGACAAGGAAGTGGGTTGTCTCTAACTATTAGACACTTGGTCCTGACGCTTTGTCAGCCTTCAGGTTACGAGTTTGAATCTTACTATTGGGTGCAAACAATTCATTGGAGCCATGCACTGGTTTGTGGGTCTTAACAGAAGAAGGGAAACTTCTTAGTGGGTGATGCATGAAGCCTAGGATTAGTCAAGTTGGGTGTAAGCTAACCCGAATTTCTGATTGCCGAAAAGAAGTGTGGAAGCAAGTTCGAGCAAAAGCAGGACGATGTGGTATCTTAGTCTTCCGGAAACCACAAATTTTGATCAGGATAGATCTGAGATGCCCAAAGTGCATCGTACCATTCCTATGATTGGTACATTAAGTGTATAGTGCTTAGATCATAGATATAGATAAGCTATAGTTTTGTTCCATAGATATAGATAAGCTGAAAAAGGATAAGTTGTAAACAGATGAACCAAACGCAACCGTGCATAACTCAGATTATATGTTGACATTGTAACTTCACTAATTGCAGTAGCCAACCCAAAATATATTTTCCTCTACCACTGTTCACTATATTAGTAATTTTAATATTTCGTACTATCTGATTCCAAGAGGTTTAGAAATCGTAGTTTTTCTCACATATTTGATTCACGGTTCCATGAAATCAAATGAGGGCATTGTGTACTGCAACGAATAAATAGCAGATTTTGTGCTAGTTGTTACGTCATTGGTAGTTTCGTGATTGGAGTTTATAATAACTTCATAATGCGTATATATTATACTTTATTAATTGGAACATGTTTATAAATATATTTATTTAATTGTTAAAATCAATTAGTAAATAAAAATTAATGATTCCATTATTGTGACTGTTCAGTTAAATCTTTGCATATAAAGGCTTAAAAGCAACTTAGGCACTTTTGAAGAACCCAATGTGAGCATTACAACCTGTTAGTTAATGTATGCAACACCCATTTTGCAGACACCAAACACCACAACATGACCGCATATTCTGATTTGACCCGATGCATAGCCGCTATCTTTACCCCAAAGAAAATGCTACATGCATATAATTTATGCTCCCAGATTAGGTATACAATGATGCCACATGCGCATAATTTGCAGATGGTGATATACCAGCACTAACATTTTCAAACGACCATCAAAAGCTGGGGGCCAGCCGGACTTGATCTCCATTATGCAAATATTATTCTTCAGATATCATGGCTTGTGAGTCTTCTCTTCTATTCCCTGGTGATTTTAGCTGTGCAATGTTCAAAATGTGTATTATAAGTGAATTTTATTAACATGCTCGTACACCACTTTATTCCTGCCAAACAATTCCATGCCTTTTGATATATCCTAAATATTTCGATGTGTATGAGCATATAAGGCTTTTTGCTTCACAAAAATGTATGAGATTTTAGAGTCCCAAAGCAAGTTTGATCTATTGGCATCTTTTTTGATAATTTAGGTGTCCAAGTATAACTTAGAATAATCCACTATTTTATAATAGCAATTAATATGTGATTTTTTTATATAATATATGAACATATGTGTTTAAAGTGTATTATATGTAGTTTGTAATGTCCAACATTGCTATAGAGAAGCAAATAGAGCAAAATATTTGTTGGCTGAGGGTGCTAAGGGATCTCCTTTGCAGAGGATCTCCTCTTTATCTCCCGGGCTCATGCCTTAAGAATTCCTCTGATAAGAGGAGCCTCCTAAGGTCCTTCCTGATTTTAGCTCTTTAAAAAATTATGTAGGTTGTAATTTGTCTAATGATAAATTGTGATATATGGTAGAAATGAACCGGTGATATAACTAATTTTTAAAAGGAGCTCCTTAACAAATTGAGTGTCCCAAGTAGCTAGTCTAGTTCCTTGGGGTCTTGACCTGCCAGGCAACCTTGTCCATATGGCAATATCACAGGAGACATAGTAAATGGCGATATCAGACATGCATGTGATCCATGAAATCCCATGTTAATGCATGAATCAAGTTATTGTGCGGGCTAAGTGATGACTTAGTCCCAAGGAGACCGGGAATTGTCAATCAGTGACACATAGTTATTAACATGGAACCCGAATTGCAGTGTCGCAGACATTATGTAATGGTGGCCGTTATGGCCTTGGATTTATGAAAGGAACATGAGCTTCTTTTAAGCGTTACTTGTGCCAAAGAATGAAAACTAACCATATAATTGTTTGTCGTTATTCCGATTGATAGTTTTTAACACATAAATACGTTTGTAAGTCTGTTTTAGTAAATAAAACATACGTAGTGTCAAACAACTAGCTCAAAATTTGTTATGTTATAAAAGAATGCCCTTCTTTTGATTCTATGGTCCTTAAAACTGATGTATTGTTCTATGTCTTATGAGTTTAATCTTTTTGTGGTACATTCATTGAGAAAGTATATCAGTTCATAATTTTAAATATAAGAATATTGGGAAAATACAGTTTAAAATGACATTATGTTTGAGAAAAGAAATAATAAGGGCATATTTGTTTTCGACATATACAACAGAGATAACATATTTAAGATATAGAATAAGGACAACACGGTCTAAAAAATTGAACAAGAAAGGAAACATGTACATTTTGAGCTTTTTTTTGGGTTTTTTTATTTATTTATTTTTGAATGTGTTGTACTTCTGTTTTCCTGAACACTCGTCTTTCTTATACATATAATGAAAATTATCTCCTTGTTCTTTTCTTCAACCATAATACACATAAAGGTTCTTTTTTTTTTTTTTTTTTTTTTTTTTGCCTATTAAATCATGTCTAATAATGTTCTGACAAAATCAATCTCTAAAAGCAGGTATCTAGTTGGGGGTTCTTGCCTTATGATGCGAGGGATTCATTATACCAGGGAGTGCCAGCCACAAAAAAGCAGCTTTAGAATCCAAATTACCATCATTACTGCTTGAGGAAGAGGTATTTCATGATTTTTTGTGCTTTGGTTGCCTTCATAGCAAATTAAATACAACGGCTATATTGTTACTAAAAGGGCCATTACATAATAGGTATTGAGTGTTGATTGGATCTTAAGTCTTGCATGTTGGAGTCTAGTGGTAGTGTCAGATGTAAAACAATTCTTAGATTTTCACCCATTAGCTTAAACTTTTGGGTTAGTTGGTTCCTTGACTAATAGAAGATCCTTGTCAGAGTTTTGATAAAGAACTCAATATATAAACTTAGTACGTTATTTTACCTAACTTTAATTAGTTTTAAGATAGAACCCCGCTTGGATTTGTATATGTACTTAGCATAGCAACCTCTTGCACTTCCTCTAGGCCCAATGGAATTTGGAGTATTACGTTATGATGCTTTTGTAAGGAGCTTATTTGGAGTACTACGTCCTGATGCTTTTGTAATGAGCTTGATATATATATATATATATTTGTTTGTTTATTAGAACATATTTAAAGTACCTTGACAGCTTATAAACTTTAAAAATGGTATTAAACTAATGATTGAGTGGCTTTTCTTTGAATCTTTTGCACATATGTTAATTTTTTTGGTGAGTAATTTTTTTGCAGGAACAAGGCATAGTATGCAATCAGGACATTCAATTGTTTGCTTTTCTGTTGCCAGATGCCATAATGATTGAGTGTCCTTATTTTATGACATAGAAGACTTTAGGGGGTGTGCAAGAAAATCGGACCCAACTGTAATTTACAATTTTGATTTGGTTTATGGTTTAGATACTACAATTTAGTTTGAGAATTTTTTAAAACTATTCTTTTATGGTTTGGATCCAATTTAAAACCCAACCTAAACCATTAAAGATAAAACTGTAAATACAAAAGCTTGGCCAATGATTATCTCAATCATCAAACAATTACAAAGTCCATTACAGACCAAAAAGAATTTTCCAATGAGGTAATCTGTCTTAGAAAGTTGCTATTGCTTGTGACCAGATTAGAAACTTCGATATCTAGGGAAATTTTATTTTCTTCATAGATAGATAATGATTAAGCTAGGAAATTGTCAATACTTGACGAACTATAAAAATCAATTGATCTAAAACAAAGTCTCTTTGTCCAAACCTCTTGCACAAATTGACCGGTTTGGTTTGGTCTGGTTTGCATTGCATTTCCAAATGGTTTGGCAAAGATCCATATTTTACAGTTTGGTCCGATTTGAATGAAAATCCGGGCTAAACGAGACTGTTTGTGACCCTTACAGAAGTTCAACAGCCCATATACGTTTGTGACCCTTACAGAAGTTCAACCGCCCATATTGATAGTATTGAACATGTTTTTAATTTGAGATCATGGTTGTCATCACAATTGTCTTTAAATCAAGATCATCTTCGTTGACACAAAGTTGTCGAAACGAGGTTTTGCAAACATAATATTACTTGAAATTGTTTCCATGAACAGGTTGCAAAATTGTAGCTAAGCTAATTTCCGTTGCGTGACGGTGATCAAGTGAATGGTCTTGCAATTACCCTATGTGCCCATATGCTTATGTTCATATCTGACAGAGAAGTGATTTGCAGCTTGACGTCACGAAAATCAAAGATGAAATGGACGAAACTTTGGAGTGGCTAGTTCCTGTTGCTACCAACACTATCAAGTAAGTGTTTAATATATGCTTATTTTGTATTGATTTTCCCTTGAATTATTAATTCTTGTGGTTATGTTAAATCTGTATAGTGGTTGATATTTTTCCAGGACTATGGTGTGTTTGATTCACCTATTTTCAACTTATATATTTTCATCTTATTAGTTTCAATAAGATCTTTGTACAAGACGTGTCTTTTTTTAATATATTGTTTGATTGTGTTACGCAAACAAATCTTTTTATAAAATAAAGTGTTTTGATGCATATATAGAAAGGAACTTATGCGTGCAGAATGACAAAAGGGCACCTAATAATATAAATCAACTGATAGTGGAGAGTGGTGGTGGGTCATGATAGTTATAGCAAGCGATAGTGGTAGATTGTGGTTGTAGGCCATTGTGGTGGCAAGCTATGGTAGTGGATGGGGTGGCTAAGGTGCGACGGCATGGTGAGTCATGGTGGTGGTGATGGTTGTGGGTGGATGAGTAGGGAAGGGTGACTATGGTAATGGGTGTTGGACTTGGAAAAAGGGTATCCATGGTGATGGCGGTGGAGTAGCCACGGTGATGGGTGGTTGTCTTGAGCCATGGCAGGTGGTGGTGGGCCATGTTAGTAAGGTGGTGGCAAGTCATGGTGGTGAAGGGTGGTGGGTGGTAGCAAGCAAAATCGTGGTGGGTGGTGGTGGTGGGAGGGTAGCCATGGTGGTGTCGTATAGTGGTGGCAATGATGGTGGTGGCTAATGATGGTAGTCACGGTGATGGACATGTGATTATGGTTGTGGTGGCTACACTGGCAGAAGTGTGGCCGTGGTGGTGGTTGGTGGGTAATGGTGGTCGATGGTGTTATGGGGCGGAGTATAGTGATGGGAGTGAGAGTGGGCAGGAGATGTTTAGGCCAACAGGTGTTTTTAACATCTTTCTGAATATGTTGTGAAAAATATTCGAAATTGGATCTTTTTTAGTTTAATTATGAAATGAGTATCTTATCTTTCCATTTAAGCTGTGAGGCAGATGTAATAAAGTCTAATTTGTTACGAAACACTAGTTTTATAATCAATTGATGCTGTGTCGCGTCTTTAAGCTATCAAGAAGCTGAACCAAACAAACCCCTGGCCTGATCTGTGCTATTCATAGTAGATGAAATATTGATAACTTCAACATGCTGCTCTCAATTCTATGGATGCTGTGATTCATTGGGGCGATTGGCCCTCCCCTGCATATCTGCCTATGCGCGTTTACTGTCATTTACTCTCTTTGTTGCTTGCAGAAGATATCCTGGTTTTAGAGACAAAGTTGAAGAATCAGAGAGAACATGTGGCGAATCTGAAGAAGAAATCACTCTGGTCCAAGACTTTGGAAGAGGTTCCAAGCCGCCTTTATGTTGTACATTAATATGGCTCTCTTAGCTGTTGGTGCAGTGCATCTGCACTGGATATGATTGACTTGCTGAGAGTTTCCCTGCTTAATGTTGAAACTGACACTAGGTTCAAATTAACACTTTGATGATCTATCTCACTAAGCCAATTGTAGGGAATGCGTGGAATGACATAAAAGTACATGCTCATGTTAGACATGTCAATTCCTAAAGTTGTCACAATTAGCGGAATTGTTTGGAGCTGCAGTTGTGGGGTATTGAACTGGGTTTCACAAACGCTATGTAAATCCAATCATTCCACCTGAGGGTTCTGCAAAATATGACAGTCTTCAATTACTTTCTTTTTTTTTTGCCAGAACTAAATGCTTTTTTTTCTTTTCTTCATTAGTACTAATGCGTGTTGACATCTTGTAGTCCGGAATCCATTTACGTGGCCACCATAATAAATGAATTGTAGTGTGAGGTCGTATCATGATCGCAGTCTCATGGAAGGGGTGTCGCAGGTTTTAAGTAAGGGGGTGCAATGATGGGTTTCTGGGTGAACATAAGTTATTTTAAAGCCATTTTTTTTGATATACTTCCAATGAATTACTAATTTGAATATCCTTGATAATGATCCCATGCTGACTGTGTTCTCATGCTTTGACTCTTGCACGTGGTTAAATTGAACTGTTTCCTTCTGTTCTGGGATTATTTCCTGATAATGGACTATATTGTCTGGGTGATGAAAGAACATTGATTCTGCATCACACAAGCACGTGAAGCATTTTGGATTTTGAAATATGCAAGCCAAGATTTTGTTGCAAAGCCCTTTTTTTTAACGGGTGTTGGAATTTTCTCCTCATTTTACTAATATTCTAGATATTTAGGGTTCAAAGTGATATTTTGATTTGGTTACAGATCTTTGTTGGGATGATTGTAGATTTTTGTGTCTGCTTACTTAAAGAATGTTATTTTATTGGAAAAAGAAGTAATATTGAGAGAGGAAGGATGTATGCAGAGTTAGGGACAAGATATCCTCAAAATTATAAAAAACAAGAAAAGGAATTATAAACTAATAAATAAAGCCCTTCAGTCCCTTTGCAAATCACTAAGGCTATGTTAGCGACGCTCTCAAAGAATGTTTTACTCTCCATATTGTTGTCTCTCCCTTGAAATTTTTTTGACAAAAGATTGAGAGATCTGGAGTGAAACTTGTTTTGTTGCTTCATTCTGCCTGCTTATTTTCTATTTCGTTTTGCCTAGGTTTACAACCCACTTCTTGTGTTTCGTGTAGGTAATGGAGATACTTATTGACATTTTCCAATTTCTACATTCAGAGATTCAAGAAGCCTTTGGAAATGCTGGTATGTATTTGTTCCCTCTTGCCTTCTTGATTTACTGTATTCATGGAATCAAATTGTGCTTCCTCAACTGTGGTCATGACCATATTGTCATAGAAGAGGAGTGCTGCAGATGTTAGACATCTGCATTTTTCAGGGCATATATGCTGTGTTTAAGCCTAAACATTGGAAGAGTAGAATGGAAGGTAATAGGAACATTGATTCACTGCCTCTTAATAATTTTTGATAAGTAAAGACAATGTTTTAATAAATAATATGTATATATATATATATACTTACCGAGAAAATTACAATACATATGCATTTGAAAGCTAATGAAAATGCCCTTGTATATTGGCCAAGCGGGTGATGCCTAGCTCAATTCCATTGCTAATGCGCGTTACATGTTTTATTGTAAGATTATATCTTACAAAATTTGTCACCATTTGTCAAACAAAGCTGGCAGGGAGGCATGTGTGCTTTGTTTATTACAAAGATACAAAAGCTTCTATATATATATATATATATGTATATATTATTGGACTCTTGGTAGATTTCTGATTCTAAATTCGTGTTAACTTATAGTCCTAGTTTAGGCTAGCTTCCTAAATCAAGTTGTAGTCCTAGATCTAACTGACGCTTGAGTTGTAGTTGTAGTATACTCCTAATGTTGGGAAAAATCACAAAATCAAGCAAATGGAAGCGAAAAACATAAAAGCATTGGAACAATCAATACCAGGATTTACGTGGAAACTCTCTCTCAACTAGAGGGAAAAACCACAAGACTCAAACGGGTGCCTCATTTATTATGAAATTCAGAAATTACAATCTCTAATTATAACCCCAAACCCCATAAAATCATCAACATCATCATCAATGTGACTATTGCACAATAAGTCACCAATCCTCTCACAATGTAACTACTGCACAGCGAGGCACCAACCCTCCTCAATGTTGCTTTTGCACGGCGAGCCACCAACCCTCTTTAATGTAACTTTGAAAAGAGGAAGCTAAAAAACTCTCTCATCTCTCAATCAAAACATCAGAAAACACGTTGTTGAACATGAAATTTTTAGAGTTTTAAATATTAGTCGTTATATCTAGTATTTACTTTAAAAAAATTTGCATGTGATGGGTTTACCTTAAATAAGTATAGGCGGACCCATAATAATTGAATATGGGCTCAATATGATGGGTGGAAAACTAAACCTACAATAAAACAAGGGAAAAAAAGGATGGTGTATGGGCTATGTTAGCCCAATTAACATTGGGCCAATTGAATATTAAGATAAAATAAAATGATAAGTGTATATATACACACACACACATATATATATATATATATATGACACAATTCTTTTGAAAAGGTGAGAGGGTGAGAGGGACAAATCTTGACCGTACATTACAATGGACTGTCAAGATTGGCCCCTTTTATGGGATAAATAAAATAAAATATATCCAACCCCTTCCTTTCTTCGCGCGCCCCCCCCTCCCACCCACCCTGAATCCTTACTTTCTCTCTCTAACCCCAACCACTGCTGCAGCCGGCCACCACCGCCACCCATGTTTTTCCTCTCTCTTCCAATACTTTTTTCCCCTCCCCCCTGCCCCCCCTCTATAACCCTTCATCCCTAGCACTGCCACCGTCGCCGCCCCTCCTTTTCTCTCTCATCCAATCTCCTCTCTCTCTCACCTACATATCCCTTCGCCCCCACGATCCACCGAAAGAAAGGGGATTGGAAGAGAGAGAAAAGGAGAGGCGGCGGGGGTGAAGGGTTATTGGGGGGAGGGGCATTGGAAGAGAGAGGAAAAGGAGGGGTTGTGGTGGTGGCCCGGCAGCTGCGGGTGATGAGGTGTGAGAGAGAAAAAGGAAGAGTTGGGGGCGGGAGGGAAGAGGGTGGAGATTTTTTTTTTTTTTTTTAATCTGATAAAAAATGGGGTCAATCTTAGCCGTCCATTGCAATGGGCGGCCAAGATTCGCCCCTCTCACCCTCTCATAAGAATTGCGCCCTATATATATATATAACCACCTTCAAATAAAGATAAAAATATAACTCTAGGAAATATTCAAAAAGAAGAAGTTTCTTTTTCTAAAGAAAAAATAGAAAATTTTGAAAAACAACAAAAGGTGAAACTTAAAGAAATATATAACAAATCAATTTTTAACTTTTGGTCCGAAAAGATATTTGAGAAATACTCACGAAATACCCAAGCAAAACTTAATGCTGAAGGAATAACAGAAATTTCATTATTCAGTAAAGAAAAAAATAGATCGATGGAAAAATAAATAGCATTATACACTGTAGACTGTATACTATAGACTGCAGGCAATTATGTGCATTTACGGTACACTGTACACAATTATTGCCATATGCCATTTTTGGACACTTGGCCTACCCTACTCACATCCCGTTTTCAACCTATAAAAAGATAAAGAATTTTGTCCATATCTTTCTGGTTTTTCCGGATTTTTAGGGATATGTTTTTTCCTTCGTAAAGATTATCCAAGTTTCGTTCTGCTTCTTCATCAAGTGACTGTTCACTTTCTGGATAAGGAGAATAACTTTTCTGTATTACTCTGATTATTTCATCGGTATCCATAGCCAAATCGGCTGGAATGTCTATATATATTGATTTAGGGGAAAAAAAAGAGGGTTTACTCACCTCTCAACGTCAATCTCTTCCCTTGCCTGGGCACCCTTTTTACAAATGCCTCACATTTTGCTTCACCTCTTTTCTTCTCCTCTCAACCCTCAACTTTAAGCCCTATTTATAATTGAGTAACCTAAATCAAGTCTAATTTAGAATATCAAATCAAACTTATTTAGGTAACTCAATCTAAATCATATCTCACCTGAATCTCAACTAAATCAAATTATATCAATTTATAATTTCAAGGCAATAATAACCCAATAACTAATTCTTGTTCCTTAAATATTTCTATTTAGGGTCCATAAATACCGTATATATATATATCCCCCCTCCCCCCTTGTAGCCTTCGGGCGTGTTGTATGACCGGAAAAAAAAAAAAAACAACTCAAAGTGTATGTGAAATCTTAGAAGGTCAAAATCACAATTAATACTAGCGATAATTAAGCTGAAACATATCTTCTATACCTCTCTTGCTTTTTGGTATGTAAGCGTGGTCATCGAGAGAGGATGAGAAACTTGGATCTCTAGTCCTAATGCACCAACCTTGGTACCATTTTACCACTTGACTGGGGTCTCATTGGCCTTTTCCTTGTTACTATTTCATGAAATTTTAGAGGACCTGATTCTCCCTACTTGGATGAAATCGGCATTTGATTGAACACCTTCCTCTCAAAGGGGCAAACTCTAAGGGAAGCCATGATCCAGGAGGCTCATGAATCATTATAGCAACCATGATCGATAATGATATAGGCAACATTGTAATACTTTAAATGAGTCGAGAAGCAAGTAACTCTTGTGGTTGTGTCTAGCGGTAAGATACATGGAGCTGACGCCTTTTCAAGCGTCACGTTGAGGGTTCGCTTCTACTATTGAGTGCAAACAAGTCCTTGCAGCCACGCATTGGTCTGTGGGTCTTCCGTGTTCCAATTAGGGAAACTTCTGATTGGATGATGCATCCAACCTAGGGATATGTCAAGCTGGGTGTAAACTGGCCAGAACTTATCAATTACCAAAAAGAAGTATGGAAGCAAGTTCGGGCAAAAGCAGGGTGGATGCCGTACATTAATCTTTCGGAAACCACAACTTTTGGTCATTGATATATCTTGGACGCTTCAAGCGCCCTGTAACATTCTTATGATTGTACAAGAAGTGCATAATGTTTAGGTCTAATTATTTTGACTATTCAATTTGGCATAAGTATCTTGCAAGACAATTATGTTTCAAAATGGAAACAATAAGTGATAATGTTTAGGCCAATGTATTTTAGAGAAGGGAAAAAAATTACAATATGTTTTGAGAAAGATCAAGTTTCTAAGCTAAATTGTCGTCCTCGTCCTCGTTCTTTTATTAAATCATATAGTCCACGTTCTTTTTTCAAAACATGTTCCCTCTATTTTGTATAAAATTAACATTATGTTCACTTTCAGATCATCACGCCTTTAAGGTGTTTTAACAGTTTCAATTCCTATTCCTACTATACAGGTAGCCCTCCTCTTGGACCAGCTCTAGTTATGATCATAGGCACAGATTGGGGCTCCCGCCTAAGCAGGGTCTGGGGGGTTGATGTATGCAGCCTTTCCCCTTCAGGATATAACTCCTAAAGAGAGGCTGTTTCCGAGTGCCCTTAACTTGAGGGTGAGGACTTCTCAGGAGGCCACTCATCCTAGTACTGCTCTCGCCCAAGCACGCTTAACTTCAGGGTAGTACCACTAAATGACCGCAAGTCACAATTTGATTCCATGCGAAGCACCTGCCTTTCCGATATTGGATTGCCTTATTTCTGTAATCTATATTGTGGATGATCAATTTAGTTCCTTGGAGTAAATGCATAACCATTTTTCTGAAAGAACTTGCAGATGGTGATGTACCAGCACAAACATGTACAGACAACCATCCAAAGCTGGGGCCAGCTGGACTTGATCTCGATTATGCAAAAATTATTATTCAGATAGATAAACTTGTGAGTCTTCTAAAGTCGCTGGTGGTTTTAGCTGTACACAACTTGATTCGTGCTAAGCAATTCCATACCATTTGATACAACTAAATGTTTTGATTAGTAAGTACATATAAGGCTTTCTCTTTCACATAAACTTTTGGGCACCACGTAATTTTAGAGGCAAGTGCGCTATTTGATATTTTAGTGGCCCAAAGTAAGTTTGATTTTTGGTATCCAAGGTGTCTGTGCTAGCTTAGGTACACCTCAAATAATCTAACTTTATATTATAATAACAGTTAATGTGTGAGTTCTTTATATTATGTATGAACATGTGTGTTTATAGTGTATTATACATAGTTTATCATTTGTCTAATAATGAATCGTGATGTGTGGTTGTTGGGTATATTTTTTAACTCAAAATTAATATATGTAAAAGTAAAGAAGAGAAAAAGAAAGAAAAAGAAAAATGGGAAGTTGAATCTTTCAAGTAAGGTGTTGGGAAGTTTACTTCCACAAGTACACTAGTATGGGTTGTGTCCTTTTTTGTTTTGGTATTTTTGGTTATAAATTATGTTGTTGAGTTGTGTGGAAAGTGTAGGGAAGTGTAAAGAAAATAAAGGGAGAGATAATAAAGAGAGAAAATGTAGAGAGTGTTTGGGTTTGTAAAGGGGTGCTCAGGGGGCACCTGGGCAGGGGGAGAATATGTGAGAAAGATGTTTGTGAGTGTTTGTGTGGTGTTTTGATGTTGGGTGGGTTTACCCGAGCATGAAGAGAGTCATGTTCAGGTGACATGTGAGAGTGGTGCACCCCAATTATGAAGAGAGTCACACTCGGGTGCCTTGATTGAGAGTGTTGAAGAGAATTTTTGTAGATTCCTCTGTCCAAAGCTACGTTGTGGGAGGGCTGGTGGCTTGCCATTCAAAGCTACGTTGTGGAAAGGCGGGTGGCTTGCCGTGCAAAGCTACATTGATTCGAGGGCTGGTGGCATGTTGTTCAAAGCTACATTGGGAGAGCGTTGGTAACTTAACGTGCAATAGTCACATTTGCTGAGGTTGATTGTAATATAGGTTTTGGGGGTTATGATTGGAGATTGTTCCTAAATTTCATAGTGGATTTGGTACCCCTTTGGGTCCCGTGGTTTTACCCTCTAGTTGAGAGTGGGTTTCCACATAAAAATATTGTGTGTTGATTTTCTCTGTTTTTTGTTGATTTTTTGCTTGCATTGTGCTTGAATGTGTGAATTTTCCCAACAGTGGTAGAATCGAATTAATAATATAACTGATTTCAAAAATGGACCCTAACAAATTGAGGGTCCTAAGCAACTTTCAGTTGCTTGGGATCTTAACTTGCTGGTCAACCTTTGTCCTTATGGGATAAGAGATAATACGTGATCATAGTACATACAGTAGATGTCACGACCCCAAACATAGCAAACAAAGGGCCAATGACTTGTAAGCCAACCAGGAAATAAATGGTCATCGTGGGTGAAATACAAGGAAACTTTATTCCAAATATGCTTAATAATACACGATACAAATCCTTGGAGTTCAAAACTCAAAGCAACAGTTAAGACTTCCAAAAGTAAACATATTCTTATATAGCTGAACTACTAACTTATAAAACATAAAAGGAAGTCTTCTAAGGCTGTAACCACCTCAACCATGTAGCAAGTAAGTTTCTTGAACTTCTCGATCCAGCTTACTATGCCTTATCTGAAATTGTTGAACAACAGGGTGAGCATAAAGCTCAGCAAGTAACAAATCCGATAACAAAACAAGGATCAAACATTATTTAAAAGCATGAACACATCAAAACATAGCTGAAATCATTTACTAAAAGTTAATTCTGAAAGCTTAGAAACACATCAACTGAATCTTTAGGCTTTAAGCTTCTTGGTTGTGGCTGCATATAATCTCTGCAACTGGGCTCAGAATTGGCTAACATAATTAGGTCCCCGGCCAACTACGGGTTCTGAGGAACGTTCCAAATAGTGCACTAGTAACAGAGATGGTATAATCCCCCATCACGGGCTCAGAGATGTCTTTTCCCGTCATCGTAGGGCACAACCCACCAAACAAGGTATAAGAAGTATATTTCATATCATAGAACATGATTCAAATCTTATTTTCAAAATTCCATAAATTGAAGCATTATAACATAACCCAAATTCCATATTTCACAGACTTAGTTAAAGATGTTGATCCCCTTTTTATTTTCAACACACAGAAAGTAAACATGTGGTGCACAAAATAAGTATTTTGAGAATTTTAAGAAGCTATTAACGTATCAAAATTTAAGAGCTTTAACAAAAGGACGGAAGAGTTAAAGAATAAGTTACTTACTAGAAAAGACAAAGCCTTTCCTAAAATCCTAAGCAAAGTTCTCCCTTTTTCTTCCTTAATCTCCTCTTCTTGTTTAGGTCTATTTTTTTGGATGCTTTAGAAAGGAAGCCAAATGGGGTATTTATAGTGCAAAAAGGCTAATTTTTTTTTTTTTTTCTTTTCAAAGTTTGTGGGTTTGACCAATGTTCAAAGTTGGTGAGCTTGGCTACTCAATTCAAAAGATGACTTCTACCAAGTCAAAAGGAAAATTCTTGGTCAAGTTTGGTGGCCATTGAAGGAATGAGCCTTTTTTGTTTGATCCAGGATGGGTGGCTAGGACTTAAACAACTACTTGCAATTCATTGGTAATTTTTGTGGAAAATACTTAAGCCTAAAAATTTAAATTCCTTACATCTTTCCCCCCATAAAAGAAGTTTCGTCCTCGAAACTTATGTACCTGAATCATCGAACAGAGAAGGATACTTTGTGCGCATTTCATCTTCACGTTCCCAAGTCGCTTCTACTTCATTGTGATTACTCCAAAGAACCTTTACCAGGCTGAGGGTTCGAGACCGTAGTACTTGCTCCTTTTGTTCGATGATTTGTACTGGATGCTCTTCATAGGAGAAATCACCTCCTATCTGCAAAGACTCATGTTGTAGTACATGATTTGGATCGGGCACATACTTCCGTAACATGGACACGTGGAACACGTTATGTACGCCGGATAAAGATGGTGGTAGTGCTATTTTATATGCTACTTCACCTATTTTCTCAAGGATTTCAAAGGGACCAATGAACCTCGGGCTTAATTTTCCTCTTTTGCCAAATCTCGTTACACCTTTAGTTGGAGATACTTTCAAAAAGACATGATCTCCTACTTGAAAATTCAGTGGTCTTCTTCGAACATCCGCATAATTTTTCTGACGACTTTGAGCAGTTCGAAGTCTTTCTTTGATCAACTGAATTTTTTCTACTGTAATTTGTAGAATCTCAGGACCCACAAGCTTCCTATCGCCAATGTCGTCCCAGTAAACAGGTGATCTACACTTCCTCCCATATAGAGCCTCATAAGGTGCCATTTCAATGCTGGAATGGTAGCTATTATTGTAAGAAAACTCAATTAATGGCAAATGATCATCCCAGCTTCCTGCTAAATCCAAGACACATGCTCTAAGCATATCTTCCAATGCCTGAATTGTTCTTTCAGATTGTCCATCTGTCTGAGAATGGAAGGCTGTACTGAATGTAAGTTTGGTACCCAATGTCCGCTGTAGACTTTGCCAAAATTGTGAGACGAAGTGAGGGTCACGATCAGAAACAATAGATACTGGAACGCCGTGCAATCGGACAATCTCATGCAAGTATAACTTAGCAAGTTTGTCCAAGTTGTAGGTGATCTTTATGGGTAAAAAGTGGGCCGATTTAGTCAAATGATCAACAATTACCCAAACTGCATTATGCCCCCTTGCTGTTCTTGGAAGCCCGGCTACAAAGTCCATTGCAATATTTTCCCATTTCCATTCTGGTATAGGCAATGGTTGAAGCTCACTGGCTGGCTTTTGATGTTCCGTTTTGATTTGCTGACATGTCAGGCACCGAGCCACAAATTGAGCAATGTCTCGTTTCATATTGCTCCACCAGTATCTTTCACGAAGGTCACGATACATTTTAGTTCCGCCAGGATGCACAGAATAACTCGAGCTATGAGCTTCTTCTAGTAATTCCTTCTTTAACTGAGAATCATTAGGAATACATAGCCTTTGTTCCCCAAATCGTAGGGAACCGTCTTCATGGATTCTGAATTTGGTTTCTTGACCACTTTCCACATTATTGCGAATTTTACATAATTGCGCGTCAACTTTTTGGGCGTCTTTGATCCACTCTATTAAGCGCGGCTGATCTTTAGCTGAGCAAGAGAGCTTGAATTGTTCTGCGTTAATATCTAGCCTTTGTAGGTCTTCGAGGATGCACTTTTGCTTTGTTAACAAACATGCCATATTTTCCACATTTTTCCTACTCAGGGCATCTGCGACCACATTTGCTTTTCCTAGGTGATAATGAATGGTGAGGTCATAATCCTTCAACAGTTCTAGCCATCTTCGTTGCCTTAGATTCAATTCCCTTTGGCAGAAAATGTACTTAAGACTTTTGTGATCGGTAAAAATGTTACATGAAACCCCATACAAGTAATGTCTCCAAATTTTGAGTGCGAAAACCACAGCAGCAAGTTCTAAGTCATGGGTAGGGTAATTCTGCTCATAGGGCTTCAGTTGACGAGAGGCATATGCAATAACTTTGTCGTGTTGCATCAAGACACATCAAAGGCCTTTCCTTGAAGCATCACAGTATATCGCAAATCCCTCACTACCAGAAGGAATTGTTAAGATGGGAGCAGAAACTAGACCTTGCTTGAGCTGTAGGAAGCTCTTTTCGCATTCTTCGTTCCATTCAAATTTAGCATTCTTTCGCATCAATTGAGTCAAGGGAGATGCAATGCTTGAGAATCCTTCCACGAATTTGCGGTAGTATCCAGCCAAACCAAGGAAGCTACGAATCTCAGTCACATTAGTGGGTCTAGTCCAGTTAGTGATAGCTTCAACTTTTTGCGGATCTACCGAAAGTCCATCTCTTGATATCACATGACCTAAAAATGCTACCTTCTCTTGCCAAAACTCACACTTTTTGAACTTGGCATAGAGCTGGTTCTTTCGAAGAGTTTCAAGGACAATTTTTAAGTGCTTCTTATGCTCTTCGTGATTTTTCGAGTAGACCAGAATGTCGTCAATGAATACGACCACAAATTGGTCTAAATATCGTCTGAAAATCCTGTTCATCAGGTCCATAAAAACAGCAGGTGCATTAGTCAATCCAAACGGTAACACTAAAAACTCATAGTGCCCATATCGTGTCCTAAATGCTGTTTTCGGTATGTCTTCTTCCTTGATTTTGAGCTGGTGATATCCTGATCGAATATCAATTTTGGAAAAGACCTTAGAACCTTGCAACTGGTCAAATAAATCATCAATCCGTGGGAGGGGGTACTTATTCTTTATCGTTACTTTGTTCAACTCTCGATAATCTATGCAGAGCCTCATACTCCCATCTTTCTTTTTCACAAATAGAACAGGTGCACCCTAGGGAGATACACTTGGACGAATGAATCCTTTGTCCAACAATTCTTGTAACTGTATCTTCAATTCCTTCAATTCAGCAGGGGCCATTCGGTAAGGAGTCTTAGAAATAGGTGCAGTCCCCGGCACAAGGTCAATAGAGAAGTCTATCTCTCTATCTGGAGGCAAGCTAGGAATGTCTTCCGGAAATACTTCTGGGAAGTCTTTAACAACAGCGATATCCCCCAACTTAGGACTCTCTTTGGTGACTTCTCTAACATAACACATATATCCTTTACATCCTTTCTTCGTAAGTCAACGAGCTTGTAAAGCGGATATTGTGGGTGGAGGACTTTGGCGGCTACTGCCTTGGAATGCAAACTCAGTTTGTCCTGGAACGCAAAATGTTACCTTCTTTGCGAAACAGTTAACAGTCGCATGATATGTTGCAAGCCAATCCATGCCGAGAATAATGTCGAAATCATGAATATCTAGGACGATTAGATTGGCTGGTAGGATCCTATCTTCGATTTGAATTTTACATTTCTGAAAATAAAATCACACCTACTCTTCCATATTTCCCAACAGAGAAGCATAATCCTGAAAATATCATAGCGGGCAAAAGATGGGTTGGCGCAAATGGAGTCCCACCAAACATGAAAGCTATTAAAACCTTCAATATTTGGCTTGTATCCCAACGAAGACGCGAACCAAGTTGCTCTAGCCCAAGGACAAAAAAAGAATAGATGCTCCACTGTTTCAACGGCCCCATCACAACGAGGACAGAAAGGGTTTTGTCTGATTTTCCTCTTCCATAAGTTCTCAGCTGTAGCCAAGGCATTCACGAGGGCTCTCCAAAGAAAATGTTTGATTTTTGGTGTGACATTGAGGGACCAAAGAACATGTAAACCATGGGACGAGACGAACGAGGAGCTGGACGAGGCCCTAGCTGCTGAATCGGGGCTGTCCGAACAGCTCCAAACCCGATATCTAGATTTAACAGTATAGACACAAGTTTTGGTAAAATGCCATATCAAATCGTCATCCCGGAATGGGTTTCCGATCGGGATAGCCGAAATTGCCTTTGACTCTTCACGGGAGAACAATTGAGAGATGAGGGGACAATTCCATCTTCTTTGACCCGGCATGATAAGATCCGAAACCTTAGAAAGTGATTGATTGTGGTGAGCATTCCCAACCGAAAAAGAAGGGAGGTCGGGGACCCAGTTGTCTTTCCAAATGTCAATATTTTTCCCACTGTTCACATTCCACCGGAGGCCTTTAAAAATGAAGTCCCGGCCCTCAATGAAGCTCCTCCAACCCCAAGAGGGGTTGTAACTCAAGCGAGCATTAAGGATCGAGCAATCATTAAAATACACCCCTTTAAGGATTTTAACCCAAAAACCGTTAGGGTTTTGGATGGCTCTCCAAACTTGTTTCGCAATAAGAGCGATGTTAACCCCTCGCATATCGCGAAACCCGAGGCCTCCTACTCGTTTAGGTTTAGAAATGAAATTCCAATCCTTCCAATGAACGCCCTTGTCCTCATAGGACCCGCCCCTCCACCAAAAACGAGCAAGAGAACTATTAATTTTTTTTGAAAAAGTGACCGGAATTTTAAAATATGACATAACGAAGTTGGGAATCGCCGACACGACCGATTTGAGGAGGACCTCTCTTCCGGCATGGGAAAGGAGTTTAGACTTCCAACCTTGCATTTTCCCCCTGATTTTATCAAAGAGAAAATTAAGGGCGTTTTTTTTTTATCTTCCCCACAAGATTTGAGATTCAAGATACCTGTCCTCCCCTTTTAAGAGATTAACCCCCAAAATCTCAAGACATTCCTCCTTCACCTGAGGAGGGGTGTTAGAGGAAAAAAAGCATGAGATTTTTGGAGATTGACCTCTTGACCCGAAGCATCACAAAAGAGTCCAAGAATTTTCATAACATTTCTACATACTCTAGAAGAAGCTTGAAAGAAGAGAACACAGTCATCGGCGAAAAATAGATGAGTGAGAGAAGGACAAGTGGACTTAATGTGAAAACAATTCCATTCCCCGCATCTCTCCCCTTTGTTGATAAGATTGGACAGTGCATCCATAACAAAGAGGAAAAGAAAAGGGGAAAGGGGATCGCCCTGCCTAAGCCCTCTAGAAATCTCGAATCGATGAAGCTTCTCCCCATTAACTACCGGACTGACACTGACCTTAGTGACACATTCCATCAACCAACCCACAAATAAATCACAAAAGCCCATTTTTTTTTAAAACCTTTTCGAGAAAACCCCAATCCACTTGATCATAGGCTTTGGCGAGATCAATTTTGAGAGCCATAAAGTTTTTCCTTCCTTTTCTTTTGATTTTAAGAGCATGAAAAGCCTCATGAGCTACAATAATATTGTCTTGGATTTGCCTTCCTTTAACAAAAGCGGATTGTTGCGGGGAAATGAGATGATCCATAAAGGGTTGAAGACGGTTTGTAAGGATTTTTGAAATAATTTTATATGAAAAATTACAAAGGCCACTAGGTCTAAAATGATGGATCGAACTTGGGTTATTTATTTTCGGAATTAAGGCAATATTAGTGTGATTTAGGCTAGCAGGGAGAGTCCCCCTTTCGAAAAACCTTTCAATCACCCGACAAACATCATTTGAGACAATGTCCCAAAAGGAAGTATAGAAAATACCTGGAAAACCGTCCGAGCTGGGAGCTTTAAGGGTGCCAAGTTGTTTAACAGCCGACCATATTTCATTACGGGATATCGGTTTAGTGAGCTCGGAATTCATGAACTGGCTGACCTTAGCATTCACATTGTCAGTTACCGCAGCAAGGTTCTGGGTCGCTTTTGCCCGGTAGACATGCTAGAAGTGGGCTGCAATCAGATCTTTGATTTGTTGTGGGTCATCAACCCATTGCTCGTGTTCATTTTTGAGCCTTCTAATCTCATTTGCTTTGTTTCTTTGGATAGTTGTGGCATGGAAGAATTTGGAATTCCGGTCTCCAAATGAGAGCCAATTGATGCGGGAACGTTGATGCCAAAATCTTTCCTCCGCATCCCACCATCTTTGAAGCTCTTTGTTGAGATTAATTTCCTCTTCTTTCTCACCATCTGAATTGGATCGGCTTTGAAGTTCGGTAAGTCGGCTAAAAATGTATTCAAATCTCATTTTGCGCTCTTTCGTTCTAGCTATGCTCCACTCCTTGAGCCCTCTGCGGCATTGATGAATTTTATTTGTGAACCGAGGATTTCTGTCACCTCTACCGTTAAAATCCCAGTTTTTTCTAACATTATCCAGACATTCCTCCTCAATCAACCATTTGGACTCAAACTTGAAATCCCGATTGCGTTTCTGTTTCTCCCCTTCCAAAAGGAGAAGGAGAGGGGAGTGGTCCGAACCAACAGCCGGGAGCAACGTGGCAGAGGCAAAGGGGAACATTTGTTGCCATTTGAAGTTGACGACTGCTTTGTCAATATTCTCCTTGATGTTCCTATCTCTATCTTGTTTGTTTGACCAAGAATATTTACAACCCTTAGTCGGAAGTTCACACAAACCCGCATCATCCATAAAGTCCAAAACCCAAGATAGTTGGTTAGTGGAAACAGGGTCACCATTCAACTTATCTTGGGAGGACGTGATGGAATTAAAGTCACCAGAAAAGATGGAGGGAGGATCCACATTGGAGAAGATTGAAGACATCTCTCTCCAAAATGAAGCCCGCCTATTTTTTTTGGCTCACCATGAAGGAAAATGTGATTCCATTCTTTTCCGGATCCTTGATCGGATACAACGACCTCTACAAATCTCTCCGAGAAATTTACAACATTTAAATGCATCTTTTTGTTCCAAAAGATTGCCATACCACCCGACAAACCTTTTGGATCAACAATAAAAGAAGAATGAAAGCCAAGTTTTTTGCCCATACGATCAACATAATTTTTTTTTGTTTTTTGTCTCCATAAGAAATAAAATATTGGGCCTGAATTTAAAAATGAGCTCTTTTAAGGCTTGAATCGTCAAGGGTTGCCCAAGCCCTTGACAATTCCAACAAATAATACTCATGGATCCTGAGGCGGTTTTATAGGGTGGAAGAGAAAGGGTTTAGGTGGAGAAATTAAAGCAAAAATAACCATCTTCATTAAAGGAACGGCTGAGAAAATGAAAAAACCGAGCAGAGGAGACGTAAGGGTGAACGCGACAGGGAAGCCACAGACCTGAAGGGAGGAAGAGGGGAAAAGAAGAAACTGTACCTTGCACAAAAGAGGAAATAAACGAGAAAGGCACCCTCAAAATCTCCAACGCAGTAAATGAAGATCCGTAGCGAAAACTTGAGAAGACAGCACTGAAAAAGGAGAGGAGGTGGTTGAAAGGGAGTAAATAGGGGCGAAAAACCACCACCCAGCAAAGCAGGGACGAAATTTGGGAGAAAATGGAGTTAGGGAGGAGATTTTGGGGGAGAAAGGGTTAGGGTTAGGGTTAGGGCACGGCGGCGGCGGCCCAGAAAAGCTCCACGGCTAAGCTCTGGGAGAGAAAAAATTTTTCTCTCTCTACTTTACTCTCTTCTTTTCCTCTCCAATAAGATTATATATATTGTGAATGTTTAATAAAACTATTTTAGATATTTACTAAAACACTTAATAAGTTAAAAATTTTCTAATATTTTAAAATTTCTTGGATCATTTTAACTTTTTAAATTTTTGAAAATAGCTTAAATATTTTAAAATATTTGAATATCTATATCTATACTATCTGTTAAAGAGAAGTCTCTCCCTTCCTCATATCCTTTCAAATCTCCTTTCCTATTTTCTTAAAAGTCTATATTTTCTCTCAATTACTCAAATGAAAAACTCCAAACTACAATTTTAACAAGCCATAATTATTCAGTATACATAGCTACCAATTTGTCAAGTTTCAGATTATGGTATTGTGGTGCAATATCGTGAATGCTGGAACATCAATCCTTTAGAGCGATGCTCTACCTGCCACATTTAGTTATCCAACCAGAGCCATCAGTCCTCTCCAGCCCCCACAAAGCAGCATTGTTAGAGCCTTTTCCAAAAGAGAAATAGCAAGACGTAGAGCAGTGCGGAATTCTAGGGCATTAGTTCTGCAATTTCAGGGTATGTATTCATAACTTTGAGAGTTAATTTATTATCTTAAGGTGAATACTAAATATACATATCTTCTCTTTCCAATTTGTATATCTAATTATATGGCCAAATTTTTTTTTTCCATAATTATATGGCAATAAGTAGATCTATATTATGCATTGCTTCTTATTTGGAAAGTAAAATAACACACATTATTTGAATAAAAATTATACCTAACCTACCTATTTTGAAGAGATGCCAAAAAAAAAAAGGATTGAAATAAAAGTAAGTTATAACAATAAAAATATAGCAATAAGTAGTACAAGAACGAGAGAGTTGTGATTGCTTTGAGAAGCAGGTTTTCAAAAGTTGAGCATGATCATATCTTGGTACCCCTATCATATCAAATCAAACTGTCAAATTTTTTAACTGCATATAAAACACTTTGAGTTCTTATTAAAAATTTGTCTCTCTACATTTTGGAACTAGGAATGCAAAGGGGAAATCCCTCCTAGACTTTGCGGTCGCTTATGAGCTAACAGTTGCCAACACTTGCTTCAGAAAGCGTAATGAGCATATCATCATGTATCAAAGCAGTGGGATAAGGACTCAGATTGACTACATACTACTAAGAAAAATGGTACAAAGAGACTGCAGGGATTGCAAGGTCAACCCAGGGGAGGACCTTTCTACACAACATAGGGTATTGTGTGCTGATGTTAAGGGCAAGAAGAGGGCCAAAAGAAGCTGGAAAACCACACAGATACATATCCGCTGGAGGGACCTGAAGGGAGAGAAGTATAGAGCCTGTTAGGAAAGAGCGGAATCAGAGCTCGAATGGGATATGGAGGAAAATACAAACCAAATTTATTTGCTTTTGGTGCACTCACCTATTATTGGACTTGTTGGGGATTCTCGGAAACAGTCTCTCATCAGGGTTGCACTCTGATGGGGTAAGGCTGCGTACATCCTACCCCTCCCAGACCCTGCGCAAGCGGGAGCCCTTGAGGCACTGGAATTGTTGTTGTTGTTGTACCTATTATTGGCCTTGTACTATTTGCCTTATTATGTGCCTTATAGTTGTCTTTTGTTAGATATACTCTGTAGTGCTAGTTTTATGCTGTGCCCTGTGTTTATGCTGTGTTGCTGATATGTTTGGCGTAGGGCGAAAATTTCACTAATTTCAAGCAAACTGGATCGCAAAAGAAAAAGCAGGCGCAAGTCCCAGGAGAAGGACAACTAGGTTCCGCTTGAACCCCTGGGGCGTGGTAAGAGAACTGTCACGTTCAAGCAAGAAAAAACCTTACTACCTAATACATAGTACAACAAAAGCAACCAAGTGCCTAGAAAAGACTCCCGTCGGGCTAGCGTATAGGAGGTAGATGTACACAGTCTTAACCTTACAGGGTGCTACCTAATAGAGAGATTGTTTCAGAAGGGCCCCAAACCGTAAAAAGGAAGAAGGAACAATATTTAAAACATTTACAACTTCTAAGTCAAAACAAAGCAATATTAGACACGTAAGCAGTAATAAAACAACAATAATAACAAAGATATGCAAGCCTAAGGCACTGTAGCATCGGTATGCTCCTCTCTCCTAAAAATTCTGTCGGCCACACGTATTTTCAACAGCCACAACAAAATAATGTTGAATAATTTTTTCATAAGCTAATAATTTTATAATATATATATATATATCGACATAATTGAGTATATTCTTTGATGACTAAAAATGTACCTATAGCTTTTCTTGTAAGCTGGTAAGGAGGGCGTGTGGGTTATAAATAGTGAGATTCGATCTCAGGGGACTTTTTTAGCCTTCAGTGATCTTCACCAGTAGACCAAGCTATACTTGATGGTATACCTATAGTATTGCTTGTTCATAATCTTATACTGTGTTTTTATTTTTATTTTTTCATCATATTGTTTTTATTTACACCAAAATGTTAAATGGGATAAACTAATAAATTATGAAAATAACATAATATTATAAGTTAAATACTTTTTTCATACATAAAAAATATACAATTTGGTGATTTTGTAGACTTGTATTAAATATAGTTAAATCATGAATAGTTTTATACTCTAACATGCCCCCTCACGCGAATGTCTATTGGGTTTAAAGCGTGGATAGTGCACATGCTCACCTCATACCTTGTGCTTAAATTGTTTTAATATTGAAAGTGGAGGACTGCTGAGATTCGAACTCGCGACCTCTTGATTAACAAGGCTCTAATACTATGTCACAGAACCAAATATCCCAAAAGCTTAAACTTATGGGTGAAGGCCCATAAATAATTCTATACTCTAACAGTAAGAAAAAGCTTCTAAGGTGCTCTCTTGCCTTGTGTTGTATGTCGACTCTTTCCTTTAAAGGCTCGTTTGCCTTTTTCCTTTTACTCTTGCTTCCATGCTTTTCGTGCTCTCCATGCACTCATGCTCTCATACTTCTAAGGCTGGGGATCCTCGGAAATAACATCTTGTTAGGGTGACACCCTAAAGGGGTGAGACTGCGTACATCCTACCCTTCTCGGACCCTGCTTATGCAGGAGCCCTTGAGGCATTGGGCCTGTTGTTGTTATTGTTGTCTCACAGTAAGAAAAAGCCTTATAGGCTACTACGCTAAATGTGTATCCTAAGGGATCAAGCGAATGGATATGCCTAAGTTCGCTGCAATAATCGGAGGTAAGGGACATTTGAGTATACATGTAACATTTGTTCACCGAAAAAAATAAAAATAAATAAAAACAATCTACAAAGTTGAACATTGCATGTAATGAACCATTTTCTCAAGAATTTTTTCCTCAAGACCATGATGAAGATGAGAGCCAACACCGTGGCAAATGTCACATAGATAATATCGGGTACAACCTTCATGATTTTTATTTGTAGCGCTTTCTCAGCCGCCTTTTTTGCCACCATTGACACGGGCAGTGTCACCAAGCCGATAATAAATGTAGATTTATCCTGCTCGTTTAGGTTACATTCCTCTTTATGAACTTAACAAATACGTTCGTCTTTTCTAAATCATTTGCCTCTTTCCATTTTGTATAACACGCCTGCAGAAAGTACAAAATCTTTAACATGTTTTAACGGGGTCTTAAGAGTCTTCTTAACAAATTTTTTCATGAAATTAATAACTGTTAAGACCACCCATACACTGAAACCCTAAACCGAAAAATAGCAATCACAAATAAAAGAACATTGAGGAGTAAAAATCAGAACGCTAGAATTCACGTGGTTCAGCCGGAGTATACGTCCACGAAGAGGATCACAACAACTTCACTATTTTGAGAATGGTACCTGATACAAATTTTGTTGTTCGCATCAACTCACGCAATCATATCTATATATAAAGTTACTTATTAAACCTTAGTATAGTATGAGCCTAAACTGGATCGATCCAATCTCATTAAGTTTGTCGAACATGTTTGAATTCATCTCGTTTATTTATCAAGTTCTAATACCCACCATAAAGAAGAGGTTCGTTTTGTCCTCCTCTTTGAATAAACAATAAGAAAGATCAGATAAAACAAGTTGTTGGGTATTTCTTTTACCTCAAATTAATTGTATGTATAATGAAAATAGAAAAAAAAAATAAAATGAAAAGTTCGTGTAAGTTGTAGGGTATAGATATATGTTGAGAAGTTTGTTTTCATAAGTAAACTAGTGAGTTGTGTCATCTAAGGGATTATAACTTTAAAAAGCTTCTGCTGCAAACGCTCCCACCTCTCTCTAACTTTTTCCCTCTCTAGTTCAAAATTCAAATCCACCGGGGGGGATGACCCTTCGTCTAAGCTCTGGGAGAGAAAAAATTTTTCTCTCTCTACTTTACTCTCTTCTTTTCCTCTCCAATAAGATTATATATATTGTGAATGTTTAATAAAACTATTTTAGATATTTACTAAAACACTTAATAAGTTAAAAATTTTCTAATATTTTAAAATTTCTTGGATCATTTTAACTTTTTAAATTTTTGAAAATAGCTTAAATATTTTAAAATATTTGAATATCTATATCTATACTATCTGTTAAAGAGAAGTCTCTCCCTTCCTCATATCCTTTCAAATCTCCTTTCCTATTTTCTTAAAAGTCTATATTTTCTCTCAATTACTCAAATGAAAAACTCCAAACTACAATTTTAACAAGCCATAATTATTCAGTATACATAGCTACCAATTTGTCAAGTTTCAGATTATGGTATTGTGGTGCAATATCGTGAATGCTGGAACATCAATCCTTTAGAGCGATGCTCTACCTGCCACATTTAGTTATCCAACCAGAGCCATCAGTCCTCTCCAGCCCCCACAAAGCAGCATTGTTAGAGCCTTTTCCAAAAGAGAAATAGCAAGACGTAGAGCAGTGCGGAATTCTAGGGCATTAGTTCTGCAATTTCAGGGTATGTATTCATAACTTTGAGAGTTAATTTATTATCTTAAGGTGAATACTAAATATACATATCTTCTCTTTCCAATTTGTATATCTAATTATATGGCCAAATTTTTTTTTTCCATAATTATATGGCAATAAGTAGATCTATATTATGCATTGCTTCTTATTTGGAAAGTAAAATAACACACATTATTTGAATAAAAATTATACCTAACCTACCTATTTTGAAGAGATGCCAAAAAAAAAAAGGATTGAAATAAAAGTAAGTTATAACAATAAAAATATAGCAATAAGTAGTACAAGAACGAGAGAGTTGTGATTGCTTTGAGAAGCAGGTTTTCAAAAGTTGAGCATGATCATATCTTGGTACCCCTATCATATCAAATCAAACTGTCAAATTTTTTAACTGCATATAAAACACTTTGAGTTCTTATTAAAAATTTGTCTCTCTACATTTTGGAACTAGGAATGCAAAGGGGAAATCCCTCCTAGACTTTGCGGTCGCTTATGAGCTAACAGTTGCCAACACTTGCTTCAGAAAGCGTAATGAGCATATCATCATGTATCAAAGCAGTGGGATAAGGACTCAGATTGACTACATACTACTAAGAAAAATGGTACAAAGAGACTGCAGGGATTGCAAGGTCAACCCAGGGGAGGACCTTTCTACACAACATAGGGTATTGTGTGCTGATGTTAAGGGCAAGAAGAGGGCCAAAAGAAGCTGGAAAACCACACAGATACATATCCGCTGGAGGGACCTGAAGGGAGAGAAGTATAGAGCCTGTTAGGAAAGAGCGGAATCAGAGCTCGAATGGGATATGGAGGAAAATACAAACCAAATTTATTTGCTTTTGGTGCACTCACCTATTATTGGACTTGTTGGGGATTCTCGGAAACAGTCTCTCATCAGGGTTGCACTCTGATGGGGTAAGGCTGCGTACATCCTACCCCTCCCAGACCCTGCGCAAGCGGGAGCCCTTGAGGCACTGGAATTGTTGTTGTTGTTGTACCTATTATTGGCCTTGTACTATTTGCCTTATTATGTGCCTTATAGTTGTCTTTTGTTAGATATACTCTGTAGTGCTAGTTTTATGCTGTGCCCTGTGTTTATGCTGTGTTGCTGATATGTTTGGCGTAGGGCGAAAATTTCACTAATTTCAAGCAAACTGGATCGCAAAAGAAAAAGCAGGCGCAAGTCCCAGGAGAAGGACAACTAGGTTCCGCTTGAACCCCTGGGGCGTGGTAAGAGAACTGTCACGTTCAAGCAAGAAAAAACCTTACTACCTAATACATAGTACAACAAAAGCAACCAAGTGCCTAGAAAAGACTCCCGTCGGGCTAGCGTATAGGAGGTAGATGTACACAGTCTTAACCTTACAGGGTGCTACCTAATAGAGAGATTGTTTCAGAAGGGCCCCAAACCGTAAAAAGGAAGAAGGAACAATATTTAAAACATTTACAACTTCTAAGTCAAAACAAAGCAATATTAGACACGTAAGCAGTAATAAAACAACAATAATAACAAAGATATGCAAGCCTAAGGCACTGTAGCATCGGTATGCTCCTCTCTCCTAAAAATTCTGTCGGCCACACGTATTTTCAACAGCCACAACAAAATAATGTTGAATAATTTTTTCATAAGCTAATAATTTTATAATATATATATATATATCGACATAATTGAGTATATTCTTTGATGACTAAAAATGTACCTATAGCTTTTCTTGTAAGCTGGTAAGGAGGGCGTGTGGGTTATAAATAGTGAGATTCGATCTCAGGGGACTTTTTTAGCCTTCAGTGATCTTCACCAGTAGACCAAGCTATACTTGATGGTATACCTATAGTATTGCTTGTTCATAATCTTATACTGTGTTTTTATTTTTATTTTTTCATCATATTGTTTTTATTTACACCAAAATGTTAAATGGGATAAACTAATAAATTATGAAAATAACATAATATTATAAGTTAAATACTTTTTTCATACATAAAAAATATACAATTTGGTGATTTTGTAGACTTGTATTAAATATAGTTAAATCATGAATAGTTTTATACTCTAACATGCCCCCTCACGCGAATGTCTATTGGGTTTAAAGCGTGGATAGTGCACATGCTCACCTCATACCTTGTGCTTAAATTGTTTTAATATTGAAAGTGGAGGACTGCTGAGATTCGAACTCGCGACCTCTTGATTAACAAGGCTCTAATACTATGTCACAGAACCAAATATCCCAAAAGCTTAAACTTATGGGTGAAGGCCCATAAATAATTCTATACTCTAACAGTAAGAAAAAGCTTCTAAGGTGCTCTCTTGCCTTGTGTTGTATGTCGACTCTTTCCTTTAAAGGCTCGTTTGCCTTTTTCCTTTTACTCTTGCTTCCATGCTTTTCGTGCTCTCCATGCACTCATGCTCTCATACTTCTAAGGCTGGGGATCCTCGGAAATAACATCTTGTTAGGGTGACACCCTAAAGGGGTGAGACTGCGTACATCCTACCCTTCTCGGACCCTGCTTATGCAGGAGCCCTTGAGGCATTGGGCCTGTTGTTGTTATTGTTGTCTCACAGTAAGAAAAAGCCTTATAGGCTACTACGCTAAATGTGTATCCTAAGGGATCAAGCGAATGGATATGCCTAAGTTCGCTGCAATAATCGGAGGTAAGGGACATTTGAGTATACATGTAACATTTGTTCACCGAAAAAAATAAAAATAAATAAAAACAATCTACAAAGTTGAACATTGCATGTAATGAACCATTTTCTCAAGAATTTTTTCCTCAAGACCATGATGAAGATGAGAGCCAACACCGTGGCAAATGTCACATAGATAATATCGGGTACAACCTTCATGATTTTTATTTGTAGCGCTTTCTCAGCCGCCTTTTTTGCCACCATTGACACGGGCAGTGTCACCAAGCCGATAATAAATGTAGATTTATCCTGCTCGTTTAGGTTACATTCCTCTTTATGAACTTAACAAATACGTTCGTCTTTTCTAAATCATTTGCCTCTTTCCATTTTGTATAACACGCCTGCAGAAAGTACAAAATCTTTAACATGTTTTAACGGGGTCTTAAGAGTCTTCTTAACAAATTTTTTCATGAAATTAATAACTGTTAAGACCACCCATACACTGAAACCCTAAACCGAAAAATAGCAATCACAAATAAAAGAACATTGAGGAGTAAAAATCAGAACGCTAGAATTCACGTGGTTCAGCCGGAGTATACGTCCACGAAGAGGATCACAACAACTTCACTATTTTGAGAATGGTACCTGATACAAATTTTGTTGTTCGCATCAACTCACGCAATCATATCTATATATAAAGTTACTTATTAAACCTTAGTATAGTATGAGCCTAAACTGGATCGATCCAATCTCATTAAGTTTGTCGAACATGTTTGAATTCATCTCGTTTATTTATCAAGTTCTAATACCCACCATAAAGAAGAGGTTCGTTTTGTCCTCCTCTTTGAATAAACAATAAGAAAGATCAGATAAAACAAGTTGTTGGGTATTTCTTTTACCTCAAATTAATTGTATGTATAATGAAAATAGAAAAAAAAAATAAAATGAAAAGTTCGTGTAAGTTGTAGGGTATAGATATATGTTGAGAAGTTTGTTTTCATAAGTAAACTAGTGAGTTGTGTCATCTAAGGGATTATAACTTTAAAAAGCTTCTGCTGCAAACGCTCCCACCTCTCTCTAACTTTTTCCCTCTCTAGTTCAAAATTCAAATCCACCGGGGGGGATGACCCTTCGTCTCCCCCACCCCCCCCCCCCCCCCCCCCCCCCCCCCCCCCCCCCCCCGGCCCCCCCCCAACCGACACCCCTTCCTCCTACGCCTCCACCACTTCTCCCCGTCGCCCGGTGATCATGGAAGCCGGTGCAGGGAGGTTGGCTTCTGACGGCCGGCACCCCTCCACACCACCACCGAGTTCACCGCTGGGGGTTTTCTCCCTCCCAGTTCGCCTCAGCCACACATTACAGACCATTGGCATCTCGCCGCCGTGTGTCCATCTCTGTCGCCGAGCCCCAGTTCTGCCGTCTATTCCCATCTTCGCTGCCAAGGTCTATCTCCACCACCGGGTCCCCTGCTTTGCTGCCGTGTGCCCATCTCCGCCGCCGAGTTCCACCGCCGAGTCCCCTACTTCACCGCCGGGTTCCATCCTGCGCCGCCTTCGCCGCTGAGTGCCGTGGCCATCTTTTTGCCGCCCCCAACCCGAAGCCCTGTCTCATCAAGTGCTTTATTTTTATTTTTTTGCTTTTACATTGTTTTTGCTTTTTGCTCAGGTCAGACAAACATTCACGTGTTAGTACCTCTCCTGTACCAGCATTAATTTTGATCTCAGGACTAGTATAGTAGAGTCCGGTTGTATTTTCGTTGATGTGAACCACTTGATATACCTCTACCTCACTGACAATATAATTCCTCAAGAGGCTTCCTGATTTCACCCATTGTTCTGAATTTTCCTTCCCCTTTCTTGTGTTGTGGGCTCGGTACCCCCTGTTCGTCTCTATCTGGTACCTTGCTTGCAATGCGGGGAAGGGAAGAATTTCCTTTCCTATTTTCCACCCTCTTGGGGTTGTTCGTTTTTAATTGGGAGGTGTGGATGTGTGTGTGTCTGCTTCGGATTCAACTGGTGCCTTGCTAACTTCTCGTCCTCTCCTGTTCGTGTGATGTTGTCCCGTTGTCTTGGGTGTTTGTTTTTCCCCATTTTGTTTCTGGATCTATGTACCCATCTCCGCGTAGGGGATAGTTGAGGTCTCGTCTTGTCGAGGCCGGGTATGTACTACTGCTTTTGCTGATAATTATAAAAAAAAGTGGGTTATGTCATCTTTTGTCTTGGAGATTTTTTGTTATAAATGATGTATAGTGGGTGAAAAATAGAGAATAAAGAGGAAAATTGAGTGAGATTGAATGTGGGTTTGGGTTTGAGTTTGGATTTCAATTAGAGATTGTAATCCAAAATTTATAGTAAAAGTTTGACACCCAATCGGGTCATGGTTTTTTCCTATAGTTGAAAGAGGGTTTTTTGCGTAAAAATTTTGTGTGTTGTTTTATTATTTGTTTTTTTGATTGTTAATTTTCCCAACACAAGTATATTGTCTTACCTCGACTTTTGTGCGACATGGTACATCATTTTATATTTTACAATCAAGCCCAAGTTAATAGAGATGGACTGCATTGTTAGATGAACAGACAGTCAGCAACACACCCAAACAAATTATATGTTGCTACGCGATGAATAATTTGATCAAATTTTCTGATTATCTTTGGAGCAAATGCAAGTTATTTCTGTACTCAAAAACACCAAAATTCTGTAGATAATCTGTTTAAGAATAGCTATCTGAAAGTCTTCAAAAGTCTCAATGTCATGATAAAGTTGTATAGTTTCTCCATAAACGATCATGTCAAATGTTTTAATGCTGGCTCTGTGAACGTATATGTATAACGTACAACAACAAAAAGAGAAGCTAAAATAACTATAAGAACAATGATTTTATGAAATTCAAGAAAGAGTAAAAAAATAGTTGGATTTTTGGTACCTAGTACAACGATTTTTCTCCCCGAAGTAAGATCGAAACCATGAGTTCTAGGTCATCTCGAGCTAATTTATGAGTTAAAATATGTTTAAATGTTATGAGTTCAAGCATAGAGAGTCAAGCTCTAGACTAAACGAACTAAATTGAGCCCAGACTCAAGCTTGGCTGAAAGCTTAAGAATCAAAATAAAGCTCAACTGAGGGCTAAGTGGAGCTTGAGCTTTTAATGAGACGGCTCCAAGTCTCCAAGCTCAACGAGTTTCAATGAAAGCAAAATGTTGTTAGGCTTAGTAGTAATCTTGATGAGATGTAATCAGTAGGGGTATAAACGAGCCGAGTCAAGCTGAGCACCACCTTGTTCGAACTCGAGTTCAAACTGAGCTCTACTGAGCTTTTATACCTTTGTTCGAGTTCGGTTCGATAAGATTTTAGTGTATTTAATACTCAACTCAGCTTAACTTGTTAGCCTAGTCGAGCTTATTCAAGCTCATTATCGAGCCGAATCAAAAATACAATTGAGCTGAGCTTGCTATTTGGTTTAGTTCACAGCCAAGTTTAAGCTATTTAAGTCACTATTGAGCCATTATCGAACTATTTTTGAGATGAACCATTTGTTAACAAGCTTTTAACAAGCTCTTAGATAATTTTTAACAAGCTCTTATCAAACTATATATTCACAAACACAAGCCATGCACCCTCTATATCGAACTCAACTTGTTAACTTATCAAGCATGCTCAAACTTGGCTTGAAACATTATCGAATGAAAAAAAGCTCTATTTGATCTTGAACATGAGTTGTTCTTTGAATGCTCGGTTCCTTACATTCTAACCAATCAGCTTGACTCATTTTCAACTCATAATATTGGACGCATACTATAAAGTCAAAAAATGAATTATATTACATAGATCGTAAAATATAGGAGTTTCGAGGTGTCTAGGGCTGTTTGTTTAAACTCTCATAAGTGTTTCTTATTATTTTCCCTTTTCTCACACTAAGGCTCCGTTTGTTTTAGGGGAAAACTACTTATTCTAGGAAGTAGTTTTCCCCTTTTCCTTTGTGTGGCGCGTCATTAACTTACGGAAAAGGTCTTCTTACGGAAAACCTTTTTCCTCAAATGACGGAAAATGACTTCCCTTTCAAAATGGGGGAAGTCGTGATTCTAAGTGACTCAAAAACCTTCACGGTTATCATTATACAAATCGAGATCGAATCAAAATAAACCAGACTGAACTGTAAACATTTAATGTCAACATCGGACAAGAATTAGACTGAATAATTAAAAGTCGCTTCGATGATACTTCGTTATTGTTGCAACAGAACAACTTTAATCAAGTTAAATTGTTACATAATATTATAGAAGGAAATTATTTAGGTAATATTTTAGCATTTATTACATTGGTTCTATGATATTTCAGTAATATACAATAATGTACCCTAAAGTTTAAAAATTTTCTCATAAATCAGGTATCTTTTACTAAAATTTAGTATAGTTTAAATGAAAATAGCAATTTATATGTATCCTCTATCATAATACAATAATTTCTTTTGTCCGAAAATGGTAATATGGCACATTTTTTGATAATATGTAAGTAATTTTTGTTAGAATGTGGACAATCTTTTGATAATATGATATTTATACCACATCAATTTTTTGGCAGAAATTACCCGAATTTTAATAAAAATTCACCAGATTTTGACACAGTATATACACAAGTGATAAAATTTCTTATCTCATGACACCTCAATGTAATAATAAAATGACAGAGTATTTACATGATAAACGCTCAAATTTTAGAATACCGAAGAAATAATTTTCCTAATTTATGCAGCTTTGATAGTTAATTTTTTATTTTGTTACTTCATATGTGTTATATTATTACTTATGTTGTTCTATAAAAAGATAAAAAGTGATTGGTGAAAAATATTTTTTTAAAACATACACAAATACATCACAATGGGGAATTAAGTTTTCCTTTGAAACAACAACGGAAAACCTCACTCGGAATTTATATTTCCTTGGAAAACCTTTTCCGAAGAAAAATCAATTCCTAGATTCTACTTTTCCGTCAAAACAAACGGAGCCTAAGTGTGCGTTTTGGGATCTCCCTGTGAGATGCTAGTTTTCACGTTACGAGCTTTTCTTGCTAATTATCGAAGAAAAGGTAAAATGTAGGGGGGAGAGAGCAGATCTCTTTCCACGGAACTAAGGAAGAGCCCCATTAGATAAGAGACCTTAATTAATTGGAAAATAGCAATACAATAAAAAAGCAAAAAAAGTAACAATTTCAGTGTCCCAAAGGCTCTTGCATAAGAAGGGTCTGAGAGGGGTGAATGTACGCAACCTTGAAGGGAGGCTGCTTCCGAGAATACCTAACCTGAGAGGTGCAACACGAGGATTTCCTCGGAGGTCAATCATCATGGTACTACTCTTTCACAAGCACGCTTCACTGTAGAGTGTTGAAAGTATTCGTATTTGTACATGTGTATTTTATACTTGTATTTGTTTTAATGTAAATACTTTGAATTTAATTAGGTATAGAATTAAATTTAGGGTAGTAATTTTTCATAATTTTCCTCTTGTCCTCCCCCTAGTGTAACCAGCCAAGAGGCTTCAATTGCCTCTTCAATTTTTGTTTTAATGTCTTGTTTAATTAGCTTAGGATTCTCTTTTGGGCATCTTTTCATTTTCCATTGATGTAATTATAAATAGGCTAGTGTTCTTTTCAATTTCGATCATCCAAGTTTCTCTCATTCAAAAGTGTTTGTTTTGTGGTCTCGTTTGTTAATTTTCCTCATGGTGTCAGAGCGGGTTTAGATCCGAATTTCCGCTCGCGTCTTGCCGTGCTTACTGTTGCCGTAGTCCTTGCTGCAGCGCCGGTTCTTCCCTGCGCCTTCATTGTAAGCATTTTTCATATTAATTGTTTTATTTGTGTTGTTTTACGCATTTTAAAATGAATAACGACAATTCAAGTGATGCTTCTAACCAAACCATTGCGCCGGTTCTTGTTTCAGGGGGAGTTCCTGATGTGAACTCACCCTATTATCTTCACCCCTCAGATCATCCGGGGCTTGTTTTTGTGCAAGATGTTTTAACCGGCCCAAATTTCCCGGCTTGGAAGCGATCTATTTTTAAGGTCTTTAAGGCCAAACGTAAAATTGGTTTTCTTAATGGTAGTATCAAGAAGCCGGAGGAAGATTCTTCGGATTTTGAAAATTGGAGTGCCTGTGACTCCATAGTTTCTTCTTGGTTGTCCAATTCGGTTTCTAAAGAAATCAATGCTAGTATTGCATATTTTGAAACTACGCATGATGTTTGGCTAGATTTGAATGAACGTTTTTCCCAAGGAAACATACCACGGGTTTATGAAATTAAGCGTGAAATTTCACGCTTAAAACAAGATAATATGTCAATGTTTGACTATTTCACCAAACTAAGGTCATTATGGGACGAGCTTTACACACTTGTAGCAATCCCCCCGTGTACCTGTGGCTCTGGACAAGCTTTTGCGGCCATAAGGGACATGGAGAGGTTGCTCGATTTGTTAATGGGGTTGGATCCTTCCTTTTCTACCGTTAGATCTCAACTCATGAATACCAAACCACTTCCAAATGTGTCAAATGCTTATGCTACCTTATGTCAGGAGGAGAAGCAACAGAGTGTTGCTTCAGGCAGTATTGTTGTCCCTGAGGCTACGGCTCTCGTAGTCAAAGGGAATCTTGGTACTACTAGTGGGGATTTGCCCAATTCTAACGGGCAACCCACTAGGCGCAATAATCGGTTTTCTTGTTCTCATTGCAAAAGACAGGGACACACTAAAGAACGTTGCTTCGAGCTCATAGGATACCCGGCGGGATGAAAAACTCGTGGGCAGAACCCAGCAGCAGCAGCCACGGTGGCTGCCGTCCAGTCAGCTGGACACCACCACCAGCCGTTGCTGCTGCCGACAGCGACTGGTGGTGTGCCGGTTCAGCAACAGTGCGACAACCCCGTTGTGGGGTTGTCGGCATCTCAATATCAGCAATTGTTGTCTTTACTCAGTGCAGAAGGAAGTTCACCTTGTGTTAACATGTCAGGTCAGGTTTTGTTTAATACCGTTTGGATTATTGATACGGGTGCTTCCGACCACATGGTTTGCTCGGATTTTGTGTTAGATAACGTCCAAGTTAACACTAAATTCAAGCCAGTCAAACTTCCGAATGAAAATTCATTGTCAGTCTCCCATGTAGGGCGTGCCACCATTTCTAGCGGACTTACGCTAGAGAATGTTTTATGTATTCCCGGTTTCCAATGTAATCTTCTTTCGGTTAGCAAGTTGACGAGAGATAGGAATTCTGCATTGACTTTTTATTCTAATTTTTGTGTGATACAGGACCTACCATCGAGGAAGCTGATTGGAGTGGGTAGACAGCGAGATGGGCTATACGTTTTAGAGGGACTGGTTGCTCCCAAGTTAACACATGTGAGGAGTTCGGAAGAAGAGTACTTGGTTTGGTACCAAAGAATGGGGCATGTCCCATTTAATAAATTGTCAAATTTTTTGAATTTGGATTTTGGTACTTCTAGTGATGCCGTTTGTGATTCTTGCAATCGGGCAAAACAAACTCGTTTACCTTTCCCGGTTTTTGTTAGCAAAACTACAAGATGTTTTGAGTTAATTCATTGTGACATTTGGGGTCCTTATCGTACTGTGTCTTTGACTGGTGCTCGTTTCTTTCTCACCATAGTTGATGATTATAGTAGATGCACATGGGTTTATTTGATGAGAGATAAGTCGCAATCTCATAGAATACTAATGGATTTTTGCCAAGTTGTACAAACTCAGTACAACAAGTATGTAAAGCAAGTAAGGAGTGATAACGGTGCGGAATTTCTGTTTGGTCCTTTGCTTGATTTTTATGCAGGGAAAGGAATTCAAGTACAAAACTCATGCAGTGATACTCCTCAACAGAATGGGATTGTTGAAAGAAAACATAGGCACCTCCTTGAGGTGGCTCGTGCACTTCGTTTTGAAGCAGGACTTCCTATTCTATTTTGGGGAGAGTGTGTCCTAACAGCAGCCTATTTGATCAATCTCATACCCATACAACGTATAGGGAATCGGAGTCCTTATGAGGTAGTACTCGGAAAAGCTCCCTCTTTCGGTCATTTACGTGTTTTTGGCTCTTTGTGCTATGTTCATCATAAAGATCGTAGCAAGGATAAATTCGGTTATCGTGCAAATAAGTGTGTTTTTATTGGGTATCCACATGGGAAGAAAGGATACAAAGTTTTTGATCCTGACAACAAGAAAGTGGTCGTTTCACGTGATGTTATTTTTTATGAGAATAAGTTCCCTTATCTTGAAGAGCAAGGGGAAAGAAATAATGATAACGAAATTGATCTAATCCGATATGTGGATGATAAAAATTATGGGAGAACACGTGTACAGGAGGGACCGGTGGTGGCCGAACCACCACCGGAAGTACCAGATCTGTCGATACTGACAAATACTGGTGCTGCAGCACCAGAACCGGGGTCTGACAGACCCCGGGAAGCTGCTGCTGCGCTAGGTTGCTCAGGTAGACCAAGTCGGGTTTGCTCAATGCCTGCTAAGTATCAAGATTTTATTGTGGATGTCCCTTCTTCTATAGCCCATTCTCGAGCTGTCGCTTCTTCGACTGACTCAGGTATGGTTTACCCCTTGTCAAATTTTGTGTCTAATGCACGATTTTCTAACTCACACTCGTCCTTGCTTAAAGCCATCACTTCGGGTGATGAGCCGCGACATTTTTCTCAGGCCATAGGTCATAAACATTGGAGAGATGCTATGGAAAAGGAAATTTCAGCACTTGAACAAAATAGGACGTGGACATTGGAAGAATTACCCCCCGGGAAACGAGCCATAGACTCCAAGTGGGTCTACAAAATAAAGTATAAGTCGGATGGTACCATTGAGGGCTACAAGGCACGTTTGGTTGCCAAAGGATACACTCAGATTGAAGGTATCGATTATCATGACACTTTTGCCCCTGTCGCTAAACTTGTCACAGTTAGATGTGTTCTTGCAGTTGCAGCCGCTAGGGATTGGGTTATACACCAATTGGATGTCAATAACGCTTTCTTGCATGGTGATTTAGATGAGGAGGTTTATATGAAACTCCCTCAAGGGTTTGAGAAGCAACATAAGGGTAAAGTTTGTCGTTTACGTAAGTCTCTTTACGGACTTAAACAGGTATCTCGTAACTGGAACCAAAAATTTGTATCCTTTTTGGTTGCCATGGGTTTCATACAGTCAAAATCGGGTTGTTCCCTGTTCACATATAATCGTGGGTCAATTTTTACTAGTATATTGGTGTATGTTGATGATGTCATTGTAACTGGAAATAACCTAGGTCACATAGAGGAGGTCAAGGTCTCACTTGATAAACAGTTTGGGATTAAGAACTTAAGCCCGGTTAAGTATTTTCTTGGAATTGAGGTTGCACGCACGAAGGATGGAATTGCTTTGAATCAAAGAAAATATGCGCTTGACATTTTGAGTGAAACTGGTCTTTTAGGGGCTAAGCCTGTTTCCACCCCTATAGTTCAAAACCGCCGGTTAGCTGATGGGGAAGGGGACCGTGTAGAGGACCCGGGACCATATCGTCGAATAGTAGGAAGACTTCTCTATCTGACCATCACCCGACCTGACATATGTTATGCCGTTAAAATTCTTAGTCAATTTATGCATGATCCACGAGTACCGCATTTAGAAGGCGCCTTTCGTGTTCTTCGCTACGTTAAGGGGACACTAGGTCAGGGTATTTTTCTACCTCATGCATGTGGCTTGACACTTCGTGCTTATTGTGATGCTGATTGGGCAGGTTGCTCGACTTCTAGACGTTCCACTATAGGTTTTGTTATATTTTTGGGAGATTCCCCTATCTCATGGCGTTCTAAGAAACAATCCGTCATTTCTCGTTCTTCCGCTGAAGCAGAGTATCGGGCCATGGCTACAGTTACTAGTGAGTTAGTATGGTTGAGGCGCATACTTCGTGACCTGCTCGTTAACGTGGATCAACCTGCTATCTTGTTTTGTGATAATCAAGCGGCCTTTCATATCGCCTCCAATCTTGTGTTTCACGAGAGAACAAAACACATAGAGATCGATTGCCACTTCGTTCGAGAGAAATTATTAGCAAAGGAAATTTCTACTTCCTTTGTTCGATCTTCGGGTCAAGTTGCGGATGTGTTCACAAAGGCACTCGGGTTACCTTCGTTCTCATCCCTCCTTTGCAAGTTGGGCATTATAAACTTGCATGCTCCAACTTGAGGGGGAGTGTTGAAAGTATTCGTATTTGTACATGTATATTTTGTACTTGTAGTTGTTTTAATGTAAATACTTTGAATTTAATTAGGTATAGAATTAAATTTAGGGTAGTAATTTGTCATAAATTTCCTCTTCTCCTCCCCCTAGTGTAACCGGCCAAGAGGCTTCAATTGCCTCTTCAATTTTTGTTTTAATGTCTTGTTTAATTAGTTTAGAATTCTCTTTTGGGCATCTTTTTATTCTCCTTTGATGTAATTATAAATAGGCTAGTGCTCTTTTCAATTTCGATCATCCAAGTTTCTCTCATTCAAAAGTGCTTGTTTTGTAGTCTCGTTTGTTAATTTTTTTTATAAAGTTCTAATGGAATCCGATGCTTGTGTGTTGGTGTACAATAATGCCATGAAAATGTAAATATACAAGAAGATGCATGGCTAAAAAATTTAAAAAAAAGGAAAAAAAAATGAGAAGTATATGGGTGCATGACACGTTATGCTTGTGGCTTTTTGTAAGCAATGGATCACATTTCTAATGTCCGTGATATTAGATGTAATTAATTAATGTGATATTTATATTTTAGTATCTGATATTTATAAAAAAAAATAAAAAAAGATTCTAATATTTTTGAATTAATAAAAAGGTATATAAATTTTTGTCGTATTAATACAAAGATTTCTAAAATCTTGTCATATATATAAAAGGGTCCTATCTGATGTGATGATACCGTTTTTCATTGACACATTTGACTTGTCAACTTCTTTTTTGTTAAATTCAAGCACGACTCATCTTGTTGACTCGGGTCAAGCTTGAAAGAAGCAGAGCCTTGGGAGCCGCTCAAACCCCTGTGTTGACAACATGGTATGGTAAGGATCCCTCCTTCCATTTTTTTTGCCCCCAGTTTGTGAGGCGAAGAAGGAGCTGGTAAGTTTTTAAGAAAATTTTGATAACTTTTCCCTTATTTCTAACATAATTTTCTTTATCCTTACCTCTTTACTCAATTATCAAACAAGGGTAACTTATTTCTTATTTTTTACCCTTAAAAAAGCAAAATTTCCAGTGTCTCAAAGGTTCCTGTCTAAGCAGGATCTTAGGGGGTGGATGTACGTAGTCTTTCCCTTTAGGATGCTACCTTGAAGAGAGGCTGTTTTTGAGAATCCCCAATCTAAGGGCTGCACAAGGACTTCCAAGAAGGTGACCCATCAATGAGGGTTTTCATCTTTACCCTATGCTTCTTTACCAAGGGTGCATTTAGTTTTTTCTAAATTATCTTTTTTTCAACTTATTTGTTTTAATAATAAGATCTATAACATTTTGCAGTGCGGAGTTTAGTTATGCGGTGCAGAAAAACCTTCTTTTTATAAAATGAAGTGTTTGGATATATATTTGAAAAATAACTTATCTATTATAATTCCAATAAAAGGCTACATACGACGCTAGGAAGGAGAGGAAGAGGTAGGCCTAAGAAGAGTTGGATGGAGACGGTCCGACATGACCTGACCCACCTAAACCTAAGTGAGGAGATGGCCTTGGATAGAGCTCGCTAGAGAGCGAGCATAGGGGTAGCCGATGTAGCGACCTAGAGTAATGCTGCATATTGCTACTAGCATAGGGTTTATAACGTGGATTTACCCCATGTGGTGTGCTTATGTGTTTATGTGCGTATGCGTATGTGTGTATAGATGTGGTCTATTTGCCTTATTATGTGCTGTGGATGTGTTTTTGATATGACCTAACCCTTTTCAAGATGCCTTGCTTCCAGGACAGTAAGATTCTTCAGGTTGGGAGTCCACGGAAACAGCCTCTCTTCCACTCAGAAGGGGTAAGGCTGCGTACATCCACCCTCACAGACCTTGCTTTTTGCGGGAGCCCGTGAGGCATTGGGAATGTTGTTGTTGTAATAAAATCATGGGGTACTGGTGGTTGGTCATGATATTAGGGTGGGTTATGGGTTATCAAGCAATGGTGATGGATAATTGCAAGCTTTAGTAGTTGCTGGAAGTTATAGACAATTTATTATGTTAATACTCGGTTTTCCTTGTTGGTAGAGGTGGAATGTACCAGCTGCAAACCATGGTGGGTGATGAAGTTGCGGAATTGGTCCTGAAATTTATGTGCTCCAAGCAAAATTTTAAAATGGACCCCTCATATACAACAAATTATAAAAAATTTAATTGCAAAACTTACTAATATTAGCAATTGATACTTTAAAAATCATAATTCTCAAAAATTTCGGGGCCCTAAGCAATTGCTTGGGTCCCCTGGGGTTATGTCCGGGCCTGTGAATGTAATAGTGAGTTGAAATTATAAGGGCTGAGCGATGCGCCACAAGGGTGGGTGCTAGGAGTGTACCATACTGGTGGACGATAATCGATATGTGGCCAAAATGGCGGCGGAGCGGTGAAAAATGATGGTGGTTAGTACTGAATTATGATAATAATTAGGTTGTGTTTGGTTCAAATTTTTAACAACTTAAAATAATGAAAAAACTCCAATTGACTGTAGCTTGCGTTTGGTTTACGAAAAAGATTTTTTTACATCCTTTTCACAGCTTAAATGGAAAGATTAAAAAGTTATTTTATAATTAAGTAGAAAAACATGTAGAATTGGATTTTTTCATAGTTTGTTTAAGAAAAATGCTTTAAAAAGATTATGTTAACATTAAATTTTCACCAACGTGACCTACTTTTACTTTGTATCACCATCCGCACACTTTTAATCCCATAGGTCGCTACACTCACCATTATCCGTTACCATTAACAACCATTACCATGAATTTTTCCTACCTACTATTATTAATTGATTTATATTATTAAGTCATTTTTTATTTTTTTTTAAAACTTGTATCCAAATACTTTATTATGTAAAAAAGATATTTTTGTACTGCACAACTAAACAATTCACTACGAAATAATACATATCTTAAATAAGCAGATCTTATTGAAACAAATAAGCTAAAAAAAGATAAATTAAAATAATCTGAACCAAATGGATCTATGGTAGTGCATGGTACAATGGGCGATGGTGGGTGTGGGCGGCAATAAAAGTGAAAATGAATCATGGTAGTGAAGATTTAATTCTTATAAAGTCTTTTCAAAATATTTTTCTGTATAAGCTGTAAAAAAAAAATATAGTTTTTATATCTTTTTCTGCTAAATTATAAAACAATCATCTTCTTATTTAAGCTGTGAAGAAGATGTAAAAAAGATCTTTTTCGCCAATCAAACACCAATATTGTAATCAATTGGAACTTTTTTACAGCTTTAAATTGTTAACAAACTGAACCAAACAACACCACAACAACAATCCAATGCATTAAAGAGGCTCCCGCCAAGATAAGATCGAGAAAACAAAAGATGTATACAATCTTATCCATACAAAATACCATATAGAGAGTTGTTTCTGAAAAAAAAAAGGATAAGATACTCTTTTTTTTTATATCTGTTTTCCCTCCCCCTCCTTATTCGTGTTTGCTTAATTGCCAAAAAAGATCTCATTAGGCATGCAAGAAGTAAATATAGAAAGTAAAAATTTTCAAAAGTATGAATTTCAGCTCTTATTTGGCTAATAAAAAATAGACAGAATGCGAAAAATGAAAACTGCTTCAAAATATAAGACGTAACTTGCCTAACATCCCTTAAATAAGTTTTAAATTTTTTTATTTTTAACTAATCTCTTTAAATAAGTTCTATTTACTCTCTTGACAATCAAAACCTATGTATCAAAAGTTATCATATGAATTTAATGTATAAAAATATAATTTTTTAATAGGAATTTAATTTATGTGATAACAAAAACGAAGATCCCGCACCATCGCCTCCTTTCTCCTTCGTCAGTCTCCACTTCACTCAAACAACCCCTCTCTCTCTCTCTCTCTCTCTAGCATGAGCGATGGAGGCGATCAGGCTGCGACTCATTTTCGATGATCGTAACCGTCAAATCCTAAGCAACTGCCAGAAATCGGACGGTCTGAAACGAAGCTGGCTCTTGCTTAAGCCTCACCACCAGACCATCAACGACGTCGTTTCGCATCTCCTCCATGTCTTCGACCTCTGCGATTCCTGTCCTAATGGCGTCATCCTTTCTGTAAATTTCTCTTCCCTTGTTGCCCTTGCATGCCCTAATTTTACTGTTCAAGAGTAACATTTTAGTTATGTAGATACCTAAATTGATCATCTTTTTCTGCTTTGTAATTCGTTGTGTTGTTTGTTATTTTGGTTTGCTAATATTTGTAATTTTGTTTAAATTGGTGAATAATATGTTGTTGGTAAGCACCCGAATTAAGTATTTCGGTCTATAGTATTAGGGTAGTTTGATAGGTACTATAGTGGGTCCTCTAGAGAGGGGGTTATTCTATAAATAGGGTAGTAGTTGTATCGCAAAGCATTAATGAAAATCAATGTCGTCCTTTGAGTGTCAAATTACAGCGGCACTTAAGTATAATACAACAACAACAACAATAGACCTAGTGCTTCAAGGGCTTTCGCATAAGCGGGGTCTGGGAGGAGTGAATGTACGCAGTCTTACCCCTTCAGGGTGTAACCCTGTCGAGAGGCTGTTTCTGAGGACCCCCAACCTTATACGGTTGGCAACACGAGGACTTCCGAGGAGATCCCCCCATCCTGGTACTACTCTCGCCCAAGCACGCTTAACTTCGGAGTTCTAATGGGATCCGGTGTCTTAGTGCCTGGTAAATGAAACCATTATCACTTAAGTATTTTTACCATTATCACTTAGGTACCATCTTAAGGCTTAAAAATTTTATGACTTAGGCACTCTGAAGTTTTAAAATTTTATAAATCAAGTACCCTTTTGTAAAAATTTGATAGATTTTCATTGGAGAATGCTCTAGTGTAACCTGATTTTAACAGTATAAAAGTATCTTCATTGATGATTTTATGCCCAAAAATTGTTGACATGACGTATGACTTAGGCAGTATATAGGTTTACATGAAAATTCAGTGAACTTTGCAATTGTCAATCGTTGGATTTTGCTAAAACCATTGATATGTCATATATATTATTATAATCATAAACTACATTAGTGTCTTTTTATAGAAAATTGGTCAGATTCTTAAAAAAATTCATCAAATTTTGATATAAAATACCAATGTGATAAAATATTCAAGCCTTTTACTAATTGTTACATTCAATTGTTAGGGTTTTTCGGTCATAAATGGTCAAATTTTAGGATAACTAAGTGATAATTACTCTATTTTTGATGTTGGCATTCAAAACCTAGTAGAAAAATGAAAGAGCACAACCATGTCGGGCATTTTAGGGATGGGCAGGTGAAGCCAGGAAGTAAATCTTTCTTTTATATTTAGTTTCTAAACGAAAGTCTGTTACTAAAATAGAAGAAAGTAGCATAACTACTGGGTCATCGTTGCTTCTGTGATGTGATGAAACCGTATAATATGAAATTTGATTCCTATTTTGTTTCGCTTATATAATATATGCTTGTCTCATTAGACATTACTAGTTCAATAGATATGCGGTTAGATACCTAGCCTAATTGGCAAGTGTTATTTGCTCTCCTTGCACTCCACTAGCGAGAGAGCGCTTCCCTTGGGATTTGTGCCTCTTGAACTGCGAGAAGCTTTTTGGAAGTGCCTTTTTTCTGCCAAGGTTGTTATTTGAACGCACTTCTGTTTAAAACATATCAAGCGATTCAAATTGCAGAAATTAGTCTGTTGCCCACGTATGTCTTCTCGTCCCCTTGTTGACCTGACAAGTGGCCATCAACTCAACGCTTCTCATTAGGGAATCTATAGAACTATGCTTCACATGTCCAAACTATATGATACACATCTCCCTGCAATGTCACCTTATCTCGAGTATCTCCAGCTCTTATCTTAAAAACAAGTGGGAGTAAAAATATTTGAAAATTATTTCTTGTGGAACAGCAGTTTGAATATTTGATTTGGCAATCTGCTGGATTGTTCGTAACCGTGGATTGTAGCTATCAGATATAGCGTGGTGTTCGGTTGAGAGATTTCCTATATTTACTCTGTGACCAATATTCTGATTAGACTTAGAGAAGGGGTTTGTTAGGTTACAGTGATGCTTCTTCTGGAAATTGACTCTATAGAAAGGTAATCTCGACTAAGTGTGCTTGCTGTTTACCTTGCAGATGGATGGATTTGCTTTGCCACCATTTGAATCAACTTCCATTTTCAAGGATAAAGATCTAATACGGTTTGTGGACCATTCCATATTTTCGTTGGTGAAATAATGATCTCTTTTAACATTTGTTTGAGGCATGTAAATTGCTTATATGTAATGTTTGTTCGTCAGTGTGAAAAGGAAAGAAACTGGGCGTAATATTGCAAAGATTGATGAAGGGGCAAAGGCTTCTGAGGAAGATGAAATTGTGGAGAAGCAGCCATTAACGTCAGGAATGAAGCTTCTAGCTAATGAGGAATTTGAAAAGGAGACTGGAGGCTATGAAAGTGAAGAACCTGAAGAAGATGAAGATGAGGAGGAACATGTGCATGTTGAAAATGCCCCTGGTAGAGAATTATCCTCAAAGAAGAGAAAAGCTTCACATAACATTCAGAGCTCAACGTATGTTCTTTTCCATCTGCTATCATATCCATAGTTGCAAAGAACTCCTAAAATGCTAATTTTTCATGCTCAGAAACATGATTCGGCGAGTTTCCAACGTATATCAACTCAACAGAAACATGATTCAAACAAAGTTTGAATCATTTTGATAAGAAGATGCTGATTAGATGATTTTTTGGTTAATTGTATCACTCAATCTAAAGAATGATTAGAATTGGGTGGACATGTTGGATTCAGTTTTCTTGGTTATTGCTTAATTTAACTTAGTTTTGATATTTATGCTTTAACACCACAATTAATGTCATTTCATTAATTTTCCTTGTATATCTATTATATAGTAACATAGGCGCTCTCTTCAAGCTCCCAACCATGGAAACTTCTATGACTACCTGCTTCTCATTCCCACTTCTGTTTTTGCCCCCGCGCTCGCTTCCGTGACTAAGATCATATCTATCTAAGTTTCTATTGTCCGGGAAATGCTTTAATACCTCTTTACAGCTTGACATGATTCAGATTATCTTTATTAAAGTTGGACATGACTTGCTTCATTCCTCCATCTCTTTCTTTCTTTAGGATTTTTGTTTTCACGTAATCGTGCATGTGTGCATGCATGCGGACATGTATGTTTTAAGAATCTATTTTTTCTTGTTTAGTAGTAAGTGTTTTAACATTTTTGCTTATGTTTCCTTTTCCACAGATTGATACCTATGGTAGCTCATGCATCCAGTAAATTTTATTTTTATTAGTACTGTTCAACTATAGAATTTGAAATTCGAGTACCAAAATAAGTGATTAATAATGGCATGAATAAGTAACAAACAGCATAAATTCCAGTAAATACAAATAACAACAACAACAACGACGACAAACCCAGTGCCTCTCAGGGCTCCCACATAAGCAGGGTCTGGGGGGTAGATGTACGCAGCCTTAACCCTTCAGGGGGCTACCCTGAAGGGAGGCTGTTTCCGAGGACCCCCAGACTGAAAAGCTGGTCCGCAGCAATGAGCCAAAGACCTGGCAACAGGAGAAGCATCAAATGCATGAGTAGGGCAAAACACACGGTGAGCAAAACAACAGACTCAAAGCATGCCACATCAGGCACAGATCAACAGATAAGATGAAGATAAAGATAAGGATAGAGATAGAGGATAGAACTATAGATAGAAGAGATAGAGAAAGAGAAAGAGATAGGGTTAGATATAGAGGTAGAAATAAAAATAAGTAGGCAAGTAGCAAGTACCAGCTCATGAGAGCCAGGACACAGCCTGCGTGCACCAAGAGGACCTAGCACAAGTAAGCTGGACTACCCTGTTCCAACCGGAGCATCTAATACCCCTATGTGGCCCTCCAATGGGCCCTATCTAAGGCTATCTCCTCCCGAAGGTTTAAGTGGGTGAGGTCTTGTCGGATCGTCTCAAGCCATCTCTTCTTTGGCCTGCCTCTGCCTCTGCCTCTGCCTCTTCTGCCTAGTGTAGTAAAGAGCTGTTAGCATCTCCTGACTGGAGCGTTGTCCGGTCTCCTTTTGACATGTCCGAACCACCTCAGACGGTGCTCCCTCAATTTATCTTCAATGGAGGCTATGCCCAATTTGCCTCTAATGATGTCGTTTCTGATCCTATCATTCCTTGTGTGTCCGCACATCCACCTCGGCATTCGCGTCTCTGCCACCTTCATCTTCTGTGTGTGCTGTTGCTTCATTGTCCTGCACTCGGCCCCTTATGTCATGGCTGGCCTCACAATCGTCTTATAGTATCTTCCCTTTAGCTTCAAGGGGAACTTTCTATCATAAAGTACCGCGGAGGCCATCCTCCTATTATGCCATCCCGCTTTAATCCGATTGTTGACATCCTCGTCCACTTCGCCGTTGTGCTGTATCATGGACCCCAGGTACCTGAATCTCTCCTTCTTCGATATGGCCTCAGATCCAATCTTGACTTCTTCCCGGCTAGGCGTGGTAGAGGGATCGAACTTGAGTTCCATGTGCTCGGTCTTGGCTCTGCTTAGTCGTAAACCCTTCGACTCTAGAACCCCTCTCCACAGTTCCAGCTTCTCATTTATCTCTTCCCGCGACTACCCCACCAATACTGTCATAAATTCTAGTAAATGATACCATAAAAATGTCTCATTTGATTGCGTTTCTAGGGCTTTATGATAGTAGCTAAATGCTAGTTTGCAAGTGAGAATACTGAGTCCTCCATTTTAATCCAAGAGAACTGGTTGCTCATATGGGCTTGTACTCATATTTGAGAAAAAGGAATTATTTAATTATGCACACTTCTTTGATGCAAGAGTATGATTAGCCAGAGTGCGGAGTTCTTCTGAGGGTACCATTTTGACGGTGTTAATACTAAGATATGTGTGCTTTACTTAATAAGTAAAAGTTCCTAGACTTTCTAACTCCAGGTGTGCGTTCTCTTCGACTAAATTTGAGTTTGGCGTTAAGATGCCATTTTATGCACATCACATGATCTTCTGTTGACAATTCACTACTTGGATCCTATTTTCGGTGTCTTGATTTTTCTTTATCCTCATTCGTGCATCACAGGAGGAAGAGACAGCGTCATGAAATGCCTAAGGGTGTTGAAAAGTCTATCCAGAAGAAGCAAATCGATCATGATGAAAGACAAACCCCCCAGAAGAAAATGAAAGGTGAAAGTGTGGGTAAAAAGGATATTGTCCGTGCCAATAAAGTCACCGAAAAGACAGAAACCGATGTTGTGAAGCCAACATCCAACTCCAAGTATGTTCGGCCTTGCGTGCATTCAGCCTATGTCAATATTTGCAGCACTTTTGCTTGGAGCGTCTTGTTTTGTACACGTTGAACAGAGGAAAAAGTTCCCGCCTCTGTAAACATGAAATTTTTATAGTGAAAACCATATAAGACAGTTAAGTCTTAGTTTGCATGGTAATTAGTATCATTGTTGCAGAAAATTCCTAAAATGCTAACATGCCATGCTCAAAACACGATTCAGTGTTCCGGAGTTAGATTCACATGTCCATTATGTATGGAACTTGATAGAAACATGATCCAGGCAATCTTGGAATCATTTTAATAAGAAAATACTTATTAGATCATTTGTTGGCTAATAATTTTACTCGATTTACGGTAATGATTGAATTGTGAAGACATGTCGGAGTTAATTTTCTTGATATCATTAGTTGGAGTACTCAATTTTTTAAGTTATTGCTTAATATTAACTTTGTTTTGATATTTATGCTTTAATGCCTCAATTAATAACAAATCATTAGTTTTTATTGTATATCTAATATATAGTAATATAACTACTCCCAAACCCTTCTTAAGGTTGGGGCCTCTTCAGAAACTACCTCTCTATAGAGTAGTGCCCTGTAGGGGTAAAATTGTGTATATCTTATCCTCCCGAAGCCCTATCTTGGCGGGAGCCTCTTTGAGGCATTGGGCTGTTGTTATTGTTGTTGTTGTAGTAATATACCATCCTTGGGAACTTTTATGACTGCGCGCTCCCTCGTTCCCGCTTTCATTTTCGCTCTTGCTCCTGCTCCCACCTTCTGCTTCATGCAACAATGATTTGTATAGCTGGCCAGGGATTCGGAAAGACCTCATGCAATTCTAAAAACCAGTTCTGTATGTTATGCTTAAGAGCAGCTTTAAGGCTATATGGATGAATGATGGTTGCCAATTCAATATGGACATGCATTCATCTTGTAACTTTGTGGTTCCCGTGCAAAAATCTCAACTTACTAACTATTAGTTTGGGGGTTTTGTCAAGATAGGGGTGAGTTGCATTAGAACAACCACCAACCCAATACTTGAAAGGCTCCCACTAAGACGGCGCTTGGGGAGGGTGAATGTATGCAGCCTTACCCTTATACAGGGTGCTACCCTAAAGGAAGGTTGTGTCCGAGGCCCCCAACCCAAAAAAATCAAGAACACGATAATAATTATAATTATTATAATTATAACAATTATAAAATCAAGTACAAGTCAAAGTCAAGTAAAATACTATAATACCAATTTTCTGATCATCTGTGAATATTATTTGAGCATATCTATTTCTTACCTTTCTGTTTTTGTTGGAGGGGTTGCCTTTTTTAGCTGTTGGGTTGTAACTTCTTTATTTACTGCCTACAAGCTTACATTCCTTGACTTCAATTTATTACATATGCTATGTACATATGTACTGGTGCATTGTCACGCATTATTACGCTCGCATATAATTCTTCCTTGATGTGTGACTGTCGATTTCATGTACATCTCTGTTATTCTGGTGCAGCGAGTCTCACAAAAACGGGAGAGGGGCTGCGACTTCATCTGGCGTGCCTGATGGGGAGAAGAAGGTATGTGATGGTATGAATAATAAGTTCAAATAGGCATGTGATTTATACATTGCTTCAAATAATGACTTTTCTTATTTTCCAATGAAGACACAATCTAGTTAAGTCAGTGCTTTATATTATATTTACGGAATTTCAAGGTATGTTTGGTATTGTTTTCTATTTGCAATTCTAGTTTCTATAAATTCTAGGTTCGGAATGAATTTTTTTTTTTTTTTTTTTTTTTTTTGTTGATTTTTGGTTTTTTGTCTCTGCCTTGTTTTACTTACTCTGAATGAAAATTGAATGAAAAATAGAAACCAAAAGATGAGAAAAAAAATCATTTCCAAACCTGATTTTTAATTTCTCAAAAACAAAAAACTATAAACAATAACCAGTTAAGCATGCCGTTAGTTTTGTATATAAACTGTGAGAATTTTGCATGAGATAATATTACTGGGAACCTTATTCCTGCATCTAAAACTCTTGCGTTTTTCCCCCTTTTTACTTCTGGTGATTTTAAGTTCTACGCTTTCTGTAATGAAAGCTTTTTTATTTGTTAATGCACCAAAATTTCTCGAATTATGTCTTTTTTGTTGGCAAAATTTCGTTGAGTTCACAGCTTGTTTAGCATTATAACATTAGATACCAGTCATTCATATGGCTTCTTTTGACTAGTATTCTTGGGCTTTGCTTTTTTCAAACAATCAACTGAGGTTTTGTTTTCAGTTTCCTTTCAGGATCCACGAATCACTAGGAGCGCTTGCCCCCCGTGGTTTGAAAAGATTTTGAAAAATAACATTGATTTTTATTATCTATCTTAGTAAGAAGTAAGACCTTATCCATTAATTTTTATGAAATTCCTGGAGAACAAAAAATATATGGTGTTATTTTGTAAAAATTCTATTGTAAATAAATTTTTTTTTTTTCATATCTATGTTCTTCTTATACCAACATATTTTAATATTCTATTTTTTTTTTAATTTTGTAGTGTAGACTAATTTTTGTAATTTTGTCGTTATTAGAAGCAAATTGGGTGTGGCTTCAATAGAGAATAAGTTGAGGGAGCAATGTTTGCAGTGGTTTGGGCTTATGTTAGGAGGAGACGATCGACTGCCCTTGTCAGGAGATGCGAACAATTCCATACCACGTATGGGAGCGGCAGGCCAAAGAAAAGCTAGTTGGAGACGATTAGACCAGACCTTACCCATCTAAGCCTAAATGAGGAGATGACGTAGATAAAGTTGAGTGGAGGATTAACATAGGTATAGCCGATATAGTGGTTTAAAATAGTGGAGCATAGGACTACCGCCCTTATGAATACCTGTTAGCTCATATTTGCTATTGCTGTGTGCTGTGGATTGCTTGTTGCTTCAGGCCTATAGCTTGCGGCTAGCGCAAGCTATGTGCTTTGCTACTAGTTGTTATGTGATTTATTGTTTATTCCTGCTTTATGCTCTCTCCGTGCTATTGTTTATATGTTCTTCAGGATGGGAGTCCTAGGACATAGCCTCCCTCTAGGGTAGCACCCTGAAGGGGTAGGGCTGCGTGCATCTCAACCCCCAGACCCTGTAGTGGTGGGAACCCTTTAGACACTGGAGGGTGGTTGTTGTATACTAATTTTTGTAATTTTAGTCATCTTAATATAAATTTGTTTATAATATTAAGTACATCATCAGCCGTTTATTCTTTTCATTGCTTCCAATGAAAAGGATTTCTGCACTCGCGAGTGCTAGGATCAACCAATACTATAATTTGGGCGGACATTGTCTCTAAATGCCAATATATGGTGTAAATTTGCTTTTTTGCTTGATATTGTTCTTATTGATCCTAATGCTATGATCTACAAATTTAGCCAAGGCTGAGCATGCTTTTGAAATCTTTTTACAATATATTGCTAGTGATTGGCTTTCCTTACCAATCGTAATTTCCAGGTATCCCGAAGCAGTCTTCGCAAGAGGAGAAAAAGGCAATTGAAAAGGGAAGCGCGGGAAAAAGCTGCAAAGAAAGAGGTATATTTAACTGTTTGAGATTTATCTGCTGGTTCACTCATCTTTTGTCATTATATTATATATAAAATTGAGCACCCATATCATAGTTGCAGGAAACTCTTAAAACGCTAACATTTTCATAAATGGGATTCAGCGTTTTGAAGTCAGATTCACTTTTCCCATGAGTATCAAACTTGACGGGAATATGATTCTAATAATCATAGAATCATTTTGATAAGAAAACTTATTGAATGATATGTTGGCTAATTGTATTACTCAATTAAAAGAATGATTGAATTATATGAACATGTTGGAGTCAGTTTTCTTGATCTTATTTATTAGAATACTCAACTTTCTTGGTTATCGCTTAGTATTAACTTTACTTTAATATTTATGCTTTAATATCTCAAATAATGACATTTCATTAATTTTTCTATGTATAAATCTAATATATAATAATATAAGCACTTTCCATGCTCCCAACCTTAGAAACTTCTATAATTGCACGCTGCCTTATTCCCGCTTCCGTTTCACTTTCCGCACCCGCTTCATGCAACCATGATCCATACATATGTGGGAATATTTGATTTCGCTATTATTTCAATGATGAGATTCACGTTGTATTTTGACTGTTTTAGTTGGTTGAGCTACAGGCAATGAAAGAGTTGATAGATGCAATAGAAATTCAACAAGCAGATGAAGATAGTGATACACAGGGTAATATTGTCCCTATAACGGTTAGGCCAGGACATATTCGCTTTGCGCCCTATGCAAAAGGTACAGACCTCTGCTTCATTCCTCCGTTCCCGGCCGCCAAATGGATCAAAATGTGCAGAAAAGGATCATGTCCTTGAAGTATGAAATATCCATAGTTTTAAATTTTTTTTCTTTTTCTCTGTGGAACATGATTGCGGATCGCTCATTATAAAGTGAACTAAGATCTCTTAGATCTCATGAAAGAAGTTGCTGATGATGCTGAGAATTGTTTTCGAGATTAGACCCGAGTTCTTCCAGCAAGAATTTCTTGTTAGGATTTTGCAAGAGTGGAATGTCCTTTTCATCAAGCACATGCATACCCGTTGGCTGACATGAATGTTCAACGTGAAAATCTAATTATATTCTCTCTCCCTTCAACATTTTGGATTGGGGCTGCTGATTAGTAAGAACTATGTGGGCTTACTCCTGACAGGCTTGTTTGGTATTGTTTTTTGTATAAAGTTTTTGGTTTTATAAACTACAAACAAGTTTTGAACACAATTTTTTTAATTTCTATTCTCTGTGTTCTCAATTTTTCACACAATTTAGGAAAAAAATCTATAAACAAAAAACCGAAAACTAGAAAAAAAAATCATTTTCAAAGTATGGTTTTTAGTTTCTAAAGAAGAAAAATCCGCAATCTAGCAAACAATACCACATAGGCCCCTGTTAGATGGATCCTTTGTTCTTTTCCCCTTCCCCTTCTGGATGTGTGGTAGGAATGGTTATATGTTTTCATCTCCCATAGATACTTTACTATATTCTGAATTTGTTGATGATAGTTGCAAGCGATTCGTTTACTTTTCTGATGCCATAACTCCTGGCTTACACAACTAATTTTGGATGCAGGGAAGGAAATTCAACAAAACCAAGAACCAAAGGTGCGTTTTACAATATCATTTTCTCCCTCGACTGTTGCTAGGATCGTGTAAGAGATAATATATGTGCGTTTGAACACAAACTTGCTGGCGTGTTAGCTTTTGTTTCATTTCTAACGATTTCCCATGCTCTGGTTTTGCCACCCTTCCCAAGAGGAAAAACGCTTACTGAAAAATGATCCATTGCGTGGAAAATGCTTCAGGAAACATTTCAATGGAACGGAATTAGAAATAAAAAGAAAGGTCAGAAATGGGGCAAGGAGAAGCAGTCCACTTCAGCATGGAACGAGTATAAACCTAATAATCGTCAGTATTCTAGGCCACAAGCCCCAAGAAAAGAACCGGATTCTTCAGTGGACTTCGACAAGCTAGCACCTCTCCTTGACTTGCCAAAGGTTTGTTATTTCATGTAGTCATTTGCTTCTTTAGTTGTCGTTCTTTTGAGATTCTGTGGGTTGAGGAGAGCAAGTTTCAATTTTTCTGGGTGGACTGTTGCTATAATGACCCAATCCAACATTGTTGCAACACAACCCCCAAAAGTAGAAAGTCCCGTACTAGTATGGCACTTCCTAAGGGGACGACCCAATTACATTAATACAAGGATGAAGTCATTTATATATTGGTCAAACTCCATGTATCTATTGGGATTGGGGCATTACGGTTGCCTTTTGTTCATCACTTACTTGGAGTTCTTAATGAAGGTCTATGATGGTAGTAGAGGGATCCGACCCATCAGGGTATGATGTTATGCGTGGCACCAGTTGTATCATCTCCCGCTAATTTCCATGGATTTCTTTCTCCTTTACTCGAGGTTTTTCACTCAATTTGAGGGTTTTTACTTGAATATGCGTGTCATCATTTTTTTTTTTTTTTTCTCTTCTTAATTTCTTTCATATATATTCCAATTCTTGGGTATTGCCAATAGACTGTATTAGCAATTTTTGGTTATCTATGCTTCGCTAATATGCTTCATCCTTTGCCGCTACTAAACTTGAGGCCCTTGGACATCTGTCCTAGTGTTCAAATCCCCTCTCCTCCTACCCTGCTTAGTTACTTAAAAAGGTTATCTATGATTCAGTGTTAGCCGAGAACCGAGCTGTTGGATTTGGTGTAGTGGTTAGGCTACCTACCTACAAAGCATGAGATCTTGGGTTCGAGGCTCGTTATTAACGGATATTGAATCATGTTACTTTTTAATGGCAGGAAGGTGACATCATCGCATATCGCTTGTTGGAGTTATCTTCATCATGGTGCCCTGAGCTTTCATCTTTCCGGGTATGTCTCTACAAGTTTCTTCTGATCCATCTTTTTCTTTTTTTCTCAAGTTTTTCGTACGACATTATCTGTAGATAGGGAGAATTTCGTCGTTCGAAGCTCAATCAAATAGGATGATACTGGTTCCTGTTCCGGAGTATCCATTTGAGATTGAGAAAAAACCAGATGAGGGCACATCTGGGAAGCCACCTGATACCTCTCTCTACAAGGAAGATGGATCGCTCAAGGTATATTATCTATATATCATTATATCTTTCTTTTTCATTAAGCTATATTTGATAGTTTTCAACATTTATAAGTTTATAAATATGTTTCAATAAATAAAATACGATATCTATGCATCACGGAGGCCATTACTGAAATATTGCTATGCAATGACCATTCGTACAATGGTTAACTTGAAAATTCTTTCCATAATGGCTTAATTTTTGTCATTCGAATAATCTTGTGCAACAGATCAATCAAACTTTGGTTGGTTTCGCTAAGCTTCTTCTTTGGAACAAAAAGGCCGCCTTTTTCAAGAAAAAATACTTTTTGTCAGGATCTAATGATGGCCTACAGAGAAAAGTGTGTTTCAGATATAAGTAGAAGTTGTTTTTCTACTTTTAAGTAGAAGTAGAGAAATAGTGTTAAGTAAAAGCAGAAGTAAAAACTAAAAGTTTTTCAGACAAAAATACCCTAATTAAAGGCACTATTAACAAAAGTGCTTCTTAAAAAAGTTTTTTCATATATGTCCATTCACGACTGAATTGAACTTGATGCATTTAAGCCAAATTCGATCATTTGGATTGCACAATTAATTAATCGAAATATGCATTGATAATCCAATAAAAACTCTGCTGGAAAGTAAATTCTGGGTTTCCGTCCTTCAACTTTGTCACATCACTCTTCTCAACCTTCATATTTTTCTCATGTACATAGAACTTGACATATCCAATGTAGATGCTCGTGTTTTTTGTCAATGTACGTTTGTAGCTGTGATAATATGGGGCATCTTTGTTCCATAGTCTGAGCTGTCGGTTTTGGTATACTGGTTAAGCTAGTTCAACCCATTATTTCTTTCCAAACGGGGATTCTAAATATCCATATTTCTTCTTCAGATAGATTTTCCGTCACTTGTTGATGCACGCATTGTGAAGCGTGCTGATCTGAATCCGTTGGAAGCCCTCAAAACTGTGAATGAAGCATCAACAACCGAGGCCGGCCCTTCAAACTCATTTAGTAAGAGGATTAATGAGGCCAACAAGAATAGTTCATGGAATTCACAGCCGAACGGTAGTAGTGATAAAGAAACACAGAGACCGGTCACCGGTAAGTTTAGGCTCATCAATTTACACCATTTTTGTGTGCTCGGTTTTGTTTACCTCTTGTTTACTGCCTCCTTTTGGAAAAAAAACACGTATGATACTCATGCTGAGCACATTAGTATTTTCCTCTTTAAAAGGATTCATACGTATGATCACTAATAATATGGTAGACTATGCGTTTTCTTGATGTTTGAAGTATAATATGCTCTTTCACGCATCTGCATGTTGCCTTTTAAAACATAAAAACAGCAACAAATTCAGTACCTCAAGGGCTCTCGCTTATACAGGGTCAGGGGGGGGGGGGGGGGGGGGGGGGGGTGTCTGCAGCCTTTTAAAACATGTTGCCTTTTAAAACATAAATGATTAATTGAAAGTAATCATATACTTGTACATAAATTAAGTATTGATATTCTATATTTTGCTAAATTTCTTACTTTAACTTCTAAACTATCGATTATCTTCTTTACTACATACTGTACCACTGTTGTGGCTAACACTATTGGACGAAGGTCAAGCTGATAGGATTATATGTGACCTCCTTCCACTCTCTTTGCTATTTTTAAAGAATGAGTTGTTTCAGAGATGAATGTATCCATATATATTTTCTATAAGTCAATGAACTTTTGATGAAATTTTCGTGTATAAGACTAAATAATACGTGTACATATTAAATTCGGCTTAATTCCCGTACCGTATTTTCATTAACTATGCTTACTGCCGTGCGTTTCAACATGCGACTAAACTGACAGAATTAATGATGTTCTTGTAGAAAACAGGAAGAAAGATGTGTGGGAAGAAATAGCCGAGGCGCTAACTGCAAAGAAGTCGCAGCTGCAGGAAGATAAGTGGAACAAGAGGCAGAATTCGGGCAACCGAACATGGTCATATAGAACTGTAAGAGGCAGTACAATCGGCCCAACTATGGCGATGCTAAGAGCACGAAATGGCATATGAACAAATGAAGAAGATAGTAAATGGAATTTTTGTGCAAACTCATGGATGGTGATGTAATTTAATGTGAAATTGCATGTTGTATAGCGATAAGGGTTTGCGTGCCCGTTTTCTAGGTTTAGGGGTGTAGATTTGCCGAGCCCAAACTTGTCAGGCTGAGACTTTAGAGGCTTGGGTTGTCAGTATTTTGCTTAGCTTGAACATGGGTTGTCAGTATTTTGCTTAGCTTGAACATGGGTTGATTTAGCTGAAACGTAAATCCGCAAGCATTGTGAGCTTCGCTCGGCTCAAACTCGACTCGTTTAGACACATTGGGCTCATAATTTAGTTTAACCTTGGCTTTATGATGTCTGTCTGTAGTTGGCTTGGCTCAGCACAAGCTCCAACCTTTTGTATTATAGTCCTTTGGAATTTGTACTGTAGTTGTGAGAACCCCTTTTTAAAGTTACTTCGGAAATGTCGTTTTGGTTTTTATATTTTGCCTATTGGTTTCATGTATTCATGCTAGGGTGTTGTGATTTTTGTCGCTCATCGTATACATTGTCCTATAACTATAATATGTGATCAAGAGTCGAATTGGCAGATACCTCAACCTTTTTAAACTGCTTAGAATGATGATTACTTCACATTTTACGAGAAGCAATTATCCGTCCATTGCATGGAAAATTTGGTCAATTAGTGCACATAAAGCAATAAAATCAATTTCTAAAATCTAATTTTTCTGTGGTACAAACGAAGCCTTAGTATTTGTTCAATATCACTTTTCTGTGTTGAATAATCCTGTAGGGAAAAACCGATCTTTTATTTTCAGTTTTGGCCCCGAAAAGCTAAAAAACAGATCAACATCAAAACAAGAAAAAAAAAAAAAAAGTTGATTTTTGGTTTTTGAGAGGCTGAAAGTTCAAAGCATCTATCTATTCCTCTCCTATTTTCTTTCTACTCCCAAATTCTAAAGATTTGGAATCCAATCATCAAAAACAAACAAAAAAAATGTAAAATTAACACAAAAATCATTAAAGCAACATAAACCCCATTCAAATTAACTAAATAAAATTCATTACTTAGTTGTCTTCATATTTCAATATTTATCACCTATGTACCTTGGGATTAAATATATAAAATAAGTTACCATTTGGTTTACTTACAAATACAATACTAAATATAAGTAATTTCAATCATAAACCGTACATTGCATTGGGATACTTAGTATAAATGATACAAAACAACTGCTTGAATAATAAATATGTCAATAACATGAATTTTTTTTGTTTTATGATTGCCACGGCATTCATGCCAAGTATACTGAAAATTCTCACTTGGCTCAAGAAGAGAGCTTGAGCCTAGTAAAACTCGAACTATGATCGTGAGCCTAAACAAGTTAAAATGAAATAACCTCAATATAATTATTAAATCAAATGTACCTAATCGAGCCAAGTTCAAACACAAATAAGAGCCTCATCAAGCTCAAACAAGCCTTTATTTAACTTAAATGAGCACAAACATGGCAAACTTGGCTTGAAATTCACCGAGCTAGGTTTGAGCTCAGTTGATTGAAGCCACGCTCAAGCTGAAAGTTTAAGATCCTGCGAGCTCCAAGGGCAAACTCAGTCCAATAAGATTTTTAAATCTAAAACCTCTGTCTCGAGCCAACTTATTTGCGTTTTTGATTTCTATCGCCCGTGGGGAGTGGGGACACGGCACAAGGCAAGTTGAAAGTCAAAACCATTGTCAGGCCAGCATTACAAGTCTCTATTACCTTGCAGTTCGTTTCGGAAATCTAAAGCATATATTTATCATTCTGTTCATCTTGAGATAGTTTTTCTTTACAAGTAACACTTTTGCAAAAGGATGCCAGAAATGGTAATTTTTATTCTACAATGCTCTTATAGCATCATACCTCAGTATAATTGACAGCCTCAGTTGTATGTATTCTCCACTGGCTAGAACAACTTTACCGGCTCGATCACCTCAGATACCTACTGCCTGAACCAGAAAGAAAATGGGTTGGGTGTAATGGTAACTACCTTATCCCAACACAGGAGTAGATCGGATCCAAAGCGTATCTCCTTGCTGCCAATGTAAAATGTCTTAGGTTACTCCCTTTTCTTAAAGATTTGACTAACTTAGGGATCGAGGCAAGCTGAGTTAGCTCATTTAGCTAAATGAGGGGAGCCTGAACCCAGTAGTACTTGAGCTTACAGGCTTGCAAGTCCAAATGAGCCAACCTAGACACAATTTCAGAGCCTAAATTTGGGCAATTAAGCAAGGTTTGAGCCTAAATGAGTCAAGCTCAAACGTAACATAGCTCAAATGAGTCTAGATTGAGCTTAAACAAGCTAGACTTGAGCTCCCCATGTTGAGTTTGAGCCCAATGCAGTCAAGCTAAGCCCAAGCCTTAGTCTATGACGAGCTTAGCTCAACCTCGAGGTTTCTAGGCTTACAGCTTCGAGCCAAACCTGAGCCCAAGACAAGACAAGTGGTGCGGCTTTGCAAACCTTGCATCACCTTGTATCAGTCATAATTAAATCTGAGAGAAAATATAGATGAAGACAGGCAAGTATTTACCGATTGATAGTTCAACAATGGAGCATAGATTGGATTGTTATCTCCAATTAAGTAGACGGTTGAGGTCCTCAAGCTGCGCCTTCAAAGAAACATGCTCGTGTCTCATCCTCTCGAGATGAGACTCAACCGCAAGCATCTCATCCTTGAGAAGGTGAATTCGTTTCTCCAGCCAAGCCATAGCTTCTCTCACTCTTTCTCCACGACCTACAAACTCATTTGAAGTTGCTTGATGTGGCTGAGGAAGTACATGAACTTGCTGGGGTCTACTTAATAGAACTACTATGCTGAGCTGTAACAAAGAAAGAAGCAGTATAATCAGGTATTATTCGAGGATTTTGAAAAATGAACATCCGCCTGCATAATTTCTACCGGTGAGTTTTTTGTTACATAAATGGTTTTGAGTTAGCCTTTATGCTATCGACTATTATGCAAGGAATATTTCTGTAATCGTTTCTATAATGTACAACAGGGTGTATTTTATATGTTTTATGTATGAAAACATACTTGTAACTATATTCACAAGCTAAAGAACCTATCAAGAGGAGAATGCCTGTTCAGTATCGCTTTTGGTTCCAATTTTTGGTTTTTGAGAAGTTAAAAACCAAGTTTTTAAGACGATTTTTTCCACTGATTTTGGTTTTCTGTTTTCAGTCCAAACTATAACACGAAGAATTGAAAACAAGAAACAAAAAACTAGAAAGAATCATTTGCAGAATATGGTTTTTAATTAGTAAAAAACCAAAAAGTATAAAAGGAAAATGATACCAAACATATCTAAATGAATAATTGTATGCCCTTCATCTAAATTTCTACAAATATAAGGCTTCAAAGGCAAACTTATTTTCCTTCAAAGAATGAAACGTCATCACTGTCACCATTACATAATAGTCGCAGCATTACAAGTACTCATCCAACATTTCATTTTCTTAAGTTTTCAATTTAGCTTCAAGCTTTTACTCAGTCAAGAAATTTTAGAAACTAAACAAGACTTGAAAATCACAAATACACGATTCTGCATTAGTAATGAATAAACTCACAAATGAAAATCGTATACAAGGATCAATAAGTTCCATAAATCAACATTCGGACATATAAGTAAGGCCTATAGCTCCTAAAACTAGATAGCATCTCGAGAACCTTTGCCTTTTAAAATGCCTAGTATCACGTGGCCGCCAAAGAAACAGCCAAAGCAAATAATATGTTTAAAATGCAGCGGAACATACTATTCTCCTTAAAACGAGAAATTCGATATGACAAATACAATAAACTAGTAATGAAACATCTTTTTTTCGAAAGATAAGGAAAATGATGAAGCATCTATACCTGCATCAAGAGGAGGATGAAACAAAGCGTGATGACCAGAAACAGTTGAAGGTTGCCTTGACTTCTCAAAGATGAGCGGAACTTTATAGCAACTGCTCTGGACAAAGACACGACGGTCTTAGCACCAGGCCAGTTTCCTTGACTCCTCACTTGTTGACTAGAGAACGAAGGCTCGGCCACCGCATTCATGGTTGCTGGAGACTCAGAATTTTCATTCAACCTCTCCGAAAGTTCTTGAATACTTGCATGACCGGCTTGCCCAACTTTAGTATTCTGATTCGCATTAGGTACAGGACCTTCTGTATTGCCCACAAAAGAAAAACGTGAAATAGAATAGTCTAAAAAACCATTTACGAAGAGGAAAGAATAATTTCATTTGTGGGTCAAGAGTGAAGCTCAAACTCATGTTTGAGGAAAATACTTCGAGATGCAATACATTTTTAGGCCTATTTGGTATTGCATTCTATTTGGTTTTTGATTTTCAGAAATTAAAAACCATATTTTGGAAACAAGTTTTTGGGATTGTAAGGAAACTAAAAACAGAAAACCAAAAACTAGAGAAACTATTTTCAAAATCTAGTTTTTAATTTCTCAAAAACCAACAACTACTAATAAAAAACAATACCAAACAGGTCCTTCAAATCATACCATCTGATCTTTTAATGTTTTTCTGCTTCAGCAGTTCACATGCCTGCAAGAGAAGTTACGCAAGTATTTATTAAGAAGTCAAACTGCGAGGTTGTAACATAATTAGAGAGTAATGAATGAGGATAAAGAAAATACAAGATCTATCCAGATAGCATAAGCTTCTCGACATTCTTCCATGGTTGATTGCTCTATTTTGCCTGGAGAATGTGCATCAGAATCCAAGTTATTAGGTTAAACTCAAATGCAGGAGCTTATTTCAGGTAGAAGACAAGAAAATTTTCTAAGAAACCAAAAAGTCGTTAATTGGAAATTGATTGAGGAAATGGGTGCCATGCACATTACATAATAGGTCGCGGCTATCACGTAGATTCATTTTGAGAAACTTGTTTTAAGTCTTATGTTAGCAAAAATATGAATAAAGAGCCACATAATTATTAATCTTACTAACTATTCAATAGTTTTTAATCTATATACATGTTTACAAGTACGTTTAACAAAGCAAATATAATCCATAAAGGTTCATAATAAGGAACACTCCTCGCCAATTATGTAACAGCCAATCAGTTGTGGCAACGGCTTTTATTTTATTAAATAATTTCCATTAAGTCAGCCAACTTCAAACCCATTGATCTAATATATCCTGGCATCACTCAATTTCCCATCTTAATCTAGAGGAAGTGCGCAATATACAACCTTGCAAGAATCTGCCGCATAGTGTACCATAGCATCTCCTACCTTTTCCTCATGAACGTCTTCGTTATACATACCTGGGAAGTGATGCCTACCCAGCACCCTCCCCATATCTAGGGTATAAATTTTTCTATTTTTAAGATACGGTAAGGAAGTAACACGAGCTGCACTGGGAGGGACCATCCCTAAATCCCCTACTAGCTCTCCTCAGTGATGGAGGGATTCCATCCCAGTTCTCGAGCGCCACCTCCAAGAGACTTTATCAGCTAAACTAGCTAGCACTTTCATATCTAGGGTATAATTATCCATAGAAATGCTAAGCCCTCCAAATCGAGCACTGATGTGTACTGAAACCAGTACAAAGACTACCTTGACAAACTCGTCATCATATAGCTACCATCCTCCTCAGTCCTATCACCCCATTTGTTGACTTAATCAGTTCATCATCTTGCCAATAAGAGAAGGTAGACTTAGGCTCTGTTTATTTTGACGAAAAATATTTTTCACCTCAATTCTATTATCTTTTTAGCATAAGTTCATAACAGCAAAAAAAAAAAAAAAAAATATGGAAAACATTTTACTGAATTGTGGGGAAATTGACTTCTTCTCAATGATATGAGAAAACATTTCCTTCATGGCTGGGAAAATGTTTCCTTGGTGATCTCACGTCATATTTCTTACTTGAACCTCAACTTGGTCAAGCATGCTCCCTATACAAATTTATTGAATGAAATTATTTTCTTTAGTTAGAAAGACAAATTTATACGAAAATATTTCAAAAAAAAAAAATTACTGTGGAGAAAAAAATTTCAAAAGGAAAATACTTTGCTTTGAATAAAACGGGGCCTTCGTTCAAACATTTCTTTCTCGGGGAACTTCAGACTGAAACAGAACTCATCTCAGATCCGAAAATCACCCATCCCATCTCCCACCAAGTTGTTTCATTGTAACTTTCAAAGATGACACACCATATCTTGGATCTGACAATCATACACCACCCTTGCTGCATCAATACACAGAGGACTCCGGCCTTTCATCTCCTTTTCTTAGTCAATCCCACAAATGAACCATCTCTAGACGTACAATCCAAGATCGAAGGCAAAGTTTTCTGGAGGAAACTTGTCTCCAGTTTTCTTAGACATCCATTTGTCCAAGATATTTCACTGGGAAAAAATCAACATTGTGAAGAAAATGATACAAGCCCACACTTCCTTTTATTAGATAATTAAAACCCTGCTCTTCCTGAACTTTGTTATCCTTGTTTTTTCATTTTTGTAGGTAAGAAGAGTTGCAGGATTTGAACCTAAGACAATTAGTCCTAGGGCCTCAACCTTGGTAGTTTTACCACAACATCAAGACATAAATGCCTGTTTTTGTTGTCTACTATCAGTTACAAGCAACATAAGAGGCATACAGCGTGCACTACCACTACAGAACCTTAAATATTAGCTCCATTGCAATCACATAAATGCATGAACGCTGGTTAGAGAGAGATCTAAAATATATTGAAAGAACTGTAAGTGGGTAGTTTGTTGACGGACCTTTCCACATGGTTTTCTTGCAAAAATCCACGTGTATATAAACTCGCAAAATGCAGCATTCTTGATACGTATCTCCATCTTTCTGCACATCCCATAGTCCCTGATATTGCATAAAATGTGAAATAAAATGAATAAAATAGAAAGGATTCTAAGAGGAAGGCCAAGGTATTACAGAGAAATGCTATCCAGGTGCTAAACACAAGCACAATGCATGTGGCAACAAGGCTAGAGAGTGTATGCTTATGAACAACAGCTCGAAGGTAAGTAAGTTTGCAAATTTTCAATTTATTGTGAATATTTTACCTGTAAGAGGAAATCAATCGTTTAACCCGGTATACAAAACAATTCGACTCCTTATCATTTCTCAGACAGCTCTCTATTATACTTTTTAACAGAGTTCAATTCGTCGTTGCACAATTAGATATTGTGCAATTATTATGATTTCTTCTGTAATATTTTTATACTTTTATGCTTTTAAGCTTAGATGCTTTTATGCTTCTTAGGATGAGGTTCCTTAGGCACAGCGTCCCTTTACAGTAGCACCCTGAAGGGATAAGATAAGGTTGCGTAAACCCCAACCCTCCCCCCTTGCATATGCGAGAGCCCTTGAGGCACTGGATTTGTTGATGTACTGTATTTTATTTAGGGAATTTATAATGTTAGGGCAAAACACACTAATGCTAGAGCATTTAGTGAAGTAACACCTAATTTGAAAATATTAAATTGTCCTGGCATTAGTGTTTTTGCCCTCGCAATATCAATGACCTTTATTTATTAGAACACACTTAATTATTTACATATCAACTATCCAAGGGGGTATTTAATTAATCGTTGTATGACTTTTCATTCAAAATTTTCTAACATACGGCTTATTAAAAATCAACTTATGCTCCCCTAAAAATCGTCTACCACGATCATTGCAACTTATTATGCACCACTTTCGTGAGAGCACTACTATGAGCCGTGATTTGACTCCATGGGCTTCACTGTTAAAGATCTGACCTTCCACAATAAAATTGCTCTCCATAAATTATTCGGCCTTTACATTAGAAACATAATAGGCTTCGGGTTAACTGAATTCATGGACACAACAGGAAGAATTTCAGCATGCATGAGAGCTCAAACCACAAGACTCATCACAGCCATTACTTCATTCCATGCAAATGACTGACGCTTTAGAGAATATACACATTTCTAGCAGTATGAATCACAAAAAATATAAGGCTATGTTTGGTTCATCTTTTTGAAAGCTTAAAGTTGTAAAAAAGCTCTGTTTGACTATAAGGCTTGTGTTTGTTTCATAAAAATGATTTTTTTCAAAACTTTTCCGCAATTTGATTAGAACGATGGAAAAATTATGTTGTAACTAAATAACAAAATATATATGCAGAACTGGATCTTTTTCACAGTTTATTTGGAAAGATATTTTCAAAGGACTGTCTTAGCCTCAAAACTTGACCACCATGATCCACTTTTTACTTCCACCACCACCTCCTGCACCACCATATGTCTTCTATACGTACCATCCTCCACTATCATAACTAGCCATTATCATGATTCACTCTTAAACATCAGTCCATGACTCACCACCACCGCCACCAATTCATCTATCACCATCCAATGCCATGAGTCACCGCCACCATGGTGCACTCTAGCACCCACCATTATGCCCCCCACTACCATAGCTTGCCATTCTCATAATTTTACGTCACCATCATGGTCCACCCTCCATCGTCATCGTCATCACTTTCCGCACCGTGGTCCAATTCTATGACTCTACCAACATAGCCACACTTTGTGACTACTGTAACTTGCCCCACAATTATCACCCACTATAAGGTTTGCTATCATTCATCATTGTTGCTCAACACTACCATGACCCATCCCACCATGTTGGCCAACCACCATCACCCATTACTATTGTTGGTCTGTAATACTAATATTTTGTCATTAAATATATGTCATTTTTTAAATATGTATCCAAACACTCTATTCTGAAAAAAGTGTATTTTGTAATTAAACACCAGAAACTATGGGAAGGTACATCTATTAAATACACAAACTTTATTGAAATAGATAAGCTAAAAAAAATGAGCTTCAAACACATGAACCAAACAAGCTCTAACTCAAAAAAGTGAAGTTTAACGACACTCATGCAACATAGACCAGGCCATGTTAATCATGCTCAGAACCCTGTAAGATTTACCTTTACAGTGAAATAATCTGCATAAGGTACATCACTGACTTCCTGGGACGTCTCAACGACCAGTTGGCTGACAACAACAAAAGCCAAGAAGAGTCACTCAACAAGATGTCCATGACTGATACAGTGCAAAAAATCAGAAAAAGTTAAAACGATGGTGACATCAGCTTAAGCTTTGAAAGAGCTATACATTTGACACCCAAAAACAGGAATTCGATCGTGATAAAAAAAAACATTTTAGCTCAGAAATCCCTCCCCCTTTCCCCAAAAAAACAAAAAGTTAAAGAAAAGAAAGGAGAAAAAGCACTTTGCAAGTATTCTGTCAAATTAAATTGCCAACTAGTCAGTGCTCACACACGGGGCCTATGCTCAGGTTCAGCATTTGGACAACCTATGTGCTCAATGGTTACTGAATCACAAACTCTAAGAGTCCAAAATTTGAAATCAAACTTGTGATGGTGGTGATTAGGCCTGTAGCATAAATTCCTCAGCGTGATGCTCTTTTCCTAGCTGATGTTGTATCTTAGACCGGGTGTATGTTTTCTAAAGGTCTATTTGGGCAGGAATTCCAGAACTACTTCCTATAGCAAACCAATGGTGGCAAAAATCTCTATTAACTTCAAATCTTGGTAACTTGAAGACATGAAAAGAACAATAACTATCAAAAAAGGAAACTGAAGACGAACAAAAAAAAAAAAAAAAAAAAGCTCTTTTGCATTAGAGGATACTACAGCGACAGAAATGAGAACAGTCCTGTGCCATCATATTCTTTCAGAGCCTCATCAGTTCACCAAAGCTTTTCCAAATTCATAGCATTAATGGTAGAACAGTAATTTCACGGGAGAAGATTTTTATTTTACTACTTCCTACTGATTAAATTTGATAGTGCCTCCAAATAATATAAGAAAATTCATTCATGCGATTTCACACAAACCTGTTTCTGTAGACACGATATTTCTGGGTTTCCTTGCAGCCACCACATTTTGCACCTTGGGATAGAGGAAAAGAGTCAACATAACGCAGTACCATGCATGATACTGCAAAAATTCAGGCATTACAGAGAAGCAACCATACCAAAATATAATTTTATTGGGTGCTGAAATGAGACCTCTCGGATGTTCCAAAATTTGTCATGAGGAGACCATGAGGTACACCTGAGATCTGAACCGAATAAAAAAAGGGATTAAGACTTGATAACAAACATCAATACCTCAGAAATCACTGCCCATACATGATATTCCATCCCTTGAGTAACATCTTAGTGAGAAAAAATCATCTGTAATTCTAGCCAGCGGGGACAATATTGTGAGGCAGCAAAAGTAAAATTAACACAAAGACAAGAAGCATAAATACAACAGAGTAACAATCAAGATACCTTTATCCCCACAACTTTTATGGAAAGATTCAACAAAACCAACGGAGTCATCGGAAACAAATAGATTGAAGAACTCCTCCACCTTTAGCTGCAATTCATGGATTGCATTCGAATGCAATAAAAACCTTATATCAATCACCATAACACCCACTTGATATAAGACAACATTGTCAAAGTGGAGATTTAAAGTAAAGTAAAATGGGTACCGGAAACTTGGATTCTGCAACCTTGGTGTAATATTTGGGTACTGCAAAAATGAAACCCAACGGTGACATGTTAGAAAGGAACAATGAATAAACAAGATACAACACTTTGAAAGGCTGTAACATCAGCTCTATCATTTAGAGAAAGATGGTATGTTGGTGACATTATTAACCAATCTGCTAGGTGAATCCAACCAAGAAACCAACAGCAAGATATAAAGGTTCACAATTACCCTGTCAGATACGCTGAGCAAACAGTCGAGCTCAAGCCTGAACAAACATTGCATAAGGAAAATAAAAGAAACCCTAACAGGAATTTTTTCTTCTAAAAATATTTTCAATCAAAAATATTCTATTTGTTAAAACTTTCCATTTTTCTAGCTAAGGAAAATTTTTCACTTCTGTAAATTTATATAGGGTTTTGACGAAGTTGAGGTTGAAATGAGATACATGACTTGAGATCATACACCAGAAAATATTTTCCCCTCTGTGAAAGAAACTCATTTTCTTAACTTCCCCACAATGGAGGAAAACATTGCCATATAAGTAATTATTGTCATGAACTTAAGCAAAAATAATAATAGTTTTGTAGTAAGATTTTAAGTCCGACCACACTTTCCTCCAGAGTCCTAAACCAAAGAACAAAAATTGTTGGTCACAGGATCACTAGCATCCAAATAACTTGGAACAAACATCGTGATCTTTAATAACAGACTAATCAACTAAGAGATTCAATTTCCACCACTAGGATAGAATAATATCACAGCATGATGATTGGAAACTAATAATTTCTATCTAAAAAAGCAACATTCCCAGTGCCCCAAGGGCTCCTGCCTAAGTAGGGTATAGGGGGGTGGATGTACGCAGCCTTTCCCCTTCAGGGTGCTACTCTGAAGAAAGGCTGTTTCCGAGTATCCCTAACCTGAGGGGCGAGGACTTCCCAGGAGGTCACCCATCCTGGTACTACTCTCGCCCAAGCACGCTTAACTTCGGAGTTCTAATGGGATCCGGTGCTTGCGTGTTGGTACCCTCTTTGGTAATTTCTATCTAAAATAAACCATAATTCTACATGTGCAAGGATCCATTCGCTAAATTGGCATTGTAACATAAGACAATAGACCCATGTTAGTAGTCTTACTGAAAAGAGTATACAAACAGTTTAAGAACAACAAAGGTCAGGACTTACTTCGAGGGGCATCTGAAGGTTCCTCTTTCCAACCAAGAGCCAAAGTAGAAGTAGAACAGTCAGGATCTACAGCTATATCCTGAATCTCTTCTATGATACTTGGTGCTTCTAAGGTAGTTGCTCTAGCATTCTCATCCTCAGGGCTACGAAGAAGCATAATATCTACTGTTATAGGTGAATCCAAGTCCCTGGCTCGGAAATAAGTCAAATTAACATAATGCATTGGACAAAAATAAGGCTTGCGTTGGTTGATAACATACCTCTCATCAGAACCAAAGTCAGTCACTGGGAACTCAGGGTTCGTGACTTTGTCAACTGGAAAAACTCCATTTGATTGACTGCTGGTCTCAGATTTAAAATCCTGATTTTCATTGGGAGAATGAAACAAGTTACAGCCACCAGAACAGATATAAGAACCAGAGATTCATACATAAACCAGCAGATCTATATTAGATCACCACAGTCATACTATTTCTCTCACAGTAAAACGTTAAAATACGTTTCATCTGTCTCCAACAGGCATCCAAATCGGCAACCTCCAAATGGACACTCAATTTCACTCCATAATCCTAACTTTACCCAAATTTCAAACGATTTCACCCAATTGCACCTCAATCAGTCTCAAATTGACATTGCCTTCCCGCTGAAAACCCTAATGTTCCAACAATCACCTTCAATAACCACAAACGCCACTCATCAACCTGAGCTCCCTGCTGCAGCTAGTAGAGCTGCACTCAAGCCAAATGCTTTGGTCTGTCTTACGTCAGAAGCCAACCCATTTTAAGCACAATATGTTAATCAAAGACCTCGTCCCTCCAATACAAATCATGGAATTAAATCAAAATTCAAAGTCAATGTCGTCACAGTATTTCACAGTAGGTGCAACAAATATTACATGAACATGAGGAGTGGCGACATATTGTAATGGTTAGCCCAAAATGCATTATATAACAGCAGTTGTTATATTACGTCCCAACCTTATTTGATTAATGGTATGATTCCCATGTACAGTATTAAATAATGGCTGTGATGTAACATGACAACTGTTATGCAATCGATCAAGTTACACCCAGGAAACTTGATTTTTACAACTCCATGACTAAAACAGCTTACTCAATGATCACAATTTGTGACTATGATACCATGTGCTCCAATTATCCAGCTATAGCCATCAAAGACGGCTTCTTGAAGCAAAAAAATCATGGAAATCGTAAGCATTAATAGCTGTGACATCCAATTTCAAACCCAAAATGGAAACAAATTAAGCATCATGCGATTGAAACTGATGCACTATAAAGCACTAGAATAGAAGAAAATACCTGAGGAAAAACTGATTTTTTGTGCAATTCAAGGCCTACTGGTAATGTGAGAACGTGCAAGTAACTCAAGGAAATAACACTATGAGAAGCAAAGACAGGAGAAAACTTCCAAAAAGTTGCCCCCAAGTTAAAGAGTTTAGAAACGATTCAAGTTCCACAGATTTGATTCGTCTATAAATGCAGCAGTTGCAGCCACTCCGATTAATGCATCGCCATTTCAACCACACAGATGCAGAGGATTTAACAATTTAGAGATTATGGAAGCTTCATACATTTTCTCCATCCACCAAAGCAGTATTTGCAACACCTCTGATAAAGCATTGTTGTTCCAACAACACATGATTATGAAGCCCAATTGCATTTACAAGTTCTTGTCGGCAACTTCGAGACCATATCCTTCTGTTCCCAAAAGCTCGCAGACATTCAAGGATGAATGGGTCTGTCCTCCAGGACTTGAAAATTCATGGACAAGCTTTGGGTCTTATTTGCAGTGCTTGATGCACAATTTAAAGCAAAATTGCAAGGAAGGTAACAAACCAAAATTCAAGGCCGTAGGAGTTGTTCTATCCACATGATAGTCAACAAAATCAATAGGAAATGCTATATCTTTATAAAGATCACTCTCTCATACTAGAAACATTGACTACTGGGCAGCAGCGCATTGTCCAACCATGTACTTGACCTAAAAAGAAGCTATCCTAACGCAAACCCTACAAGTTCCCATATTCACACGACCTTTTTCTTTACACAACAATGCGAGAAATGGGCATCTCTTCCTGCAGTATTCTCACTCTTAGGAACCGCAAAGTATGCTTTTTGGCCTCTGTGAAGAGAATTAGGTCCACGCCTGTTACAAAATTGCCTTCTGCAGTGGTTCTGGGCTCCTTGCTGTAATAATGAAATGAAGGTTATGGATGGGCTGGACGGAACCATAGAATTATTTGGGATTATCTTGGCCAACTTATGCGCTGTGGAACAAGAAGTACCATTTGGCTCCCCCACGGGCACTGGCTAATGCTTGTTTTAGAGATCTATCCCTCACAGATATGCACAGGGATTAATACGCTACGTGTTCTAAACTATCTTGCTGATTTCTTGCATGATAGAGGAAGATACCTGGCCTTCTGCTTTGTACATTCCTGTCTTATCCCCAGCCAGTCAGGCCAGCATAGCTAGCATCAGACACTGTGCATTACTATTCACATCTCTGATATGAGGATGAAAAGAAAATTAACATCTCCACCCAGCATTTCTAGATTTCAGACAAATAGATCAAATCTCCATCTAAATATTGTACAACCACAACCACGGACTCCAAGGTATACATGTGTCAGCAAATTGCCAGTGAACTGTGTTAGAGGGCAGAAAAAGACGTGCTCATATCGCCACGCTCATAGCCTTTTGGTGCACACAACATCGGTAACAGTCAAAGGAGGTCTTTAGAATTACATAACTACATCACATTTAGAGTAACTTTCCCCATGCTCTCCTATTAGGCTCCAATAGCAAAGGACAACACACTGTAGTCTTCGAGTGCATAGTAACTCCATGTCATCACCAACCAGTTTTCTTGGTCCAAACAGCTTGAATATACATTGTACACATCCTGCTCTTAATATTGTACATATACAGATACAAGTCAACTTACTCCAAACATAAAAGTCAGCAGTTTTGCTAGCCCTTTGAATACCTTCTCTAATATTCATGGATATCACTGCCCATGACTCCTAAATGTCAGGTCTCCAAGGTCTATTTGTACAACTGTCGGTCCTTGTACAATGCTCAAGCTTTTCTCCATAACAAACCTAACTCTCAATTCACGTAACAGATTAACAGAAGGCAGGAGGTTTTACTGATACAACAGTGAGAGGTGATAAAACGAAGGCCCGTAGCTTTCATAGTGACCATAAATTATCAGCAAAAATGCTTTCAAACATCAAGTCAAATTTAATTGCATATAATCATGGAATAGCCTGTACTCTTGGCATGCCCCCATTTTCTCCAAGTATCATCAAGTTATGAGGAAAGAATACCTGTTGATATGCGATGCCTTTAGCCGCATTATCATGTTGGGCCCATCCATCAACGATGATTTTAAAAGCTTCGTCGCGAGATAAAAAGGAAGCAAAGAAGTGCTACGAAATCCAAGTAATGTCCCATTAGAATCAACGTCTATATCCCATATCAATTAGCAATTATTAATAGAACATCTTAACAGAATGGCATTTAATATCTTATCTTCTTACCTTCTTTCCAGCAGCAACAATTTCTATGGCATTAGGAAAAATCCCAGCTGTTTTTGCTCTTCGTACAGCTGTGACATCATTAAATGGGATAATTTTCTGACAGGTAACACAGCAACACATGATTAGAGAATGACAAGCCATCGGTAAATAAAGAACAAAGTTCATAGATATAGTATGCAATCATTATACACTTTTTTAAGCTTCATATCATATTGAGTTTTAGCATAAGAAGACTATTCAGGAAGTTCACCTGTCACTGAATCTCAAGGAACCGAATCCATTTACTTCATAGTATTTCCCTGCTCCTAGTGACAGTTTTATCATTGATTCTAGGGGTATTTATACATAAAGGACTTCCGTTAATCCATTTAAAGTTTTCAATAATATTGTTAAAATTCATGATTTAGAATTTCTTAAGAAAGTACTTTAGAATTGGTGCAAAGAATGTTAAATTTCAGCCTCTGCGAATACAATTGCCAGAGACAAGAGAAGTTTTTACACCATTGAATAGGCAACAGGATTTGTCTCAACATTAACAATATCTGGTTCTGGAAGCAACTTTATGTTCTCATAAGGGATTACTACCATTTATAGGAAGTAACCATCTCTTGGGAGCCTAGTTTGCAGGAACAAGCACAAGTCCATTGATGTCCCTCTTAAATGAACCTCCAAATCAAGCAAAAATGGAGTTTAAATATTGATGAATGCTTCTCAAGGAAATCTTTAGGGTTCCACCCTGAAGCAACCTTACGTCTCACTCCCCTAGACCCTGCTCTGGCGGGAGCCATTATGACATTGGGTTTGTTGTTGTTGCTGCTGCTCAAGAAAATCTTCTACGAGTTCCATATTTCTAAAAGGGCATTTTGGAACAGCATCACAGTTTCATGCAGAGCAAATGCACCATTTAAGTTTGAAGGATTATGAGGCAACAAATACTGAAAATCCAATAATTGGAAAAAGAAATGCAATATTTTTGGCAAACTAATGATCTTAATCAGAAGAAAGAACATAAAAAGCACTACTCTCGTGAATGGAAATTTTTTGAGGTCTTCAGAATAAATTGTCCAAGACATCACAACTAAGCAACCGCAATTCAACTCCGCCTTTGTTTACAGGATACAACTGAAATAGCTGTTTAGGCCTTCTTAGATAGTAAAGCTATCTATTATGACTTTCAAGAAATTTACGACAAGCCCGCCTCATAGCTAACATGAAGCTTGACCGAAAGTGGCAGAGAAACTAGAGCAATGATGAGCAAGTGAGAGATTGTTCACTCGATGGTACATATCTTTGCATACCAAGACATAAATTATCAGAGTCCGTTAAGGGGAAAGTTCATGTTGAACTTAATAAGTTCAATGGATGTTGCCCTACATATAACCATTTCGGATTGCATTTACATTGTTCAGTAAGCAACATTTGTTTTCTTTTCCTTTTAGCTCCACCTGTCCTTTATATAAGGCAGGTTCCTCAAAATTGGATCCACTGGGGGATCAACTTATTAAGAGACTTTATTAATTGCCTCTTTTTAGAATTAGAAGAACAAGGCCAAAAAGGCCACCCAAGGACTTCACTAAATGCTTGCCGATGGACAAGAAGATGCTACCAAGGGGAGAGTAGTTTGCCCTTTTGGAAAGAAACGTCAAGTTTGCTCTTTATTTTATGTTGATATTTATTGTAATAGTGAGCGCAGCAAAGAGACTTGAGAAGGATTAAAGTTCACGGAAATAGAAGGGTCCGAGTACAGCAGGGCTTTCATCGACTGAGACTAGAACAAATCAGCTTCATGAATAAAACCCTGAAAATGGAGGTTGGAGATTGGAATGAAGGTGGTAAAATTTCTCCTTTTCTAAATATGAAGAACCCTGGATCAGAGTACAAAAATCAACTATGTCAGAGTTCCACCACCTACAGCTTTGGGTCACATTAAGTGAAGAATAGAAAAGGAATTCAGTTTCGGTTGATGTATGGTTCAGAAATCAACCATTCAAAATACCCCATAGCAAATTTTCAGAGTGGTGGCAAATAAAGTTGATCATGGATCTATCACATGCAAGAAAAAGTGCAACGCACTTGGATTTAGCTAACAATGGTGAAGAATGTGTTCAAAGCTGCCAAGCTCTATGTACTCAAGTAAATTGTGATGATGATACAAAATTAACTGAAGGGATATCAAGAAAGAATATTTAAAATGTTCTCCTCTAGTAGGAGTCGCTGAATTTCACTGGAGACAGAAGATGATGTTGTGTTTCTTTCCTGTCAAAGAGATTGAAGTCCAGCAGCTTTCCCAAAGCTCAATTGTGCTGCAGGGCCGTTGTTAAAAGATAGCAGTGGGGTCACATCAAATATGGTAACAGCACGAGGAAATAAACCACTTGGGCTTCCTCCTCATGGTAAATTATATGTTTATTTAAGCTTAAACAGGTTCAATAAGACATCAGCACAGGAACGTTTGGAAGATGGTTCCTCTTGTTATACAACGATTCATCCGGGAGGAGGGAGATCTACAAACTTTGGCAGAGCCGTAATTTAAGAATTTAAGCCTCCTATTTGGATTCCCTTGAAAAGCAAGTATACAAGGAATCAGTATAAGGACACCACAACATATCAAGATCTCTAAGTTCAATGATATTGTCACGTCATACATATAGAGCTTTGTCTCAGCTATATGTTTCTGCACATCCTGGACACACCAGTGGCGTCATTTAACCAGAGCTCTGTTTATGGCTGGATTATGAAAAATAGTGCTTCTGTTTTCCTTTTCTAGGGGTGGGCACATACAATCTCTTAGTGATCTTTATAAAGCAATGGATGAACTTTTCACCTAATAAATTGTTCTACAAGGAGATATGTTTCCACAAAAGTTAGTTAAATTGGAAATTTTGGGAATAGTACTGATATGTACAACCCTTGCCTTTGCGCAAACAATAGTTTATACTGATGACAATATGTGGAAAGATATAAAGTAGCAAGATGATGAGATCCATCTCAAACCTTTGTTTCAAATCCAAAGATATTGGAGTAGAAGCATATATAGTCGTCAAACAGGTACATATGACCCTGAAGGGAAAAAAATAACGATGAGAACAAAAAAATTAGCCTGAAACCCTCATTCATATATTTTATACATCAATGTATGAAATCCTCCAAAGACCTACAAGCACCTGAAGAAGTATGTTCTCTTGTAAAGCACAATTAAAATCCAGGACAAGAGCCTGCAAATATGACAAGAAAGAGAAAATTAAGCAAGGTTCATTGCCTTCTTGTGTAGTTAGATCAAATATGATTCCTCCTCAAAAAATGCATTCATATTTCTTGCAAGTAGCAAACTACTAAATTATACCCAATGATCAAATTGACACAATATAAATTGTACAACAGCTAAATTGACACAATTAAAAGTATGAGGCCTATAAATGACACAGTGAACAAAGTACAGGGACCTTTCGCTCAAATAACCCTTTAAGCAAAGTTCAAACCTAGAATAAATTGGCTTCTCAACCAGGAAACAAAGAAAAGAAGCATAGAAAGACTTATGTGTAAGGATTTTCTCCTTCCCTGTATTCCCCTCTTTTCCAGACCACAAAGGTACAATTTTATTTGAAGATGTGACTAGTATAAGAACAAATCACCCACAAGCAGCCGGTAGATAGCACAGGTAATCAGAATTTATTAGAAGAATGTTTCCAGGTTAACTAAAACTCGGAAACAAGAAAGAAAGCTGATAATAGCATGACATATTTCCACTAAACAGACCCAGGAAAACAAGAAAACATATTTGCAGTCTTGAAACCACTTCTTGCACTCCACAATACGAGAAAAAGATTTCCATTTACGTACTGTAAAAAGTTTTTGGAGATGCATATACCACTATCATGAGAAAGGAGCTTCGATTACAGCAGAATTTTACATCAGCTTCATTCCTCCTTACCAACATAAAATTGACACTATGCTATCTAATACAATGCTTAATTTTCCCTCTCTCCAGACACAAATATGATTGTTATGAGTTACTAAACCAGGTATACCGACCATTCTTTACACAAACCCACTTACTTGGTCCAGAGGAAGACGGAACAGTTGGCGATATTCCTCGCTCCTCAGAGACCCTGAAGACTGCAATGGAATAACACAAAGAAAAGAAAGCCAAAATCAATTTTTAAACAAAAAAATTGTCCAAGAAGGGATTAAAAAACTTTACTGGCCTCATCCGTAAATGGACATATACTTTCACTAAATTCCTATTTTGCCATATCCACTTCCTGTAATGAAATCCTGTTCATTAATTGCTTTCCTATGGTAGCATTCAGTTAAAAAAAAAAAAAAAATGCACTCTCTTTTGATCTCTGTCAGTCTTGCCTCAAGTAACTTGCATGATGAGAGAGCTTGCAATGACATTCCTACTAAACTTACCCCTCATGTTTATAACTAAGTTCAAACTAATCCCTTATCTTTTCTTTTTGTTTAAAATGATCCATCATTTTTATTTTTTTTAAAATAGTCCTTTAGCGGGTTATTGACATTAGGTAACCAGTGCTGTGCCACGCCATGTGGCATGGGAACCAACACCTAACCCCCATTATGTGCCATGCCACATGGCATGGGAACCAACACCTCACCACCTCACCAGTTACTTAATATGGGTAACGACGGACTGAATTTGGCAAAATATACAAGGGGTCATTTAAAAATACAAAAAAGATGAGAAACTAATTTAAACAAATTTATAAATACGAGAGATCAATGGTGTAGATTACTCTCACTGGGGAAAAAATGTGTTCCACCCCTAATGTCACAAACACCTCCAAAGTTTACCCTCGGTTTGGTTTAGTTTTAGTGATGAATAAAACTAGGATAACCTAAACAAAACTGTGTAAACCTAAAAATTAGGTGTGTTTGGTTAAAAAATAGCAGAACTTGGAAACAGCAAAACTAGCAAAAATCTAGTTGTTCTACTTTTCCCAGTTTTACCTGAAAGTAGGTGAATAAAGTAAGCAAAACTTAGCAAAAAAATTAGGAAAAACTAAGAAAAGCCAGAAAAAATTAATCAGTGAAATCAATTAGTTCTCTCCAGCTCTGTTTCTTTTCCTTGTTTTTCCTAGTTTTGCTCAGTTTTCCTTGCTAGTAGTTACTCTTTCGACACACACAAAGTACAAGCAATACGGCTCCAACAGAAGAGACACAAGAATATAATGAAATAAAGTTTTCAGAGTAAAATCACAGAAGAAACTGCAAAGCAAGCTTCAGCAATCAAGTTCGTCCACACAACTGTCAACTCCTCTTTTTTCTACGGCCAATTTAGAACACTACACAATTTAGCCAAGCTAATAACAACATTGAAGAATTACATAGAAAAGTTACCTCAACTCCTAATTACGTAATAAAAGGGGAGATTACTTAGATTCTTAATAAAATAACACTACATAGTAAAATACTATTTAATCACTTATATCTAACACATAATTAATTTTTTTTTTTTTTCTATAACAAAAACTAGAGAATCGCTGTTTCGATCGGTGCGAGGGCAGTGGCCGGGAGGAGGAGAAGAAGAATCGGAGGCTTATAAAATTAATCACGTGATTAATTTTTACTCTTTAAACAAATTAATGATTGTATAGTTTTCATTCATATTAATGAAAACTAACAGTGTAAAGACCTCTCAACATAACTGTCGATTCGTTTAGCTATTTTTTTCTGCCTCCAATTTAGAACACTACACAACTTATCCTAGCTAATCACAACAAAGAAGCACAAAATCGCAATTTTAACCACAATTCAACGTAACTGTCAATTTGCTTCCCTATTTTGGTGTAAACAACTGCCAATTCAGAACACTACACAACTTAGCCAAGCTAATTACAACAAAAGAAGCACAAAATCAAATCACAATTCAAAATTCAACGAACTTCATCGAGAAACAACCTGCATATCACCGTTTCGCGAGAGGCTAAGCGATCGATCGGTGCGATCAGAGTGACCGGGAGAAGAAGAAGCAGAATCGGAGGCGGCATCTGACGGAGGTCTCGAAGAAGAGTTCATCCGTTGAGGAGAAGGTACGAGTGTAGGTGGAGTCGCCATGGCGGTTGCCATTGAAGAAAGCTAGAGAGAGAGAGAGAGAGAGGGTGAAGGAGAGTAAATGGAAGTCTAAATCTAGAGAGAGAAAGAAAAGAAAAGGGGGAAAAGAGGAGAGAGAGAGGGGGGTTGAGTGTTGTTGACGGGTAGCCTAACAGATGGAAGCGGGACGTTGACAAGTTAGACTGAATTGCGCAAGACTCAAGAGGGGTTACTCTCTAAGGCTAACAACTACTAGCAAAGTACTCCTCGTCCTCTGTGGCGATGGAGAAACCCTAGAGCCATAAGTGCTCTGCCTCTCCCTCCCATCTACCTCCATTAATGCCTTTCTTCTGTCATTTTTCGACGCACAGCCTCTTCTCACTGTCAATTCCTCCTCTATCAATCTCTGTATCAGAAGATTTCAACGTCATTCCCTGATTTCGTCTCTGCTTTTCTCCCTCTTTTTCAATCGGGTTGTTGGGATGAAATTACCAAAGCATTCAATCCCCTACCTATCCAATTTTAACTCGAACTCTCCTTCAAGTTTAAATACCAAGAGGATGGGGACCTTTGGCCACATCTTATACCCCCAATCTCGCTTCTTGTTCTCTTGCCCTTATTCTGGTGCAGTTGGTTCTTCTCACAGCCACTCATGGAAAAAGTTTTTTTTCTTCTGAGAAGGGAGTCCATGACATTCTCAGTTCCGGGCTTGACTCCCTGGAACTAGGAGAAGATGAGGGATTCAACCAAGCTCTCAGAGAACGCACGTTGGTAGGCAAAATTATGGCTGAAAAAATCATCAAGGTTGGTCCGATTCGAGCTATTCTTGGAAAAGCTTGGCAAATCAGATGTAATCTTGAAATACATGAACTTAACCCAAATATCTTTCTGTTTGTTTTTGAAAGAAATCATGACCGAAATAGGGTCTTGAGGGGTACCCCCTGGTCCATCAATGATGCCGTTATGGTCATCAAAGATTGGCCTGGGGATATCTCCTTTGACAAAATCAATTTCATGACAGCGGATTTTTGGGTGCAAGCTCATGGAATCCCTCTCAATATGATGACTTTGGAAAATGCCTCTAAAATCGGTAAATTTTTTTTAAAAAATCATCACTATTGACATGGATAATGATAAATATGTCCTCTGGACCAAATTCATTAGATTGTGAGTGAAGATTGATCTTTCATTACCTTTAAAATCTAGATTCATGCTCAAGAGGCCAGGGAAAGAAGAACAGTGGGTAACATTTAGATATGAGAGACCAGGAGATTTCTGCTATGCTTGTGGTAGGATTGGTCATGTTATCAATCAGTGTCCTGAAACCGATTTTCCAAAAAAGAACCCTCTTTATGGGAGTTCTCTTAGAGCTAAGGAATTCTCATCGGAAAAGATTGTCTTGTGGTCCTCTACAAAATCGACACAAACCATAGCTGATCATGCTGAAAAGTGTTCAGATAGTGGCATTGATGGTGACTGGCTTGCTTCCACATTTCAAGCTTTACAGAGCTCTGAGAGTGCAACGGTTGGGGAAGAAGGAAGTTCAATGTTAGTTGAGGCAGGGTCTCTCTCGGTCCTAACTTGCACTTCCGAGGAATATCCTCATTACAGGAAGGGTAAGCGACTCGCAGAAGGGGGACCCTGGGTTCATCAGAAGAGGAAGAGGGCTAAGGTCTTGCTTTAGAATATGGTCTTAAATATGGTGCGGGAAGAAGGACGAGGGAATTGGAACCTCCACCCATCCATCCTGAATGACAACTCTGATATTTTGAGCAACATTTTTGAAGAACAGCTTATGGTTTCCAGATACATGTCTCCTACTTCGAGAGTTCGTAGCTCCCTCTTGGGTAGATCAGGCAACTCTAACCTTAGAGGCATCAAGAAAATGGCAAGGCAGAACGCTAGTGCAGTAAAGGGAATCAGAATTTCGAATGATGGCTCAACGAATAGGGGTCAAGACACCACCATAATGCTTCATGAGATTAATGAGAGTGAGGACTTGTCAACACCGGATTTTGGGTTTGCGGCGGTTGTCCCAGAACAATCGCCTCGGGCGCTATGAGTATTCTTTGTTGGAATTGTCAAGGATTGGGCCAGTCCTTGACAATTCAGGCTCTCAAGGAGCAGATTTTGAAGTATAGGCCTGCTATTATTTTTCTATCGGAAACAAAACAAAAATATAATTTCATGAAACAAAAAAGTAGAAAACTGGGTTTTTCGGATTCGTTCATGGTTGAACCTGTTGGTTTATCTGGTGGTCTTGCGTTATGGTGGACAAATGAAGTGGCCATCTATGTTTTGTCTGAATCAAATAGGTACATTTCAGCTGAAATTGAAGAGGTTAGCACGGGTAAGAAGTGGTGCCACTTTTTTGACTATGGGGAGCTGGTTAGACATCGTCGAGCTCGGTTTTGGTCTGATTTTGCTTCTGTCTGTGTCTGTCTAGACCTTCCTGTCATGGTCTCAGGGGATTTTAACGCTGGTTCTTCATCTTCCGATAAACTCTCCGGGCCCCAGGTCAGTGACAGCCTACTTGCATGGATCCACGACTTCCATGACGCATGTGACCTTATGGAACTTCCTTCGAATGGGTGCCAATTTTCGTGGACAAACAAACAAGAGGAGCAATTCAACATAAAGGAATGTATTGACAAAGCCGTTGCAAACTATGATTGGCAAGCTCAGTTTCCGAATGCACAAATTATTCTCTCTCCCACGGTGGGGTCGGATTACTCTCCTATGATTATTGTGCTCAATGCTGACCAACCAAAGCATCCGAGGGACTTTAAATTTGAATCCAAATGGCTGCTTGAAGATGATATTGGATCAGTGGTCCGGGAAGGGTGGGTTCATCACGGGAGTGGATCCCGTATGTTTGTCTTTAATAAGAAGCTAACTGCCGTAAACATCTCAAGAAGTGGAGCAAGGCACGTACCAGTGAATGGAAAGTGAAGGTCAATGAAGCCATGGAAAAACTCACACTCATCTAGAGTACTGTTTCTACGACTCAGGACAGAGAGGAAGAGGAGTGACTGATTTCAATGGTTAAGGACACTTAGGAAGCTGAAGAAAGATTTTGGCATCAACGTGCTAGAATCAATTGGCTCTTGTTCAGGGACAAAAATACACGCTACTTTCACGCATTGGCAACTCAAAGGAGAAAAACAAATGCTGTCTTCCGTCTTAAGGACAGGAATGGGGATTGGGTTGAGGATCCTGCGATTATTGAGTCCATGGTACAGAACCACTTCGAAGCCCTGTACGGTCAGCAGCAAATGGCTCGAACAATGGTGGCTTTGGACAGTATTATTGCCGATGTTAACAATGAAATGAACGAAGCTGTAACGGGTCGAGTCAGCGACGATGAGATTAAGCTGGCCGCGGCTCAACTGGGGGACCTCAAAGCTCCAGGTCCTGACGGATTTTCAGGTATCTTTTATTCGAGTTTTTGGGATGATGTTTCTTTTGATGTTGTGGGGGCGATTCGGGGTTTTTTTGAAAGTGGTAATCTCCTTTCAAGTCTTTATTTTACCAATATTGTTTTGATCCCTAAAATTCCTCAACCGGAGACACTCAATCATTTTCGCCCAATAAGCCTTTGTAATTTTAGCTATAAAATTATTTCTAAAATTCTTGCCAATCGTCTCTGCCCCTTCCCGGACGTTCTTATCGATCCGGTTCAAGCTGCTTTTGTTAAAGGGAGACGAACTCAGGATAACATTTTTGTTGCTCACGAGGCGTTTCATGCCTTAAAAAAATAAAAGAAAAGGGGGTTTAGCTACTATGGCACTTAAACTCGACTTGTCTAAGGCGTACGATCAAGTTGATTGGTCTTTCTTAGAACAGTTGTTACTCAAAAGAGGTTTTCACCAGATCTTCGTTTCACAAGTCATGATGTGTGTCTCGTCGGTTCAAGCATCCCCTGTTATTAATGGAAAACGGCTTAACCCAATCCCTTTGAAGAGGGGGCTAAGACAAGGGAACCCTCTTTCCCCGTATCTTTTTTTGTTGGTAATAGATTGCTTTTCTTCCCTTATTAACAAGGCCTCTCTTGAAAGGGATTGGAAGGGTTTTCGCATCAAAAGGACTTGTCCGCCTCTCACTCACCTTCTTTTTGCCGACGACTGCCTTCTCTTTTTAGAGGCCTCCAAAAGTGGGGCTGAGAGGGTTAAGGACATCATTGATTGCTTTTGTGCTGCCTCGGGTCAAACCATCAATTTCGAAAAGTCTCAAGCCTTCTTCTCCTCTAATTCATCCGAACAAATCAAGGAGGAAATGATGTCCTTTTTGGGGGTTCGGTTAATGGAGGAACGGGATCGCTATTTAGGGCTTCAAGTCCTCTGGGTTTGCTCTAAGAAAAGTGCTCTGAATTTTCTGTTTAATTGCATTTGCCTTAAAATTCAAGGATGGCAATCTAAGTTACTTTGGCAGGGGGGAGAGAGATCCTCATCAAGTCCGTCCTTGCCGCTATCCCGTCCTATGTTATGCACTGTTTCAAAATTCCGATCACTTTTGTTCGTAAAATTAATGCTGTTTTTGCTCGCTTTTGGTGGAAAGGGGGTTCCTTGGAAGATAAGGGCATTCATTGGGTTAAATGGGATAAAATTTCGTCCCCCAAACATCAGGGCGGCATTGGTGTCAGAGACATGGAAGGTGTCAATGTTTCTATGCTCGCCAACCAAGCTTGGAGAGCCATACATAAACCCAATGCTCTTTGGGTCCGTATCCTAAAAGGGATTTACTTTCACAATTGCTCCTTCCTCAAAGCCAAATTAGGTTGCAACCCTTCTTGGGGGTGGAGAAGTCTCATCGACGGTCGTGAATTCCTGCTTAAGGGAGTTCGTTGAAATATCCAAAGTGGTTCTAACGTTGACATCTGGTCCGATAAATGGGTCCCCTCTTCTTCTGACTTCACGGTTTCGATCCCTAGGCCGGTTGGATGTCCCTTGCAATCGGTCAATCAGCTAATGATCCCAGAGGCTCGGAGATGGAATCTCCCCCTTATCCATTGGTGGCTTGGGCCTGTGAATGCTGACCGTATCTCCCTCATCCCTATTGGGAGGCCGGGTAGCACGGACAGGTTGGTCCGGCACTTTTCTAACTCCGGGGATTTCTCCGTCCGGTCCAGGTACACTCTATGTGCAAAAACAATAGAAGGGGCAATCCTGCTCCCTCCTCTTCCACATGCCACTCTCCAAAGGCTATTAAATCCATTAGGAACTTAATTGCTACGCCAAAAATCCGACACTTCATGTGGAGAGCTTATAACAATGCCCTTGCAACCCATGAAAATCTCTGGAAAAGAGGGGTCTTGGGCCCTTCTCTTTGTGCTCGATGTGGCGAAGAACCGAAAACTGCTGATCATCTTCTCTTTTTCTGCCCTCCTGCTAGGGCAGCCCGGTTTGGATCTCAGTTTGGTTTTCAGTTTCTTAAACAAGGGTTTAGAGGTTTTAGATGGTGGTGGAATCATGTTTGTATTAATTTATCTTTATGTTCTAGAAGTCTCAGTTGTATTGCTTTTCTTTGTTGGGAACTCTAGAAAAACAGGAATACTTTTGTTTTTCAAGGTCATTCTAGGGAGCCGTCTTAGATCGTTCAGGACTCTTTGCGGGGTTCTTTGGAGATTTTTGACCAGCAGGTATCCTCTCTTCCTTTTGGACGCCCCAACCCATCGACTGTGGCTCAGTGGTCCCCTCCTCCTAGGGGGACTATCAAGATCAACTCTGACGCTGCTTGGAAGTCTAAGGATGTCTTGGTTGCGGCTGCTGTTGTTGCGAGGAACTCTTCTGGATCGATTGTCGGGGGGTGGTGCGGCTCGTTCCTCACATCTTCCCCTCTTGTTGCTGAGGCCCTCGCTTTAAGGGCGGCCTGTTTTTTGGCAATGACTCATGGCTGGAGTTGCATTTCTTTTGAATCGGATAGCAGGTTCTCATCGATGCTATTAATGCGAGGAACTTGGGTGCTTGGGAGATCCATGCTATCGTTGATGACATTTGCTCTTGTGTTTTTTCTTTTCCGTCTTGGTCTTTTGAGTGGTGTCCTAGAAGTTGTAATAGGATTGTCCATTTTGTTGCTAAAGGGCTCTTCTTGGGTAACTGTCCTCATAATTGGTGGAGCTGTCCCCCCCCCCCCCCCCCCCCCCCCCCCCCCCCCCCCCACTCCCTTGTCTGATCTTGTATTTTCGGATGCTCAGGGAATTTAATTTTGGCCTCGGCCTTTGTTGTGCTCAAAAAAAAAAAAGAGGGGTCACTCTCTCAATGTCTTTCTTTTGTTTTTTTCTTTTGGGTTTTTCAAATTGGAAACTACTAGTCATCGGATCCCATTAGAACTTTGAAATTAAGCGTATTTGGGCTGAAACAGTACTAGGATGTGTGACCTCCTGGGAAGTCCTCACCCTCAGGTTAGGGACATTTGGAAACAGCCTCTCTTCAAGGATAATACCCTGAAAGGGGAAGACTATTTACATCCGCTCCCCCAGACTTTGCTTAGGCGGGAGCCCTTGGAGTACTGGATATGTTGCTTTGCTTTTAAATTGGAAACTGCTAATGCCTTGTTTAACAATTGGATAACGACGTAAGGAGAGATAAAAAGAAAAGAATAAGGTATTATAGCTACGTTTGGTTCATCTTTTTAATAGCTTAAAGCTGTGAAAAACTCTTTTTGATTGCAGGGCTTGCATTTGGTTGGCAGAAAAGATCTTTTTATATCTTTTTTACACTTAAATAGAAAGATAAACAAGCTGTTTTATAACTAAGCAGAAAAGATGCAAAACGTGATCTTTTTCACAACTTATTTCAGAGAAATGCTTTAGAAATATTATATTAATATTAAATCTTTACCACTATAACCTACTTTTACTTGTTATCACTACTCCCACTGACCACGCACCTTTTATAGGGATGGGTCGCTACACTCACCACTTTCCACTACCATGACCAACTATTATCATGATTCTCTCTTACACACTATAATTAGATAATTTATATTATTAAGTCATTTTTGTGGTTATAGTAGGTAAGTTACTTTTTTAACTTGTATTGAAATGCTTTAATTTATAAAAAAGATCTTTCTGGACTGCATAACCAAACACTTCATTGTAAAAAATATATATCTTAAATGGATAGGTCTTATTGAAACAAATAAGCTGTAAAAAGATAAGCTGAAATAAGCTGAACCAAACGCACCCCTAAAATAGGCCAATGATATTGTCAAGGAAAAAAAAATATTAATACTAGGGCAACTTAATATTTTTAAATTAGCTCTTAGTTTACTAATTGTCCTGGCATTAGTGTTTATTTTTTGCCCTTTCAATATAAATTCTCTTAAAATAAGAGTAAAATTATCCAAATTTTTTAGAAATTTACCCTTCCCCTATTTACTCTCAGTTTGCAGTTAAAGAAATTAGGGGTAGAGAGGGGTAAGTTTTTACCCACCTTGACCCTTCTAAAAAATTGTTAAACGGGGGTAAGAGTTTACCTACTATCACTCTGTTGTCAAATAGGAGGTAAATAACCTGGTAGCTGATATAGCAATTGAAGTGGAAGAAGATAAATACAGTCCTATAAGGGAGAGTATAGCCGGCCATGGAAGATGAAGAAACTAATGTATAATTAGTAGTCAAAGAATTTACGAAGCAACTGGATAGTTAGAAATCGAAACGGGTGGACCAGAAACACTGATATGCAATTATGACTTCAAATGGATATAGCTTTTGATCCATAAAGTGTCAAGGGGAGAATTGCATATCAAAATAAAGCTCTCGGACTGACGCATGCAAATCCATCCGCTTCGCCGTTGGCCTTTCCTATTTTCCACAAATTTGGCCTTCAAACGTGTTCCTGAGCCACTTTTATGTTTTGCAGATAGTGTAATGACATTTTATTAATTTTGCAGTTTAGAATTTTGTTTAGTTTTCTATAACAGCCTTATAGACTGGTTGTTTTATTCATTCAACAATTACTCAATGAGTAAACTAGTGTTAACATGATGCATGTTGCCATGTACATTTTTAAAAAATAGAGAAATTACCACTTAGGTACTATGAGATTTGAGCATTATCACTTAGGTTATCTGATAATTCAATATATACAATGGGGTACCTGAGGTTTCAATAATTTATCACTTAGGTAATCTATGATGAAAGTCAACAAATTTTTGTAAGAATCTGATCAATTTTATGCAAAAATGTTGATATAATACATAAATACGACAATATATATAAGCTAGTTCCATTACTTTCATCAAAACTTCAATGAATTGCAATAAAATATTCACCGAATATGAATGTAAGCCACTTAATAATACCATAATTATGTGTCATTTTCATATTTTTTCTTAAAAACTCATCAAATTCTAATAAAGGTACTTGTAATTATTGAAATTATGTTCAATTTTAGCATTTTTAACCAAAATCTATCAATTTTTGACAAAAGGGTACTTGATTTATAAAATTTTAAAACTTAAGAGTACTTAAGTAATAAAATATTTAAAACTCAGGATAATGTCACGGTACTTGAGTGATAAATACTCAAATCTTAGGATACCTAAATGATAATTTCCCTAAAAAATATTATTAGTTAAGTTGGAATTACTTTGAATTACTTTAATTTCGTAAATTTTGGATAGATAACGGCACACATAGCTCTCATAGCACTTTTAATAATACTATATTTATTGTCTATGTTTTATTTTTCTCTTTGCATTTTAAAATTTATTATTTCATCCCTATTTTTTTTCTTTACAATCATATTTTGAATTCAAAAACACAATTAAGATGTAAAAGGTCAAGCATATTGAAATATATTTGAGATGTAGAACGTCTTTCTCTAAAATTAAATGAAGTTGGGGCTTTTTTTTTTTAACACAAGAAAGCCCGAGGGTGTGACTACATTTCACTTAAATCCTCCAAAACAGTCGATTGAAATTCAGAAGGAATGCTTGACCACCAATCATGGTTACAACGATTTCCGAGATAGTGACGAGTAATCCAACGAGCCACTGTGTTATAATATATGTTAAGTTGGTGTGTTTTGAAAGAAGGCGAACTTGACTATAATATACGTAAAGATTACCCAAAATTAGAAGAGGGAGATTGAAGAGAGTATCGAAACAGGCCCAACTTGATGGTTATTAAGTAGGTAGGGCTTTGGGCCGGTGAAAAAGCCCAAGAAATCCAAACCAGGCTTTATGGGCCCAAATTATATTAAGAGAATTATTAGTTAGGTAAATATTTATCACTTAGGTTATATATAAAATAGGGTACCATAAGATTTAAAAATTTTATTATTTATTGGGTACTGTAAGTTTTAAAATATTTTATTAATTAGGTATCCTTTTGCCAAAATACGATTCGAAAATCCTAAATTATGAGGTGATTATGATAATATATAAATATTTTCATTAGAATTTGATGACTTTTTGCAAAAAAAAATATTGACATGACACATGGTTTTAGTAATATATACGTGGTTTACATTGAAATTTGATTGAGTCTTTTATCGCAATTCCTTGCATTTTTGCTGGAAAAATTGACATGACTTTTATATTTTATCATAGCGATGTAATACATTTTTGATATAAAATTGGTTAGATTCTTACAAAAAATCATCAAACCCCAAAATAAAGTACCGAGGTGATAAAATATTTAAACTTTGGGATATTTTATTGTATACATAGGAATGTCAGGGTACCAGCATGTAACACATATTGTTCAAATTAAACCTCGGTGTACTGAAGTGGTAATTTCCCTTGTATTCAGAGCTCTTTTTTTTTTTTGAAAATTTGTTATGTTATCCATATACTTCTACCATAAATCACCATTTATAAGAAATAACAATTTATGTGAGATATATTATAAAAGTATCAGTGGAGGGCTAACATAAGGATAGCCGATAAAGCAGTGTAGAATAAGAGGAGAATATTTTGGCTAGCACTAGTGCCCCTAGGCTTATATGTCTGTTTGTTTTACTTGATATGTTTGGAGAGCTGTTTTATTGCTTATTACTTTTCTCATTGCCTATTGCTGCTTCCTGCTTGTTACTTAGGCTTGCTCTTGACCGTTGTTTTTATACTCTCATACTTTATGCTCTGATGCTTTTTTACTTTATGTTTGGAGGCTGTCATGTTTTTGTACTTCTTAAGCTGGGTCCTTGGAAACAGCCTCCCCTTAGGATAGCACACTGAAGAAGTAAGGCTGCGTACATCCCTCCTCCTCAGACCCTGTTTATGCTGGAGCCCTTGAGACACTGGGTTGGTCGTGGTTGTTATTGTATAATATGAACGTATTTATACATATAAAATATAAAGATCTTGTATATATATTATCAGATTAGTTATGTCTCAACTTATGTATAATATAAAGTAAATTATTCATGGCGTGTTTGTGTTGATACGGACGCTTCATCAATTACTAGTAAAAGACCCTACGAATGAAACTTACTTTAAACTTTTAAAATTTCAGGACTGGCCCTGATGAAAAGTGTTACATGTCATGATGTGGGACATGCTCAAGATTCGTGTACCTTTGAGGCAGTGGTGGATCCAGAATCACCATTAAGGATGGGCTTGAATTATAAATTATTTTTGTATAGTATACTCAAATAGATAACTCTCCTCTCTTCTCTCTTCTCGCTTCTCGCTTCTCTCTCCCTCTCGATTTCTCTCCCCCTTGCTCTTTACCTCCTCTCTCTCTATCGCTTCCGCTCTCTACTCCTCGCGTGATCTATTTCTTTATAGGTCTGCGCTGTGCAGCATGTAGGAGCTCCGCCCCCATATGCTTGTTTGCCTTTACCTTGTGCCCTTCATGCTTACATGCATAAATGCCTGGATTGACTTCGATGCTTTACATGCTCTTTTTACATGCTCTACGTGCTCGTCTTACATGCCCTTCTTTCTTTCTTTCTTTCTTTTAGGCTCTTCATAACTATTAAACTCCAAAGACCAGGTTGGAGGTCCTCGGAAACAGCCTCTCGTCAGGATCTCACTCTGACGAGGTAAGGTTGCGTACATCCTACCCCCCCGGACCCTGCACAAGCGGGAGCCCCTGTGGCACTGGGACTGTTGTTGTTGTTGTTGTGATACTCAAATAGATAACTAAACTTCATAGATAAATCATTTACCTTTCTCGCATGTGATATAACTATCAAGGAATCAATTATCCCAAAAGCTCAAATTGATAGATAAAGGACCGGGATTGTTTTTATACTTTAATATAACCCCTTACGTAAATGCCCATTTTGGGCTTGAAGCATAGATAATGCATAAGCCTACCTCCTACTTTGTGTTTAAATTGTGTTAATATTGAAATTGAGAGCTGTTGGGATTCGAACACCTGACTTCTTGGTCACAAGCTCTGATACCATGTCAAAGAATCATCTTTCTCAAAAGTTTAAGTTCATGGATAAAGGCCTAGGATTGATTTTATACTCTAACAATAACATGCTAGAGTATAAGGTTGCAAAGAACCTCTTTAACTTTTAAGTTTTTCCTAGATACATGGCTTACATACCCGGCTCAACCAACATTCTTGGAAAACAATCGAATCGAGGGTCCGGAGGAGAATTGGCCATTCAATCTTGTGAACTAATTGAGACAGAAATTGGAAAAAAGAGATACGAACGAAGAAGAATAACCAATCGATGAAAGAACATGAAACCATTCTGTTTCAATAGAGGTACGAGAAACGGTTGAGGGCAATGAAGTAGGTGAAGTGGTTGGATTTTTCGAGCTGTTCCAACCACTGCTGGATGTGATTCCAAGAGCCAAACGAGAATGAATACCACACAGAAGAGTCAAGACCAGGCTCCCTAATAGAATGTTTAACCGATCCATTCCGGATCGACCGAATTGGTACAGAAGTTGTAAGATGGGAAAACTACAGAAAACAGGACTTATTTGAATAACCCAGTGACCTACCAATTGTAGAAGTAGGATCTTTGGCAAGTAATAAGCACTTAAATAATACAATTCGAGTGTACCATCTTCTTTCTCATTTCGAGGAAAAGGTGCGGAAGGAAAAGGAAACAACGGAGGGATCCGAATCGGACCTAAATGGAAATGACATGAAAAGTCTTTTTCAAAACCTAGCATTAAGGGCGTTACGACAATATACGAGAGGAATAGAGAAAAACTCGTGATTGGTGTGGAGAAGAAGATCTGTTTATGATATAGTTCAAAAAAGAGTCGTCTCATTTTCTTACTTCTTCCTTCTAATTCATTCACTTCAAGGCTGGTTCTGAACGCTGCGTAACATCATCTTCAACCAACCTCCACCGTACGTACCTTTCGGTTCGGCCACTAAACAGCTGCTTATATACGCTTACTAAAAGACTGACTTTCATTCATTAGGCCAGCGTGAAACTAAGAAAGAGAGATGTGCCTAAGGCAGCATGCAAGCAAACTGTGCACGCTAAGAGAAGAAGAGAAATGTTCGAAATTATTACCACAAGAAAGCCGCCCCCCTATCTCTAAAGGGGCCCGTCACTTCGTTCGTACCTTCTTGGCTTAGGC